>CM059975.1:80689900-81889900 GCA_030490835.1 Annona cherimola | reverse complement strand
GGTTTCATATTCTTGGAGGGAAGGCTCTGCGCATTGCGTAGTCAATTGGGTGGTTTCGTAGTCAATTATCACCCCTGGCGGAAGTAGCCTGTACTGCTTTCCGTCTGGCCTTTTCTTCTTCACGGATATGGAATATACCGAGGCGTCATCTCTAGATGCCAACCCATCACCCTCGAACCCCTCTCTTTCCTCTTCTTTCATGGCGAAATTCCGAAACTGGATGGATTCTGCTGCCACCGCCGAACGGCTGGACTGCTGCTGGAAACGGGCGGCGTGCTAGAATCTCTAAAACAGTGAATTTGCAATAATGTCTATGTGTCATATGATCTGCTTAAAATCAAATCATACAAGTCAAATTCTAGTTTTTTATACGGATAAATATGTTTGAACTTTATGCCTAAAATTATATGTATTGAGATTATTGAATTTTATTATGCATTTTACTTTTATAAATGCATTAATATGCAATAAATATATATTGAAATTATATATTAATGATGTAGGTTAATTGTAGCATATATTTAATAATGTCTATGTGTCATATGATCTGCTTAAAATCAAATCATATAAGTCAAATTCCAGTTTTTGCCGGACATCCAAACAAGAAAACTTATCTAGGTAAAATTCTATTGGAAGCGTCGGGAAGAGAGAGGATTGCCGTCTACATGCATAGGAATCTTGCATTTGTAACGAATTTTTTTGTTGCTTTTGACATTTTAATACACCTAACAATTTTGATGCTTCTGATGTCTAGGTATTTTTAGAAATTGACATATAGCCCATTGGCCTACCTGCCTTAAAGGCCATGATGATGTAGCTTAATATGGGCCGTTCATTCCATTTTATTATGATTTATTCATTTGAACTCTGATTTGAATGATCAAATATTTCATTTATATGTTTTTGATGCTTCTGGACTCAATGGAAGAGTTTGATTTTGTATTTAAGGGCTAATTTTTGAGATATTAAATTAAATAATTATTTTTATCATTGTTTTCTTCCAATCCGTGTTGCCGACCACGCACGCTGTCTTTCATCAAAAAAAAAAAAAAAAAAAGAAAAGAAAAGAAAACATGCAAGCTGTCACGGAAACAGCTACACGTACGGATAGCCACTCGACGAGTTAGAAACTTGTGCTTGGTGCCTTTTAGTCGTTTAGAACGGGTCTAAATTAAAATCAAAGATGAAGTTAGTATAATTTAAAGCCCAATAAATTTTAAGTTTGTTGAGTGAAAAATAAGAAAGTCACTACGAAAAACAAACAATAATTTTTAAAAATAATAGTATTAACGGGAAATGAAAGGATGTCTGCAATTTATTTCATGATGAAATTGTAGAACGTGATTTTTAGCGCGCTACGATGGGCCGGCGAATGGGCCTAAAAGTGTAAGGTAGGCTCAATTAAAGATGTATAACTATGAACTAAACGAAAAAATAAATGTGCATACACCAGAGAAGAAAATAAACGTGCTGCGAGTTAGATATAGAAATTAAACGTGCAAAAATAAAAATATAAACGGTGTAGAAAAGAGGTTTAAGATTGGAAATGGAAAAAATATAAAAGGTATAGACATGGGGGTTAAAGAAGGGAGATGCAAACGTTAAGGCTTTTAGATGATGCAAGTTTTTAGAGATTTTTAAATGATGCGAGTTAGTCAAACACAAGCATGTATCTCAATTAGACGCAATTAGCAGTTAATAACATGTGTACAAATATTGATAAAATTTAATATATTAATTTTTGGAGTCGCCACTAACCATATATCGGTGGTTAGTCCGTATACAATAAGACACTAAAATACAGAGATTCTCTGGGTGAACTCACAACTAGGAAAAAAATACAACTTTATTTTTCTAGTACATTGGTTCTAAGAGTGCGGAAAATATATATATATATATATATTTTGTAAAAGCTCAGGAGGGTAGAGGTGGGAATTTAATCCCTAAGCTTTTTTTTTTAGGCCCTAACTCAACTTGGAAGTTGGATGCGGGTAGTTGTTCCTAGAGCGCAGAATAAAATTCTTATGATGATTTGATTTTATATTTTTTTATATATTTATTTTGTAAATAAAATGATACATACTTGTTGCATAAGTATTTGATTTTTTTTAAATGATAAATGTAATATCATGCAAGGAACGGACGAATGCTTCTGGATTTCCACTTTTCCCGTTTTTTTTATTTAAAAAAATAGAAAAATGAGAAGGAAGGGGAATGCAAAAGATAAAATAATGTGTTGGAGTTTTTTTTTTAAACGAAAAAAATGAAACGGAGCGGTAATGTCAGGAGATAAATAACGTGCTTGAGTTTTTTTAAAAAAAAAATGAAAAAAATGAAAAGGAGCGGTGATGCAAGAGAAAGGGACGTGCTGGAGTTTTTTTAAAAAAAAAACAAAAAAATGAAAAGGAAGAATGATACTTGCTGGAGGTATTGTTTTCTTTAGATTTTTTTTTAATATGAAAATGAAAATAAACGGGGAATGGGATGATGCAATGGGAAATGAGTGCTGATATATATATACACACATATAAAAGAAAACAAAAAAAATATTAAAAAGGGCGGATGATAACGTGCTGGTGAGTCTTTTGTTTTCTTCCTTTTTAAAAAAAAATGAAAAAAAAGACGATGGTGCAAAAAAAATGAAGGACGATGACATGCTGATAGTTTATCTCTTGATTTTTAAAAAAAAAAATGAAAAGGGAGATGATGCGTGCTGGATTATTTTTGACGTTTTCCTTTAAAAAAAACTGAAAAGAAATGATGACGAGGAAAAGGACAGATATAGGTATCTGGACCTGGACTCTTCTTTGCAATCCCGTTGTCAAAATGCAATAGAGTAGGATGTCAAAATGCAATGGAGTGGAAAAAGGTGATCTCCCACAAGTTGAAAAAAAGAGAATGATGGATTTTTTTTCTGGGTCAGTTTCCGCGTGTCTTTTTTTTTTAAAAAAAATAAACTAATGTAAAAGGCCCGCTACATGTAATAAAATGCATCTAAAAAAAGCATTTACACATGAGAACGGCTATGACGTGTTGGAATGGATGTTAATGTTGATTTTTTTAAAAAAAATAAAATAAAATTATTACATATGAAGATAAAAGGTTTTGATGCAAATGAAGATCAAAGGGGCGTACTCATTGGAGGCGGACAGCGTCAACGTAGAGGCACACTGGTGAAGGAAAGAAACAGAGGTGGACAACGTCAGGATAAGGGCTGTATTTTTTTTAGTTTTTTTTTTTTTAAGGTGGAATGCCCGTGGGGAATGGATGGAGAAGGGGCGGAAAATGACTTGGATGGAAAGAGAAGGGAAGGGCAAGCAGGGGTATATTTGCAGAAAAATAAAGGGGGCTCGATGAAGGGAAAATCACTCCTCCTCTTGGGTATGCTTGGACTCCTTTTATAGGCTTTTAGGTTGGAAAAAATTGCACATTAATGAGTTGTCATAATATTTTGCATAAGTCCACCTTGATCATTGTGCAATATTCTAACTTAAGTGGTCTATCCTAGCAATTTTGTGGTTGGTTTTGTAAAACCACCAATGGGGCCCATAGTTTTGCTTGGCTAGTAAGTCAACTCTTCCTTGACCATTGATTCTGTATATTTTGTGTCATTCATTCATGCCTTGATCGTTACTTATTTTTCTTTGATTTTGGATGGGCCCGCACTTGTTGATATTCCTTAACCACTTTAACGGTTCAGATCTTCATTTAGTGAGTTAGATGTGGTAGTTTCATCTACCATTTAAAGTGTTGCAAATCCACCTCCATTCTTGGTCAAATTTATTTTGACCATTGAAAAGCTCATAAAATAGTAATTATTCATTTAATCCAAACCGTTCATTACGTCGATTCTGCTCCAATTGACTTGAAAAAATATTCTTCATTTCATCGTGAATGCAAATTGTTCTTGATCAACCGTATGGATTATTGGCCGTTACTTCTGTAATGGGCTTAAAGCATTGGAAGCCTATGGATCCTACACAAATTTGGGCTTACAAATATATGGGTTAAAAATTCAAAGGTAAATTCACAAAAAAAAAACCTTATATGGGCGTGCCAAGTTGTAGTAAGCCCATTTGAAAATTTAATTTTCACATTTAAGTGGGGTGTCAACAGTTGCCCCCCCCTTCTTTGATGATGATGAACATTGTCATCAAAAAAGGTATGATTGACACCTAAAATTTCTCTCTTTTTAGTGCAGCTTAGTATGATTTTCTTAATTTTTATAATTTTTCCTACTCTCATACTTTTCCCCTTTTTTTTAGATTGCCTTTAACAATTTCTTTTTAGAAAATTTTCTTGTAATCCTATTAATTACGTAATCATTATAAGCTTTCATATATATTTTTTTAAAAATTAATAATTATTGACTTTTGTAGTCATATGGTTAGTGAAGTTGCAAAATTTCAAGGTTATTAGTTGAAATAATTAGCTTAAGAAGTGAGCTTCATTAATTTATATTAGTGATAATTTTTTCATGAAGTATCTAAAATAACATAGCACGTGAGTGTGTGATTTATCAACTGGTAGATGTCAGATGCATGAAACCTTAATAACTCATCCAAGTGAGTTAACTGTAATATCAAAATATAATGGTAGTGTATTGTACTTTCCTCCCCTCACCATATTTTATGATATCTGGAGATTTTTTTAAATATATTTTTTCTTCCCCTCACCATATTTCAGGATATTTGGAGATTTTTTTAATATATTTTTTCTTCCCCTCACCATATTTCAGGGTATCTGGGGATTTTTTTATATTTTTTTGAAAACAATTCACCACGTTTCATAATGATATTAATAGTTATCTCTTTGGATGAAAAAATGTTAAATCATCTTTGTATCCACCAATTTTCATTAATATTTGTATAAGATTTTTTTTAGAGTGTTATGAAATTTTTATATATGTCATAAAAAATTTTCACGAATATGACTGGTTACTTCTCACTGCTTGATCCATTAGAGTAATAGATATTTTAAAGTTTTTTTTAAATGCTTTGACATCTTGAAAACTTAACTTAAAATTTTGTTGTTTTTTTACAAAGAAATTAAATTTTTTTGATTTTTCCTTTTATCTATTTTGCATTTTTGATTTTTTTATACCTGGCCAACTAAAATGCACATCTTATGACTCTATAGATTAATATTTGCTTGGAATTCAACCTTTTCAAGTAGTGTGGTAAATGACATTCTCATAATGGGGTCTACAGCTAGATGAGTTAGTGTCTTGCGCTTTCTATGACTCACTGGACTTAATTGATGAGTGCCCTGCGTGTTCTGTGACTTACGAGGCTTAATAACTGGAATATTGATGATGGTGATGCCCCCATCTTACACATTTATACATTTTAAAAAGACAATCCTATATTTGTTTTTGCTAAATTCAATTAATTTATTTTGTATTTGACAGTGTTAATCTTGAGTTGATTACCTTTTAATAGCTAAAATATGGTTTGGTTGTCTCTCATTTTGTCTTCTTTTTTTTTGCATCGTCACTTTTCATCATTTTTATTGTAAATAAGATATGCTATCCGTATGACTAATTTTGAAAATTTTGCTAAAACGTATGTAAGCTTTAATGTTTTTTTTCTTTAAAAAAACTCTGATTTAAAAATAACAATCCTTTTTTTATATAAAAAATGCATATAAAATGCGGATGGAAGGGGGGGGGGGGGTAAAGTGGCATACCTTGCTAACTATCCTCCAGGATCCCATACCTTGTTTGCAATGATGCCCGATTTGATGTTAGAAACTTGAATGCCTTCTCTTGATTGGAGCAATAATTGTCTCAGTCTCCCATGATAAAATAACTTTTTTGCTTTTCTTCTTTTTCTTTTCTTTTTTAGACCTTGTCTCCTATTATTTGGCTTCCTCTTTCTTTTGCAAATGATTTCACATTGATATTTGTGCTGCATAGCTTTCCATTTGGCAGATATTGCCCCCATTTTTGTAACATTTTTTAGTATATTGATAACTTCTCCTAGTTTTGAAACCTTCTTTAATATATTGGTAGTTGCCCTCAATTTTGTAACTTTTTTTGATAAATTGGTAACTGCCTAGAGTATATTGGGACCTTGCAAAAATATGGTCTCCATGCTGATTGAAAACATTCTTTGCAATGATGATAAAGCCTCATTTTGAAGATTAATTTGATTTTTGGATAAGTACCCTGCACCTTTTGCGACCTTATGAGCCAACTTATCCGATGTCTGAGTAATAAAGCTCCCTGCGCTTTCTGCAACTTTACGGGCTAGCTTTTTTGAAAAATGGATAACAAAGCTCTCTGCGCTTTCTGCGGCTTTGTGGGCTAGCTTTTTTGATGATTGGGTAACAAAGCTCCCTGCGCTTTCCGCGGCTTTACAGGCTAGCTTTCCCAATGATTGAGATTTGACTTTATTTGAATTGTTTAAAATGAAGAGGCTTTGATAAGGAGTTGTAGATGCTTTGGCTTAATTTTCTGGTTGAGTCATGTTGCATGAGCTTTTGATATATTATGCAATAGTAGGATTTGTTTCTTTTTCTGGATTAATCGCTTTAAGATTCATTGGTTGGTCAATTGGAGTGTAAAGTTTTTCCGGAAAAATATCTTTTGGATTGACCTTTTCAAGCTTTAAAGATGAAATTTCTTGAATGAAATTTTTTTCCGAAGATATGTAGGAGTTATCTTTTGTTTGATTAACTGAAATGAGAATTTTTTCCAAAGATATGAAGAAATTATCGATTTGCTAATTAATAAAGGTGAAAATTTATTCTGGAGGAATGAAAGGTGTTTGGGAGAAATTTGTTGGATAACTCACTTTTGATATTTTATTTGTATTTTTAGAGAATCTAATAACTGATTTTCTTGTAGACGTAGGAAGAGAATTTAACTTTTTAGATTTAGATTGACTGGAAAATGTAAAAAATTCTTTTGAGGATAAATGAGAGATTTTTGTTTGGGAAGCTGTTTTTAGTGTTTCACAAATATTTTCGAAAAATTTATTTATCATACTTTCTGCAAAGATAGAAGATTCAGAGGCCGTTAAATCTATAGGTTTTGATTGGATAGTTGAAGCGAATATCTCTTTTGAAAATATGTGGGAAGGGTCTACTTGGTTGGCCATTTTTGGTGCTTTATTTGTGCTTTCATGAAATATACTAACTACTTTTTTCGTAAAAGTCAGTGACTGGGGAGTCGACTCTATAGGCTCTTTCTGAAAAAGATAGGATAATCCATAGGTGGTGTCAGGAGAATGATAGGATTAGAAGGTTCCCCTTTTAAATAATAATTTTTGATTCATCAACAGGATGTTTTGAAAATATATTAGAACTAGATGACGTGCCTTTTAAAACAATAGTATCATTTAACCTATCATGCTATTTTTGAAAAACGATAAGATTGGATAATGCACCTTTTAAAATAATAGTATCATTTTGATCAACGGGCTTTCTTTGAAAATGTGTGGGTTTAGAAGATGCACCTTTTAAAACGAGAACATCATTTTGATCAATAGGCTGTTTTTAAAAAGCAATGTGATTAGAAGGTGCACTCTTTAAAACAAAAATATCAGTTTGATTAATAGGTTGTCTTTGAGAAACGATGAGATTGGAGGGTGTACCCATTAGTATAAGAACCTCGTCTTTTGTATTTGTGTGAGAAGTTTGTTTATTGGGCATGTAAGGGTCATGACTTCTACCTCCTTTAATCAAATAAACTTATGGGCTATTATTGGACACTTGTGACTTGTCATCCATTTTTTCACAAAAAGCACTCCCTTGATATGGCCAAGGAGAGATGGTTCATCTCCTTAATCCATATTCAATTTGTTCACTGACTTGTATTAGTTGCGCAAAGCTAGTGAAGGGGTATGAGACTAAATATCCAGAAATGCTAGGATGTACAGTCTTGATGATTATGGATATTTGATATTCTACGGATAAATTGATCTTTAACTTTGCTGCCAAAGCTCTCCATCTAGCTATATACTCAGCAAATGGTTCATCTTCTTTTTGCCGTAAAGCTTCCAAGTCCTCTCTTTTAGGTGCAATATTTAATCTATAAGAGAATCTGTCTAGAAAAGCTATAGATAATTACCCCTAATTTTTAATAAACTTGTAATCTAGAGATATATACCATTCAAGTGCATCTCCTTTCAGACTTTGTTGAAATAATTTTATCAAAAGTTCATCCCTTTGAACTAGAGGGTATAAAATTCCACAAAATGCTTTCAAATGAACTTTTGGACATGAATCCCTGTCATGTCTAGGTAATTTGGGAACTTTTATACCTTTGGGTAATTCAATATCTGGTAACAACCCTTCTCCATCATTTTGTCTCACTTTATCTTCTAATTTCTTAAGTTGAGATTGAAGAGTTTCTTTTATTTTTTCAATTTTATTTGTGGTATGTTTTAAAATAAATTCTTCTTTTTCATAATGGTCTACGTTTTTTCTTTTTATAATATTACTAGTAGAAGTGTCTTCTCTGTTATCTTTTTGGTTCCTAGATAGGTATAAGGTTTCTAACCTTTCTAGGACCTTGGATATCATTCCTTCTAACTTGTCAACCTGTTGTGTTAGACTAGTGAGATCTGTAGTAGGGTGGTTTGAATATGATCCTCCTTTACTTTGTGATGCCTCAGTCATATTTGTTTGACTTGCTTTAGACCTAGTGACCGCTAGACTACGAGGTGGTAGTATTCCCTTTTTACGCGCTATTATTACTATATAGGTAGATTTTTAATATCCAATTGTAATTAGATTCTATGAATCTTTTCAAAAAGGATATTAATTTTTTTCCCTTTTTAAAAAAAGAAAAAAATTCGAAACTTTTACTTTTTTAAAAAAAAAAACCTTAAAAATACTCTCCTTGAGCTTTTACTAAAAAATAAAAATTAGCACTCCTTGCCGTCCCCAGCGGAGTCACCAAACTGTAGCATGTGGTTTTTAGCGAGTTACGATGGGCCGGCGAATGGGCCTAAAAGTGTAAAGTAGGCTCAATTAAAGATGTATAACTATGAACTAAATGAAAAAATAAATGTGCATACACCAGAGAAGAAAATAAATATGACATGTAAGTTAGCGAATCAGCTGGTTAGACGTGATGCGAGTTAGATACAGAAATTAAATGTGCAAAAATAAAATATAAACGGTGTAGAAAAGAGGTTTAAGATCAGAAATGGAAAAAATATAAAAGGTATAGACATAGGAGTTAAAGAAAGGAGATGCAAACGTTAAGGCTTTTAGATGATGCAAGTTTTTAGAGATTTTTAAATGATGTGAGTTAGTCAAACACAAGCATGTATCTCAATTAGACGCAATTAGCAGTTAGTAACATATGTACAAATATTGATAAAATTTAATATATTAATTTTTGGAGTCGCCACTAACTATATAACGGTAGTTTGTCCGTATACAATAAGGCACTAAAATATAGAGATTCTCTGGATGAACTCACAACTAGAAAAAAAAATACAACTTTATTTTTCTAGTACATTGGCTCTAGGAGTGCGGAAAATTAACATATATATATATCTGTTGCATAAGTATTTGATTTTTTTTAAAAAAATGATAAATGTAATATCATGCAAGGAACGGACGAATGCTTCTGGATTTCCACTTTTCCCATTTTTCTTTTTAAAAAAACAGAAAAATGAGAAGGAACGGGAATGCAGAAGATAAATAATGTGTTGGATTTTTTTTTTAAACGAAAAAAATGAAAAGGAGAGGTAATGCAGGAGATAAATAACGTGCTGGAGTTTTTTTAAAACAAAAAACAAAAAAATGAAAAGGAGCAGTGATGCAAGAGAAAGGGACGTGCTGGATTTTCTTTTAAAAAAAAACGAAAAAATGAAAAGGAAGAATGATAACGTGCTGGAGGTATTGTTTTCTTTTGATTTTTTTTTAATATAAAAATGAAAATAAACGAGGAAGGGGATGATGCAATGGGAAATGAGTGCTGATATATATATATATATATATATATAAGAAAACAAAAAAAATTAAAAAGGGCGGATGATAAAAAATGAAAAAACAAGATGATGGTGCAAAAGGCAGATAGCGTGCTCGAGATTTTCTTTTTTTTTTTTTAAAAAAAAAACAAAGGATGAAAATCAATAGAAATGATGCAATGAGGGATGAGTGTTAATATATATATATATATATATATATTAATTAATTAAGACCGAGGAATTGAAAAAAAAACGAAGGACGATGACATGCTGATAGTTTCTCTTGATTTTTAAAAAAAAAAATGAAAAGGGAGATGATACGTGCTGGATTTTTTTTTGACATTTTCCTTTAAAAAAAACTGAAAAGAAATGATGACAAGGAAAAGGACAGAAATAGGTATCTGGACCTGGACTCTTCTTTACAATCCCGTTGTCAAAATGCAATAGAGTAGGATGTCAAAATGCAATGGAGTAGGAAAAAGGTGATCTCCCACAATTTGAAAAAAAGAGAATGATGGATTTTTTTTCTGGCTATCATTTTCAGATGGTGCCATATACATATCTGATTGGGATGAAAATTAGTATGGTAATAGAATATATTATTCTAAATACAGTGGGTGGAGCAGATTATGATTTGATGATCATGTGAAGCCCATTTCAGCGATGCTGCACCTGAATATTTATGTATATATATATGAGGGTTGTTCGAGTGCAGCATCACCGCACTGGAATAGCGATGTAGTTACCCAAAAAATGGGTCCCACGCATATTAAAATACAATGAAACTTTATACAATTATTTATCTATATATAAATCATATTTTAAATAGTTTAGATGTTGATAAAACCACTTTAAAGTTGTTATTTATATCGAATTGTTTTATTACGTAGAATTTGTACAATTTTCCGATGTGATTAATACACATATCTAATTGGGATGAAAATTGATATGGTAATAGAATACATTATTTTAAATACAATGGGTAGAGTAGATTATAATTTTATCATCAAGTGGGGCCCATTTCGCAAAAAACTCATTTTTTGATTTTTTTTATAAACATGTAAAGCTAGATGTATTTAACTTATAAACCAAGTTTTACCATTTTTGGATGCTTTTATTTTTTTTATTTTTAAACACAGTAATATTTTTTGTAATTTCTGAGTTAAAAAATTACAAAAATGCCACTATGTTTAAAAATAAAAAATAAAAACACTTAAAATGGTAAAACTTGATTTATAAGTTAAATAAACTTAGCTCTCCATGTTTATAAAAAATAAAAAAAATTGTTGGGTCCCATGGCCAGATGCATAAGGGGGTCCCATACGCTCAACCTAAAAGAACCACCCCTTATATATAGATATATTTACATGATTTTTCTAGCATTGTGTTGGGTTCGAAGCTTTATAAAATTAGATTAGTTAGGTAGGTTAAGAAGAACTTGGGTTATAAAATGAGTTGGGTTGGATTTCCAACACGCCTAGCAGGGCTATGCAGCAAGTTTGCCAATGCTACTGGCTTCATTGAGAGTAACTGAAAACTGATTTCATGCACCTGGGTGTATTTAGCTTCAGTGCACTTGGGTAGATTTAATCTATTGATATTTTTCTGAATTATTTTATACGATTGTTAATCTAAATATATTTAACATATTTATCAATTTTGACCATCTTTGAAGATTTTTAAATATTTGATTTTTATTTTTCAAACTTCAACAGCACTTTTAGTAATTTTAAATTACTAATGCCGCTGATTTTAAAAAATCAAAATAAATATCTAAAAAATTTTAAAAATGATAAAATTTGATACACATATTAAATATGCTTATATTAACGATTGTGTAAAAAAATTTCAAAAAAAATTTAAAAAGTGGGTATTTGCACATTGGGCGCACTGTATCATGATCCAATGCTCCCATCCGCATTGAGCCCAGTGCCCTCGTCTTCCTATCACTGTTCAATTGTGCAGGTGTGATTTGAGCTGCTGGATCAGGCCCTGGCATCGAGGAGGGAGAAAATGCGGTAGTGCGGGTTTGCGAATTTGCAAACTAGTCACCCATTCCTTCCTCATCTCCCACAATTCCCTCTCTCTATCGCCGCTCGCTTTCTCTTGCTCAGTTCGGCTCTCTCTCACGACTCTTCCTCCATTGACGGCGCCAGTAAGACCCTCTCCTCCTCCTCCTCCTCCTCCTCCTCCTCTCTCTCTCTCTCTCTCTCATACCCTGCCGTCTCCTTTCATCCCCTGCCGTCTTTCTCCCGCGCTCATCGGCCTCTCCTCTGCCGTCTTTAATTTTTTTTTCTTCCCTCATATACGGACTGGTGCGTGGGAGGTGCAACTGTCTTGCTGCATCAACAACTTTCTGTCGACAACCCCCAAGCTTATGAAAACATGTGGACAGTGGGTTCCTCTGAGCAGGGGTTGTTGATTTTTTGCATCTGAACCATTTGTTAAACAGATGATCCAGCAATTAAGCAGAAAGGTTTGCACTTTTAGCTTATAGGGCGAATTGTTCTAAAAGCGTTTCTTTGTATGAAAATGGCTTGATTGGCTTGATTGTCAATTTAAAGTAATGAAAAAAAGATGTCAGCTGTGGGTATTCTTCAATAAATATTACAATAGGTAGTCTTCGCAATTTCTGTATATGTTACATCTCCGTTTACGCAAATCAAGATAAGATTTTGGAGGGGCGTCTACTTCTTATTATTTCGGCTATCTTATGTCATGTATTATGTTGAAATGAAGGTTGTCCATTACTGAGTTTCTTGAGGACTCTGCTGCATCTTCCTTCACATTTTCTACCAAGAATACCTATGACGAAAATTATGCAGAGTGGAAATGACCAAATATCCTGTAGAATTTTTTTTTTTTTTTTTTTGAGATTTTTCATTTCATGCATTGTGAGTCTTAGTCCCTGATTTTCCTTCAAAATCCATTGTTTATAATTCTTTGGTCCGTGTGTTTTCAGATAGGATATTCTGCTCATATATTAATTCTTTTCAAATTCTTGGATTATTCCAAGAGAGAGGAGGATGGAGAAAGAGTAGTGAGAGAGTGGAACCGAGCGAGTAAGCTGGAGGTAGGGAGAGAGTGGTGGGAGATGAGGAAGGAATGGGATGACTGGTTTGCAAATTAATAAACCCACACTGAAGCCTCTGACAAGGGACTGTCTGCATTTTCTCTTACCTCGATGCCCGGGCCTAATCCAACCGCTCTAATCACACCCGCAAAATTGAACGGGAAGCTGAGAGCACTATGGCTCGACGTAGACGGTAGCATAGGATTGCGATTTTATGATAAAAATGAATTTGAAAATGAGAAATGATCTTGTTAGCTTGTATCAAATAAATGTTTTGCTTAGTTAACCTTCAAAAATCTTTTATAATAACTTTTTTGTTACCTTTTTATACACTTATTTATACAACTATATTTAATATATAAATCAAGTTTTATTTTTTTTTGGATATGTGTATATATTTTTAAAAAAATTTAAAGATAAAGATATTTTAAATATATACACACACAGATATTTTAAAATCTCAAAAATATATAAAATTAGTAAAACCTAATTTATATGTTAAATACACTTAAATAGTAAGTGTACGAAGAAAAACAAACAAAAGTAATTTGAAACGGATTTTTTGGGCTAACAAAATCACTCCACTTTCAAAATATATCTTAACCAATTGCAAAACAACATAATTTATATTTCTTTATTAAATTGGTATTTACTTTAATTGAAAATATACATGTTTCAAATTTTCAATCCTATATATATATGATATATACCTGTCTAAGCAAAGTTAAATGATAAAATTCATAGCGTTGATGGGCCGGATGTCCTGGGGTAGTTGCACGTAAACTGTAAATTCGAGGCTTAGTAGTTAATTGACAGGTATGGTCACAATCCTCTTAATTCCTTCAAAATTATCTATATTCCTGATAATCATAAATTATCAAATTTAATTTACTCGTGACATTACATTCTCTTCTCCGTTGGCATTTATTTCAGTGCCACTTGGGGTCGACACAGCACGCGGCTTCTCTCGCCCAATATTTTTTTTTAAAAGGAAATAAAATTAAACTAATTTATTTGGAAGGGGCGAGCGCTTACGCAAGATCATGCAGGCAACGTTAAACAAGGTGGGTAAGGATAATTTCATGATTACTGATACAATGGATTTCAACAAATTTAAGGATTAAGAAACATGGAAACCCTAGCTGCCCACCACGTTTTATAGTAGACATGTTGCATGACAAGTAGGGGAGTAAATCGGGTCGGGTTGACTCAGGTTAGGATAAATACAACTTTAACTCACCCTATAAAATCTCAACTCAACCTTAATTTCAATCCTATTTTTCACACTTTAATCTAATCTTATTTTGACCCTATAGAAATCAGTTCGTTTTGGACTAGAAATTGGGTTAATAAATATATAATATTTAAAAATATTTTACTTAATTAAATGTATTTTAAAATATAAATTTATATGAAAGAATAAAAATTAATCCTTCTACTGGATATTTTCAAGTTTATGACGTAAACAATGATATAATTGCTAAAATATCTTATTTTTCAAAGAAATAATGTCGAATTAATTCCTATGTATTATATGATAATATAAGACTATTTCTTAATAATTTATTATATTGTAGACTAATATATGAAATCGGGTTGGGTCGGATCTGGTTGACAATTATCCAACCCAAATTAACCCACTTTTGAAATCGGGTTAGTTCAAATTAGGTTACATAATTTATTTTTTTAAAATACCTAACCCAAACCATTATAAATTGGATTGAATTAGTTGGATTCGGTTGAAATGGACTCTATTTACATCGGTAGCGAGAATTAGGTGTATGTACAGATGTGCTCACTGCTAAGGGTGTTAACGGATCGGATTGGACGGGTTGGAGCCTAATCATAATCTAAACCCATTTAAAATATCTCAACCCTAATTCGTTTACTAACCCATTTTAAAAACCTCAACCCTAACCCATTTACAACCCATTTAATAAACAGGTTGGTGGGTTATTAACGGGTTGTATAGCAAATAACCTGAAAGCCTAAACTCTAGTAGATGATGATCTCACAGGGAAAGATGAAAGAGTGTTTTCGGCGTAGGGGAAATGAAAATAAGACAGTAATAGGAAAATAGAATTAGGGCAACAGTGAAAAAATGAAAATTAAGTAACTTGAGGAAGATTTAGAGAGGAAAAATAACAAAGGGGTTTATATGTGCATATATAAAACTTTAATGAGTTAAGTGAGTTAAATGAGTTGAACGAATTAAACAGGTTATATGGGTTAAGCGAGTTACTAAACGGGTTGACAAGTTATAAAATCTCAACCCTAATCTATTTATTTAATTAAATGGTTAAACGGGTTGGTGAATCATAACCCATTTATTCGAAAATCCAAACCCAAATTCATTTATAGACGGGTTTGATTAGCGTAACGGTTAACTGTGACCAGTAACAACCCTACTCACTGCTCAGTGCGAAAGTTTCTGATCGTTGTCAGCTGCTCGTCGGCTTGCTCTCCTGGAATAATGAGTTGACAAGTGTAAAGAGGAATGGTCCAATGGAATCGATTCCTTATGGATTAAGACAGAGATCATTGGATTTTATCAATAAAAATCACAATTTTATTTTTAATTGTTTACCCAGCAACATAATCATCAGCGGCAATTTACGAAGTCATAATATCAAATTACATTTACGAAGTCATAATATCAAATTACCAAACAAAGGTTTTTAGGGGGATTTGATGGAACCACTGGAGAGAATTCGGGAAATGACTTAATTTGGGTCATTAAACCAAGATTCGGTATGGTCAGTAGATCTACTATCAGTTATTTAGTTATAAATGTAGATATAATCAAAATCAATGATTTATTTTAGTTGTTGGTTTTAAAATGGTGAAATCAAAACTAATAAATTAATTTGATTGCTCTATCAACTTTTTTAAAAAAAATTTGCTCCTAAAATTTTAATCATTCATGTCTTTTAAAGTACTGTTCGATTATTGAATTGATTTTTAGTATCATAATAAAATAAATAATTTTAAATCGTATGTGTAATAATTAGGAAGAAATAGTAAGTTGTCCATTCAAATAATAACATGTCCACTTATGTGGTATTGTGACAATTGACCATTTGACCAAGCAATAGGCTAAGAATAAATGGAAGGTTATTAGGCTAAGTCCAATTAAGCCTATTTGAGTTGAATAGGTTGGGTTATATAAAATATTTTAGGTATTTAATTCAACAGCCTAAGATGCTCAAGCGGTTAAGGAGTTAGTCTCCAATAGAGGAGGTTTTGAGATTGAATCCAGAGTTACAGGGAAACTACAAATAAACCGTAGGGGTAGTTGATAGATGGATACATAAGAGAAGGGAGAAACACTACCTATTTTCGTATTTTTGGACGTTTGCAATTCTGCCTAGTAGTTTTCTAAAAATCATATGCTATCACAAAATTTTTTGTAAAATCAGATGTGACAGGAGATTCCTTAATTTTCAGAAACTGAAGTGGGTTTACAGAACTGGGCTCGATTAGTGTCAGCCCAGTAGCAAATGAGCCCAGCACTGTTTCTATGGGCTTGAAGATGGAGAAACCTGATTAGCCCATTCTAAGGCTAAAAAGACCAGAGTTGAAACCCAAACAGAAGCCCAAACAACAAAGCTCAGAGAAGCCCACCAAGAAGCCTAATTGGGCTGGAACGCTGGCGGCGATCCAAGTCACCACACATGGCAACTTTTGGCCCGTCCATTTTCTAATTGATGTAAATTGAGCTTCATATGTCCAATTTGGATGATCTAGGGGTCGTATCCTATGTATTTGGGCATTCTGAGTTCAACGAAAGTGCTAGATTAGCCAAAAAATGCCTAAAAGTTTGATTTTTGAAGATAAATGAGTATCTTAAGGGATTTACGATCCTTAATCCTTAGGGTAGTTCCCAAATTTAAAAGTGGATACTTATAGGTGAGGTTAATATGAGAAATGACATCTAAGATATGCTAAAGGCTCAAAGAAATGAGAAATTGAGAGAAGATGATATTCTTATAATCTTGATTACATGACATAATCTTACTTACTAAGTTCATGGAAACTTACTCCATTTGTTTTGATTCATAGATGATCCAGCGGATGGTCGCCAATGAGATAGTGGTGGTGTGATTAATTTATCTAATTCATTTTCTATGTAAACAGTAGTTTGACTTGGATGTAAACATTTTTATTTATTTGATGTGGACATGATTGTATAGCTTTATAGACATGATTACTTGAATGTAATGATGCAAGTTTGTTTACAATTTCTTATCTGAGATGGTTTTATTCAATATATAGAAAAATTTTAGAGTTTTAAATGACTTGGACCGAATTTAGGGCAAAACTTTTGATTTTTAGTTATGACCATTAAAATATGTGCCATAGGACTTTGATTTCATCCAATTGCTCCCTAGTTATTTTAAACCGAACATGAATTGAATTACATGATGAATTTAGTTGCAAATAATATTCGATTATTTATGCTTGGCTATTTAAGAGTATTTTAGTCAAATGGCATCAATTTAATATTATTTGTGCTTGAAAATAAGTAATTGCTATTTAATTGCAGTAATTAGTGCAAATTTGATTTATATTAAATGCAACCTACTTTTCAATTTAAGATGTATTTTGGAAAAGATAAAATTTTTAGATGAAAATTTTTTTGTAAGAATTTTTAATTAATAGAAAATGATTTAATATGATGGGGATAATGATGATGAGTAAACAGAATAAAATTAAAATAAATAAATCAATTGTATGAGTAGTTCTGTAGGAATACTTGAAAAATAAGTTAGTTATATAGGAGATTATGAAAAAATTATTAAAAAATAAGATAATAATAAAGAGTAAAAGATTTTAAATTAATTTTTTTAAAAATTTTACTGTAGCAGTTAAAGCAAAAGCTGGCTACATATGCTACATTGAGAAACCTCACATATGCAACTGCATTTTTACTGCCAATTTTACGTTTATAATACTAAAGAAAGAGCTAACCTTTTTTTTTATTGGTATATATTTTACATTCATCTCAACATCTATTACAATCAAGTACTGAAACCGTTTTTGCAGTTTTTATTTTTTTCCTGATATTAGTCTTATAATTTCCTAATTTTTTCCCTACAGTACTTGGAGGACGCTCCCATTATATTATATAAGGGAGGACAGACGCCTCCACTCGAACTCACGTCGCTGTAGTGCAAGCGAACGGAGTTAGTAGCACACCTCCTTGCACGCTGGCGAAAGAGCTAACCTTAATACATTTTACTTGCAGCCACAAACAATACTGAAGGAAGTGCCAAACTTAATAATATTTGCAACCAACATAAATAACTCTATTTAAAAGCATATTCACTTAAAATTTGGCTGCAATAATATTATATGATGCTAATATTAAAGAAACATAAATGACCGTGTCTAAAAGTATATTCACCTAAATGTTGTCAGCAATAATATTAGATATTATTAATTTAAAGAATAGTTGCATTTATTCATATGCGATTAGTATAACAGCAAACGAGTAGCTAGGCTCGTCGTTTGTGATTGGTATTTGTCGATAGAGTAACGAAACTGTAGCAAAATTTATGTTACATAAAGCAAAACCAACGACTGTATTTTACAAAAACTGTTATAGTATAACGACTGTAGTGTTGATTTTGTGAAATAATCCACTTTTGTGAAAATTCAAGAACTTGCTGGCTTGGAAATTTCTAAGGAAAGAACTAATTCTTTGGATCATCACAGCAGGTGGAAAAACAAGGTCGGCCATTTTTACTGGCCAGATTTCTGTTCGGATTTTGATAAAAGTGGGGCATTAATTTTTCACAATGTGAAATTCTGTGTGCAACTCAGGTTGAGTTTTAATTAGTTCAGATGAACTTAAATCTTAAGCCTATCTAGTTCTTGTGAATCAAAATACTAACTCTAATATTAGAATCCTAGTTTGGAACATGTTGATATTGTTTTTGGTCTTTATTTCAGATGAAATTTGGATTATTCTCAAACTAATAAAAGTTAAAATTACGGGTATAGATAATGAATTTTTAAAATATTATTGCACTCATATGTGAATAATTTAATGTGAATATATTTATATAACTTATAATATCTTTTTTTTTATTGAAATAACTTATAATATCTTTGGTTATGAAGAAAGTTAATTTTATAATTAAATGATAATTCTGGGCGCGGTAATGAGGAGGCAAGCAGGCCTCAGGCCACGTGAGAGTCACCTGCAGTGGCTATGCAATGCAAGCATTTGATCCTTTTAACTTCCTGGTCAGAAATGGTTGCCGGCTAGCTCTACACCGTGCCCTTGCGACACTGAAGAAAACTGCATCTGGTCAGTAAAAATAACCGACTTTTGTCTTTCAACTTGTTGTAAAGATCCAATGAATTAGTTCTTTCTAAGTTCTTGGATTTTCCTAATAGTGGATCATTTCATAAAATCGAAGTCGCTACTGCATTTAACGTAGATCCTAAAATCAACTCTGCGAAGTGGTTTCTCTATAACAGTTTTTGTAAAATACAGTCGTTACTTTTGCTACATGTAAATTTATTTTAATTTTATTCTTTTTATTCCTTATCATTACTCCTATTATATCACATCATTTTCTACCAATTTAACAACTTTTACGCTAAAAATTTTTCATTAAAAGTTTTACCGCTTCCCAAACGCATCATATAATTATAATAAAAATTCTTTTATGTAATCATAATCAAATCAAATTAAATCATCAAAAATATATTCTAAAACCTAAATATCATCTATATTTCTCCACAAAAGTTGAATCTATTGCATCTATGTTAACTTTAGTTGCAAATAATTATAATATCCTAACTCTTTAAAATTATACTAACTGACTACGAGAGGGACATTTGGTAATACGTTGTGGGAAACATGGGTGAGAAATGGTGGGGGCACGGATTTTGAGATACCTCATTAATCAATCAATCATCATATTTTTCACTTTTACCCCTATATTCTAATTATTTTCCTTATCAACTACCTTTCAGCAAACCTATTTATTCCAACTTTACCGCTATCATTTCATATCAATTACACAATTTTTAAAATATTTCATTTTCTATTCTTACCAAATACCATATTTTCCACAACTTTCACATTCCTAAACGTCCCCTAAGTCTCACTTTGATTCAACTTTAGATAGTGATTTCATGAATTTTATTTATTTTTTTTACCTTGATTGTTAATAGGCTAATTCATTGCAATTTGAATTATTTTTAATTAGAAAATTAACTTTCAACAAAACCAAAGATATTATGAGTCATATAAATATATTCACATATAAATTATTCACATATGAATGCAATAATATTTTTAAAAAAATGTTATCTGTATCAGTAATTTCAACTCTTATTAGTTTGAAAATAATATGAATTTCAACTCGAAACAAAAATTGAGCCTAATGCTAGCCCGAATCAAGATTCTAATATTATGGTTAGTATTGACGTTCACATAAACCTAGCAGGCATAGGGTTTAGGTTCATCTTAACTTGTAAAACCTTAAGTTAAATGACTCACGGCTAGGCGCGGCCATGAGGAAGCAAGCGGGCCCCACGCCACGTGAGAGGGGGACTTGCTTTGGCTGTGCAATAGAAGCGTTTGATGGCGTCAGACTAGCGGTACACCGTGCCCGTACGACACCGCCTTATCTTTCTTTACAATAGCCAAAAGAAAAAAAAAGTCTTTCAGCCTGCTGAAATGATCCAAGGAATTAGTTCTTCTTGGATTTTCATAATATGATAATAGTGGATTATTTCATAAAATCGAAGTCATTATTTTCATAATATGATCAAATAATATGAAAGATGGATGTCTTCCTATAGGTATTTGAAATTCGAAAATGAGAAAAATATGATATTCGTGGATGAAATAAAGAAGATTATTTTTAAAATATTATTATTATTATTTAAATATAGACTAAAGTGAAAAGATATTGGAATTTTGTAAAGTTCGAAATTAGAGATTTAGAAATTTGCATAAAATGTGAGTAAGGATTTTCCACTTTTCTTTGGATGTTTATGGATGTCAATGGCTGTCTAATTTTCAGGCATAGATGTTTTGTGATCAGTTAGATGTTTTATTTGAAATTTTTATGAAAAAGTTTTTCTTGAGATATATGAATTTTTTTGCTGTAATTATTTAATTGAGCTGAGAAGTATGGAAAAAGGTATTTTGAGTTGATGATGGATTTATAAGTTTTTTCGTAAGTAAATTATTTGAGTTTGACAAGTATGTTTAAAATAAGTATATGAGCATAAGCATGATGTATGAATGGATTATTGTATAGTGAGCATGATATATCATGATTCTCCGATAAAGCTGAAAAATAAGAAGAGTTAAAGTATACTGCGGTGTAACCATATAAAAGGTATGGTGATGATGAGTCTACCTAGTGCACTAAGTAACATGAATGTGATGTTGGAAATGAACATTTGCATCGCATAAGCATTTTGAGCATGAATACTTGCATGAGCATAATACGAATGAGCATATAAATTTTAGAGATTTTTGATGTTTGAGTTATTTTGTGGAAATGAGGTTTGCTTGATTTAATATTTAAGTGTTTTACCAATATCCTACTTACTAAGTTGGTCAAGACTCACGTTTTCCTATATTGATCTTTAAGATGATAGGACTCAGGTATGAATCTAATATAAAATTGATACTAGACAAGAATGAAAAGAGATCCTGGTTCATCATATTAGATATGAGTTATTATTCTAATTAGTAGGAAAGATCAAATTAAGTTTTTTTTTACGTAAATGAATGATGTAGAAGAATTTCTTGTAAAGTTTATTTTAGTATAGAGTTGATATGTGGTTGTTTCTCGGGATGAATTGGTTGAGATTTGAATAAATTTATTTTGTTTAGTTTTTATATTTTTATATATGTAATAAAATAGATAATATGATGTGAGATTTCTTGTATAGGGTGATTTCATCTAACCCTTCAACCTTATAATTCGAGGGAAATGTTGTCAGATTTTTCAATGAAATTTCACGACTATTAGTTAAGTATAGAGGTTTGACACTAAGGCGAGACACGTTGGAACCCGGTACCAAACTCTATAATATTAAATCTGATCCGGGTTAGAGAGGATCCAGGCCGGGTTTAAAAATAGAGTTTTTTTCCCAAATTAATTCAAATTAAATTTAAAATAATTACATTGAGAAATTTTCACAATAAATTTAAAAATATAAATATAAACTTTTTGCAAACAGAGATTCAGCAGCGGGCTGGAACCACATAAGCTGGCAAACTGTTGGTTTGTGCATATGATATATCTGGATTGAAAAAAATAACGGTGAAAAAAAAAAGCTCCCCGGATGCATTTTTCTGAAAAAAAGAAAAATAAAAAGTCCGTTCCTTGGTAGGCGAGTGCTTCCACATGTGTAACCCATTGAATTTCATTGGGTTCTTCACAGATGTAAGATGCCCCTAGATCTATAAGTGGTAATAAGATCCTGACCCTTGACTTAATTGCGTCTTGTTGTGGGCTTTGTGTGTTTATTGGAGATGATTTTCTGGGATAGGATCCTATTTATTCCAGGGTTTGGGTCTTGCCTACAAAAGACGTGTCTTCACGTGAGTGAAGAGGAATTGACAACTGGCACCTGCGCTACAACTTGCTGAGGTGGGAAATAAATGAGTTGGTGTATGAAGGGAAGTGGTCGTGCTGGCTCTGCTTTGATTATCTAGCCCTTAGACACAATTTTAATGCTTTTCTATTAATATAATATATTATACAAAATAATAATAATAACAATAAATAATTTGAGGAGTCATTTACCCACCTAAGAATAATATTTTACACAATTTAGAAGGGTGTTTGTTAATCTATAAAACTTTTAACTCTCTATGACTACTTTATTTTTTAATTATTTTTCCACGTATTCCTACTCTACTTTTCAATTATTTCTAGACAGTTACAGATGCAACCTATTCATGTTAACTTTTTTTCCTTTATTCCTCATTATTATCCTTATTATATAACATACATCATTTTCTTTCATTTCAAAAAAATTTCATTCAAAAGTTTTATTACTTCTAAACACATATTAAATGTTAAATTAGA
This sequence comes from Annona cherimola, assembly GCA_030490835.1. Classification (NCBI taxonomy): domain Eukaryota; kingdom Viridiplantae; phylum Streptophyta; class Magnoliopsida; order Magnoliales; family Annonaceae; genus Annona; species Annona cherimola. The sequence goes on along the minus strand of CM059975.1, from coordinate 81,866,822 downwards.
TGTTAAATATATGAAATTGGAAATGATATATATATCAAATCATTTTATTATATTGATTTTATATATTTTAAAATGGCCCATGCATATTTATTTATTTTATTTAGATGAAACTTGGTTTCTTACTTAAATAAATAATTCTAGATAGACTGAGTATTTATATTTTCTTTTAAAAGTGTTGATGATTCTTATTGAAATAACTGGAATTGTAGAATGCAGTGGAGAATGAAATATATTTTATTTTGACAATTGTGTGATTGATATGTAATGATAGGTGTAAATTTAAAATAAATATGTTTATTGGATGGTAGTTGTAAGAAAAATGAATGGAATGTAAAAAAAAAATGATGATTGATGAAAAGATGGGATCGTGATTTAATGAACTCAGGCACACTGAGCTTCAGTGCACACTAGTGCATTAAACTATTTTAACCTTTTTTTTCGAATTTTTTATATAAATGTTAATCTAAGTGTATTTAATATGTATATAAATTTTTATCATTTTTAGATTATTTTAGATATTTATTTTTGATTTTTGAAAATCAATGCCACTGATTTTCAAAAATTAAAAATAAATATCTAAAATACTCCAAAAATAGTAAAAATTGATACACATGTTAAATATTATTAACACTTGTATAAAAAATTTTAAAAAATATAAAAAGAAGAGTTAAAATGGGTTACGGGTGCGTTAAATCACGATCCGAAAAGATACGGACGATACCATGTTTTCCGCATCGCGGCGTGCTCTTTTCTTCGTCGACGCGTTTTCCTACTTTCTTGATTGATTGTCGAAAGAATTCCACGTTTTCAGCGGCACTTGGAAATCTATGCCGCCTGCGAATTACTGAACGCTACCTTGTGATGTGCGAAAGGACCTTGTCCACTTTCATCGGCTGAATCATTAGCGGCAATGTACGGCTCCACTTCAGTCACTGAGCTTCGATGCTTTCAGTCAACACCAGTATATCTGAATATTTATCCTTCTAGAATTGGAAGCACTGCATGGCTCTCCCTCCATGATTTAACAAGCACAACTTTCGTAAACAATTTTCTCAAAAAAAAAAAAAAAAATCCTAAACAAATAACAACCATCGGTACTTTCAAAAATGGCTTCGATGAACTCCGACTCGAATGTCGAAGCAACAGAAACCAGCAACATAAACCAAAGAGTAGCAATGTTGGCGGATCCCAACATTGGGCGGCTGCGTTTTCCATGGCTCTCAACGTTGCGGCGCCGCTTGTTCAGATGGTATACCAGCGCCAAGGCGTAGGCCTCAAACTCGTCTCCATCGTCGCCGTCCTTCTTTCCTTGTTTGCTATTAGGGGTGGGAATCGGGGCGGGTCGACCCGTGACCCGCCCCGCCCGACCCTGTTTTAATACCGGGCGGGTCAGGGGTGTGTACCCGGCGGGTCGGGATTTTCGGGTTTTTAAAGAAATGCGGGTCCGGGCAAAATTCGAGTTTTAAGGGTGGCGGGTCGGGGCGGGTCAACATGCTGACCCGTTTTCTGATATTTTACATTAAAAAGAAAAACCACGTTCAATGCTAATATTCATGTTTTATTTAATTATTTATATTTATTTTGATTGATTAATAATAGATTCAAGCATATAGTAGTTAAATTTAATATAAATTTGTCTTTATACTTGATAGTTTTATAAATTTTTAAAAATTTCTTACTTGACCCGCAATTTTTTACCCGACCCGATACCGACCCGAATTTTGTCCCGAGACCTTGTAGAAAAAAGTAAGGGTCAAACCGACCTTGTCCCGACCCGGTATAAAATAAGGGTCAAACAAGATTTTTGAAAAGGAGGGTCAGGATTGGGCACACCCTGACCCGCCCCGACCCGCCCCGATTCTCACCCCTATTTGCTATTTCGGCCTGCAAACACTTGTCATCTAGCGTCTCCCGAAAATCTGTCCCGAATTGATTTAGTACACTTTTAACAATAAATGGGTTGATCCCAACGTGACTAGCAAGTAAAAAATTATTTAAAACTGGATAATGGACCAAATAAAACTAGCCAATGAGGTCGTGCCTCAGTGGTGCAAGATATGGCCTCACAAGTAGGTGGTCTTGGGTTCAAATCTCCGCAGCAACATTTCTGAAGTGGTGGCGTTGCAAGTCTCCCCAAATTTGTGGGAGCCGTCCACCGGTGTAAAAGTTTAGAAATAGTAGATAATTATTAGCAAATTATAAAAATGTCTCAGAATTTAACTGTAATACCAGTTGAGATTGTAATGTATGAATACTCATAAAAAAAAAACTTAACTAAATGATAAAATAATTATTTAATTTAATATCTTAAAAATTAGACCTCAACCGCAAAATTAGACCCTTCAATTGAGTCCAGAAGCATCAAAAATATAAAAATAAACTATTTTATCATGAAAATTAGAATTAAATGCCTAAATAAATTAGGCGATCCACAATCCCCACCATCATCCGTGCTCTCACCATGAATGGGCCTTGCCTGGCCTCTGGTAGTCAACCAACATTGTTGCTGGATCGAATTTTAAAAATTGCTTTGGCCATTATTATAGTGTCGTTTCTGTCCACAATTCGTTCACAAAGCAAAATAGATTAAAAAAAAAGACAAAAGCCCATCACAAGTACATCTATGAGTCAGTTTTAACTTTTCCGGAAGGGAACTTCACAAAAGCAACCAATGTGCTCGTTGCTTTTATTGGAAATTTCGTTGAAACTAAAATTTGACGCTTCAGGACTCCCAACATCTGATGAATTCTCAATGGTGTATAACTTCATAAATCAAAAATCAAGGCACCCTTATCAGATCATTAGTCTACAAATTATAATTTTTTTAAAATTATATCTCGTATTCGTTTTACAAAAGAATGCATTAAAAATATATATATATGTCTACACATATATCCTACACATTAAACTTTGATATTTTCTTTTGCAAATTTTTTTTATCATGAATAAATCATGCCAAACGCATTAAATCCAAAGCCTAAAAAGTATAATATTCAATATATGTGATTTACACAATTAATTCGTATGACCTAATTAATTGCAAAAAAATTATATATAAATGCATAATTATTGAACAAAAATCAGCTCCCAAATAAAATCCTACTTGCCTACAAATTCCTGCTGGAGCTTTCTCTTATTTCTTGCAACTCTGGCTCCCAACTCTTCCCTTACGGAATGATTTTTCCCTCAATCCATCAACTCCCCAAATCCTTTTATAGAAGCTACCGTAGCTTTTAAGAGATAGAAAGATAGAGATAAAATTTGATTTAAACTTAAATTCTATCTTAGCCAATCTTATCTAAGAGACTTCTTATCTCATCATATCTTAACCTGTAGGGCCCACATGCATGGGGGCAAAAGTGTAAAAATTAATTATTACTTTTTTTTGCGAAACTTCCTACTCGAACCCTAGACCTCTAAGACCACTTGGACCACCTATATGCCAACCGAACTACACGCATTGCTGAAATAACATTCAAAAATGAAAATATAAATATAACTCGTGGTATATTTAAATAATAATTGGGCAAGACCCATTATTACTTATCTAGTCCAGTTGATCAAAAAGTCTACCCTTGCCACGTGGGATGCCCCACATGGATTTTTGATCAGTTAACTTAAATTACTTTTTTCAACATTTTACATTCTCCCACCTTATGTCGAATAGGACGATAGATTTTGATCAGTCACAATCCTCAAAACTTGCAATAATCATGATAGATTTTGGAACAATTCGGGACAAATTCTACAAATATCATCCTCTAGCTCCCACGTAGCCTCCCGCATATTATGGTTACACTAAAACATGCCGAATTGTCTTTCCCTTTAACTGCTTCTCGTGACTATCCAAGATTCGAATAGGACGTTCTGGATGAGTTAAATCTTCGTTGATCTCATATTGTTTAGTTGACAAAATACACGTCGAATCGGTCATATACTTTCTTAACTGTGAGATATGGAAGACGTTATGAATATCTGCTAGCGAAGAAAGCAATGCTATTCAATAGGCAATACCACCAATAATTTTCAATATTTCGAAAGGTTCGATATATCGAGGAGATAAGTTGTCTTTCACCCCGAAATGAGTTACACCTTTAGTGGGAGAGACTTTTAAGAAGACTAACCCACCTATTGTAAATTGTAGGTCTCTTCGTCTGCCATTAGCGTACTTTTTCTGGTGATCTTGTGTTGCTTTCAACTGTCGCCTAATAACTCGAACCACATCAGCAGCTTACTAAACTAGGGTTGGAGCTAAAAGTTGTCGTGTATCGATTTCTTCCCAATAAACATTTCGATACAGACGGAGCCATATCGATACTAGCCTGGTAACTATTATTATAGACAAATTCAACTAAGGACAAGTGCTCATCCCATGAACCAGAAAAATCCAAGGCTTTTGGATAAACTGGGTCAAAATCCACGTAGGACACCCTATGTGGCAAGGGTAGACTTTTTGACTAATTGGGCCAAATAAATAATAATGGATCATGACCAATTATTATTTAAATATGCTACGGGTTATATTTATATTTATATTTTTGAATGTTATTTCAGCAATCCGTGTAGCTCGGTTGGCATACAAGTAGTCCAAGCGATCTTAGAGGTCTAGGACTCGAGTAGGGGGTTCCGCAAAAAAAAATTAATTTTTGTACTTTTGTCTCTCCAGGCACATGGGCCCCACTGGATAAGATAAGATGGGATAAGATGAGATGAGATAATATAAGATGAGATAAAATTTAGTTTAATTGGAATTTAAGTTAAAGTGATAATATTTTATCTTTTATACATTTCTTAGAATTTTAGGAAACCTATGAGAACCCTCTTATAAAAAGGGGTTTGGGAAGTTGGTGGAAGGAGACATCCGTAAGAAAGATTGGGAGATAGAGTTACGAAAAGGAGAAAATTTATTTTCTTCAACAAAGGAAAGTGAGATTTTATTGTAAATTGATTTTAGTTCAATGTTATGATTATTTTTTTACAATTTTTATGTATAAAGCATGTGTATTATATATTATAATTTTTAGACTATGCTTAAAATATTTAAATTTTATAATCCTAAATTTTTAGGATATAAAATTTTGCAGATAAATATGTTAATTTTATGCTAGACATTATGTGTTTCGAGATTTTTTAATGCATTTTATTTTTATAAATGCATTGATATGCAATAAATATATAGATATTGAAATTATATTATACTGATGTGGGTTTAATTATATATATAATATAATCTGAGTAAAATCATATTATATATCAGCCGATTTTCACATTCGTCATATGTCCAGTAAAGTAACTCCGTTCATAAAAGAATTTCTGCAGGTTAAGAATTTGCTGGAACGGAAGAACAGAGAGGAATTTTCATCCAATGCATGTGCATCCTTTTTTTGCAACGAAATTTTTTTTTTTGCTTTTGACATTTTAATGCATTTAATAATTTTGATGCTTTTAATATTCAACTATTCTTGGAAATTGACGTGTAGCCTGTTACAGCAACAAGGCTAAGTCAAAGAGGTCTAGGTGGGACCCATATGTAGGAAAAGTCATGATAATGTAGCTTAATGTGGGTCGTTCATTCCATTTTGTTATGATTTATTCATTTGAACTCTGATTTGAATGATCAAATAGTCTATTTCTATGTTTTTGATATTTCTGGACTCAATGGAAGGATTTGATTTTGCATTTGAGGCCTAATTTTTATGATATTAAATTAAATGATTATTTTATCATTTAATTAAGTTTTATTTGGGTCATTATCCATTTTCAAATAATTTTCTACTTCGTAGTCATGTTGGGACTAACACATTATTTTTATAGGTGTACCAAATCCAGTGGGACACTAGTATTTTGGATTTACGTGAAGATTTTCAAGAATAATTATTTCTAGATATTTATTTTTAAAGGCATGCATTAAGAATAATAGACGTGTAAATTTCTTTTTTCTTTGTGCCTTGATATAATAATGGGAACATGACTAATGGAAGTGAAATTTTGAAATTTTTATGAAATTATAATAGTTAATTTTGCCATAAATGTGTGATTGATCTTGGAAAATTGCATTAAATACACGGCCCGGGATCACTTTTCTGGATCGGTATGTTACATTCAACCTCCTGAAATGATCCAAGGAATTAGTTTTTTCTAAGTTCTTGGATTTTCATAATATGATAATAGTGGATCGTTTCATTAAATCGAAGTTGTTATTTTCATAATATGATAAAATAATATGAAAGATGGGTGTCCTCATATAGGTACTTGAAATTTAAAAATAAGAAAAATATGATATTCAAGGATGAAATAAAGAAGATTATTTTTAAATTATTATTATTATTATTATTTAAATATAGACTAAGTGAAAAGATTTTGGAATTTTGTAAAGTTCGAAGTTAGAGATTTAGAAATTTGCATAAAATGTTAGTAAGAATTTTCCGCTTTTATTTGGATGTTTACGGATGTCAATGGATATTTAATTTTCAGGCAGATATTTTGTGATGAGTTAGATGTTTTATTTGAAATTTTTATGAAATCATTTTTTCTTGAGATATATAATTTTTTGGTTGTAATTATTTAATTGAGTTGAGAAGTATGAAAAAAGGTATTTTGAGTTAATGATGGATTTATAAGTTTTTTCGCAAGTAAATTATTTGAGTTTAACAAGTATGTTTAAAATAAGTATATGAGCATGAGCATGATGTATGAATGGATTGTTATATATTGAGCATGATATATCATGATTCTCTAAGAAAACTGAAAAATAAGAAGAGTTAAAGTATACTGCGATATAGCCATGTAAAAGGCATAGTGATAATGAGTCTATTTGGTTCACTGGGTGACATGAATGTGATGTTGAAGATGAAAATTTGCATTGCATAAGCATTTTGAGCATGAGTGCTTATATGAGCATAATATGAATGAATATATAAATTTTAGAGATTTTTTATGTTTGAGTTATTTTTGTGAAAATGAGGTTTGCTTGATTTAATATTTAATTGTTTTATCGATATCCAACTTATTGAGTTGGTTAGGACTTACGTTTTCCTATATTGATGTTTGAGATGATAGGACGGAGGTACAAATCCAATATAAAATTGATAGTCGATGAGAATGAAAAGAGATCCTGGTTCATCATATTTTTTTTTTTGATAAAAGGATACACCCTACCCCTGGCCCCATTCGATATGAAAGGGGTTATGAGTAGAGAGATCCAAGCAATTCATAGCATAAAAATTGTCAGTACAAATTTTACCAAGAATCGCATGTGGGGGATTGCCCCACCAGACTTGGTGATCCAGAGTAGATACCAGAACTAAATCGGCTAAGGTATGTGCAACATCATTACCCTGCCTTAATACATGGTGTACGGAGATACAAGTATTTGCTTTCAGAAACATCCTGATTTTGTCAATGATAAGCCCCACCGGGGAAAAAACAGGGGACCCATTCGCCAGCAAATGACAGAGTGTGAGGGAATCTGATTCAATGAAAGCATGAGTCATCCTAGCTTGGAGCGCCCATTCGATCCCATGTAGAAAAGCTGTGGCCTCCATGAATAGCGGTTCCATCACACCCCACTTTTTCCAACCACTAGCAGCAATAAAAGAACCCCGACAATCTCTAATTACCGCTGCACAGGCAAAAGCCCCATGTTCGTGACGGCACCGCGCATCCACATTGATCTTTACAAAGCCCGTAGGCGGTTTGAGCCATCGAGAAACCAACTTTCGTCCCAAATTCCCTGACTGAACATTTATCTTAGCCTGCCAATGCTGATAAAGGAAGTCCGCGCACCAGGCCGAGATATCTGCAAATTTTGGTTGAATTCCTTCCTCACGGAGTTTGTTCCGTTGCCACCACACCCTCCAGCAGCACAATATAAATCTCGAGAGATCCACCTGCCGATTCTGCTTTGCCAGCAGTTCCATCACCTCCTGTACTGGTATATCTTGATAGACCAGCCGTGCCGCCCTCCAGCCCACCTCACGAGTAGATTCACATCTGAGGAATAGGTGGTTTGCATCTTCAGTTTCGGTCTTGCAGAAAGCACAAACCGGGTCCGTAACAATGCCCCTGCATGTTAGATTGTATAGCGTAGGGAGGGCATCCCTGAGAAGTCGCCATCCAAAGATGAGCACTTTAGATGGGAGATTAAGCCTCCAAATGGTTTTAAGGGTTTCCGTTTGGGCCGGGATATCGGTCGTAGAGCATAACATTCTGTAAGCCGACTTTACAGAATAATGGCCATTAGGTTCGTGCCTCCAGTAGATAGTATCCCTCATAGATCCATTGGAAAGAGAGATTTCGTTTACCTCGTGCCAACGCGTCTCCCCCATAGCCGCACGAACCCGGTCCAGATTCCAGGAATTGGTTTGACCATCGATGAAGAGGTCAATCGTAGCATCATCAGGAATTGATGCTGGGAGAGGACCAGCCTTCTCAACACGCTTCTCAAGCCACATATCTTTGAAGAACCTAACCCGATTCCCATTTCCAATCCGCCATCTGCATCCCCTCACCATCATATCTCTAGCTTTCAAAATGCTTTTCCATGTAAATGAATCCGATGGCCTTTCTTTGCACGTCCAAATATCGGTATGTGGGAAGTATCTGGATTTTAGCACTCTATGACACAAGGATGTGTCACAAGAGACTAATCTCCAAACCTGTTTGGCTACAAGCGCATAGTTGAAGTTTTGGAGTTCCCTGAAGCCCAACCCACCAGCTCTCTTAGGTTTGCACATCTCCCTCCATGCCACCCAACTCATTTTCCGTTTTCCGTCCTTATCCCCCCACCAGAACTTGCTTAGCATTCCATTTATGTCTTGACAGAAAGATCTGGGCAGTAAAAAGATGCTCATAGCGTACGTCGGGATTGCTTGCGCGACTGCCTTGATCAGTACCTCCTTTCCACCCCATGAGAGTAACCTTCCTTTCCAACCCTGAATGCGTTTCCAAATACGTTCTTTAAGATCTTTGACCAACCCCAATTTGGATCTCCCGAGCCAAGCCGGGAGGCCCAGATAATGCTGGATGCCCATACCCTCGGATCCAAGAATTTGGGTCAGTTCCCTTCTGGCACCGCTATCCGTATTTGGGCTGAAAACAACACCCGTCTTTTCCACATTAACCATCTGGTCCGAAGATTCAGCGTATCTCTTCAGAAGGTCCAAAAGATTCCTGACATCATTACCGCACGCCCGGACAAAGATAATGGCATCATCAGCAAACAAAAGATGAGAAATCAATGGCCCATGAGGTCTAAGTCTAATGCCGTGGATAGCACAATCATCAGCCGCCTTTGTAATCAGAGCAGAAAGACCCTGCGCACACAACAGAAACAAATAAGGAGATAAAGGATCACCCTGCCTGAGACCCCGTTGTGGTTGGAAGAATGATGAGTGGAAACCATTAACATTGACACGATATGAGACAGTGGAGATGCAGCACATGATCCAGTTGATCCATACAGGGCAGAAGTTCATAGTGCTCAACATCTGTTTCAGAAAGTGCCATTCAACCCTATCATACGCTTTTGACAAATCCAGTTTGATCGCCATCTCTCTCTTGCGGCCCAATTTGCGTTTCCGGATAGAGTGGATTACTTCGAAGGCAATCAGCATGTTGTCCGTAATGAGCCGACCAGGAACAAAGGCACTCTGTTCATCACCGATAACATCATGGAGGACAGACTTGAGTCTATTTGCCAAGACCTTAGCCAAAATCTTATACATGACATTGCACAGGCTAATGGGTCTGAAATGGGAGAAATGTTGGGCATTTGTCCTCTTCGGAATCAGAATTAGTGTTGTTGAATTTGCCTTCAAGATTAGCTTGCGCAGTTGTGCAGGATTCCTCTCCATAAAGAATGCTTTACACCACTTAATTATGTCCTTTCCAACTGTGTTCCAATGATCCTGGTAGAAACCTGCCGACATCCCGTCAGGTCCAGGGGCCTTAGTGGGTCCCATACCTTTGATTGCTTTGAAGACTTCCTCATCCTGCAATGGTTTGGATAGCATAAGTCTTTGATCAGAAGAGATTCTTCTCTTGATAACCGAATCCAGCCACGGCGCAGGAGATGAAGAAGACGAAGAATAGCCCTCCGAGAAGTGCTGAACGGCCATATCCAATAGCTTGTCTTGGTCCCGAACCCAATTGCCATTATGATCCCTTAGTGCATCAATGAAGTTAACCCTTCTCCTGTTGGAAGCCGTCCTATGAAAGAACCTTGTGTTTCTATCACCCTCATGAAGCCAATGAGCCTTAGCTCTCATCCGCCAGATTTGCTCCTCATCCTCCAACAGAATGTTGATTTGAAGTTTCAGTTTCTGCATCAACTCATCCCGCACATCAGTAGGCCCCCACCGAGAGATTGAGTTCAGTTCCCTTTGTTTCTGTTCAATTGCTCTTCGAATGTGACCCCTTTTGCTCCTATTCCAGTTTGTTAACTCAATGGCCGCACAGTTTAGTCTCCAAGCAATCATGTCGGCAACATTCAAGGCCGTAGGGGGCGCAGATTCCCAAACTTGCCTCACAATTTGTTTAGCCTCCTTGTCACGAGCCCAAAAAAGTTCATATTTGAATTCCCTTGGCGGTTTGTGCTTGCCACATCTAGAGTCAAGAGTCAACACAATGGGGCAGTGATCAGAGGTGGAAGACGTCAAATGAGAAATTTTTGCCTGCGGAAACCTGCTCAACCATGATGCCGAAGCCAGCCCCCTGTCCAGTCTTGCTTCCACCCTATTCCGGCCCATTCTGTTATTTCTCCAAGTCATTGCCTGACCCGAGAATCCCAGATCCAAAAGATTGCAATTATCAATGGTTTCGCAAAACAGATCCATTTGGTTTTGTGGACGATTTCTGCAACTGAGGTATTCACTATGCCCCAAGACTTCATTGAAATCACCCATTACTAACCACGGCTCAATGCATTCGGCGCTTAACTGCCTAAGGATATTCCAACTATGCTGACGCAGATGAGTTTCGGGATGACCGTAGAAACCCGTAAACCTCCATCCGCCAAAAAGTGCATCAATATGATGAAAAGAAAAGCTTCTGATGCTCACAGGTTGTTTATTCCTCCAGAGGAGGGCCAAACCTCCCCTTCTCTCTTGAGATTCCACAACAAAACAACAATCAAAATTAAGTCTTCTCTTAATACCTTCCATCTCAATGGATTTGCATTTTGTTTCGCTCAGGAAGACCAAACAGGGATCTTGTCGCTTGACCAGCTCCATGAGGCTCCGAATTGCACGTGGGTTCCCAAGCCCTCGGCAATTCCAGGCTATAAGCGCCACTTTAGATGAGGCGGGGCTGGGAAGATCCCCCAGCCCCCGCCTCAGTCGATTCAGCGCTTGCCCTGATATTTCTTCTCTTCAACACTTGTTCCTGTTCATCCCGATCACCATTACGACCCCTTTTCCCGGTTTCCCCCATTGTACAGTCTTGTTGGTCATTACTTTCCAAATCAGTCCTTTCTCTAGCCAACCGCTTCCATTTGCCTTTCACAAATCTGGTCATTATATCTCCCTCGGCATTCTTGCACTTCCACCCACTGCACATATCTGCCATTTCGGTCCATTCAGTTCCAGACTGTATAAGCACATCAATCAAGTTTGCATCTTCCTTTCCCAATTCAATTCTGCCAGCTACCTCCCTATCCCCCACTGACCCCCTCGAGCTGCTGCCATCCATAGTGATCTGTCTGCCAATCACATGTGGTAGACGCTGCAAAGCAGTCTCACGCAACCCCTCCCGCAGCTGCGTCGCTTCGGTTTGGTGTATCTGTTTGGAGGAGATCAAGGAGACCAGTGTGCTGCAGTGGACAGCAGTCTTATCCTTCAGCGTGTGTGTGTTCACTTGCTGCTCCCTTATCACTTCCATACTTTCTGGAGACATGAGAATGGAGTCCAACTTCAGTGCATCATCATCATGCAAGAGGGAGCGAGACATTCCACACTTACTGTTTACTGGAAACTCCATCACCAAACTGTTAGGTTGCATCGGTTTGGTATTGAGATGGAATTGAGCAGCACCATCCAATGAGGGGTATCTGTTATGAGATGTTGGATCAATTGCAGAACCACTAGGCAGTTGAGACTGTGGTCCAGCAATTGATGATTGCTGCAAGTGTGTGCTTTGACAGATAAGGCTGGCAGGGCTTAATAGAGCTGCCCCTTTCCCTTGATAGGAACTCAGTGCTTGGTTAGGAGTAGCATCACCCACACTTACCCCAATCTGTTCTGTTTTGCTCTTGGAATTACTGCCACTGATCTGTTCTGTTGTGTTCTTGACACTGCTGCCACTGCAATGTTCGCCACTCTGACTTATGGGGTTAACATTTTCATCTCCATTGCTATGTTCTCCCATGTGTTCAATTCTTCCAACATGGCCAGCACTCTCTCCCATCTGTTCCCCAAGGTAGCTGTGTTCCCCTAAGTACTTCATGGGCACAGCCCTGTTGCTGTTAGAGAAACCATATCTCATATTCATTGGCTTCACACCAGTCCGCATCCAACTCCCATAAGGCAACTCCGCCTCAGTTAGTTGCTTATGCAACTTGACAGCTACCGAACACTCTCGATGAGCATGCCCCATTCTGCCACAAAGATAGCAGAAAAGGGGAAGTTTCTCGTACTGGAAATTGACCCATTGTTTGCTTTGAGAGCCAATCTGAAGGAACATTCCCCTTCTTAGGGGTTCACGGCAGTCGACAGTCACCTTGATCTTTAGTTCAGTATCATTGGCCACCAGTTCAGAGAAGTGTTCAAAGGAGTTCCCAATGCATTGGCCCAATATAGCTTTTGTCGACAATGTATGGCACGCCAGAAACATGCAGCCATAGTGGAGTTTTAACGAGCATGAGATGGGCTATATCAATCTCTTCCTTCAAGTCTGACATCAAGACTAGGCTCCGCTCGAAGATCCAAGGACATCCCTGCAAAACACGGCTCTTCTCCTCCAAGTCCTCGAAGGCTAATTGATACAAATTCTGTCCCAGTTCAGTAAACTGACACGCTTTCTGTAATCTCCAAAGTCGTCTCATCATTGAACGGAATATCTCTTTGTTATAAGACTTCGACGTCCAGATAGAGCAGAGTATCTTCTCGCCCTTCCCCGGCATGATCTTCTTAATGGCTTCCCCGGAGATAGCCATGGTTTGAAGCTCAGCACCCAGAAGCTCTCCCAAGTTCTGATCCATCGCACTGTTCTGCCTCAACTCGCTGTTTTCCATTATCGCTGGAAGGAACCGTTGAAACCCGCAACACCAGCTACGTCTTCTGCAATTACTTCTAAGCTACCGTTCAACGTTTTCCCCTCCGACCACTCCCACCCAGACTCGAGTGCGACAGAATCGCCAATCAGCGTCTACAGGGGGGAGACATTTTTTTCCAAAAGTCCATACTTCCCTGGTTCATCATATTAGATATGAGTAATTATTCTAATTATTAGGAAAGATCAAATTAAGCTTTTTTACGTAAATGAATGATGTAGAAGAATTTCTTGCAAAGGTTTTTTTATTATAGAGTTGATATATGGTTGTTTCTCGGAATAAATTGGTTGAGATTTGAATAAATTTATTTTGTTTAGTTTATATATTTATATATATATAAATAACAAAATAGATAATATGACGTGAGATTGCTTGCATAAGGTGATTTTATCTAGTCCTTCAATTTTATGATTCTAAGGAAATGTGGCCCGATTTTATGATGAAATTTCACGACCGTTGGTTAAGTATCGAGGTTAGCCACAAAGGCGAGACAGGTTTGAACCCAACACCAAACTCTATAATATTAAATCTGATCCGGGTTAGAAAGGGTCCAGGCCAGGTTTAAAAATAGAGTTTTTTCCCAAATTAATTCAAATTAAATTTAAAATAACTACGCGGAGAAATTTTCACAATAAATTTAAAAATATAAATATAAACTTTTTGCAAACAGAGATTCAGCAGCGAGCTGGAACCACATAAGCTGGCAAACTGTTGGTTTGTGTAGACGATCTATCTGGATTGAAAAAAATAAGCATAAAAAAAAGCTCCCCCGGATGCATTTCAGGCATGGCCATTTTTTCGAAAAAAAGAAAAACAAAAAGTCAGTTCCTTGGTGGGCGAGTGCTTCCACATGTTTGACTCATTGAATTTCATTGGCTTCTTCACAGATGTAAGATGCCCCTAGATCTGTAAGTGGTAAGAAGATCCTGACCCTTGACTTAATTGCGTCTTGTTGTGGGCTTTGTGTTTTGTTGGAGATGATTTTCTGGGTTAGGATCATATTTATTCCAGGGTTTGATGCCTGCAAAACACGTGTCTTCACGTGAGTGAAGAGGAATTGGCTACTGGCCCCTTCGCTACAATTCTCTCGGGTGGGAAATAAATGAGTTGGCGCATGAGGGGAAGTGGTCCTACTGGCTCTGCTTTGATTATCTAGCCCTTAGCCACAATTTCAATGCTTTTACTATTAATTTAATATATTATAAAAAATAATAATAACAAAAATAAATAATATGAGGAATAATTTATCCACCTAAAAATAATATTTAACACAATTTCAGAAGGTGTTTGTCAATCAATAAAACTTTTAACTCTTTATAATTACTTTATTTTTAATTATTCCTACGTATACCTACTCTACTTTTCAATAATTTCTAGACAATTACACATACAACCAATTCATTTTAACTTTTTTCTCTTTACTCATCATTATTATCCCTATTATATCACATCATTTTATTTTATTACAACAATTTTTTATCCAAAAGTTTTACTACTTCCAAAGACATATTAAATGTTAAATTTGATGTTAAATACATGAAATTGGAATTGATATATAAATCAAATCATTTTATTATATTGATTTTATATATTTTTTAAAATGGCCCATGCATATTTTTTTTTATTTAGATGAAACTTGGTTTCTTACTTAAATAAATAATTCTAGACAGACTGAGTATTTATATATTTTTTTTAAATTGTTGATTATTCATATGGAAATAATTGGAATTGTAGAAGGCAGTGGAGAATAAAAAGTAAAATATTTTGATAATTGCGTGATTGATATGCAATGATAGGAGTAAATTTAAAATAAATAGGTTTATTGGAAGATAGTTATAAAAAAAATGAATGGAATATAAAAAGAAAAAAGAAAAAATATGATTATTAATGAAAGATATGGACGATACCATGTTTCCCACACACACATATGTCGCTGTGCGCTCTTTTCTTCATCGACGCGCTTTCGTACCTTATTGATCGATTGTCGAAAGAGTTCTGCCGCTTATGGTAGACGAGGTCCTTTTTGAAATCTGAAGGTAGCTTTCAATAATTCGTTGAGGGCATAGACTTCAGTCGACGAAGGAGTTAAATTACACTGCGGTATAAACATGTAAAAGGTATGGTGACGATGAGTTTACCCGGTGCACCGGGTGACATGAGCGTGATGTTGGTGATGAACATTTGAATTGCATGAGCATTTTGAGCATGAGTACTTGTATGAGCATAATATGAATGAACATATCAATTTTAGAAATTTTTTATGTTTAACTTATTTTGTAGAAATGAAGTTTGCTTGATTTAATATTTAAGCGTTTTACTAATATCTTATTTACTAAGTTGGAGTGTGTTTGGTAATGAATAAAACTTTTGATGAAAAGTTTTAAAGAGTAAAAGTTGTCAAATGATGTGATACGATAAGGGTGATGATAAGTAGTAAAGTGGATAAAGTTAAAATAGATAGATTAATTGTGTGGATAGTTGTGTAGAAATGATTGAAAAGTAGGGTAGTTGTATAGGAAAATGTGAAAAAATGATTAAAAAATATGATAGTGATGGAGAGTGAAAAGTTTTAGATTGAAAAGTTTTAAGTTGACATTTTTTATGGATTGCCAAACACACCCTTGGTTGGGACTCACATTTTCCTATATTGATGTTTGAGATGATAGGACTAAGGTACGACTCCAATATAAAATTGATACTCGACGAGAATGAAAAGAGATCCTAATTAAGTTTTTTTTACGTAAATGAATAATGTAGAAGAATTTCTTGTAAAGTTTATTTTATTATAGAGTTGATATGTAGTTGTTTCTCGGGTTGAGTTGGTTGAGATTTGAATAAATTTATTTTGTTTAATTTCTGTATTTTTATATATTTTTATATATGTAATAGAATAGATAATATGATGTGAGATTGCATGTATAATGCGATTTTATCTAACCTTTCAACTTTATGATTTTAGGGAGCTATTGCTAGATTTTCTAATGAAATTTCACAACTGTTTAAGTATGGAGGTTAGCCACAAAGGCGAGACATGTTTGACCCCAGTACCAAACTCTATAATATTAAATCTGATACGGGTTAGTGAGGGTCCAGGCCAGGTTTAAAATAGAGTTTTTTCCCAAATTAATTCAAATTAAATTTAAAATAACTACACGGAGAAATTTTCACAATAAATTTAAAAATATAAATATAAACTTTTTGCAAACAGATATTCAGCAGCGAGCTGGAACCACATAAGTTGGCAAACTGTTGGTTTGTGTGTATGATCTATCTGGATTGAAAAAAATAAAGATAAAAAAAAAAGCTCCCCGGATGCATTTCAGACATTACCATTTTTTCGAAAAAACGAAAAATAAAAAGTTTATTCCTTGGTAGGCGAGTGCTTTGACCCATTGAATTTCATTGGCTTCTCCTCCTATAGAACCCCAACATGAATGTCGAAGCAACAAAAACCACCAACATAAACCAACGAGTAGCAATGGCGGAGGTGGATCCCAACACTGAGACATTGGCGTTTTCCATGGCTCTCAACACTGCGGCGACGCTTGTTCAGGTGTTATACCAGCGCCAAGGCGGAGGCGTCAGCCACTTCTCCATCGTCGCCGTCGTTCTTTCCTTCTTTGCTATTTCGGCCTGCCGATACTTGTCATCATCTCGTCCGGTTGCCGCCCACATCTGCAACAGCCTAGCCTTGTTTTCATCTTCTCTCGCCATGGCTTCTCTCCTGGCCATGCCTCTTCATGGAATCCTCAAGTGTGTTCCATATATCGTTTGCTTTTTTCCCGCGGTTGGTTTGCTGTTGGCTCTCTTCCCGGAGCAGGTCCGCTCCCACGTACCTGACTGGTGGTTTCATTCAGGTTCGTCATCTGATGTGGAAGGAGGAGCAGTTGTGGTGGAAGGAGGGTCGTCCCTCAGCTCCCAAATGAATCCACCTCCTTCAACATTATTTCCAGGTCCTCCAGCTGCAGCTGCTACCACCCTCCGCAGCATCTCAAACCAGCGTCCCAGCCGGAACGCAACGTCAACCGACGCCATGGAGATGGTGCTTCAGCAGACGCCGATTACTGATCATGTGGACGTGAATGCTGCAGCCATGAACATCAAAGGGGACGAGTCGTCAGCCTCGGACTAAAGCTCCTTATTTTGGACACACATGTATATTAATTTTATATATACATATATATATGCTATCATAAATGGCGGAACCGGCGGAACCGGCGGTACGGCTGTGAGTGAGAGCAGCTGTCGGCTGCTGCGTTGAGGCGGCGCTATTAGCAGTGGCGTTGGGTTTTTCTCCTAATTGGTTGCCGATTCGGATTCAGGCAATGCGATGGTGGAAAACAGTTTACCTATTGCTGGATTTAGTGTGGCAGGGTGGAGCCTTTCGATGGCTTGCTGCTGGTCCGGCCGCAAGACGCGTGGTCGCCGGGTTCCGTTTCGCCGGTTTTTACGATCTGGTCGCATGAATCTCTGAAACAGTGAGTTTGCAATTTTTTACCTAGAAGAATGGGTTTGCAAAAATGCCGTTGCTTATAAGCTTCATTTTAGAAAGCACCCTCACTTGTAAACAACGTACAGAAATCAAAATTTATGCGGTCCAACAAAACTTTGGTCAGATTATCTAATTCATTCAACCAACCGCAATCCAATCACCCTCATTTACACTAATTCAGCACCATAAGGGTTCAAAATATAAGCAAGCATAGTTTTCTTATTCTCTACAAGCCTTGACAGGAATGAAACTAAGGGTGTATTTGGAAATGAATAAAACTTTTGATGAAAAGTTTTGGAGAGTAAAAGTTGTCAAATGATGTGATATGATAGGGGTAATGATGAGGAGTAAAGATGATAAAGTTAAAATAGATAGGTTAATTGTATGGGTAATTGTGTAAAAATGATTGAAAAGTAGGGTAGTTGTATGAGAAAATGTGAAAAAATGATTAAAAAATATGATAATTATAGAGAATGAAAAGTTTTAGATTAAAAAGTTTTAAGTTGATATTTTTTACTCATTGCCAAACACACCCTAAATCAAATAATAGAAAGCTGTAACTGATTAGAGAAGGAAGAGCAAAGACAGGCAAGAAGAAAACTGAGTATTGAGGCAAGACCGGGAGAGCGATTCGTCGGGCGTCGCAGTCCTTTTGGAAGCGCGTTCTTTCACGCTTATCATTATCAAAAAAATAAATATATATTTTTATTTTTGATTAGCCATAACATAAATATATATTTTAAACTAAAATGTAGATTATATACATCATCCACTGCGTGGATAAAATCATTTACGATATCATTGAGATTGATTTCTTTTCTTTTTATTATTATTTTTTTTGTCCCATTCAACTAGTTAACATAATCTCTTTTTTCTTCCAATCCGTTTTACCGACCGTCAACGCTGTCACGCGTACATTCATACCGCCGCTCGGCGAGTCAGAAATTTGGTCTTACTGATGGATACTAAGGGCCATTCAACCAGTCTGCATTTTCAATTTCTCCTCTTCCACCACGTGGCACCCGAAGCTCATACAAATGATACAATATCTAAGGGCCTGTTTGACATTCAACAATTGCCGTAATGGATGCAAATTCGTGGGAATACGGATTTTAATACCAATCATCTATTAAATGATAATTATATTTTACAACTTTTATTTTTATATTTCAAACATTTTTCTTACTAACTACCTTCTATCGTACCTATTTATTTTGATTTTAGCAATCATTTTTTTGCCAGTTATGTAATTCTTAATTATTTTTTTTTTCACATTCCACCACATCTTATAATTTTTTCCATTTGACGTTCCTAAACAAACCCATCCATTTTTTTTATCCAACTGGAAATCTACTCTTACAGTCGTCTTAGAGAGTCTGAAATGAAATTCTTTTTAATTAATATTAGGCTCTATTTTGTAAGGGATAAAGTAACCATTTTATTTCTTCCATACCTATCTACCTTGCATGTTTCGTGTATCATATTTGTTTTATTTGTTTTTTGGTCCATTGCGCAACTTGGGCTTAAACGAACTCAACTCAATCAGTTGCACTCCAAAAAAGTTTGGCTTCAGAGTTTACCTTCTTAGAATTTGAAACCGATTAACACAATTTGCAATTTGAGTTAAGAGTGAATAAACTTGAGTCCGGATTTTCATTTTCGTATAAGAGCGTGTTTGAGAAGTGAGAAAATTTTTTAATAAAAATTTTCTCTGTGAATATTTTAATTGGTAAAAAGTGATATGATATGATAAGAGTAATAATGAAGACTAAAAAATAAATTTAAAATAGATAGGTTAATTATATATATGTAATTGCATAAAAATGATTGAAAAGTATAGTAATTGTATAGAAAGATGTAAAAAAATGATTAAAAATAGGATAGTTACAGTAAGTAAAAAGTTTTATGGCGTGTCTGGTAAAAGATAAAATTTTGAATGAAAAGTTTGTGGGGGTAAAATTGTTAAATTAATAAAAAATAATGTGATATGATATGGGTAATAATGATGTGTAAAAAAAATAAAGTTAAGATAGATAGACTAATTGCATTGGTAATAGCGTAGAAATTATTAAAAATTATAGTAGTGATAATTAGAAATTAATAATATATTTTGTGGGCATTTTATACCAATTTGGTAGGTAATTAATTGAGTTTAATATGAACGTTGATTTAAAATATGGTTTTTACAACATTTGGATATTAAATATTAATTTTAAGTTATGTAAATAATTTTTGTAATCTTTTGGATTGAAATTACATTTTAATTGTTTCCATGAAATTAAATAGGTTTGAATTAATTTTTATAGTGATAACCCACTAATGTTTTTTGATGAATTAATGATTTAAATATTTTTTATGCAGGTTTGTAAGTTCAAGTGGGCCCCATAAGGTTTGCAATTTCAGCAAGTGGGCCCTACATAAATCAGCAGAAAACAGCTCATCTGGACCGTCCTAGCAGTTAGAAATTAACGTACGCAATTTCATTCAATGAAATATCAACAATGCAATCGGCAGTCTAAATGACGGCCTGTATTATTTTTAACCCAACAAAATTCCGTCCAAGCTATGCAGAAATTTGCGTCCAAATCAGCAAGCAATAACTTCACTGCCTTCATCATCTACCAACTAATCCAAGCCATCCGTGCAAAACCAGTGGCCCCCCCACAAATCCCGTCCAATTAAATCAAAGCAATCCAGGCCGTCCATTTTCCACCATAAAATCCAAGATGTCCAATTGATTCCTCAATCCAGCCGTCCAAGTGTATTTATGTGCGGCTCACTAAAATTAAACATTTAAAAACAAACATGCCCTTATATTAAAAAGTTCTAGTTGAATAAGTTTTATGGTTTATCAAACAACCACTCGATATATAATATTATATATAGGGGTGTTAACGGATCGGGTTGAACGAGTTGAAATATAATCCTAATCCTAACCCATTTAATATATCTCAACCCTAATCTGTTTATTAACCCATTTAAAAAACTTCAACCCTAACCCATTTACAACCCATTTAATAAACGGGTTAACAGGTTGTGTTTGTTACTAATTTTAATGCTAAAAACCTTCAATAAAGTCTGTGAAATTAAATAAATTAAATAACTCGAAGTTAACATACCTGATCTGTCGAGTCTTCGTGCGAGCGGCGCCGCAGATCTGAAGGTTGCAGCGTGCTGACGTCTGCCGAGTCTTCATGCGTGCGGCGGCAAATCGAAGGTCGCAACGGGTGCCAACTGTCGACGTATGCCGAGTGTCGAATATGACACCCGTTCGTTTGCAGTTTGCAGACAAGTCATTCGACGACTCAACAGACCAGAGAAGTACACAATGGCGAGAGGAGGAGACGAGCTAGCCTTTCTGGTGGTGAGTAAGAGAAGAGAAGAGAAGAGAGAAAGAGCGATGAAGAGAGCCAGCGCAGTCCACAAATCAATACTGGAGCGAGTAGGAGAGAAAAAGGGAGAAAAGAAGTGGGTGAGGGAGACACTCTATGCCCTTGAAGAATGCTCTGGTTGATGTAACTGCAGCATAAAATGCAATTCATTTATTTATATGTGGCTTTGTTGATAGCGCAATGCAACGCAATTATCATGGGTCGTTGAGCAGGGGAGTCAAAACCAATTGGTGCTTTTGTAGAAGGGATCCCAGCTCTAAAATATGGTTGTACTGCGGAGGCAAATTCAAGGGAACTTCAGATCTCAGTCTCGGCTGCGACTGCAAAAGTTAACATCATGCGCGGGCGCTGGGCGAGACAGAGTGCCGAAAGCGGGAAGCCAGGAACCGACTAAATTCATATTTATAATTATATATAATATATTATAAATGGGTTATATGGGTTGGATAAACGGGTTGGACGGGTTACAAAGTCTCAACCCTAATCCGTTTATTTAATTAAATGGTTAAACGGGTTGACGGATCATAACCCATTTATTCAAAAATCCCAACCCAAACCCATTTATTAACGGTTGGACAAGCGGGTTGACGGGTTGACCATGACCATTAACACCCCTAATTATATACATGATACCTAATTAATATTTATTTTTATTTAAAAAATTTATATTCATTTATGTCTATGTTTGAATATATGTTTATTATATTGCAATTATATTATAGATAAACTATATTATTTTCATTTATATCTCTCTTTTCATTTATTTTATTTTCTTTTAAATTTATTAATTTTATTTATTCGTCTTGCTTTAAATGGTTAAATTTTATTGTAAAAATATATTATAAACTATACATTATTATTTCCTCTTACATTATTTATCGTTATTGTGTATTCATACGAAATTTTAAACTTCGCGTTTAGATTAAATGGAAGAAAATTTTTCAAACTACATTTTGACTTGAAACTTGATTTGAATGTGAATTTCAATTATAAAGTTAGGATTTAAGTTTTATAAATAGAATTAATATTATTAAGACTACAATTTAAGTTTTATAAAAAACGTAAATAGATTTAAAGTAAACCCAAATTTAATAAGCTTATGTTGTATCCAAGTTATTCTCTTACTTTTCTTTTCATTTTTTGCTTTTTCACGTCATATTAAAGGAGACCTTAGTTTTTAAGCCAAAACATTACTTGCATCATATAATTATAATAAAAGTTCTTTTATGCAATCATAATCAAATCAAATTAAATTCTCAAAAATATATTCTAAAACCTAAATATCATCTGCATTTCTCCACAAAAGTTGAATCTATTGCATCTATGTTAACTTTAGTTGCAAATAATTATAATATCCTAACTCTTTAAAATTATACTAACTGACTACGAGAGGGACATTTGGTAATACGTTGTGGGAACTAACTCTTTAAGTTTGATTTTTTAAAATAAATGAGTATCTTAAGGGATTTACGATCCTTAATCCTTAGGGTAGTCCCCAAATTTAAAAGTGGATACTTATAGGTGAGGTTGATATGAGAAATGACATCTAAGATATGCTAAAGGCTCAAAGAAATGAGAAATTGAGAGAAGATGATATTCTTATAATCTTGATTACATGACATAATCTTACTTACTAAGTTCAAGGAAACTTACTCCATTTGTTTTGACTCATAGATGATCCAGCAGATGATCGCCAATGAGATAGTGGTGGTGTGATTAATTTATTTAATTCATTTTTTATTTAAACAGTAGTTTGACTTGGATGTAAATATTTTTATTTATTTGATGTGGACATGATTGTATAGCTTTATAGACATGATTACTTGAATGTAATGATGCAAGTTTGTTTACAGTTTCTTATCTGAGATGGTTTTATTCAATATATAGAAAAATTTTAGAATTTTAAATGACTTGGACCGAACTTAGGGCAAAAATTTTGATTTTTAGTTCTGGCCATTAAAATATGTGCCATTGGACTTTGATTTCATCCAATTGCTCCCTAGTTATTGTAAACCTAACATGAATTGAATTACATGATGAATTTAGTTGCAAATAATATTCGATTATTTATGCTTGGCCATTTAAGAGTATTTTAGTCAAATGGCATCAATTTAATATTATTTGTGCTTGAAAATAAGAAATTGCTATTTAATTGCAGTAATTAGTGCAAATTTGATTTATATTAAATGCAACCTACTATTCAATTTAAGATGTATTTTGGAAGAGATAAAATTTTTAGATGAAATTTTTTTTGTAAGAATTTTTAATTAATAGAAAATGATTTAATATGATGAGGATAATGATGATGAGTAAACAGAATAAAATTAAAATAGATAAATCAATTGTATGAATAGTTCTGTAGGAATACTTGAAAAATAAGTTAGTTATATAGGAGATTATGAAAAAATTATTAAAAAATAAGATAATAATAAAGAGTAAAAGATTTTAAATTAATTTTTTTTTAATTTTTACTATAGCAGTTAAAGCAAAAGCTGGCTACATATGCTACATTGAGAAACCTGACATATACAACTGCATTTTTGCTGCCAATTTTACGTTTATAATACTAAAGAAAGAGCTAACTTTTTTTTTATTGGTGTATATTTTACATTCATCTCAATATCTATTACAATCAAGCACTGAAACCGTTCTTGCAATTCTTCTTTTTTTTCCTGACAGCAGTCTTATAATTTCCTATTTTTTTCCCAACAGTACGTGGAGGATGCTCCCATTATATTATATAAGGGAGGATTGACGCCTCTACTCGAACTCACGTCGCTGCAGTGCAAGCGAACGGAATTACTAGCACGCCTCCTTGCACGCTGGCAAAACAGCTAACCTTGATACATTTTACTTGCAGCCACAAACAATACTGAAGGAAGTGCCAAACTTAATATTATTTGCAACCAACATAAATAACTCTATTTAAAAGCATATTCTCTTAAAATTTGGCTGCAATAATATTATATGATGCTAATATTAAAAAAACATAAATGACTGTGTCTAAAAGCATATTCACCTAAATGTTGGCAGCAATAATATTAGATATTATTAATTTAAAGAATAGTTGCATTTATTCATATGCGATTAGTATAACAGCAAACGAGTAGCTAGGCTCGTCGTTTGTGATTGGTATTTGTCGATAGAGTAACGAAACTGTAGCAAAATTCATGTTACATAAAGCCAAACCAACGACTGTATTTTACAAAAGCTGTTATAGTATCACGACTGTAGTGTTGATTTTGTGAAATAATCCACTTTTGTGAAAATCCAAGAACTTGCTGGCTTGGAAATTTCTAAGGAAAGAACTAATTCTTTGGATCATCACAGCAGGTGGAAAAACAAGGTCGGCCATTTTTACTGACCAGATTTCTGTTTGGATTTTGACAAAAGTGGGGCAATAATTTTTCACAATGTGAAATTCTGGGTGCAACTCAGGTTGAGTTTTAATTAGTTCAGATGAACTCAAATCTTAAGCCTATCTAATTCATGTGAATCAAAATACTAACTCTAATATTAGAATCCTAATTTGGAACATGTTGATATTGTTTTTGGTCTTGATTTTGGATGAAATTTGGATTATTCTCAAACTAATAAAAGTTAAAATTACGGATAGAGATACACTCATATGTGAATAATTTAATGTGAACATATTTATATAACTTATAATATCTTTGGTTATGAAGAAAGTTAATTTTATAATTAAAAGATAATTCTGGGCACGGTAATGAGGAGGCAAGCAGGCCTCAGGCCACGTGAGAGTCACCTGAAATGGCTGTGCAATGCAATCGTTTGATCCTTTTAACTTCCTGGTCAGAAATGGTGGCCGGCTAGCTCTACACCGTGCCCTTGCGACACTGAAGAAAACTGCATCATGTCAGTAAAAATAACCGACTTTTGTCTTTCAACTTGTTGTAAAGATCCAATGAATTAGTTCTTTCTAAGTTCTTGGATTTTCCTAATAGTGGATCATTTCATAAAATTGAAGTCGCTACCGCATTTAACGTAGATCCTAAAATCAACGCTGCGACGTGGTTTCTCTATAACAGTTTTTGTAAAATACAGTGGTTACTTTTGCTACATGTAAATTTATTTTAATTTTATTCTTTTTATTCCTTATCATTACTTCTATTATATCACATTATTTTCTACCAATTTAACAACTCTTACGCTAAAATTTTTTCATTAAAACTTTTAACGCTTCCCAAACGCATCATATAATTATAATAAAAGTTCTTTTATGTAATCATAATCAAATCAAATTAAATTGTCAAAAATATATTCTAAAACCTAAATATCATCTGCATTTCTCCACAAAAGTTGAATCTATTGCATCTATGTTAACTTTAGTTGCAAATAATTATAATATCCTTACTCTTTAAAATTATACTAACTGACTACGAGAGTGACATTTGGTAATACGTTGTGGGAAATATGGGTGAGAAATGGTGATGGCACGGATTTCGAGATACCTCATTAATCAATTAATCATCATATTTTTCCACTTTTACCTCTATATTCTAATCATTTTCATTATCAACTACCTTTCAGCAAACCTATTTATTCCAACTTTACCGCTATCATTTCATATCAATTACACAATTTTCAAAATATTTCATTTTCTACTCCCACAAAATATTATATTTTCCACAACTTTCATATTCCTAAACGTCCCCTAAGTCTCACTTTGATTAAACTTTAGATAGTGATTTCATGAAATTTTATTTATTTCTTTTACCTTGATTGTTAATAGGCAAATTCATTGCAATTAGAATTATTTTTAATTAGAAAATTAACTTTCAACAAAACCAAAGATATTATGAGTCATATAAATATATTCACATATGAATGCAATAATATTTTTTAAAAAAATATTATCTGTATCAGTAATTTCAACTCTTATTAGTTCGAAAATAATATGAATTTCAACTCGAAACTAAAATCAAGCCTAATGCCAGCCTGACCCGAATCAAGATTCTAATATTATGGTTAGTATTTAGATTCACATAAACCTAGCAGGCATAGGGTTTAGTTTCATCTTAACTTGTAAAACCTTAAGTTAAATGACTCACGGCTAGGCGTGGTCATGAGGAGGCAAGCGGGCCCCACGCCAGGTGAGAGGGGAATTGCTTTGGCTGTGCAATAGAAGCGTTTGATCCTTTAGCTTCTTGTTCAGAAATGGCGTCTGACTAGCTGTACACCATGCCCTCACGACACCACCTTATCTTTCTTTACAATCGCCAAAAGCAAAAAGAAAAAAGAAAAAAAAGAGTCTTTCAGCCTGCTGAAATGATCCAAGGAATTAGTTCTAAGTTCTTGGATTTCATAATATGATAACAGTGGATTATTTCATAAAATCGAAGTCGTTGTTCTCATAATATGATAAAATAATGTGAAAGATGGGTGTCTTCGTATAGGTATTTGAAATTTGAAAATGAGAAAAATATGCTATTCGAGGATGAAATAAAGATAATTAATTTTAAATTATTATTATTATTTTTTAAATATAGACTAAAGTGAAAATATATTGGAATTTTGTAAAGTTCAAAGTTAGAGATTTAGAAATTTGCATAAAATGTGAGTAAGGACTTTACACTTTTATTTGGATGTTTATGGATGTCGATGGATGTTTAATTTTCAGGCATAGATGTTTTGTGATCAGTTAAATGTTTTATTTGAGATTTTTATGAAAACTTTTTTCTTGAGATATATGATTTTTTTTGCTGTAATTATTTAATTGAGCTGAGAAGTATGAAAAAAGGTATTTTGAGTTGATGATGGATTTATAAGTTTTTTCGCAAGTAAATTATTTGAGTTTGACAATTATGTTTAAAATAAGTATATGAGCACAAGCATGATGTATGAATGGATTATTGTATAGTGAGCATGATATATCATGATTCTCCAATAAAGCTGAAAAATAAAAAGAGTTAAAGTATACTGCCGTATAACCATATAAAAGGTATGGTGATGATGAGTCTACCTAGTGCACCAAGTAACATGAATGTGATGTTGGAGATGAACATTTGCATCGCATAAGCATTTTGAGCATGAATACTTGCATGAGCATAATACGAATGAACATATAAATTTTAGAGATTTTTTATGTTTGAGTTATTTTGTGGGAATGAGGTTTGCTTGATTTAATATTTAAGTGTTTTACCAATATCCTACTTACTAAGTTGGTCAAGACTCACGTTTTCCTATATTGATCTTTAAGATGATAGGACTAAGGTACGAATCTAATATAAAATTGATACTCGACAAGAATGAAAAGAGATCCTGGTTCATCATATTAGATATGAGTTATTATTCTAATTAGTAGGAAAGGTCAAATTAAGTTTTTTTTAACATAAATGAATGATGAAGAAGAATTTCTTGTAAAGTTTATTTTAGTATAGAGTTGATATGTGGTTGTTTCTCGGGATGAATTGGTTGAGATTTGAATAAATTTATTTTGTTTAGTTTCTATATTTTTATATATGTAATAGAATAGATAATACGATGTGAGATTTCTTGTATAGGGTGATTTCATCTAACCCTTCAACCTTATAATTCAAGGAAAATGTTGCCAGATTTTTCGATAAAATTTCACGACTGTTAGTTAAATATAGTGGTTAGACACTGAGGCGAGACATGTTGGAACCCGGTACCAAACTCTATAATATTAAATCTGATCCGGGTTAGAGAGGATCCAGGCCGGGTTTAAAAATAGAGTTTTTCCCAAATTAATTCAAATTAAATGTAAAATAATTACATGGAGAAATTTTCACAATAAATTTAAAAATATAAATATAAACATTTTGCAAACAGAGATTCAGCAGCGAGCTGGAACCACATAAGCTGGCAAACTGTTGGTTTGTGCATATGACATATCTGGATTGAAAAAAATAACGGTGAAAATAAAAAAGCTGCCCGGATGCATATCAGACATTACCATTTTTCCGAAAAAAAGAAAAATAAAAAGTCTGTTCCTTGGTAGGCGAGTGCTTCCACATGTGTGACCCATTGAATTTCATTGGCTTCTTCACAGATGTAAGATGCCCCTAGATCTGTAAGTGGTAAGAAGATCCTGACCTTTGACTTAATTTCGTCTTGTTGGAGATGATTTTCTGGGTCAGGATCATTTTTATTCCAGGGTTTGAATTTTGCCCACAAAAGACGTGTCTTCACGTGAGTGAAGAGGAATTGACAACCAGCACCTTCGCTACAACTTTCTGAGGTGGGAAATAAATGAGTTGGTGTATGCAGGGAAGTCGTCCTACTGGCTCTGCTCTGATTATCTAACCCTTAGACACAATTTTAATGCTTTTACTATTAATATAATATATTATATAAAATAATAATAATAACAATAAATAATTTGAGGAATCATTTATCCACCTAAGAATAATATTTTACACAATTTAGAAGGGTATTTGTTAATCTATAAAACTTTTAACTCTTTGTAGCTACTTTATTTTTTAATTATTTTTCCGCATATTCTTAATCTATTTTTCAATCATTTCTAGAGAATTATAGATGCAACCTATTCATTTTTACTTTTTTCCCATTATTCCTCATTATCATCCCTATTATATGACATCATTTTCTTCCATTCCAAAATATTTTCATCCAAAGTTTTATTACTTCCAAACACGCATTAAATGTTAAATTAGATATTAAATATATGAAATTGGAACTGATATATAAATCAAATCATTTTATTATATTGATTTTATATGTTTTAAATGGCTCATGCATATTTATTTTTTTATTTAGATGAAACTTGATTTCTTACTTAAATAAATAATTCTAGATAGATTGAGTATTTATATTTTCTTTTAAAAGTGTTGATTATTCTTATTGAAATAATCGGAATTGTAGAATGCAATGGAGAATGAAAAATAGAATATTTTGAAAATTGTGTGATTAATATGTAATGATAGGGGTAAATTTAAAATAAATAAGTTTATTGGATGGTAGTTATAGAAAAAATGAATGGAATATAAAAATAAAAGAGAAAAAAAATGATGATTGATGAAAAGATGGGATCACAATTTAATGCGCCCGGGTGCTTCAGTGCACCCCGGTGCATTAAACTATTTTAACTTTTTTTTTTGAATTTTTTTATACAAGTGTTAATATAAGTGTATTTAACATATGTATCAATTTTTACAAATTTTGAATTATTTTAGATATTTATTTTTTATTTTTGAAAATAAATGGCATTTTAGGTACTGATTTTTAAAAATTAAAAATAAATATCTAAAATACTCCAAAAATAGTAAAAATTGATACACATGTCAAATATTATTAACAGTTGTATAAAAAAATTTCAAAAAAAATTAAAATTAAAATTAAAATGGGTTTAATGCGCTTCTGTGCACCCGGTGCGTTAAATCACGATCCGAAAAGATACGGACGATACCATGTTTCCCACATCGCGGGCGCTCTTTTCTTCGTCGATGCGTTTTACTACTTTCTTGATTGAACGTCGAAAGAATTCTACGTTCGCCGCGGCACTTGGAAATCTACGCCGCCTGCGAATTACTGAACGCCACCTTGTGATGTCAAAAGGACCCTGTTTACTTTCATGGGCGGGATACAGTTGCATGCACTTATTTTTTTTAATTGTTTTTTGAAAATTTTTTCATAAACTTGTTAGTGCAAGTGTATTTAACTTTTTTATCAATTTTTACCATTTTTAAATATTTTTAGATATTTATTTTTTATTTTTGAAAATCAGTGGCATTTTAGGTAATTTTAAATTACTAAAATGTTAAAAAATAAAAATCTAAAATACTCCAAAAATGTTAAAAATTTATACACTGATTAAATATACTTTGGCTAATAATTTTATGAAAAATATTTAAAAAAAAAAAAAAGGTGGATACGGCCGGGAGATGCAGCACGGGTGCATGCATCTGTATCCCTTGGCAGAATCATTGCGGCAATGTACGGCTGCACTTAAGTCACTGAGCTTCGATGCTTTCAGTCAACGCCGGTATATCTGAATATTTATCCTTCTAGAATTGGAAGTACTGCATGGCTCTTCCTCCATAATTTAACAAGCACAACTTTCGTAAACAATTTTCTCAAAAAAAAAAAAAAAAAAAAAGAAAGAAAGAAAAGAAAAATCCTAAACAAATAACAACCATCGGCACTTTCGAAAATGGCTTCGATGAACTCCAACTCGAATGTCGAAGCAACAGAAACCAGCAACATAAACCAAAGAGTATCAATGTTGGTCGATCCCAACATTCAGGCGGCGGCGTTTTCGATGGCTCTCAACGTTGCGGCGACGCTTGTTCAGGTGGTATACCAGCGCCAAGGCGGAGGCCTCAACCTCGTCTCCATCTTCGCCGTCGTTCTTTCCTTGTTTGCTATTTCGGCCTGCAAACACTTGTCATCGTCTCATCCGGTTGCCGCCCACATCTGCAACAGCCTAGCCTTGTTTTCGTCTTCTCTCGCCACGGCTTCTCTCCTGGCCATGCGTCTTCATGGAATCCTCAAGTGTGTTCCGTACATTGTTTGCTTTTTCCCCACGGTTGGTTTGCTGTTGCCTCTCTTCCGGAAGCAGGTCCACTCCCACGTACGAGACTGGGGGTTTCATTCAGGTTCGTCATCTGACGTGGAAGGAGGAGCAGTAGTGCCGGAAGGAGAGTCGTCCCTCAGCTCCCAAATGAATCCACCTCCTGCAACATTATTTCCAGGTCCTCCAGCTGCAGCTGCTACCACCGTCCGCAGCATCTCAAACCAGCGTCCCAGCCTGAACGCAACGTCAACCGACGCCATGGAGATGGTGCTTCAGCAGACGCCGACTACTGATCATGTGGTCGTGAATGCTGTAGCCATGAACATCAAAGGGGAAGAGTCGTCAGCCTCATACTAAAGCTCCTCAGCTCATCTTATGTGGCCATCGGCTTAATTATCCGTAACATATCGGTCCAGAAAAGTATTCTCGGATTGTGTATTTAATGCAATTTTTCAATATCAATCACGCATTTATAGTAAAATTAATTATTATAATTTTATAAAAATTTCAAAATTCCACTTCTACTAATCATGCTCCCATTATTACATCAAGGCACAAGAAAATTTTTTTTTTACAAATTTATCATTCTTAATACATGCCTTTAAAATAAATAAATAAAATTAAATATTCTTGAAAATCTTCACGTAAATCTAAAACGCTAATGTCCCACTTGATTTGGTATACCTCTAAAAATAAATGGGTTAGTCCCAACATAACTAGCAAGTAAAAAATTATTTAAAAATAGATAATAGCCCCTAAAAAACATAACTAAATGATAAAATAATTATTTAATTTAATATCTTAAAAATTAGACCTCAACCGCAAAATCAAACCCTTCTATTGAGTCCAGAAGCATCAAAAATATAAAAATAAACTATTTAATCATGAAAATTAGAATTAATTCGCCTTAATTTAATTAGGCGATCCACAATCCCCTGCATCATCGGTGCTCTCACCATGAATGGGCCTTGCCTGGCCTCTGGCAGTCAACCAACATTGTTGCTGGATCGAATTTTAAAAATTGCTTTGGCCATTACTACAGGATCGTTTCTGTCCACAATTCGTTCACAAAGCAAAATAGATTTAAAAAAAAAAAGCCAAAGTCCATCTATGCGTCAGTTTTAACTTTTCCAAAAGGGAACTTCACAAAAGCAACCAATGTGCTCGTTGCTTTTATTGAAAATTTTGTTGAAACTAAAATTTGAAGCTTCAGGACTCCCAACATCTGATGAATTCTCAGTGGCGTATAACTTCATAAATCAAAAATCAAGGCACCCTTATCAGATCATTAGTCTACAAATTATAATTTTTTAAATATTTATATCTCGTATTCGTTTTACAAAAGAATGCATTAAAAATATATATAAGTCTACACATATATCCTACGCATTAAATTTTGACATTTTCTTTTGCAAATTTTTTATCATAAATAAATCATGCCAAACGCATTAAATTCAAAGCCTAAAAAGTATAGCATTCGATATACGTGATTTATACAATTAATTAGTATGACCTAATTAATTGCAAAAAAAATTATATATATAAATCATAATTATTGAACAAAAATCAGCTCCCAAATAAAATCCTACTTGCCTATAATTCCTCTTGGAGCTTTCTCTTCTTTCCTGCAACTCTTGTTCCCAACTCTTCCCTTACGGTATGATTTTTCCCCTCATCCATCAACTCCCCAAATCCTTTTATAAAAGCTACCGTAGCTTTTAAGAGATAGAGAGATAGAGTTAAAATTTGATTTAAACTTAAATTCTATCTTAACCAATCTTATCTAAGAGACTTCTTATCTCGTCCTATCTTATCCTATGGGGCCCACATGCCTGGGGGCAAAAGTGTAAAAATTAATTATTATTTTTTGTGAAACCTCCTACTCGAACCCTAGACCTCTAAGACCACTTGGACCACCTGTATGCCAACCGAGCTACACGCGTTGCTGAAATAACATTCAAAAATGAAAATATAAATATAACTCGTGGTATATTTAAATAATAATTAGGCAACATCCATTATTACTTATCCGGCTTAGTTGGTTAAAAAGTCTACCCTTGCCACTTGGGATGCCCCACGTGGATTTTTGATCAATTAACTTAAATTATTTTTTCGACATTTTACATTCTCCCCACCTTATGTTGAATAGGACGATAGATTTTGATCAATCACAATCCTTGAAACTTGCAATAATCATGATAGATTTTGAAACAATTCAGGGCAGATTCTACGAATATCATCCTCTAACTCCCATGTAGCCTCCTGCTCACTGTGGTTATACTAGAACATGCCGAATTATCCTTCCCTTTTAACTATTTCTCGTGACTATTCAAGATTCGAATAGGACGTTTCCAATAAGTTAAATCTTCTTCAATCGCATATTATTCGGTTGACAAAATATGCGTCGAATCGGTCACATACTTTCTTAACTGTGAGATATGGAAGACGTTATGAACATCTGCTAGTGAAGAAGGCAATGCTAGCCAATAGGCAATACCACAAATAATTTTGAATATCTCAAAAGGTCTGATATATCGAGGAGATAAGTTGTCTTTCACCCCGAAACGAGTTACACCTTTGGTGGTAGAGACTTTTAAGAAGACTAACTCACCTACTATAAATTATAGGTCTCTTCGTCTGTCATTAGCATACTTTTTCCGGTGATCTTGTGCTGCTTTCAACTGTCGCCTAATAACTCGAACCACATCGGCAGCTTGCTAAACTATGACTGGAGCTAAAAGTTGTCGTGTACCGATTTCTTTCCAATAAACATTTCCATACAGAGCTTCAAACGGAGCCATACCGATACTAGCCTGGTAACTATTGTTATAGACAAATTCAACCAAGGACAAGTGCTCATCCCATGAACCAAAAAAATCCAAGGCTTTTTGACCAACTGGGTCAAAATCCACGTAGGACACCCTATGTGGCAAGAGTAGACTTTTTGACCAATTGGGCCAAATAAGTAATAATGGGTCGTGACCAATTATTATTTAAATATGTCATAGGTTATATTTATATTTTTATTTTTGAATGTTATTTTAGCAACTCGTGTAGCTCAGTTGGCATATAGGTAATCCAAGCGATCTTAGAGGTCTAGGGCTCGAGTAGAGGGTTCCGCAGAAAAATAATTAATTTTTACACTTTTATCTCCCCAAGCACGTGGGCCCCACAGGATAAGATAAAATTAGATAAGATTTAGTTTAATTGGAATTTAAGTTAAAGTAATAATATTTTATCTTTTATACATTTCCTAGAATTTTAGGAAATCTATGAGAACCCTCTTATAAAAAGGGGTTTGGGGAGTTGATAGAGGGAGGCATCCGTAAGAAAGGTTGGGAGATAGATTTGCAGAAGAAGAAAATTTATTTTCTTTAACAAAGGTAAGTGAGATTTTATTAGAAATTGATTTTAGTTCAATATTATAATTATTTTTTTACAATTGTTATGTATAAAGCATGTATATTACATATTATAATTTTTAGACTATGCTTAACATATTTAAATTTTATAATCCTAAATTTTTAGGATATAAAATTTTGCATATAAATATGTTAATTTTATGCTAGAAATTATGTGTATTGAGATTTTTTTAATGCATTTTATTTTTATAAATGCATTGATAGGCAATAAATATATGAATATTGAAATTATATATTAATGATGTAGGTTTAATTATATATATAATATAATCTGCGTAAAATCAGATTATATATAAGCCGATTTTCACTTTCGTCATATGTCCAGGAAAGTAACTCCATTCATAAAAGAATTTCTCCAAGTTAAGAATTGCTGGAACGGAAGAACAGAGAGGAATTTTCATCCAATGCATGTGCATCCTCTTTTTGCAACGAAAATTTTTTTTGTTGCTTTTGACGTTCTAATGCATTTAATAATTTTGATGCTTTTAATGTTCAACTATTCTTGGAAATTGATGTGTAGCCTGTTACAGCAACAAGGCTACGTAAGAGAGGTCTAGGTGGGACCCATCTGCAAGAAAAGTCATGATAAAATGTGAGAGACTAAGTGAAATAAAGAAGATTATTTTTAAATTATTATTTTTATTATTTAAATATAGACTAAGCAAAAAGATTTTGGAATTTTGTAAAGTTCGAAGTTAGAGATTTAGAAATTTGCATAAAATGTGAGTAAGAATTTTTCGCTTTTATTTGGATGTTTATGGATATCAATGGATGTTTAATTTTCAGGCATAGATGTTTTGTGATGAGTTAGATGTTTTATTTGAAATTTTTATGAAATCCTTTTTTCTTGAGATATATGATTTTTTTGGTTGTAATTATTTAATTGACTTGAGAATTATGAAAAAAGGTATTTTGAGTTGACGATGGATTTATAATTTTTTTCGCAAGTAAATTATTTGAGTTTGATAAGTATGTTTAAAATAAGTATATGAGCATGAGCATGATGTATGAATGGATTATTATATATTGAGCATGATATATCATGATTCTTTGAGAAAGCTGAAAAATAAGAAGAGTTAAAGTATACTGCGATATAGCCATGTAAAAGGTATAGTGATAATGAGTCTATTTGGTTCACCGGGTGACATGAATGTGATGTTGGAGATGAACATTTGCATTGCATAAGCATTTTGAGCATGAGTGCTTATATGAGCATAATATGAATGAATATATAAATTTTAGAGATTTTTAATGTTTGAGTTATTTTGTGAAAATGAGGTTTGCTTGATTTAATATTTAATTATTTTATCGATATCCTACTTATTGAGTTGGTTGGGACTCACGTTTTCCTATATTGATGTTTGAGATGATAGGACGGAGGTATAAATCCAATATCAAATTGATACTCGACGAGAATGAAAAGAGATCCTAGTTCATCATATTAGATATGAGTTATTATTCTAATTACTAGGAAAGATCAAATTAAATTTTTTTACGTAAATGAATGACGTAAAAGAATTTCTTGTAAAGTTTTTTTTATTATAGAGTTGATATGTGGTTGTTTCTCGGAATGAATTGGTTGAGATTTGAATAAATTTATTTTGTTTAGTTTATATATTTATATATATATATAACAAAATAGATAATATGACGTGAGATTGCTTGTATAAGGTGATTTTATCTAGCCTTCCAATTTTATGATTCTAAGGAAATGTTGTCAGATTTTCTGATGAAATTTCACAACCGTTGGTTAAGTATGGAGGTTAGCCACAAAGGCGAGACAGGTTTGAACCCAGTACCAAACTCTATAATATTAAATCTGATCCGGGTTAGAGAGGGTCCAGGCCAGGTTTAAAACTAGAGTTTTTTCCCAAATTAATTCAAATTAAATTTAAAATAACTACACGGAGAAATTTTCACAATAAATTTAAAAATATAAATATAAACTTTTTGCAAACAGAGATTCAGCAGCGAGCTGGAACCACATAAGCTGGCAAACTATTGGTTTGTGTACACGATCTATCTGGATTGAAAAAAATAAGGATAAAAAAAAGCTCCCCCGGATGCATTTCAGACATGGCCATTTTTTCGAAAAAAAGAAAAACAAAAAGTCAGTTCCTTGGTAGGCGAGTGCTTCCACATGTTTGACTCATTGAATTTCATTGGCTTCTTCACAGATGTAAGATGCCCCTAGATCTGTAAGTGGTAAGAAGATCCTGACCCTTGATTTAATTGCGTCTTGTTGTGGGCTCTGTGTTTTGTTGGAGATGATTTTCTGGGTTAGGATCATATTTATTCCAGCGTTTCATGCCTGCAAAACACGTGTCTTCACGTGAGTGAAGAGGAATTGGCTACTGGCCCCTTCGCTACAATTCTCTCGGATGGGAAATAAATGAGTTGGTGCATGCGGGGAAGTGGTCCTACTGGCTCTGCTTTGATTATCTAGCCCTTAGACATAATTTTAATGCTTTTACTATTAATATAATATATTATATAAAATAATAATAACAAAAATAAATAATTTGAGGAATCATTTATCCACCTAAAAATAATATTTTACACAATTTATGCGGGTGTTTGTCAATCTATAAAACTTTTAACTCTTTATAACTATTTCATTTTTAATTATTTTTCTACATATTCCTACATTACTGTTCAATTATTTCTACACAATAACACATACAACCAATTCATTTGAACTTTTTTATCCCTCATTATTATCCCTATCATATCACATCATTTTCTTCTGTTATATAAATTTTTCATCCAAAAGTTTTACTATTTCCAAACACTAATTAAATGTTAAATTAGATGTTAAATATATGAAATTGGAACTGATATATAAATCAAATCATTTTATTATATTAATTTTATATATTTTAAAATGGCACATGCATATTTATTTTTTTATTTAGATGAAACTTAGTTTCTTAGTTAAATAAATAATTCTAGGTAGATTGAGTATTTATATTTTCTTTTAAAAGTGTTGGTTATTTTTATTGAAATAATTGTAATTGTAAAATGTAGTGGATAATGAAAAATAGAATATTTTGAGAATTGTATGATTGATATATAACGATGGGTAAATTTAAAATAAGTAGGTTTATTGAAAGATAGTTAAAGAAAAAATGAATGGAATATAAAAATAATAAAAAAACATGATGATTGATGAAAAGATGACGGACGATACCATGTTTCTCACACACGTGCCGGGGTCGCTGGGCGCTCTTTTCTTCGTCGGCGCGTTTTCCAACTTTCTTGATTGATTGTCGACAGAATTCCACGTTCCGCAGTTTCACTTGGAAATCTATGCCGTCTGACCTTGCCTACTTCCATCTGCACTTACGGCTGCGCTTAAGTCACTGAGCTTCGATGCTTTCAGTCAACACGGGTATATCTGAATATTTATCCTTCTAGAATTGAAAGCATTGCATGGCTCTCCCTCCGTTATTTAACAAGCACAAGTTTCGTAAACAATTTTCTCAAAAAAAAAAAAAAAAAGAAAGAAAGAAAGAAAAATCCTAAACAAATAACAACCATCGGGACTTTCGAAAATGGCTTCGATGAACTCCAACTCGAATGTCGAAGCAACAGAAACCAGCAACATAAACCAAAGAGCAGCAATGTTGGTGGATCCCAACATTGAGGCGGCGGCGTTATCCATGGTTCTCGACGTTGCGGCGACGCTTGTTCAGGTGGTATACCAACGCCAAGGCGGAGGCCTCAACCTCGTCTCCATCGTCGCCGTCGTTCTTTCCTTGTTTGCTATTTCGGCCTGCAAACACTTGTCATCGTCTCGTCCGGTTGCCGCCCACATCTGCAACAGCCTAGCCTTGTTTTCATCTTCTCTCGCCATGGCTTCTCTCCTTGCCATGCGTCTTCACGGAATCCTCAAGTGTGTTCCATATATTGTTTGCTTTTTTCCCACGGTTGGTTTGCTGTCGGCTCTCTTCCGGGAGCAGGTTCGCTCCCACGTACGTGACTGGTGGTTTCATTCAGGTTCGTCATCTGATGTGGAAGGAGGAGCAGTAGTGCCGGAAGGAGAGTCGTCCCTCAGCTCCCAAATGAATCCACCTCGTGCAACATTATTTCCAGGTCCTCCAGCTGCAGCTGCTACCACCCTCCGCAGCATCTCAAACCAGCGTCCCAGCCGCAACGCAACGTCAACCGACGTCATGGAGATGGTGCTTCAGCAGACGCCGACTACTGATCATGTGGTCGTGAATGCTGTAGCCGTGAACATCAAAGGGGAAGAGTCGTCAGCCTCGGACTAAAGTTCCTCAGCTCATCTTATGCGGTCAGCGGCTTAATTATCGGACAAAAGAAAGATTGTTTTCTTTTTATACATATAGCTATGAGAATACCGTCAGCCTATAACTAGCTATCACATCGGTAGAAATTTTTTTTTTAGCCATAAAATAAATAAATATTTTAAACTAAAACGTGTATTATATACATAATCTGCTGTGTGAGTAGAATCATTTTGAGATTGATTCCTTTCTTTTCGTTACTTTTCCATTCAACTAGTTGACCACACCGGTCCGGTCAAAAAAAAAATATATATATATATATTTAAAAAATATTTTTATAAACATATTAATCTAGTTATATTTAATCTATAAACCAAGTTTTACAATTTTTGGATATGTATATATATTTATTTGGTTTTTTAAATACCGGGGTATTTAAAAATCTAAAATAAATATATATATATATACATATCCAAAAAATTATAAAACTTAGTTTATAAATTAAATATAACTAAATTAATATGTTTATAAAATTATTTTTCAAAAAAACAAAAAAAATATTTTTTGACCGGTCTGAAATCATCAGACTAGTCAGTAATGATCATTTGGCGACCATAACCTCTGTTTTCTTGCAATCAGTGTTGTCAATTGTGCATGCTTGGGCTTAGCGATGGATCCGAAGGGCCACTAAGGGAGACGTTTGTTAACGTGCCGAGGAAACATGCCGTGGAAAATTATAGTAGCATAGTTTTTGAGGTATAATATTTTCTAACTAATCATTATACTTTTTTACTTTTATTCTTATATTTTAATCATTATTCTATGAAATACCTTCAACAAATCTATTTATTCAAATTTTGTTCATATCATTTCATATTAATCACAC
This sequence comes from Annona cherimola, assembly GCA_030490835.1. Lineage (NCBI taxonomy): Eukaryota > Viridiplantae > Streptophyta > Magnoliopsida > Magnoliales > Annonaceae > Annona > Annona cherimola. The sequence continues at coordinate 81,827,596 of CM059975.1, read as the reverse complement.
AATTTTCAAAATATTCTATTTTCTCCTCTCACCTCATCCCACATTTCCTACCATATTTACTTTTCTAAATGCCCCTGAAGCTGTAACGGGCTATCACATTGGTAGAAGTTTTATTTTTGATTAGCCATAACATAAATACATATTTTAAACTAAGATGTAGATTATATACATAATCCACCGCCTGGATAAAATCATTTACCATATCATTGAGATTGATTTCTTTCTTTTTATTATTATTTTTTTCCCATTCAACTAGTTGAACGTAACCTCTTTTTTTCTTCCAATCTGTTTTACCAACCGTCAACGCTGTCACGCATACATTCGTACCGCGGCTCGGCGAGTCAGAAACTCGGTCTTAGTGCTGGATCCAAAGGGCCATTGAACCTGTCTAAATCAAGGCATCCTGACCAATAATGGGCCCCAGCACGAGTTCTAAATAATAACTTTAAAGTGGTTTCTTCATCATGTACACTATTTACTATAAAATTTATATATAGATAAATAATTTTATAAAATTTCATTACATTATAATATGTGTGGTGCTCATTTTTGGGCAAATATACTGTTGTCCTAGTGTAGTGTACCGGAACATCTCTCTCTTTCTTTATATATATATATATATATATTAGTCCTGTTAGCTAGGGTTAAGCAATTACTCCGCTTTGCCTACCTTAAAAAACTCATTTACACAAATTTTTTTTATTTTCTTCGTACATTTATTTATCTAAGTGTATTTAAAATATAAACCAAGTTTACTATTTTTGAAAATGTTTATATATTTTTTTGAGATTTTTAAATATATATGTGTATATATGTATTTAAAATATTTTTATTTTTAAAAATCTAAAAAAATATATACATATATCCAAAAATGGTCAAATCTGGTTTATAGGTTAAATATACTTAGATAAACAAATATGTGGAGGAAAAAGAAAAAAATTGTTATAAAAAAGTTTTTTAAGATGGGCTAAGTAGAACATTTGTTTAGTTTAGGCTAACGGGATCATACCTCATATTTATAAGTTATATTAGAGTACAGTTGCATCAAAATAGGCCCCGCATGATTATAAAATTATAATCTACTCCACCTATTATATTTAGAATGATATATTCTATTGTCATACTAATTTTTATCCCAACTGTATCTGTGTATGGTCCCTGTCTGAAAACAGTACAAATTTAATGTAATAAAATATTTTGATGTGTATTATTGATAAATAATTATATAAAGTTTTATTGTATTATAACATATGTGTGAGGGTGATTTTTAGGCAACTACATTATAACATGCAGGGTTTTGATGAGCTCCACCTCAAATGTCAAAGCAACAGAAACCAAAGAGCAGCAATGTTGGTGGATCCCAACATTGAGCCGCCTTTATTTTGCGTACGCGCTTTCCTGACTTCTTGTTGATTGTCGAAAGAGTTGCAATTTCATTCAATGAAATATCAACGATGCAATCGGCACTCCAGATCACGGCCTGGATTATTTTTAATCCAAAAAAATTCCGTCCAAGCCAGAAATCATTGATGTGGGGTCCACTAATATCCAGCCACCCATGCCATCTAGCCGCCCAAAACTGACCGTCTAAATCAGCGAGCAATAATTTCACTACCTTCATCATCAAGCAACTAATCCAAGCCATCCATGCAAAACCAGTGGGCCCCACACAAATCTCGTCCAATTAAATCAAAGCAATCCAGACCGTCCATTCTCCACCATAAAATCCAAGATGTCCAATTGATTCCTCAATCCAGTCGTCCAAGTGTATGATTTATGTGCGGCTCACCAAAATTAAACATTCAAATCCATCAACCTATGCAAGATTTCAGATCAGAACCGTCCATCACGCAAAGATCAAATCCAGACCATCCATGTTAGCAATTCTCAGCCGTTCACAAATTTCCAAGAAATCAGCAACGTCTAGATATTTTATTTTAAAAGTTATGCAAGCAAGTCCAATGCAATTAAGCCTCCACCGTCATTATCATTCATCCAAGATGTCCAAGTTATGCTGAATTCTAATTCGGCACCGAAACATCAAATTCGGTTGTCCATTTCACATACGCAATCCTAGCAAGTAATTAATGGGTTACACACTGTAGCTTGGTGTGAGTTTTTTAATTTATTTATGATGGGTTACACACTGTAGCTTGGTGTGAGTTTTTAAATTTATTTATGATGGATATTTTTGTTAATTTAATATCTTGTGATTTTAATGCTTGTTTTGTACATAGGCCTGTACTTTGTCATTATTACATATATATATATATTTTTTTTGATAAAGAAAATCACTCTAGCCCTACTCCCTAATAATAATGAAGGGATTAGTGGTAGAGTGATCCAAATGTTTCTACAAATAGCAGCAGGTAGGATACCCCACCAGGACTGATGGTCCTCACAAGAAACCAAAATCAATTCGGCTAAGGAATGAGCGACTGCATTTCCTTGTCGAAGAACATGATGAGCTGAAAACGAAGCATTGTTAGCGAAGATAGACCTGATCTCATCAATGATAAAACCCACATCGGAGGATATGGGTTCCGAATTAGATATGAAATTGCATAAAATGAGAGAGTCGATTCCGAACTGTGCATGACTGAACCCCAGTTGGAGTGCCCACTTGAGCCCCAAGCGGAAAGCCGTGGCCTCCATAAAAAGCGATTCCCTCGCCCCAGCCCGTTTCCAACCACACGCCGCAACAGAAGCACCATAAGAATATCTAATAACAGCTGCACATCCAAAATTATCCAGATTCTCATGACGACGCGCATCCACGTTGAACTTTACAAAAGTCGGCAGCGGTTTAGACCAACGGGGCACCAGGGAGCAATCCAAAAGACCCGTCTTAGTAAGGTTTCTTACACACCAATGCTGGTAAAGGAACTCAGTACACCAAGCCAATGTGTCCGTGAAATTTGGTTGGATATCCTCCTCCCTAAACTTGTTACGTAGATACCACACCCTCCAACAACACAGAATGAAGAGGGTGAGATCCACAAGGTTGTTCCTCCGCACAAGAGTTTCCATGATTTCCCTGACCGATATCCCATGAGGAACCATTCTCGTCGCCCTCCAGCAGACCCCATTGGACTTAACACACCCCAGAAACAGATGGTTCACATCTTCGATATCATTCATACATAGAAGACAGCGCTGGTCAATCTCAATACCCCTATGACAGAGATTCTTCAGTGTGGGGAGGGCATTTATGAAAAGTCTCCACCCAAAGATAATGACCTTACTTGGGAGCATCAATCGCCAAATTGCCTTGTAGCAACTTCAAAGGGCCGGGTTCACATCATGTGAGCACAAAAGTCTATATGCCGATTTAACCGTATAGGAACCATTTGGTTCATGTATCCAAAACATACAATCATCCACCCTCCTATGGGATAGAGGAATCAAATTTACCTCTTGCCATGTCGCCTCCCCTACAGCCGCCATAACCTTATCCCTTTTCCATGATTTTGTTGCATCATCAATGAAGTGACTAACTCTTACATCCTCAGGAATAGAAATTGGGAGAGGGCCCGCCTTGACCACCTTAGAGTTGAGCCAAATGTCATTGAAGAAAGAAACCCGATTCCCATCGCCAATCCGCCATTTACACCCTCTTTGAATAACATCTCTCGCCTTCAAAATGCTCTTCCAAGTGAAAAAGTCTGAGGGCTTCGCCTTACAAGTCCAAATATCAGAGAATGGGAAGTATTTTACATTAAGAACCTTGTGACATAACGATGAGTTGCCCGTTACTAGTCTCCAAATCTGCTTCGCAAGAAGGGCATAGTTGAATTTATGGAAGTCCCTAAACCAAAGTCCACCCGCCCTCTTTGGTTTACATATATCCTTCCATGCCACCCAGCTCAATTTCCTTTTACCGTCATTCTCTCCCCACCAGAATTTACTCAACATCCCATTTATGTCATTACAGAATGATTTGGGTAAAAGGAAAATGCTCATTGTGTACGAGGGAATTGCTTGAGCAACCGCCTTGATTAACACCTCTTTTCCACCCCACGAAAGCAACGTACCCTTCCAACCCTGAATTCGGTTCCATATACGCTCTTTAAGGCCTTTGAAAATTCCCACCTTAGATTTGTCGAGCCAAGCCGGGAGGCCCAGATATTGATTGAATTCATTTCCCGCAGATCCCAGTAGTTGAATCATCCCTCTTCTTGCACAGCAATCCACATTCGAGCTAAAGAAAACTGCAGTCTTATCCACATTAACCAATTGGCCCGAGAAGTCCGCATATAGTTTGAGAATATCCAAAAACTTCCTTATGAACCTTCCATCCGCCCTAAGGAAGATAATTGCGTCGTCTGCAAACAACAGATGAGTAATCGTCGAGCCATGCTGTTGAAGTTTAATGTCATAGATAGTACCCCTGGTGGCCTCATAGGAAATCAGGGCGGAAAGACCCTCTGCACATAATAAGAATAGATATGGGGATAGAGGGTCACCCTGCCTTAGTCCCCTCTGAGGATGAAAGTATAAAGATTTAAACCCATTGACATTAACACGATAACTAACCGTGGATATGCAGCTCATAACCCAGTTGATCCACACTTCGTTGAAGTTCATTGCCCCCATCATTCGTTTGATGAAAATCCATTCAATCCTGTCATAGGCCTTTGACATGTCCAACTTGATAGCCAACTCACGTTTCCGCCCTTTCTTCCGCCTTCGTAAAGAGTGGATAGTTTCGTAGGCGATTAACATGTTGTCAGTGATGAGGCGGCCCGGAATAAATGCGCTTTGTTCATCCCCAATAACCTCATGGAGGACCCCCTTTAATCTGTTAGCTAGCACCTTTGCCAAAATTTTGTAGACCACATTGCAGAGACTAATCAGTCTAAATTGAGATAACACTTGGGCCCCAATCCTCTTCAGGATTAAAATCAATGTGGTTGCATTTAAAGCCTTTATGTGCCTGCGTAGTTGGTCTGGATTGCGCTCATCCATGAACCTCTTGCACCATTCAGTGATCTCTGCGCCAACAATATTCCAATGTCATTGGTAAAAGCCAGTTGACATTCCGTCCGGGCCCGGTGCCTTAGTAGGACCCATTCCCTTAACCGCATTTACCACTTCCTCAGAATGCAAAGGAACCGTCAATGACCACCTTTGTTTGTCAGAAAGTTTTCTAGTAATTACATCCTCGACCCATGACGCATCCCGAGGCGAAGATGAGGTATAGACTTCCTGAAAGTGTTTAACCGTCAAATCCATCATCTGGTCCTGGTCCTTGATCCAGCATCCGTTCCGATCCTTCAGTACCTCAATGAAATTTGAACGGCGCTTGTTTGAGGCAATACGGTGGAAGAACTTAGTGTTCTTGTCCCCTTCCATAAGCCAGTGTGATTTCACCCGCATCCTCCACAATTGCTCCTCATCTTCCAATAGAAGGTTGATTTGGAATTTAAGTTTCTGCACTGCATCATCCCTTCCATCGCTTGGCCTCAAACCCATAAGAGACATAAGCTCCCTTTGCTTCCGCTCAATTACTTTCCGGATATTGCCTCTCTTCCTAAGATTCCACTTAGAAAGTTCAATACCGCACCGATTAAGTTTCCATGAAAGCTTGTCAATTGCTGTCACTGTCGCCGAAGAATCGGAATCCCATACTTGGTTGATAATTCTGGAGGCCTCATCATCACGAGCCCAGAAGAGCTCGTATCTAAACTCCCTTGGCGGTTTTCTCCTCCCTCCATTCGGATCAAGTTTCAGCTGAATTTGGCAGTGGTCAGAAGTAGAAGTGGAAAGATGACTGATTTTCGCATGAGGGAACAAGTTGAGCCAAGACAGTGAAGCCAACCCCCTATCTAGTCTAGCCTCCACTCTTTGCCATCCGCGTCTATTATTTCTCTATGTCATAGTCTCACCATTGAAACCGAGATCCTGCAAGTGGCATCTGTCAACAACATCACAAAACCGATCCATTTGAGACTGAGGGTGGATCTTGCAACTATTGTATTCACTTGGCCCCATTACTTCATTAAAATCACCCATTACTAGCCAAGGATCACAACACCTGACGCTCAGCATGTGTAGAATGTTCCAACTTTGGTACCTGTTGTGATTTTCGGGGTGGCCGTAAAAGCCCGTGAACCACCAACCCATAAAATTCGCATCAATATGGTGGATAGAAAAGCTCTTAATGCATGCCGGCTTATTGTTATTCCACAAAAGAGCCAACCCCCCCTCCTCACTACCGGATCCACCGAAAAACAACAATCAAACTTGAGTCTTCTTCTTACACCTTCCATCTCTTTAGACTTGCATTTTGTTTTACATAAGAAGACCAAACAGGGATCTTGTTTCCTGACTAAATCAAGAAGGTTACGAATTGCCCATGGGTTCCCAAGCTCACGGCAATTCTAGGCTATGATAGCCATTTTAGGGGAGGCGGAGCTGGGGACTCCCCACAGCCTCCGCCTCATCCCCATCTGTTGGTCCCGAGTTGATGGCTAAACCCAAGAGGGGAGGGGTGAATTGGGTTCTTTAAAAAATCTTTTGTAAATCAAAGACTTAACCCCTTTCAAAAATTAATCCCCTTATGAAGGCTAATGGAGAGCAATTAAAATAAAGCAGTAATAGAAAACAGAACACAAGATTTATAGTGGTTCGGGCAAACCTTCCCTACTCCACTCTTCCAAGCTCACTCTCCGTTGTGACTTGGGATCCACTATGTATTCCTTGAATACACAGAGAGTCACCGCTCTCTTCTAGATTCAAAGCTCTAGGGGGCATATACAACTTAGAGCCACTTGCTCTCTTCTAGATTCTAGCTCTAGGGGGCGTAACAACTCAATGCACAAGTAGGTGACGAGTCTCACTCCAATCACACTCTACTTTGCATACACTTGATCTTAGCAACTCAAGCTAAATCAAGTTTAATACAACAAGATAATGAAAATAAGCAAAAACTACACTTTACAGATTTGTGTAGGCAGATTGAGCTCGAGGAAGAAATCAAAGGCAGCTTGGATGATGATCGTTGAAGCAACTTGCAGTTTGAAGCTCTTTCTTCCTTTGAATCACTCAAATATGGAGAAAAGGGATTTGAAAGTCTTTCTTGCACTTCTTTTCTCTCTATGATCCTTAGTGTAGTGTGTATTGTATCTTCTCACGTTCATTTGAATGTCTTTTTATAGAGTGAGGAAGATTGGAACGTTGTAGGAGTGGTTGGCGCGCAATAAATGAACTCCAACGTTCAAAAAATTCGACCGTTATACTCCAAGTCGAAGATGGAGTCGACTTGGCCTGCGACTTGGCTTCCAAGTCGCACCTGGAGTCGACTTGGCCTGCGACTCCAGTTCTTCCAGATTCCAAGTCTGAGTCTTTGGTCGACTTGGCTTTGGACTTCGACTCAAGTCGATCCTGAAGTCGACTTGACTTGCGACTTGACTCGACTTTTGCTGGAAATGCTTTGAGCTTCTTTTGATCTGCTTTTTCATCCTTGGTTTTCTTTCTTTGAATCATTGTCATTCTGAACTCATACCTGTAAATCATTTTAGAGATTTTGGGGCTTATTCCTGAATTTGGCTTTGGCTTTGAAACATTTTGAATGACTTGAATTTTGTTCTGTTTGGTCATTATGTCTTGAGTGTTGTTTCTTTTGAATAAGCTTGAGAACTTGTGGTTGACTTGATAGACTTGATTTGATGTTGATCTTGAATCCTTGCTTTGATCTTCGAGAACCTTGAGTTGTTCTTGAAAATGGTCCTTGCATCCTTTTTGGATTTGATTATTCTCAATTTGATCTTTTGGATAAGCTTGGAAATACAAACTTCAAGTCTGGAATCCTCAAGTCGAAGTTGGAGTCGACTTGGTCTGCGACTTCGCCCAAGTCGCACATGGAGTCGACTTCGTCTGCGACTTCGCCATGTTCGTGAACCAGATTTCAGCGCTGGACACTTTTGGTCGTTTGAGGTCGATTCCGAAGTCGACTTCGTCTGCGACTTGACTACCCAAGTCGCAGGTGGAGTCGACTTGACTTGCGACTTCACCTGTCAGTCCTTCCATTTTCAAATCTGTCCACCTGTGGCCATTCCAAGTCCCTAGCGAAGTCGACTTGGGTATCGACTTCGCACCAAGTCGAAGTCCGAGTCGACTTGGTGATCGACTTGGTTTCTTTGCTTTCCTTAAACACTTGGCAAACTTATTAGTATTCTTTTTAACCTCAAATTAGTTCTTGTTAATCATCAAAACTTACACTTTGGTCAATTTTGTTTTGAGTCATTGTTTCCAACAATCTCCCCCTTTTTGATGATTGACAAAACTACATTTGAGTTGATACCTTTTTGAGTATTTAAGCAAGTTCATGTAAAAAACAGAGCATTCAAACATATTACCATAGAAAGCAGAGCATATACATATTCATGTCAAGCATAAAACATCTTTCATGTATATCTGTTTCATTTTTACAAAATGCAATGAAAAACAAAATGAAACCTAGATACAAGTTACCCAACCCAAAACGAAAAGAAACTCTAACTCTTAAACCGATCTTTTCTCCCCCTTTTTGTCAATCAAGCAAAAATAACGATTTGATAAACTGAAATTGAGAGATTTGATATGGAATAGGTTTGATGGGACAATGGTGGGCCGAGGAGTAGACAAGAGAAGCGTGATCGGGAGTTGCCTCTCTATGAACTGAACCCGACTCGTAGGGATCGAGTTCAGGCATGGGTCTCTTCTTATGTCGGCCTGAGGCAAGATGGTAGCGGATAGTCCGCATTTCCCGCTCGATTCTGTCTTGCCGGGAGTGCATATCCTCGAGCGCATTTAGAACGCCGGTGACAAGACTTGTCATCCGGTCTTCTTTGTAATCCATTTCTGCCCTCATTGCAACTATTTCTTCCTTTAATTCCTTTAGGGTGACCTCCTCAGAGGAGGTTGGAGGCACCCGTTCTCTTGCAGCAGACCCTTGTGGAGAGTAGGATCCGTGCGATGGTGGAGAAGCGGCCCGTGCCGGTGATGCTATGGGAGGTTGCTCCCCCTCAGCTTGTGCATCGTCGTCTCGCTCTTCTTCTGGAGCTTCCGGTCTAAGTTGAAGCACATTGATCTTCATTCTTTGGATGAGTGCTTTGTTAATGGCATTTGTGGTTTTGAGTACTTTGAAAGGCTCACCTTCAATATCCACTTTGTAATGTTCAAGGATTTTTGTAATCCAGGTGCCATATGGGAGGACTCCTCGTGGATTTTCCTTTCTGGATGCTAGGGCTTCAAGAAATAACTTAGGTAAGCTTACCCTAACTTTGTTTGCCACTTTCCATAATATTTCAGCTTCTTGTGGATTTACTTGATTTCTTCCCCCGCCTTTTGGGTATATGCAGTGGGCAATTAGAAGTCTGAGTACCCGTAGCCTGGGTGATAGATCCATGTATCGAAGAAATCTAATTCCCGGATGATACTTGTTGCTCCGAGTGAGCTGGTTATACATTTTATCTATTGTGAGATCTTCTGGTAAAGGCTCATTCACAAATGGGACTCCAAATATTTCTCCTAAATCAATCCTTGCTCCCTTCTTGCTTGGAGTTATCCCAATTCCAAGATTGATTTCTACTCCCTTGACAAAAGTTGCATATTTTTCTTCATCCCATAGATAGTAGAAAATCCGAGTAAGATCTGGATAAACCTTTTCATCCTCTTTTAGCAACTTGGTCCATCCTTGAAAATCCAATAGATCTTCTATATCGGATTCATAATCTTTCAAAAATTTGAAATCTATAATCTTGGGTATAAATACCTTCCGTTCATAGAAGCTTTTGTAAAAACGACTGTGCTGGAGTTCGGTTTGGAAGTAAGTGGTAGGCATCTTCAATACTTGAGTTTTCCTAGCCGGAGTACCCCTTTTGCTTGCTCCAGATTGTGTACTCTGTGAGGTTTGGGCTTGTTGTTGACTAGGTGCTCGATCGGATGATTGAGTGGTTTGGAATCGCACCCGTCTCCCAGTCGAAGTCGATGGTTCTTCTCTGGCTCTTTTAGATGGAGTCCTAGATCGTCTAGGAACTTCTTCTTCTGTGTGAGATGTAGGTTGAGTGGCAATCCTTTTGGGGTATGGTTTAGACACGGCTCTCTTTGGTGCCATTTTAGAACTTTGGGATTTTGAGAGAGGAAATGGAGATGAAGACAGAGAGAGAGGGGAGAAAGTTTTAGAGAAAGAAAGAGAGAATAGATGTTGCCGGGAGAGAGGAGAAGCGGGATTCGAAAATGGGAGAGGATATACCGGAGATTTGCCGGAGATGGGTTTTTTGTGGGAAAGAAAGAAAATGGGAAAAGGAAGAAGGAACAGAGAGAAAGAAAGAAATAGTAAAGAAAGAGAACCGGGAGGAGAGTTTTGCCGGAGATTTGCTGAAGATGGGGGATCTTGCCGGAGAAAACGTGTCGCCGGGGAGAGAGAGAGAGAAAATGAGAGGAAAAGATGGAGAGATGACGCGGGAAAATGAGAGAGAGGGAAGAAGAAGAAGGAAAGAAGAAGACGGCCGAATGCGAACCGTCGCGCGCGGAGTCGACTTTGCCCTAGGCGAAGTCGACTTCGACACTCTGGAGTCGACTTCGCTATCGACGCGGAGTCGACTTCGCTCCTGTGGAGTCGACTTCGCTCCTGAAGCGGAGTCGACTTCACTTTCCCAAGTCGACTTGGCGGAGTCGACTTGGCTCCCATGGAGTCGACTTGACCCATCAGATTTGCCTTTTCCAAATCTTAATTTTCCTAATTTAGCTCTATCATCCCCATATCATTCCTAATTTTATAAAATGATTCTTTGGCTAATGGTTTGGTAAAGATATCAGCAATTTGGTCTTCTGTTTTCACATATTCTAAGCATACATCATGATTCTCAACATGTTCACGAATAAAGTGATGTCTCACATCAATATGCTTGGTTCTTGAATGCAGCACAGGATTTTTAGTTAAACAAATTGCACTTGTATTATCACATCTAATAGGAATATCAACATAATCAATACCATAATCTTTCAACTGTTGTTTCATCCAGAGTAACTGGGCACAGCAACTACCGGCGGCTATGTATTCGGCTTCTGCAGTAGATAGGGCAACACTTGTTTGTTTTCTTGAATACCATGAAACCAACATATGTCCAAGAAACTGACAAGTTCCACTAGTACTCTTTCTATCTACTTTATAGCCGGCAAAATCTGCATCCGAATAGCCGATTAGATCAAAGGTTGTCTCCTTTGGATACCATAGTCCAAGATTGACAGTTTTTATCAAATACTTAAAAATTCTTTTTACAACAAGTAGATGTGATTCTTTTGGACATGCTTGAAATCTAGAACACATACAAACACTGAACAAGATATCGGGTCTAGAAGCAGTTAAATATAACAAGGATCCTATCATGCTTCTATAAAGCTTTTGATCGATACTTTTACCGTTTTCGTCCGTGTCGATCTTGATTGTCGAACTCATTGGAGTGTTTGCTCCTTTGCTATTTTGCATTCCAAATTTCTTGAGCATTTCTTTGACATATTTGGACTGGTTTAGAAATATTCCTTCATTTTGTTGCTTGATTTGAAGTCCAAGGAAGAAATTTAATTCTCCCATCATGCTCATTTCGAACTCGCTCTGCATTATCTTAGAAAATTCTTGACAAAGATTTTCGTCAGTAGCACCGAATATTATGTCATCCACATAAATCTGTACAATCAAAATATTTTTATTTTTGTACTTGATGAATAAAGTAGTGTCTACTTTCCCTCTTTGAAACTCATGATCAATCAAGAATCTATTTAACCTTTCATACCAAGCTCTTGGTGCTTGTTTTAGTCCATATAATGCTTTGGTTAATTTATAAACAAACTTTGATTGATCCTTTTCTTCAAAACCAGGGGGTTGTTCAACATATACTTCTTCATTCAAATAACCATTCAAAAATGCGCTTTTTACATCCATTTGAAACAATTTGAAGTTCATATGAGAAGCAAATGCTAGTAGGATGCGTATGGCTTCTAATCTAGCCACGGGTGCATATGATTCTTCAAAATCAATTCCTTCTTCTTGGGAATACCCTTTGGCTACTAATCTTGCCTTGTTTCTAATTACAAGACCGCTTTCGTCTAATTTGTTCCTAAATACCCATTTGGTACCAATGACGGTATGAGTGTTTGGTCTAGGAACTAAATGTCATACATTGTTTCTTTCGAATTGATTTAGCTCTTCTTGCATTGCAATAACCCAATTTTCATCATTAAGAGCTTGTTCAATGGTATTTGGTTCAATTTTCGATACAAACGCATATTGGCCATAAACGTTTTGTTTTGATCTTCTAGTTTTTACTCCTTCATATATATTTCCAATAACTTGTTCAATTGGATGGGCATTTTTGAACTTTAAATCAGTTTGAGGTTTGTAAGAGTTATTACCTTCACTTACCTCTTCCTCCACTAGATTTTCTGGCTTGAGCTCAAGTTCCTTTGGTTGTTCTTTGCTTTTTGTCTCATCTGCATCACTTAGTTCATCCTCCTTTCTCGGACTTTGGTTAATTTCATCAAATACAACATGTATGGATTCTTCTACAACTTGGTTTCGTTTGTTGAATACTCTATATGCTTTGCTATTTGATGAATAACCAAGGAATATAGCCTCATCGCTTTTGGCATCTAATTTGCCCAAATTGGTTTTTCCATTCTTCAAAACATAACAAGTACATCCAAAAGCATGAAAGTATGAGATATTTGGTTTCCTTCCTTTCCATAGTTCATATGGGGTCTTTTTCAAGATTGCTCGAATGGTAACTCGGTTCAAAACATGACAAGCTGTACTCACAGCTTCACCCCAAAATTTCTTGGATAGATTGCTCTCATTTAGCATAGTTCTAGCCATCTCTTGTATAGTTCTATTTTTCCTTTCAACTACTCCATTTTGTTGTGGAGTTCTTGGTGCAGAAAATGTGTGGTGAATTCCTTTTTCATTACAAAGTTCCATGAATCGCTTATTTTCGAATTCGCCACCATGATCGCTTCTTATGGTCACAATAGTACTTTGTTTTTCATTTTGCACCAAATTCACAAAAGTTGTAAACATAGAGAAGGCTTCATCTTTACTAGCTAAGAGAATTATCCATGTGAATCTTGAAAAATCATCAACTATGACAAATACATATTTCTTTCCACCAATAGTTAGAATGTCGGATGGCCCGTATAGATCCATGTGTAGTAGTTCAAGTGGCCTAGTGGTGGAAATTTCCTTTTTGGTAGAGAAAGGCATCTTTGGTTGTTTAGATAATTGACATGCCTTGCAAATCTTGTCTTTGTCATATTTTAATTTTGGTAATCCTTCTACCAAACTCTTTTTCCATAGGGTCTTTATGTTGCCCATGTTTATATGTCCAAGCCTCTTGTGCCAAACCCATGGATCGTTATCAATGGCCATTAGACATTGACCATCTAATTCATCAAGTGAAACCAAATAAACATTTCCATGTCTTTTGCCGCTAAACATGATATGTTCTCCATCAAATACATTACATATAGATGATTCAAACACAACTTTGTATCCCTTATCACATAATTGGCTAATACTCATTAAATTGTGTTTGAGTCCTTCAACAAACAAAACATCTTCCATGCAAGCATTTGAAATACTATGTATATTTCCTTTACCTTTAATCTTACCTTTTTCATTATTGCCAAAGGCAACCATTCCATCGTTGCAAGGCTTAAGTTTGTGAAACAAGCTTCTTTCACCGGTCATATGCCTTGAGCAACCGCTATCCATGAACCATTCATTGTTTGCCTTTGCCTTAAAACATGTCTGAAAAATAAACAAATAAATCTTATCTCCTTGGTACCCATTTTATGGGTCCATTTGGGTTAGTAATAAAATCCAATCTAAGTTGATCTAACTTGGAAAACCCAAATCTTGTGTTTCTTGGAACCCAAACTAATTTAGCACCATGGTCATATAATTTCTTAAAGTTACATTTGTAAGTTTTATGACCCATCTTGTTGCAGAAATTACAAGCCATAGGTAATCTTGGAGTAGGTCTCCAAGCATGCAAAGGTTCAATCATTGGTCTTCTAGTCCACTTAAAGTTTTTCTTTTGTGGCTTGTAAAAAGATGCAGCTTTAGTTTGATATTTCTCAAGTGTTTGCACATTTGATTTGCTACTTTCTCCATGCTCAAATGTATGATACCCAAGACCTCTTTTATGTGTTTGGGAGGTCATATTCAGAAACATTTTAACACTTTCTCCTGGATTAGAGAACTTAGCTAATGATTCATTTAATGATTTGTTCTCCATTTTCAGCAATTCATTTTCATCTTTCAATTTGTCTAATCTTTCTGCAAGTTTACCATTTACAATTATTGTTGCATCACATTGTCTCTTCTTAATTGTAAACTTGCTTCCTAATTTCTTCATTTCTTCATATAATGAATCATATGCAGTTTGTAGTTCATCTAATTCAGTACATTTGAGGCACTCTTGAAAGGAAGAATAACTTGATTCAGAAAGAGAGAGTTTAGAGCTTACCTCTTCATTGCTTGTGTCTTTTGTTGAGGTAATTTGTTCTCCTTGCTCGATTTGTGCCATGCAGCAAATTCTTGCACATTCTTCCGCCTCTATGTCGTCGGCTGAGGAGCTACTTGTCGTAGAATCTTCATCATTCACGTACATGCCTCTTCCTTTGTATTTCTGGAATCTTCTATTGTCCCCTCGATCCTTTCTTTGTTCTTTTGCCTTGTTTTCTTCGGGAGTTGGACATTGAGCCTGCATATGTCCCGAACCGCCGCATCGGTAGCACTTGGTTGATTCTTTCTTCTTCTCTCTGGGAGTTCTTTCTTTGAAACTTCTGAAATTTTTGCCTTTTCTCACAAATTTTTTGAACCGTTTTGTGAGTAGGGCAATTTCATTGTCGTCTTGAGAAGAAGATGTGTCATCGGTGTCTTGTGCGGCTTTTAAGGCAATTGCTCTTTTGCCCCTGTGTTGATCTTCATTTCTTCTTTTGATTAGCTCATGTGACATGAGTGAGCTAATCAAGTCTTCAAGCTTTAGAGTATTAAGGTCCTTAGCTTCTTCAATTGCAGTGATCTTTGGGGTCCATGATTCGGGTAGAGCTCTTAAAATCTTCATGACCTGCTCAGATTCAGATATTGCTTTTCCAAGACCTTTTAAAGCATTAGTAATCTTAGAGAATCTAGCAAACATTTCAGAAATATTTTCTGTTTCTAGCATTCTAAAATTCTCTAGTTCTCCAATCAAAATATTTCTTCTCGTCCCTTGGACTTGAGAAGTTCCTTCATAGATAGAGGTTAGTGTATCCCATATCTCTTTGGCGGTTAAGCAAGAGGATACTCTATCATACTCAGAAGCAGTGAGAGCACAAAATAAGGAGTTCATAGCTTTGGCGTTGCTCTTCACTATTCTTACTTCCTCATCGGTCCATTTGGAAGCTCGTTCATCAGTAGGCAATGTTACTCCATCTTGGATAGCAATCCAAGAGTCCATGTCGGTAGCCATGATGAGTTGCTTCATTCGAAGCTTCCAATACCCAAAATTGTTCCCATCAAACAACGGTGGCCTTGTAAAGGATTGGCCTTCAGCAAATGCGGGAACGGAAGTAGCTTGGGATGCCATTTCAATAAGATCTCTTTGGTGAACTCAAAGACCTGCTCTGATACCACTTGTTGGTCCCGAGTTGATGGCTAAACCCAAGAGGGGAGGGGTGAATTGGGTTCTTTAAAAAATCTTTTGTAAATCAAAGACTTAACCCCTTTCAAAAATTAATCCCCTTATGAAGGCTAATGGAGAGCAATTAAAATAAAGCAGTAATAGAAAACAGAACACAAGATTTATAGTGGTTCGGGCAAACCTTCCCTACTCCACTCTTCCAAGCTCACTCTCCGTTGTGACTTGGGATCCACTATGTATTCCTTGAATACACAGAGAGTCACCGCTCTCTTCTAGATTCAAAGCTCTAGGGGGCATATACAACTTAGAGCCACTTGCTCTCTTCTAGATTCTAGCTCTAGGGGGCGTAACAACTCAATGCACAAGTAGGTGACGAGTCTCACTCCAATCACACTCTACTTTGCATACACTTGATCTTAGCAACTCAAGCTAAATCAAGTTTAATACAACAAGATAATGAAAATAAGCAAAAACTACACTTTACAGATTTGTGTAGGCAGATTGAGCTCGAGGAAGAAATCAAAGGCAGCTTGGATGATGATCGTTGAAGCAACTTGCAGTTTGAAGCTCTTTCTTCCTTTGAATCACTCAAATATGGAGAAAAGGGATTTGAAAGTCTTTCTTGCACTTCTTTTCTCTCTATGATCCTTAGTGTAGTGTGTATTGTATCTTCTCACGTTCATTTGAATGTCTTTTTATAGAGTGAGGAAGATTGGAACGTTGTAGGAGTGGTTGGCGCGCAATAAATGAACTCCAACGTTCAAAAAATTCGACCGTTATACTCCAAGTCGAAGATGGAGTCGACTTGGCCTGCGACTTGGCTTCCAAGTCGCACCTGGAGTCGACTTGGCCTGCGACTCCAGTTCTTCCAGATTCCAAGTCTGAGTCTTTGGTCGACTTGGCTTTGGACTTCGACTCAAGTCGATCCTGAAGTCGACTTGACTTGCGACTTGACTCGACTTTTGCTGGAAATGCTTTGAGCTTCTTTTGATCTGCTTTTTCATCCTTGGTTTTCTTTCTTTGAATCATTGTCATTCTGAACTCATACCTGTAAATCATTTTAGAGATTTTGGGGCTTATTCCTGAATTTGGCTTTGGCTTTGAAACATTTTGAATGACTTGAATTTTGTTCTGTTTGGTCATTATGTCTTGAGTGTTGTTTCTTTTGAATAAGCTTGAGAACTTGTGGTTGACTTGATAGACTTGATTTGATGTTGATCTTGAATCCTTGCTTTGATCTTCGAGAACCTTGAGTTGTTCTTGAAAATGGTCCTTGCATCCTTTTTGGATTTGATTATTCTCAATTTGATCTTTTGGATAAGCTTGGAAATACAAACTTCAAGTCTGGAATCCTCAAGTCGAAGTTGGAGTCGACTTGGTCTGCGACTTCGCCCAAGTCGCACATGGAGTCGACTTCGTCTGCGACTTCGCCATGTTCGTGAACCAGATTTCAGCGCTGGACACTTTTGGTCGTTTGAGGTCGATTCCGAAGTCGACTTCGTCTGCGACTTGACTACCCAAGTCGCAGGTGGAGTCGACTTGACTTGCGACTTCACCTGTCAGTCCTTCCATTTTCAAATCTGTCCACCTGTGGCCATTCCAAGTCCCTAGCGAAGTCGACTTGGGTATCGACTTCGCACCAAGTCGAAGTCCGAGTCGACTTGGTGATCGACTTGGTTTCTTTGCTTTCCTTAAACACTTGGCAAACTTATTAGTATTCTTTTTAACCTCAAATTAGTTCTTGTTAATCATCAAAACTTACACTTTGGTCAATTTTGTTTTGAGTCATTGTTTCCAACACCATCATTGCTGACCTGTGTTTTATTCCGCTTATACATCTCCCACCTCTCATCCAATTCGTTGTTACGGCCTCTTTTTCCATTTCCCGTTACATGTTCCACCAACTGGTCGAATCTTCCCACGACTTGCCCCCTTCTAGCCCGTCTTTTCCATTTACCACTTGTCCGACTAAGTTCTCCCCCTACTTCAGAATTCGGAGTCACGGTGACCACGACATTTTGCCCCCCATCGGCCTCCAAAGAACTGTCCTTTAGCACATTAGTCTCAACAAGCAGATTGACATGCCACCCCATATGCTGCAGACAATCCTCTTCATGGATCCCCAACTTCATCTCCATCGAATTTGTTTTGCCTCTATGATTCCCCATCAATTGGACCTGCTTTCCCCTCTACAATAGTGACTGAGTATCCCTTATAATTTCCAGGATTCCATTCTGTGTAGATGGGCCCCCCAAGGTGTGTTTCACACTCAGCTAGACGAAGCTGCTACCCGTAATTCCTATCCTCCCTGTGCATAGGTAGTTAGTCGTCATTACCCACCTCCCCACACTGCCCAGACATAAATTTATACATTGCTTCTCCCTCTGGCAGTCCTACTAGCTTCCCATGCTGCTCACGTAGAAGATTCGCATGGCCTTGTGGGTAAAGAGGATTGGAGTGCTTATGTCGGTAGCTAGAAAAGTCGACCTCCATATCAGCGTTTACAGCATGTTGCTGTTGACAGATGTAGCTTGCCCCTTGAGACATTGCTGCTGTCGAGAACACCACTTCCTCAGTCGAATCTGTCCTCTGGAGAAGACTAGGAACAGCATCACCGTCCCCACTTCCGCTCTGCTCAGATTCAGCATCATCTTTCTCCCCCCAGCTTTGCTCCAGACTGCCCATTTAACTGCTACACCGTCCCTGTTCTCTACTCATTGCCTCATCTTCCCTCTGGCCCGAACTGTCCTCAACTTGTCCCCCTTGAGCGCACACATTCTTCCCCAAATACTTGGTTGGTATTGCCCTGTTACTGTTGGAAGATCCATCATGGATCTGCATTGGTCTGACACCCACTCTAAGCCAGCTTCCATACGGCAAATTATCTTCTATCAGCAGCTTGATCAGTTTGGTGTTCCTGGAACAATCCCGATGGGCATGACCCATTATCCCACACAAATAACAGAAAATTGGGAGCTTTTCATACTGAAAAGATATCCACTTCCGCTGTTAAGTTCCGATTCTAATGAATATGCCTCTTCTCCGAGGTTCCCGGCAATCGATCATTACTTTTAGCTTGAGTCCAGCATCTATAGCCACCACTTCGATCAAACCTTCGAAAGAGTCACCAATGCTATGTCCCAATCGCTTCTTGTCAACAATATACGGAATCCCTGAGACGTGCATCCACATTGGTGTTTTAACAAGCATAATGTGGTCGATATCCGTTTCCTCCTTCAGTTCCGATTCCAGCACCAAGCTTCTATCGAAAATCCATGGACAGCCCATCATTATGCGCTCCTTATCATCTTGGTTGGATAGTGATACCTGGTACAGGTTCTCCCCCAGCTCCCTGAATTGGCACGGTTCTTTTGGTCTCCATAGCCTTCTTAGCATCGATCTAAACAGCTCCTTGTTGTATGATTTAGACGACCAAAGGGAGCAGATGATTGATATTCCGTCAGCTGGATTTAACTTCTTAATGGCCTTGCCTGTTATTGCCATTGTTTGGAGTTTAGCCCCTAATAAGTCCTCTACACTTGGATTCATCGATATGTTCCGATTTCTCCCCGAAACTCCCGACCCCCGCTCTGTTACCACAGACGGCTCCACGCTTTCTTTCTTTGTCCTCCCGACTGGCGCTGACCCCCATCGCCTGAAACTCCCCGTCGCCCCTACCCAGTCTCGAGCACGACAGGATTGTCAATCGGGACTACAGAGGAGGAGACTGTTCCATTGATATATTTGATAATAGAGTTTTTGCCCTTAATGATTATTCCATTATTACATATATTAGATGATGAAATTGAGAGGTAGAAATCTAATATATGATAATCAAGATATTAAACCTGAAAATCTAAGACCCTGAGAATACGCGTGATAACCTTGAGAAATTCCATGAACAAACTACAGAACTTAATGGATTCTAATTAACTTAATCCTATGAGAATAAGTGATTAAGAAAATTAGGGTACGCATTGTAGGTTTCAAGAGAATGTGCAAGGATAAATTAGGGTTTGTTCTCCTTTAACAAATAATATTCGGATTAAATAATTATATCACTACCCATTGCAAAAGTTGCATGTAAAATCCTAGACCCTAAGTACTCGCACTCTTGTTCTCTACTCGTTCTAGTTTTGTGAAACCCCGATTTTAGGAATGTGTATGAAACCCTAAGGTTATAAACCCTGGGTAATATAATGATATTTATATGAAATATATATTAACGATATTTTGCAATATATGACATTGGAAGATTAAATAGCTAATTATGGAATGTCAATTCAGATGAATAGTAAACGTGAATAGTAAAACGTGAATAGTAAATGTGGAATTAAGGAATATGATAAGTTAATCATTTTGGATTAACTTATTCATAAAAGACAAAAAAGGAAGCTTCCAAATAAATGACAAAAGAAGCAGAGATTGCTTTTGGATTTTTTTTTTATGATTTTCGGATTTTAATGGATTTTGAGGAGAAAACATAGAAAAATTCATATCTTACAATCCGGAAGTCGGAATAAGGTGAAATTCTGTATGGATGGCTAAAATATTATGCCGAATATGATGGATGGATTGGATTAAGCCAAATATCATGGAAAATGTATTTCTTGGATAGCAAGTAAGCGAGGCTTAACTTTTCAAAGCAAGTCATTAAATTTACTTTTTACTTTTTGAAAAAATAGCTTAAGATATGATATTTTAATGAAATAAAAAAATAAAAAAATCCCCCAAAGTCCAACATGGGAAAACGTGAGCTAGCATGGGGATTTGTGCCAAAAATTCAATGGTTGAGATGAGCTCAATCAAGAATAATCAACAGTTGAGATTAATCACGTCTTTTGATGAAAATTAAGCAATTAATGTATGGATCAGCTATGGAAACTTGTGGCCAGCAATTTTCCACCTAGGATAATGGGAAGTTGCTTGGAAATAACATGGAAATGATATATTTATAATTTAGTCCAAAATTCAAGGGGGTAAATTGTAATTTCATGAAATTTGGAATGATATAAATAGGGAAGGGTGCCTTGAACGAATTTCACACCCATCCCAAGCTCAAAATACTTGAGCAAGCTCGTTTCCCCACCCCACCCACGTTCTAAGCCAAGAGAAGCAAGGAGAGAAGGAAAGAGAGAGAAATGCCAAGTAGGAGGAGAGTTTTCCTATTTGAGGTAAGGGAATTCTTCCCAAAAAAATTTTGGGTGTTAAGTAGGGTAAAACCATGTTTAGATAATGCTTAAGTATGAGAAAATAAGTAAAGTTATAATGCCTATTTAGAATTATGCCAAAACATCAAAAATTTGGAGCGAAGATAGAGCATTCGGGAAGATAGCATATGATATGTGTAAATAATGCTCCAAAATTGATAAATAATGATTTGAAATGAATGATTATGATACATATGATGTTGGAATGATGATATATTAATTTCATAATTTTTTGGAATTAAGGATTATGCTTAAGTGAATTTATGTTGATTTTTAGTATATGAAGAAAATGATTTATTTGGCCAAGTTAATGATGATAAATTCATAATTCATGAATTTTTCCATGATATACTAAACATTAGCTATGTTATGATATTTTTTATTTTTGAAAAAAATGTTAATTTGTGGAACCATGAACAGTAACCCACGTTGCTGTGAACAGTAACCTTCGGGTGAACAGTAAACGTGAACAGTGATCTGCTACAGTAAACTGCTACACTGAACAACGTGATTTTGGGGAAAAAATATAGATTTATTTTTATATTTTATGAGGATATATGGATGAAATTTTTAAAGGATTTATGGATAAAAAAAATTCATATAAGGAGGTAATAACCAAGTATCTTTATAAAATTAACCTCTATAAGAATGAGGTAACGAATGATTATAAAGCATGCATGGGAAACAATCTAAGACATGGAATGATATAAAAAAATATCATTTTTCCTTGTATAGGAAAAGGTGGAGGATACGGACTGAGGAGGTAAGCAAGCACAACTTTGAAAATGTGATTTTATTCTCAAGTATTTATGAAATGTGTTTAAGGGTAGTCATTCCTATAATGTTTTGAAATAATGAATGTTTATGAGTTTTTATGAAAAGTCACGTCGGCATATTGATGTCATGTAATGTTCATAGACATGTGCACATGTATTTTAGCATGCTAAAAATACTGTGAAAAGATACTAAAATATATAAGTAATATATATACATATTACTTATATATAAAATACAGAAGCATTTCGGAGGACGTGGAGAACGTGATGCTTACAAGACCGTAAAATACTTTCAACTCCGTTTTGTTCGGATGTCATCTTGTTAGGGCTAATTAATGGCTTACTTCGCCCACATAAACAAATTATTTAAAAACTTTTTTATTTTTCTCAATAAAATTATTAATCTAAATATATTTATTACATAAATTAAGTGTTATCCAGATATGTGTATATATTTTTTGAATTTTTAAACATAAGGTTTAATTATTGAAAATGGCTAAAATATCTTTATGTTTAAAAATCTGAAAAATATAAACATATCTCGGAAAGGGCAACTGATTTTATACACCCGGATCCATCAAGCTTCGGTGCATCAAGGTGCAAGATTTTATTTTTAATATTTTTTATAAAATTATTAGTCTATGTGTGTTTTTATAAAAATGTCACAAATTTTAAAAAATTCAATAAAATATCTATAAATCTTCGAAAATAATAAAACTTGATATACATATTAAAAAATAATTAGATTGACAATTGTATAATTTTTTTATAAAATATTAAAAAATAATTTTTTGTACCCTAGGTGTACCGAAGTTTAGTGCACCCAAGTTTACCAAATAAAGCCTCCTCTAAAAATAGTAGAACTTAATTTATACATTAAATACATAGTTCGTGATCCTGTGCACCCGGGTGCATTTAGCTTCGGTGCACTCGGGCGCAAATATCCACTTTTGTTATTTTTTTGAAAATTTTTTATACAACTATTAATCTAAGTGTATTTAACATGTGTATTAATTTTTATCAATTTTGAAGATTTTAGATTTTTTGGATTTTTAAAAATCGGTGGCATTCTAGTAATTTTAGATTACTAAAATTGGTAAAAATTGATATACATGTTAAATACACCTAGATTAACATTTTTATTAAAAAAATTCAAAAAATTAAAAAATGGGTTAAATGTACCTGGGTGCACTGAATTTAAGTGCACCTGGGAGCATTGAACAAAACTCCTAATTACATATAGATTAAGAAGTTTATATAAAAATGATAATTGACCATAATTGCAAATATATTTATATAGTTTCAAAAATTGCTAATAACATAATATAGTTCGACCATAATTGCAAATATATCTATATAGTTTCAGAAATTGCAAATAACCCAATATAGTTTGACCATAATTGCTAATATACCTATGCCACCGTCATGATATGAGTATACCTGCAAAAATATGCAAATCACGTAAGTATACCTCAAAAAAAATAAATATACCTACTTAATTTTTTAAATTGCAAATACACTCAAATATACTCTTGTAATTTATATATCTTTGTAAATATACTCATGCCAAAATGGTATGGTAACAACATAGATATATTTGTAATTATGGTTAAACTTTGTGGGTATATTTGCAATTATAATTAAACTAAATAGGTGTTTTTGCAAATCATCCTAAAAAGGCAAAAAAATTAATAAGACATGGGCTAAGAATAGACTAAGCTAATAAAGTCATGCCTCTTTACTTTATTGTTGTCAGTTATAAATTCATTTATCGTTCGTATCCATTTTAATTGTTTCATTTATGCTTATGGCTGACATTACTCATTATACAACGAGAAAAGTTTTAAAAAATAAAAACTACTTTCTCTGTAGACAAACCAGCATTTTGGAAAGATTTGGAAAAAGTTATTATAAATTTAAATTGGAGATCAACTTTTATATAAAATCCGTTTGATGCAACCTAGGTTTGCACCAAAATTTAGTAAAAAACCGTTGGTTAAGGGTGTTAATGATCATGGTCAACTCATCAACTTGCCCGTCTAATCAGTTTATAAATGGACTTACACCGAAATTTTTAAACAAATGGTTTATGATTTGACAACTTGTTTAACCCTTTGAATAAATAAATAGATTTAGGTTGAGATCTTACAACTAGGCAACTCGTTTAACCTGTCAAGAAGGGGTATATATTTCTTAAATCCTAAATCTATTTTTCTATTTTGATTTCCTATTTTCTTCTTCCATTTATGTCTGTACAGTGTCTTCCCTATTGTCGTGTTGTGACGTTGCCATCATCATCCTCATCGCCGCCTGCAAGTATTGCTGATAAGATTCTTCTTCTCTGTCCACCTTCTCTCTCTCTCTCTCCATCTCTGATTGTTCACTTCTATATCTTTCTCGCTGTTTCCACATCTCTGTCTCCTCTCTCCTTCCCTCTATCTTTTCCTCTCTGTCTTCAATTAGTCCCTTCTTCATCTCCATTACTACTTCTCCCTCTCTACCCTTTTTCTGTCTTGAAAAGTTGAGTTTTTCTTTGTGTTGAAACGTCAAGTATATACACTCTCCTAATGAAGATCTGAACAAGTCACATATTGCGTTGATGTAAATCAATTTAACACAACAGTTACAAGCAATAAACATTCAACTTTAAATTAGTTTGATTTTGATTTGTTTGCAATATATATACATAATCTATTAACAATCTGCCAATCTATTTATTAAATAGGTTGAAAATGGCTTAGGAGTAAGGTTTTTTAAATAGATTAAAAAATGAATTAGGATTAAGATTTTTAAATGGATCAGGATTAGAATTATACTCTAACTCGTCCAATCCAATCTGTTAACACCCCTGACTAGGATGCAGTTTGATATTTAAACAAAGTGGATAAGTTATAATTTAGTATCTTTTACTTTATCATTTGACCAAAGATCATTTTAAGTAGCACCTTGGGTGAGCCATACATATTTTACAAAAAGTAGATATAAATTATGAAAAATGTTTAAATCAAATGTAGATGCATCAAAATGTTATAATAGCTTTAGAATCATCTGTACACAGAGGAGAATATTTTAGCTTATTTAGATGTTATATTTATAATTTTGGAAGCAAATTGATTACGTTAATTTTACATATATCTTGCCTGGGACCATGACCATTTTTTTTATTTTGGATGAAATTTCGTTTCTTTGTTCAACAAATGATTTTAAAACTCATGAACGAAGTGTCACATCATCATCACCAAAGTTGGCCAAAAGAGTGAGGTACTCGCCAGTATATTGGTGGACCAGCTACTACGGAAGTAAGACCCATATTTATGTAAATTTTATAATTTTTAAGAAAATTTTCATAATTAAAAAATTTTAATTTTGTTCCACTTCAGTGCAACAGAACCCTAGTGGGAACTTTTGGGTGCGACCAGGCCACTTTGATAAATTAAGCTGCCCATTATGTTTAAGTGTATTATCAAATTAAAATATATAACACTACTCGATGAGATACTTTGGTGAGTCGTTTCAACATGTTTTTTAATCTGATATTTCTTAGGGCCTATGAAAGTACTGATAAGATACTTTGATGGATAATTTCAAAATTTTGAAAAATTATATTTATTAAGGTCTACGAAAGTACCAGTGACATTTTATGTCAGTATTATAAAAAAGTAATATTTTATATCTTAAGTAAATACACGGATTTATCAGAGTAGCATGATTTGCAAAACTAAGAGATTATCAGTACCCATCAGTAAGGGACTAACTAGTTACTCCGACGGGGAAACCAATTTTAAATTCGGGGGGTCTGATGGTGCCAAAAGACTCAAAAGACAACCATACTCCATGGGCTTGGCTCGATGGTCCTGAATTTGACAAGCCCGAAGGCTTGATGAGCTAAAATTGTAAAAACTTTGCGGGATTTAATTGAAATTTTTTTAAAAATGTATGGTTAAAAAGAAAAAAAAAAAGTAAGCAATATGATAGGACAATGATTGAGGGTCCATTTGGTATTTCGTAGAGTAGTAAGACAGATTAGGGAGCATAATTTCCCCATGATTTTGACATTTTAATTGTCTAATTACTTTTTTATATTATTCTTATCTTAATTGTCTTATTTATTTTCACTCTTACCCATTGCCAAACAACTTCAAGAGTAGAGAGAACTCTTCCTTGAAAAGGTACTAGAATATATAAATAATATAGAAAAATTAGAATAGTTAGATAGTTATTCTATCAACCGTATTTTAGCATGCTAAAAAGCGTGGGGGTAAGAAGTAAGAGAATTTCTTTTACATCCTACCAAATTGATCCTCAATTAACAAAATAATTTAATAGAAATCAGTTATATGAATATGCATGATTATAAAAATTTCCTCATAAACCAAGTCATCTATTTAAGATGATGGATTTTTTAATTTGTAGTTCTATAATTTGATGTCTGATGTTACAATTAAGCTTATTCATCGTGAAGACAACATGCTCTCATCTATTTCTATGAGAGATAATAAACTCTCGTCTATTCTTAGAAAAGACAACAATCTTCCATCTATTCTTTTCCTAGGAAAGAGAACAAGCTCCTACCACAATTTTGAACCAAATGAGGGTGAACACACAACCTCATGGCACCTGAGCCTCGGTCGTGACCCGGCCCGTGGATGATGGGTTTGAGTATCAATTCCATCCGCCTAACTTCATAATGGGAACTCGTTAAGGCAATGTCAGCAAATTCAGTTGCCTCATAATTAGTAAGTTAATTTCCGTACACAAACGCAATTCCTACGCATTCAATTGCTGCTATAAAACAGTTTTAATTTCCTTGAACGCAATCTCTTCGCAACGAATTGCTGCTATAATTAGTTTAATTTCCTTATGCATGATACACATTCAATTTTATGAAAATTGTATTTTGGGTTTTTCATAATACGGGGTTTCCAGCCCTAACTTTCCCTTAAAATAGAAAAAAGCTCTCCAAATTCTTAATTGAATATATCATGCACAGGGTAGATAAGCGTAATGCACTGTCACATGCGTTATCTCTAACTGCTCGTGCTTTTGAGGAATTTGACGATGACTTCCAGCAAATTATTGGGATAACTTGCAAATATATCTACTTAGTTTGACTAAAATTACAAATATAATTACATAATTTTAGAAATTATAAATAATTTCACATAGTTTGACCGTAACTGCAAATAATCTACATGCCATTATAACACCGTTATGGCATGAGTGTATTTGCAAAAGTATATAAACTATGTGGGTGTATTTGCAAATTTAGAAATTAAGTAATATATTTAATCTTTGCAATTAACCCCATAGTTTAACCATAATTGAAAATAAGCCCACGTCATGACGATACAATAACTGCATCATATACTACTGACATAAAATGTCACTGGTACTTCATTGTGCATGCCTGATCTGGTGTAGACCCCACTTCATATAAATGTCTTGAAGCCCGATGGATTTGTAGTTTAATACGATGGAAGTCCTTGTAGCAGTGGTCTTTTCCTCCATGCTAGCTGACTAGCTTGACTAGGCATGACTCTACTTAAATGTCAATATATATATATATATATACAGAAAAGCAGGGTTTAGAGAGATTAAAGCTTCATTTAGCTGGTTGGTTTGCCTACCAACCAGCCAATAAGCTTTTATCAACAAGCATTTTATCTGGCTTCTTTCAATAGCACTTGTAAAGTTTATTTTTTATACGTGACTTTGCACACAGTGTTTATTTAGACAAACAAGGATTTAAAAAGTACTTTAGAAATAATACTTTCAGGCCATTGAGTGTAGGGCCAAACAAAGCTTTTATAACAAATTCACCATAGAATAATTCCAATTTGCTTATGAAAGCTATTTTGGCTTTGCATGCTGAAATATTAGTTATATCTAAAATTCTTATCTCACTCAATTCATAACTTTCACTTGAAGGTGGATCGAATCAAATAACCTTTTTGGTCGACAATTTCTCTCAAATAACAAATTAACAATGAACAAGTTTTATCTAAGGGTGTGTTTGGGAATGAATAAAAATTTTGATGAAAAATTGTAAAGAATAAAAGTTGTCAAATGATATGATATAATATGGGTAATGATGAAGAGTAAATAGGATAAAGTTAAAACAGATAGGTTAGTTGTATGGTTAGTTATGTATAAATAATTGAAAAGTAGGATAATAGTATAAAAAATTGTGAAGAAATAATTAAAAAATATGATAATTGTGAAGAGTGAAAAGTTTTAACTTGACAACTTTTACTCATTAACAAACACACTCTAAGTCAAATATTTGTATGAATTCATTTCATAAAAGAGATAAAAGAATAAAATCAATATACTAAAATAATTTGAATTATATATTTATTTTAAAGCAGTTAATTCAATATTTATATCATCTAAAACATTATTGTTATATTTGTACAGACCAATAATTTTATAAATTATTATAACATTTAGTCTATCTATGAATGAATCTCTGTAATTTTTGTATTTTATGTATAATTGCAAATATTTTCAAAGAGGTATAGTCCACCCAAGATTCTGATTGAAATGATTTTTAATATCATCATAAAATAATGATATTAAATAAAGCAAATTGATTAAATTTTAATACTGATAGTACTTTTTTATTGTTTCATCAGAAATCTTACTTATAATATTAAATTTTTTCTTAATAGTGATGATTTTATACAAAAATAAAATAAATAATATTACACAAACAAAAGATGCTAAATAATTTAGTTGGTTAAATTTTATTTTCTTCACCAATATGGCCCATAGTACATTATGGTTTAACTAATTAGGGTGTAAATTTTTTCCTAATAGAGATTATTTTATACAAGAACAAAATAAATAATATTACACAAAAAAATGCTAAATAATCTAGTCGGTTAAATTTTATTTTCTTCACCAATATGGGCCCATAGTACGTCATGGTTTAACTAATTAGGGTGAGTGCAATATTTATGGGCTGACCATTTGCCCAGTCGCAAATGGTTGAGCATAAATCATATATTTTTATTTTTTATTTTTCATAATCCTATTAATCTAGGTGCATGTAATTATAAATCAAGTTCAACCATTTTTAGAGATGCTTATATTTCTTTTTTGAATTTTAAATACCAGAAATATTCAATACGCCTATGTTTAAAATTAAAAAAAAATTAACACTTTATATTTCTTTTTTGAATTTTAAATACCAGAAATATTCAATACTCCTATGTTTGAAATTAAAAAAAATTAACACTTACATAGCCAAATAGTTTGAAATGACATCAATGTGTAGGTGTTTCCGGGTTGGAGCTTTAATCTCCGTTCACAAAAAATATACACATTTTCAAAAGTGATATAACTTGGTTTATACATGTTTATAAGAATAGTAAATAAAAAAGGGTTTGGCAGTAAACTTACGAAGATCTAAAAGTGTGAAAGTGGTGATGAAAAAAAATTAAAGAGAGAAATTAATGTGACATTATAAAGTAATAATTAGAAGTAAAGTGAATAAAGTTAAAATACATGCGAAAAATAATTGAATATAATAATAATAATAATAATAATAATAATAATAATACCAAAAGGTAAGATAATTAAATAGTTAAAATATCAAATCGTATCAAGGAATATATAACAAGATTGGGAATTTTTTAAAACTATTTCATATTTCCGAAAGTATCTTAGATTTTTCCAAAAAGGATCATTATAAGAATAATGATCTTGTGCAATGGATTATTACTTACTTAAGTAACAATCTCACATTCTTAATACATTTTTAACATATTTTTCCTTTTTACGTGGGTGCATATTCTTCCACATATTTTTGTAAAAATTTTTAAGAATAAAAAATTTTCGCTCATCGCACTATCGTCCACACATGAAAAATAGTAGAAATTTTGTTTTTAAAACTTTCTAAAAATACATTTCAAAAAACGTTATAAAAATGCATTTCGAAAAACTTTATAAAACACAAAAAATAAAATGATAAAATTTGGTATTAAATTAAATAAGATGTGCCCGCAGAAAAACGAAAAATAAAAATAATATAAAATATATTAATACATAGGGTTTTTACTTAGAAAAGTAAGATGCTTGATTTCATTAGAATAGGCTAAGTAATGATTTATTTAGCCCATGCCAATAAACTCAATTTTTTCCCTTTTTCATAAACTTATTAATCTAAATATATAAATTAATTTTACCGTTTTTGGAAATATGTATATATTTTTTAAACATAGGGATATTTTAGTCATTTTGCAACCTTTTTTAATGGTTGAAAATTACTAAAGTAATTATGTGTTTAGAAATTTTAAAAGATATATACAGATCTCCAAGGATAGTAAAACTTAATTTATATATTAAATACATCTAGATTAACAAGTTTATAAAAAAAATTAAATAAGTTTTTTGACACAAGATAAATAAGCCATTATTAAATAATGGGCCTGTTCGGCCAAGCGTCAATTTTCAGCAAAACTCTGTCATCACTACTTTTCAGGGAAGCGTCAATTATCAACAGAATTATCATCTTCCTAGTTTCCATACCATTCAAGAAGTTTAACATTTTTAGATAAATCCAAACACTTTCAAAATTTATACTGTTAGCACATAAAAACGTGTGGTGAAACATAGGGGTGGGAATCGGGGCGGGTCGGGACGGGTCAGGGTGTGCCCAACCCTGACCCTACCTTTCAAAAATCTGGTTTGACCCTTATTTTTTTCCGGGTCGGGACAAGGTCGGTTTGACCCTTACTTTTTTTTGCTAGGTCTCGGGACAAAATTCGGGTCGAGAACGGGTCGGTTTCGGGACGACGGGTCAGGTAAAAACTACGGGTCAAGTAAGAAATGTTTAAGAATTTATGAACCTATCAAGTATAAAAACATATCTATATTAAATTTAACTACTATATATTTCAATCTATTATTAATCAGTCAAAGTAAAACATAAATCTTTAAATAAAACATGAATATTTATTCACCTATATAAGAATAAATTAATGAAACATACCTTCGGGGTAGGTTTAGAAAATATATTATATAATGAACTTGAACGGGATTGATTTATACAAATGGGGTAAAAGTTGTGGATTGTGGTGTGTCTTGTTGTCAAGAGAGTGGTCCAAGTGGTTATATGAATATTTAATTATTTATCCAAAGTTAGTCTCATCAATTGCGTAGTGGAGAAGTGACGCCGTGAAGAGTGGTCCAAGTGGTTGGACGAATATTTAATAATTTATTCAAAGTTAGTCTCATCAGTTGCGTAGTGGAGGAGCGACGTCGTGAAAAAAATTGCCAATATGAAGAAGTTTTTACGTTGTATAATACCAATAAAAAAAGAATTTTTTAAATGTAAAATATAAATGCAAAAGATGTATGTAGCTTTGATGTATTTTCAGGCAACCATCTACTAATAATGCAATTTAGTATCCCATTATCTTTGTTTTATTATAAAAATTGCCAATATAAAGAAGTTTTCATATTGTATAATACCAATAAAAAAAGAACTTTTTTAAATATAAAATATAAATGCAAAAGATGTATATAGCTTTGATATATTTTCAGGCAACCATCTACTAATAATGCAATTTAGTATCTCATTATCTTTGTTTTATTGTTTAGAAATAGAAAATATCCCGGTTTTCCTTTGTGGTATTAAAAATGCAATTTAATATACAATTATCTTTGTTTTATTATTTAGAAATAGAAAATATCCTGGTTTTCTTTATATTCATATTGTATAATACCAATAAAAAAATAATTTTTTTAAATATAAAATATAAATGCAAAAGATGTATGTAGCTTTGATTTTAGTATCCCATTATCTCTATTTTATTTTGTTTTATTGTTTATAAATAGAAAATATCCTGGTTTTCCTTTGTGGTATTAAAAATGTAATTTAGTATACCCTTTGTGCTATTAAAAATACATAGTTTATAAAAGGAAAAAAATGTGTACTACTGGATTGGAACCAGCGACCTGGCGCGACAATGCATCCCTATTCTACCAACCGAGCTGCGCTAGCATGATACCATGCTCTCCTTTATAATATAACTTATTCAATAGTTATCAGCGGGTCAGAATCGAGTAGGTCCGCCCCGACCCGTATTTTGTGCGGGTTTTCAATCCCTTAGCCCGCCCCGCCCCGCCGGGTACATAACCTTGACCCGCCCCGATTCCCACCCCTAGTGAAACATGCCCTTAGGCAGGCAAACAAGATCATGCCTCAGCACGTTTATACACCATTCAATGGTGTGAACGCTAGTTCTACATTCAGCATCCCAATTCCCAACTGCAAATGCAGCTGATTTAAGGGCTATGCCAGAAATAGAAATAGTCGAAAGTCAATTTATGCGAATGATCTCATATGGTGCGCCGGATTTTTCCGTGGCATGCCAAAAATAAGGCATGATGTGGCAATCTGTAAGTAGTGGAAGTTAATTGCACCGACATGCATATTTTTCGAATTTTAGACCTGTATTTAATTTTTCCAAAGCCCACATTCTAGCATCCTTCAACCGCCGCAACCACAGCACAAAATAGTCAAAAAAAGAGAAGTAAGCAACAATTTTAAAAATGAATAAATATTAAACAGAGAATGATAATTAAAATGATAGAATAGTTAAAACATGAGGTAATTTGTAAATATATTTACATAATTTGACCATAATTGTTGATATGTTTACTTAGTTATGAAAATCGCAAATAATCTTATATAATTTGACTATAATTACAAATATATCAATATTGTTATGAATCCATAATGACGCCTTTACAACGTGAGTATATTGCAAATATATGCTAGTTGCGTAAATATATTTGCAATTTATCATTTTTATAGTTTTGGAATATACCAAGTAGTTGGTAAATATACTCATTCGCATATGTTTACAATTATACTTACTCATGACAACACTATTGAAGAGTCACGGCAATTTGGATGTATTTGCAATTGTAGTCGAACAATATGGGAATTATTTATAATTTTTAAAATTAAATATGTATATTTATAATTATGATCAAACTATGTGGATGTATTTATAAATTATAATTACGCTGATAATTTTAAAACATTAGAAGAAGATCTTTTCTCTTACATCAAATGTACCTTTACTGTACAATTTATTTTCGTTGGGATAGTAAAGATGATCTCAACTACAATTTATTGAATTCCTAATATTCAAATAATTGTTTTCATAGAATCACAAAGTCATTATTCGTAGTAATCTAAACAATTTTTTTATAAGATCAAAGTTTGGAGAATAATAAAAATAAAAAGGAGTTATATTTATTTAAATTATACTAAAAATTGTAGCTTATAAATAAATAGAGGGGGTGTAAGATCTACTAATTTCATGGTTGAAAATAACATCACTGTTTTTCCAAAGAATGATGTTTTAATCAATTGAGTAATTTATGTTATGAAATGTGATAGTAATTAGTTTAGGTGTCATTCTTCTAGTTCTAGGTGGGCCACATGCAGCTCTTTCTTTTGAGTGAATGATATTTAGATAGTATACCTCTTGGTGGGCCAGGTGTGGTTCCTCTTTTGAATGATGTTAGGGATCGTAGTATATTTCAACTCTATTTAAACAACATTTGTGGAGTTGATCCATCCGCTGACAACAACTTTAACTTCTGGTTGTTGGGTTGCGGGAGAAAAAAATCTATCCATCTGCTGGCCAAACAAACTTGCGATAAGTTTAAGCGATCCCGTCAAGAAACAGTGATGGAATCATTTGCCATAATCAGGTGCCTAATTTCTGCATGAATAAGACGAGCATTGCCATAAAGTAGTACAAAGTTAGTTATCCTTCGATAGATGATGTTATGTCAGGGTCTGCCAAGCCCAGGCACTCATGAAATTATTCCTCCATTGATTTTCGTTTCAAAAGTTTAGATTCAGGGCATGTTTAAAAAAGTGTTAAAATTTTTAGATGAAATTTTTTTTGAATTAATAACGTAGTATAATAAGAGTAATGATGATAAATAAACGGAATAAAGTTAAAATAAACGGATAGTTATATAAAAATGATTAATGAAGAAGATAACTGTATAAGAAGATATAATGAAAAAAATTAAAATTAAAGAGTAAAAAGTTTTATATTAAAATATTTTAGGAGGATTTTAATGAACAAAAAATTTTTCAATTAAAACTTTTCAATATCTATAATTACTTTATTTTTTAATATTTTTCCATACGATTATTCTATGTTTAAATCATTTCTACACAACTACCATACGATTAATATATTTATTTTAATTTTATTCTCTTTATTCCTTGTCATTATCCCTATCATATCATATTATTTTCTATCAATTCAAAAACTTTCATCAAAATTTTATTTCTTTTTAAACACATCCTTAATTTGAATAAACAAACATACCCTTAAAAAATATTTTTCAAATAAATAAAAAATAGGCCTGCATGGAGGCTTCATCCGCCCCACGTTTATAACATTTATTCATGGTTTTAAAGATTTAAATATATTAAAAACTATTCCATATCATGTATTTAATCTTTAATTTCGATATGTATATTCAATCTCAAAGGCTGTCTTAATTTTACAACATGTAAGTTGCAGGTTGAAGTGGTTTTTCACATATAAATAAATATAAAGATGATAATAAATATTTTAAATTTAAGATTTTTAATATTGAGAAAGCAATGGTTTAGATTTTTATTAGCAACCTTTGGAAAAATTAAGATTTTATAAAACAGTAATGTTATGGTACACTAGAATGAAATGGAGTCCATTCTTGTTTAACTAACAAATTAAGGATATGCATAGCTCCATCTTATAAAGTTTCATAAAATTATTTGTGTTATATGTCAAATTTAAAATATTAAATCAACATTTGAACTGCCTAAAACATAATTTATATGCAAATAGATGATCGTGTATTTATTTAGAGATCGAGAGGGGAATGAAAAAAAGGAGTTTGAGAATGTAAAAGTTAACACCGATCCTACTTTTTTATATTTTTACTTCTGCACTTCAATTTTTTATATTTTTATAATCATTGTCTCATATTCTTTTATACAACTGTTTTATTTATTTTTTCTTTATTTCTACTTCATCTCTATTATATTCTCATTTTCCTTTTTTATTCTCCCGTAATGTATTGTAACGTTTTAATGGGTTAATGAATGTATTTAAGTATTTTTTATAATTTATACCTGATTACGATTTACGTATAATTTTATGCAAATTCGGACCACCCAAAAATTCAATCAAGATGATTTTTTAAACGAAAATAAATTTTTTTTCTCGAATATTCCTGTCACGTTCGACCTTAATCGGATGCACTCGTAACGTTTTCTATTAAACAAAAACGCATAGTTATACATATAAGGATAATTCCTCTCATACCCATAGCATAGCAGTTGCATATAATTTCTAATATAACCACAACATTTTATAAATTATTTTTATACTATAATATTTTACCCTAAATTCCTTCCATACCCAAGCCATTAAAACCATCGTTATCTATTTCATTGAAAAGATAAATTTGCTCTTTTAATTTTTTTCCAAATTAAAATAATCAACCTTAATATGACTTTCAAGTTATTTAATATCTTGTATTAATAATTTACTACTATTAATTAAGTCATGTTAAGGTTAAATTATCTCAATTAAAAAATTTTGAATAAGCAAAATTGTTTTTTCAATGGGGTAAATAATGATAGTTTTAACAGCGTAGTTATGAGAAGAATTTAAGGTGAAATATTATAGATACAAAAG
This sequence comes from Annona cherimola, assembly GCA_030490835.1. Taxonomy (NCBI): domain Eukaryota; kingdom Viridiplantae; phylum Streptophyta; class Magnoliopsida; order Magnoliales; family Annonaceae; genus Annona; species Annona cherimola. The sequence goes on along the minus strand of CM059975.1, from coordinate 81,792,212 downwards.
GAATTTACGAAATATTATAAATATATTAGGAATTATATGTAATTATTATGGGTGTGTTTGGCAATTTGAAAAAGTTATCAAGTAAAAACTTTTCAATCTAAAACTTTTCACTCACCATAATCACTCTTTTTTTAATTATTTTTTACACATCTTTTTATACAACAACCCTACTTTTTAATCATTTCTACACAACTACCAATACAACTAACCTATTTATTTTAAATTTATTCTCCTTACTTCTTATCATTACTCTTAAAATATCACATCATTTTTCTACTAATTTGACAACTTTTATATAAAAAACTTTTCATCAAAAATTTTATAACTTCTCAAACACATCCTGTAAATACAAGAATAATTATTCCTTGCATATGCTTATATTTCCAAACATTTTTTAAGAAAAAAATTAAGATAACGACAAATTAAAGTTTCACTTTTTTCCATTAGATGCACGCGGCGTTGGGCAGTCTGCGTCGAAGAAGCTGCTTCGAGACGCGTGTTCACGTGGGCGGACGGATGGACGCTTCTGCGTGAAATCAGAAGAAGCTCACGTTTCCATCTCTCATACAGTGATCCGCGGGAGCTAATACTTAGATGCACCCTCAACTCAACCAATACCCAAAAGCCGCTTTGTTGTCAACGATCCGTCCACCCAAGCTCAGACTTCCGTTGGACCGGCTGGTGATATGTCACCTGAACATCATTTTCGGTGCTCCCTGCTCTTTTGTCCACCTTCGAATAATCCACGCATCACAGCCCTTCATCTGCTATCCCTTCACCATAAATATCATATTTATCATCGCAATAACTATCCGAACTGATTGGCATTCCAACAATTACTTATATACCGGGTTTGCTTATATTAAATTCCTATTTGTTTTTTTATTCCACGGAAAACTCGTTCCATTTTTCACGTCTTTGGCAAGAAGAAAATATCAAGCTAAGGTGTGTTTGAGAAATAATAAAAATTTTAAATGAAAAATTTTTTGACATAAAAGTTTTTAGAACGAGAAAATAATATGATATGATATAAGTAACGATAAAGAATAAAAAGAATAAGGTTAAAGTAGATAGGTTGGTTACACGTATAGTTGTACAAAAATGTTGAAAAGTAAGATAATTTGTAGATTGAAAAACATAATAGTTGGATAAAATAAAAAAAAGTTTAGATTGAAAAGTTTTAGTTGAAAACTTTTGTTGAAAAATAAATGCGTCTTAAAACTTTTCAATCTAAAATTTTTTATTCTTCATGGCTGCTTTATTTTAAAATTATTTATTCATATCTTTGTATATAGTTATCCTATTTATTAATCATTTTTACAGAACTACAGATACTATTAATCTTATTCTTTTTACATCTCATCATTACCTTTATCATATCACATTATTTTATACTAATTTAACGATTTTTACACACAAAAATTTTATCCAAAAGTTTTAATGTCATCTATTTATTATGAAAATCCTTTTGATTTTTGGTGGCATCTTGCGTGATTCCATAAAAATATATAAAGAGAAGCAAATATATTAGCCCGGACTAAATAAATGTCTCACTTAGTCTACTTCAAAAAACTCATTTACTTTCATAAAAAAAAAAAAAAAACTCATTTACAATACTTTTTTTGTTTTTTACCTTATACACTTATTTATCTACTTATTTAGTCCGGGCTAACAAGATTATTCTTCATATATAAAATCAATATAATAAAATAGGTTTATATTAAATATTAATTTTAAATTATATTTTCAACAGTTAAATTATCTAAAATATCTTTAAATATATAAATAAAACGATTCTATAAAGTATGTTTACGTTCTAAATGTATATGTGAATCTATTTAAACATATGAGTAGACGTGAATCTATCAAAGCATATTTCATTATTTACTTATGAATATATATTTTAAGTAAATGCAACTTATACAATCTTTGATTTTGCTAAATAGTCTCTCATAAATAATGATATTAAATATAATGAACAAAGTGATTTTTCTATCAATCAATTAGAAGATTAAAAATGAAAATGGTTATGTGAAATCTGTACGGGTTATATACATTTACCAACATCACTCGTTCCTTTAGTATTTTATTAATACGGGCATTTATATGGTTAAATCATTAGTAAAGCTCAGACGAACATAGTGACGACATTTGATAAGTGGAATATTTTTTTAAAAGAAAATAGATGTTGTAATTTTGCGTATTTGTGTATTTTTTTATGCGTTTTCAAATATTTGTAAGGTTGATCTAGCCTGCAGCTTTTCACCATTTTGAGAAAAATAAACCCTTTAATCCAATTCCTTTTCTTCAGTGCGATTTTGAGTTCATAAAAAAAAAATTATGCTTGTCTTATTGATTAGAATACTCAAAAATAAAGTTCTTTTACGGTTCTTTAATAGAAGTACTCAGAGTTTGTTCCAAAAGATAACTTTGTTTAATATTTAAAGTTGAAATAGTTCATATTAAATCAGGATTTTCAGAGCCCACATAAAGTCTGCCATTAAGTTTATTTTTATACCATTTATACTGAATATTTATGTATGAATATTAGAAAATTAATTAGATACTTTTGAACTTTTTAGAAAAGACTTATATAGTTGTATTGAAAAATGACGTAATTGCTTAATATTTAAAGCAAAAATAATTTACCAAGCGATAGGACTTCACATTCATAGCTGTTCATTGTGATTTCTATGATTTGCGTGATCTAGAATTTGTTGCTATCTAATTTATGTTTGAGCATAAATATAGGATTTTTGATGTATAATGCTGCTTTGTTGTAAAAAAAAAATTAGGAGGATCTCTTTGGAAAGATATAAAAGTAAAAGTGGGAAAATAAAAATGAAAAAAGTTGTGAAAATAAGAGAATTATGTGATAAGGAGTAATAATTAAAAGTGAAGTAAATAAAGTCGAAATGAATAGGATAATAATATAAAATATGAGAAAAATAATTAAAATAGTGTTAATAAAAAAGTAAATTAATTAGGTTGTCAGAAGCTAAATGTTATAAAAATTGTACAAAAATAAATGATAAGTTAGGATTCATTTGGAAAGATGCAGAACAAAAAGTGAAAAGTTTACGAGAGACAAATTTTTAAAAAGAAAAGGCATAATATAACATCATAAGAGTAATGATTAAGGGTAAAGAAACCGAAAGGTTCAATTTGATAACGTTAGAACGAGAATGGAGATAAAGGAATGCAATAGATATGATAAAAGTAAAGTGAAAACAAAGTAAAAATAGATAAGGCAGTTTAAGAACAAGAAATATAAAAAATAATTAGAGTAAAGGGTAAAAATGGAAAAAAGTATAGTAGTGTATTTGTCATATCTCGATTTATATTACATTCAAGCTTAAAAACTTCTGTAATTATCAATAGAAAGATAATACACTTAATTTTAATTATCAAGAAGAAAACAACGTTCTTCCAGTTACCAAGGGGAAAATCAAATACTCCCGCAAGGGGAGGTTTGAATGTGCATCTTGGCAGCTGCTTGGGCGAGTGACTTAGTAGAATAATTAAGTAATTAATATGTTGGCTTCATTCATTCTCCATTATTATTTTCATTTTCAAGTTACCAAATACATCTAAAGTTAAAATAAATTAATTAGTTGACACGGAAAGACTTGAAAATGATTGGGTTACGGAGTTAATAATAAAAAAGTAGAGTAATTTAATAGATAAAGGATTATTCTCAAATATACTAATTATATTTGATCTTAATTCTAAACATACCTACTACATTTCTAAAATTTCAAATACACACACTATGTTTGCATTTAATTCCGAAAATATCCATTTTACTTTAGAAAGTATGTAAAATTACTAATATGCCCTTCAAATTTAGGACAAAATTGAAAAAATTGAACATTATAACTTACTAATGTCGTAATTGCACATGAATTCCAAATTTAAAATGCCTCGATTTTATTTTCTTTTTATTTATTTCATTATTTATTATTTTACAATAAAGGTAAATTGGGTATTTAAAAAAAATTTAATTGACGGTTTTTGATGAAATGTGCATTTTTGGGATTAAAAATGCAAACGTAGTAGGTATATTTGGAATTTTGAAAACGTAATAGATATATTTGAAATTAAGGTTAAATGTAGTGGAGATATTTAGAAATAATCTAAATAAAATGGCAACATATCAAAAGGTATGTATTAAGGAATGAAATTTCGTTTACCTTTACATGTCACCAAAAAGACATTCAACGATGGCTTGTTTGTGGAATCCGGTTGAATTTGAAGCCCATTTTTATGTAATTTATGTTTATCAGTAAGCTAAAATATTTGAAGTAAAATTTATTTGAGATTTCTTTACAAGTAACGATTCTTCTTTGAAGATGTTGTTTATCAATTTAAGCCGAAATAGACTACTTAATCCCAAAACGGCGAGTTAGATACGATACATGTTTTAAATAATACCACCTTACCAGTAATTACGACCCACGAATGCTCACGCAAAAAGCCAATATACGTGTCATCAGCATGTTTGCTTGGGTGGGTAGCCTTTAAAATCATTAAAAAATTTTATTATAAAAAATTGAGTTAATTAATTATTCTTGTTTCCGAAAATGCCCCCAACATTGTATCCGAAGATAATTTTCGAAGACCCAAACCCGTCCTGCACATTTTTTCATCCACTTTTTATATATTTCATTTGTGCTATTATTTTTCTTTTATCTGAATAGATCACTTCATGCCACTAGGACCGTAACCTGGTGGTAACACCATTGCTGCATGCATGATCAGCCGGTGTTCGCGAGATGAGGAAATGCAGGGATATTGTTAGATGTTTGTTAAAAGGTTACATGGAAAATTATAGTGCTTTTTTCAAATATGCTTATTATGTTTTTTCTTAATTCCAAATACACACTGTATTTGCAGTTAATTCCAAAAACATTCGATCGACGAGTTAACATCATTAGTTAACATGCCAAATTACTAATATATCCATCAGATTTTAAACATAATCTAAAATTTGAATGTCATAATTGACCAATGCCCTAATTGCACATTATAAATTTAGAGAGTCAATAATTTCATTTTCATTTTATTTTATTTTAATTGTTTTATAACAAAAGTATTTTAGGCATTTATAAAAATTTAACTAAAGATTTTCAACAGAATGAACATTTTTTGGATTAGCTACAAACTATGGGAATATTTAAAATTTTAAAAATGTCGTGTGTAGATTTAAGATTATGGTTAAACATAATGGGTACATTTGGGAAAAGCCTAAAACTATAAGAATATGCAGAGTTTAATTGCAATACAAGTTGAGATGATTGTAAAATCAATACCTATAAAAAAAATAGATCATTTCATACAAAGAAAAAACTGTAAAAATGCAATTTCGGGTATATATAAATTTATAATAATCCTTATTCTTAATGGGTTTTGCTTTTACGTAACATTTCTTCTATATACCTGATTTTCTCGTTGTTAATATTTTAATGTTTAATGAAAAATCGAATTATTTATACTATTCAAAACCATTTATATTATATAAAAACTTTTTCATTTTTCCCTATTAAAATTTACAACGTCCCTAATGAAGTAGTTACAAAAACATTGCTCCAAAAAATGAAGCCCGGGCACCTCACACCTTAGGCGGAGCTCTTTGCAGACCTTGTTAGTCACGCATTCATAATACAACCTAATTTTAGTTATATTTAATTGTAATTAATTATAAATTCAATTTCTCTCATTAAGCAAAACCCTAACCGTTTATTACGAATTGTACAAGGTTCTTGAATTAAATTCAAATTACTATCCTCAATATAATTTTTTAATTCTTAAAATAGTTTTTAAAATTTTCAACAAAGCTTTACCTATTCCTAATATACATTATTATATTTTCATCCTAAATAAAGATCCAATTCAAAATTCGTATATCATTTAAAACACACCCTAATATCTGAGTAGTGTGAGTGAACGTCAACTCAGTACTAAATAAAGCCGAGATATTGCAAAATAAGATTCCAAGCGAAAGTGATGCGATAGGATATCGAAGTCGCAAGTTGTCGACCTGCCATAATTGAGTAACAACCGATAAAAATAGAATTTTTTTTGAAAAAGATATGCCAAGATTTTTGGCAAAAATGTAAGAATATTATCGGCATGTCATGGATTGTACGGTCTGGATCATCCCATACGCGCAGCCGTGCACGTTTCCTTATCACGCAATTTCGCCCGCGAGGGCAAAACGCGGATCATGTGTTGAATTTCACCGTCCAATCCCAGCGGATAAGTGCAGAAGTCGATACTCCGATGGAGCTCCCTATTGATATTCCGGCGTCTCGTGGGTGAAAAATCAATAATTTAATAGACGTGAGAATAGACGGACTAAGCATTGGAATTTCTCTGCCTATTTTGTAAATTCTCCGAGGATTATATTCTTATTTGCTCTGGACCTGACATAAGCTCCTGGCTAAAGGTGTATTTTTAAAAAATTTAAATTATTTTCATGAAAATATATTGTCGAGTATATATTTAACTTATATAATAAAATTTATAATTTTTAGAATATTTTTTATTTTCAAAAATTAACATTTTTTAGGAGAGTAAAATGACTTAAATACCTTCCAAAATATTGATTTTTGAAAATGATATAAAGTATATACATACTCAAAAATTTTGCTGAAATTTTTTATTAGTACACCTTTTATCCCCAAATATTATCACTATCACCCATATTATATCAGTTCTCTGTTTTAGGACTGTTAGCTTGATTAGGCAAGAATAAGTTAAGAGTATTCCTAAGCTTAAAGGAAAATGTGTCAAATAAAATTGAGGGTTAGAAAAGAAAATTGATGTCATGTGAAGGTAAAGAAATACTTATAAAGATAGTGTCATTATAGGCTGTGTTGAATTATACAATAAATTTTTTTCTCTTTTACAATAAATATGTAATGAATTGAATTTTCTAATAATCAAATCTAGGTGGGGAGATAAAAGAGATGTTTAGTATTGTTGGCGAGAATGTGGGATAGGTAGAAGTGATATGAAATGATGAGGGTAAAACTGGAATAAACAGGGAAGTTAAAAGGAAAATAATTGAAGAATTTTAAAAATTGAGTGAATGATGGAAAATAATAGAGGTAAAGTTGAAATAAATAAGTTTATTAAAGGAGAGTTGATAGAAAAATATTAAAATATAAGGATAAAAATAAAATATAAGGATAAAAATAAAATATATATAATTATTAATGGAGAAAATTTCAAAAGGGCCAGAACGGCAGGACCAGTCTGCTGGAGCATGAAATTTGCAGGAGGCGTCTGGCGGTTGGCACGGTGCACGTGTTTGCGTCCGGGTTAGAAATCGTGTATGATTCTTGTGCCGATGTTGTCCATGGCTAAAAGATCGTTTTAATCACTGAGACTCGTAATCTCCATGACTTACTTTTCACGAGGTTGGAGTCGGTGGAATAGTTCTCAAGTACGAAGAATTTCTGTTATTTAAAGAAAAGCTTATCCGATTATCGGATTAAAAAGAAAAACAAAAGCCAAGCTTATCTGAAATTGGACAACTCAGACATCATGTCCCCAAGACGAAAAGACCATTTGCTCGTGATCCACTGCTTTCTGTGGGCACCTAAAAACAGGGTGCTACTTTAATAACAATAATAATAATTAGTATTGGTGATAGTGATGTAATTAGGACTAATAAAATATAATTAAATTAGGTCTAATCCCAGCTACATATTGGGAACCTAAGTTCTTTTTTATAGAACTTTTTGTCATTATAAGAAAAGTTTTTTTATGCAACCATATATTTAGGGCAAAATATAAATTTAACCGTAAATAATAATAAATCCAGTCAACTTTAAAGATAATTGAAAATAATTTTTAATAGAATTTGCAGTAACACAGAAATCATTGCGTATAATATTACATGCTTACAAATTTTCTCTGCATATAATATTATATACATTAAACTTTTTAAATTGATTGCATTTGCTCTTATATTTAACGAAATACGTAACCATTTTTTTGTTACTATCCTTAGGTAAATTTTCTGTTAAATTCAATTAAATTAATTGCCGCATTTAAATAAAATTGATTTACTGTGTTAGAATTCGAGATACTTATATAAAATCTAATCTAAAAATATTGTGTTTTGTGTCACTTATTTAACTACAACATTGAAATTCATTTATTAGAGTTCTATATGTTTCAAGGAAAATTGTTGTAGTGTGTTGAAATTGAGATACTTATATCAAATCTAATCTAAAAATATTGATTTTTCAAAAAAATCTAAAAAATATTATATTTTTCATGTGCCACTTATTCAACTACATTAATATTGAAATTCATTTATTAGAGTTTTATATATTTCACTTCTAAAACTATAAAATTTCATTTTTAAAGCGGATTGTGTGCACTTATTATTTTTAATTTATAACTAATTCTATATTCAAAATTTTTTAAAAAGGTGAAAATATTTTTAAAATTTTTGGGAAGACAATTGCCCGCTCATGGCTACATTTAGATGTCAGCATGCTTGAAACAGTAAATAGTATAAAAATTGCTTACAACAAATTGTAAAAACAAGTTGGCAGAAGAATACGAACCCCCACCTAACTTCTTCAGGTCATTTTCAGTCTTCGAAAGAATAAAATAAAATAGAGTAAATTGCCCGGTGAAAAATTTATAGTACCATTTTTTTAATTTTTATTTTTGAACATGAGTCTTAAGTTATCCAGCCAAAAATCCGACCAGGCCAAAAACCTGTCTATTCTGGCATTAGCATGGATCAGATAGAGAACAAAATTTCGAGTTGGCAGATAAGTGCAGGTGCTGCCTAGCTACCAATGAGCTGTTTTTCAGATTTTAAAATTCTCACGAGGATCAGATATAAATCACGAAAACACATGCCACCCCCATGCAAATCAAATGGTGCATGGCAGGCATGCAAGGTTTTCATGGCTGCTCCTTATTTTTGTCAATTTGCTCTGGCAAAACGTAATTTCCTCTTATATATTTGTTTGTATTTCTCGAGCATTTCTCAGTTACACTGTAATAGTTCTTTGTTTTTATTAGTATTGTACATTATCCATTGGAACATCTTTATATTACTGGGAAACAACATGCTCCACCTAGCTATCTCAAAGAGGTTAATATGCTTTCATTTATAAATAGGGAGACAGCTTCACAAATAATTATTAGTATTGTACATTATACATCGAGACATTTTTATATTATATATTAAGCTCATTCACGGATGAAATAGTATCTTCCACTTATCTCAAAGAAGACAATATGCTTTCATTTATAAATAGAAGGACAAAGCTTCACAAACAATTATGCAGGGAATAATCACTGAGGCTTTTGCCTCCATGGTAACCACATTTGGCCTAGCAGCTGGTGACATGGTTTTGAAAGTGAGCAGCAGCAAAAAATTAGAGCATTCGGTAGTGGCGTCATTCCCTCCAGAAAATTCCGTGAAGGCGTCCACTAATGGAGATATTAAGAAATTATTAGAATGTTAGAAAGATATTTGTAAAATGAAGTTTAGATATTGTAAAAATTTATCAGAGTTTTACTGTAATACTAGTTAAGATAATGTAATATATGAATCAAAAAATCAAGCAGAGAATAAGTGCTCATAACAAGTTTGGAAAAACGGACTGGCTGAAGTCCGTGACCACGATGCTATCTCCATCGTGGCCAGTTACCTTGTAATAGTCTTTAATAAGATAGTAGCCTACTGGATTGGAATTGGCTTCTTTTTGGCTGATGCGACGAAATGATGCTTTTTGCACAAGATATTACCTTCTGGCCGAACAGTCGTTTGGGAGTATGTTAGGCACAACTTTTGCTTCCAAAATCATTCATCAGGTTTTTTTCTTTTTCTTTTTCTCTTTTTAATGGAAGCTAGATTTTCAAGCATTTGTCTTCAATGCTTCATATGCCAAAATTAGCCCTAGAAGCACAGTATACTTAAAAAGCTAACTCTCTTTTATTAAAGGTGTGTTTGACAATCTGCAAAAGTTGTCAAGTTAAGGGTGCGTTTGGTTGGAGGTAAAACTTTTTGATGAAAACTTTTCAGAGTAGAAGTTGTCAAGTTGATAGAAAATGATGTGATATAATAGGGGTAATAATGAGGTGTAAAGAGAATAAAGTTAAAATAGATAGGGTAATTGTATGAGTATTTGTGTGGAAATAATTAAAAAGTAGGGTTGTTTATATAGGAAAATGTGAAAAAATAATTAAAAAATAAGTTAGTTATGGGGAGTGAAAAGTTTTTGATTAAAAAGTTTTCATTGACATGTTTTGTGTGTAACCAAAAACACCCTAAAACTTTTCAATTTAAAATTTTTCACTCTCTATCATTACTCTTTTTTTAATTATTTTTCACACATTTTTCTATACGACAACCATACTAATCATTTCTACACAATTACCAATATAACTAACCTATTTATTTTAAATTTATTCTCTTTACTTCTCATCATTACCCCTACAATATTACATCATTTTCTATTAATTTAACAACTTTTACATAAAAAAACTTTTCATAAAAAATTTTACAACTTCCCAAATACACCCTAAAACTTAAAAGACATTTGTGATTCAACTCGGTTGGTTCAAGTCCAAGGCCTTGGCATCAGTTGTCCAGAGTTCAACCTTAGAGGGAGTATTTGTCTCCCGTTTGTTAGGAGCATTGTCTCTTATAGATATACATTTGGTTATAATCAATTGAGAAAAACGAAAAAAATTTACATGAGAATGATTGAATTGTGAAAAGAGATGTTATAAGTATATTTTCAGATGGAACAAATAAGAAAAATTTAAAGATATTTTAGATATGTGGAACAAATTAAAAAAAATTAAAAGACATTTTAGATTATCGTATCAAGTTTTCCATGAGCGCACTAATACTAGAAAAAAAGCTTAGCTAAATGAAGCCGTAAACTAATTTTAGAAAGTAGCTTATTTGGGTTTCTCCTCTTTTGAAAGCAAAATAATTTCTTTATGTTCACTCAAAGCACTTTCATTAAGGTTACGAATTTCATTACGGTGGCGAATGGTGCTCATTCGCACCTTGACACGCAACGAAATTGGCTAATTTACTTCCTCTAGTAATACTTTTCAAGGTTATTTGGTATATGAAATTCCACGTACAGTATTTATTTATCCAAACTGGGAATATACAAGCTCTTTTGAAATAGTATTTTCAAGCCTTGGATAGTGCGGCCAAATCAAGCTTTAATTATTAAAAATTTTGACTTAAAAGATGGCTGGTATGTGTGTGAAGTGATAAAAATTTTGGATAAAAAGTTTTTAGCGTAGAGGTTTTTGAAATGAGAGAAAATAATATAATAGGTAGGAGTAATGATGAGAAATAAAGAAAATAAAGTTAAAATAAATAGATTAGTTGTATGGATAGTTGTGTAAAAATGATTAAAAAATACGACAATTTGTATATAAAGATGTAAAAAATAAGATAATTATGGAGAATGAAAGTTTTAGATTAAAAAGTTTTCGTTAAAAAGTTTTTCCTTGAAACAAACACACTTGTCATATATTGAGCCTAATTACATAGTGGATTTAGTGTTTAACCTTAGCCTTGGTGCTAATAGTCCCAAGTTCATTCCAAGAGAAGGCTTTTGTCTTCTATATAAAAGTGTTGTCTCTTGTCGTTATCCATATGAATATTATCTATCCATTTCCAACAAATTAGTTGGAATGATTAAAGGTGTGTTTGAGAAATGATAAAACTTTTGATGAAAAGGTCTTCGTATAAAATTTTTTGAAATGAGAAAAATAATGTAATATAATAAGAATAATGATGAGTAGTAAAGAAAATAGAGTTAAAATAAATAAGTTAATTATATGAGTAGTTGTGTAGAAAACTATAAATAATTGAAAATTAGAATAGTTATAAAAGTAGGATAGTTGTATAGAAAATATGAAAATAATTTTAAAATAGAGTAGTTGTCGAGGATAAATTACATTTTTATTTTTTTTGTTAAAAAAGGTACTTCGTTAAAAAACCATCTCTTACCCTAATGAGGGAATAAGGGACGAAAAAGAGAGCACCCTAGATTTGGACCATGAACAAAGTATCTTGCTAGACAATGAATTGCCTGAATTAAAGTTCCTATTTGGATAGATAAACAGTATGCAAATACACTAAATCTCTTATGCTAATTAAGGACATATTCCAAATCATACAGGATTGTAGAATTAAATATATATCATCATTCCCAAAACAACTTCTTAATTCCAAAGAACTTTTTAATTTCCAACACAATTTTATCCATTTTTAATGTAATTTTACTTATTCTCAATACACGTTGTTACATTCTTATTTCAAATTTATTTTAAATTCGTAAATTTGATCCAAGAATCATATATATATATATATATATATATAGTTTGTACAAACCTTAAAGTATTAATAAGGAAAACAAATTAAAACTACTGCTTGTAAAAGTTTTACTTTACTGTCATGAGGTCAAGCGAACTGCACGACAAAATGAAGCCTATATAACTGATTTGCAAGGGTCCGGCTTCGGTAAAGCCGGTTTTACCAAAGCGATTTGTAAATAATGAGATTGGGAATATCCAACCAACAGGATTCATTCCATGATTTTGGTATTGTTAGCTAACCGACGGTGGGGCCCAGAAATAATATATGGTGCTTCTTTTATTATAGCTATTTAATTAATCAACCACGTGACATTTTATTGCCCGATCTCATTGCCCGCGTATTAAGTATTGTATTCCCTGGATTCCCGACTATCCAAGTTTCCCTGACGTTACCAACGCACGTCGCCGCGTGGATATGGTCCACAGTCCACATGCCGACATGCCGGACTCCACGCAAGCCATTTCACATTCCCACCCACAGATTCATACGCCTCGTATCAGTTGCATGTGGCCAATTTTTTATTTTCGTGTCCACTCATTGTTGATGGGGTAATTGTACGCAATTGAAAACCATTGACCAAGATAGTAAAGGGGACAAAAACCATTTTCAAGGTATTGATGAGCTGATTCTCTACTTAAATAAGTTCGTCTTTGGTTTTCATTGTCATTTATATTTTTAATTATTTATCATTAATCGCTATTTATTTTTAATTTCATTTACTGTTCTCATCACTGATGTCTTCTTGCATTATTCAATTTTCAATTTTTTTTTCAATATCTTCTGATCTGCTCACCATCAAAGATGTGCATAATTCCCTTTGGATAAATATTTCATCAATTTTATCCACCTTAATAAGGAGTAAAAAATTCACTTTATTCATTGTATTTAAGTAATATCATCTCTATTGTTATAAAAATTCTATAATTTTGGCTAGTATTTCCACCTTAATGAGTCAAAAATTCACTTTATTCATTGTATTTAACTAATATCATCTTTATTGTTATAAAAATTCTATAATTTTGGCTAGTATTAGTATGCATGGCTTACGTCTAAAAATATGTCAAATTAATACAATAAAAATTTTGATGTTAAATAGCAATTTCGAAGTTGGATTTTCAACCTCTAAACCATAATTACTACCTAGATAAATGATTTTTTTTCATGTATGTATTTTTTTATACTTTTTCACGACTTTTCGTGCAACTATTCAATCTATTTTAATTTTTTCCTCCTCTCTTAATCATTGCCTCTATCATATTACATCATTGTTTTATTTATTTAAAAAAATTCTTCATTTTCTCTTCCCAAACAATTCAAAGGATTTTTATATTCTAAAAAATATATTCATAATTTATATATGAATATATATGTGTGTGTAAGTAAATATGATTACGCACATCATTGATTTAAATGAAATTTAGTCTCATAGTTAAACAAATGATGTTACATATAATAAAGAGAAAATTCTCTCCCTACTCACAACACGTGGTCATAATTCTTCTCATACCCATGATAATTTAAAAAAAAATTTGACATTTCACTCTTAATTCTCAGACTCCCATGCCATTACTTTTGGTAAAAACTGATAAATTCTTACTTCGTTTTATTATAATTTCAATAAAAAAATACATTGGATATGTTTTACAAAAGATATGATAGAGATTCTATTTTACAAATGGTGTGGGGGCAAAATCAACATTTACACCCCAATGTAAATATCTATTTATTATTTTTTTAAATTTTTTTATATAACTGCTAATCTAAGTATATTTAACATATATATCAAGTTTTATCATTTTGAAGATTCATAGATATATTTTTAGATTTTTTAAAATAAGGGCATTTTTAGTCATTTAAAAATGACCAAAATGCCCATGTTTTTAAAAAAGTATAAAAACATAAACAAATTTTTAAAAATGGTAAAATTTGTCTTATATCTTTTTTTAAAAAATAGTTATATTAATATTTTTATAAATATACTTAATAGTTTTAACAATTTGTCTTATACTTTAAATATATTTACATTAATAGTTTTATAAAAAAAATAAAAAAATAAAAAATAGATCAATATTTTTAAAATTAATTTCATATTTTCAATGCATAATTTTAAAATTAGTTTCATTTTTTCAATGAATAAGGACTTTATTTTTTATTTTCAATATTATTTTATTAATTCTCAAAATAATTTCTCAATTCCCTAGTATAGTGGTTTGATCCACTTGCCTATTCAAAAGAACAAAACGAGTCACAGAATGAGATGAAAAAGTGTTATTTTATCATAGAAATGCAAAACTTATATGAAAAATGAGAAAATAGACTATTCTTTTAAAATTTACCGGTGACTTGGATTGGATGACCTTGAGATTAGAATGTGGGATAAAAAGTTTGTTCTCTAATGAAAATGAGAAAAATTAAATAAAAATTTAAAAATTATATCGCAACGGTGGTTATTTTTTTAAGAAACAAAAAAAATATTGACGTGATAGTGTATTTGGTAAGTGATAAAAAATCATAGGATAAAATGATATAATATAATATGACAAATGTAATAATAAAAAACAAAGAGAATATGGTTAAAATAAATAGGTTAGTTATACAGACAGTTGTGTAAAAATAATTTAAAATTAAAATAATTATATAAAAAGATGTAAAAAAATAATTAAAATACAAAATAATTACGAAGATTGAAAAATTTTAATTTAATAAGTTTTGTTAGTAACCAAACGTGCCCAAAATGTGTATTACTATTCTATCTTCGTTCCATCTCCATTCAGGCTTGGCAACCAGTGTTATTAAAACCGGACCGGACCGGCCGGTCCGACCGGTCCGACCGGGGAACCGGTCTCGTATCCGGTTCGAATACTAGCGGTTCGGTTCAATTAAGAAAAACCGCTTGAACCGTCGAACCGACGGTCGAACCGGAAAGGCTGGTCCAACCGGGTTCGACCGGTTCAACACTCCCGCGTCGTCTTCCTCGCGAGTCGCGACACGCCAGACGCCACCCCTGCGCTGCCCGTCCGCCCGAGCCTCTTCCTCGTGTCCGCCCGCCCGTGCCATTGTCGCACGCACTTTCACCGTCCGCCGGGAAGTCTCGCCGTCTCTGACTCTCTGGTCGCACCCACTGCCGGCCCCGTCTTCGTCCTCATCGCCGTTAGCGTCCGCCAACGCCGCCTCGTCTTCCTCGCGACAGTCGCCCCCGTCCTCGCCGAGACCAGCAACCGAAATACCAGCAGGCGAAACAGCAGCGACCTCCATTTCCGGCGACCAGCAGGCTGCCCCAAAATCGATTTTTGCACAGCTGCAGAGCCGTCGCCCTCCATTTTCTCTCAGCAGACGCAAAATTGGAAGGAGCATGCTCTTAGGGAGTGACGCCAAAAACGGAAAACCCATTATTGTGCCAACCTGCTCGTCGATCATCCACCTTTCTCGTTTTCCCTTTTTCCATGTCGATGCAGAAGCCATTAGCGACCTTGCGAATGGGAGGAGAAGAGGAAAAAAAAACTTTTGGTGGTCCAGCGGACCATTGAATTCGTGTATACACAGATCGTTATTTGCAATATAGAGCATTCAAAATAATTTTATAAAAATTCCTTAATAATCTAATAGAATCTCCAAAGTTATGTAAATATAATTTTTGTGTAAAAAATTTAAATATCACTAAGTATTGCATCAAAACCTCAATTTCAATATAATTTCTCTTAAAACAAAGTGAAAATGATATAAAATAACTACAGAATGATGTAATTTTCAATAAAGTTTTTATTTAATAAAAATATTAATTCAATTAATAATATTCTATTTTTAAATTGACATTATCTTCCATAAGATATGAATTATTATAATCACATGTATCTTTATACCGACGAGTAATAAATAAGAAAATTAGATTTTAGGTGAATTTCTTAGTACCTAGGACGATTTATGTGCAATCTGGAAATTTATTTTTAATATTTTATTTATGTCATAAAATTTGAGTGTCTCTTAAATGTCGTTAGATGCTATTAGATATCGTTAGATGCTATTAGATTAAGGTAGATTTCATTAAATTATATTATCTGGGTTTTAAGTTCTATAATTAACGTATAAATGACCTTATAAAGAGCTGAAGATCATATTACATGTGCTAAATTAGGATTAACTTATTGATATTAAAAGCTAAATGCTGTTAGATGTCGTTAGATCTGGTTAGATGTTGTTAGATGTCGTTAGATGTTGTTAGACGTTGTTGGATAAGGTAGATTTAATTAAATTTTATTATATGGGTTTCAAATTCTGTAATTAAAGTATAAAAAAACTTATAAATGGCTCATAATCATATTATAGATGTTAAATTAGGATTAACTTATTAATATATTTACTTAAAATTTAAAAATAATTTAATATTTATGACATCATAAATATGTCATGCTGACGTCACCGGTTCGAACCGGTTCGCTTAACCGGTCGAACCGGTTCGAACCAGACCAGTTCCTTTACCGGTTCAATCACCGGTTCGGTTCTGACAACACTGTTGGCAACGAGAAAAATATTTACGGCGAATACGATGAACAGGCGGCCGTCCCGCATAAGAATCTAGAATGGACGGTCTAGATTTCATGTGCGCGACGCGTACGCAGGATCCATCCAGGCGCAGCCGTAGACCTCTCCGTCCGTCCGGCGCATATCTATCGATCATTATAGTAATTCCATTTCAGTGGAGAGGAGTCGCATCTGTTGGCTGATGATACGCCACGTGTAACGGGTACTAGGTTGAAATGTTTTCGGGAAGGAATGTGAGGTGCTTTTAAAGCTGCTGCACGTGGTGTGGTGACCGGGAACAGCCGGTGACCATCCGATCTGGCTTCCCAGAATCGACGGCCAAGATCTCAGCATCTCTGGCGAAGAGCGAACAAAGATCGCCATAAAGAAAGCAGTCATTCGCCGTCTTTCCCCGTCTTCACCTTGGTGCTTTTCCCAAGCACTTCTCGCTCTCGCTCTCGCTCTCGCTCTCCACCTCTTCCCCTCGAATGATTTAGGAGAAATTCAAGCATCTTCCTGAAATTTAGATCGGAGAAAGAGATTTGCTTTGTTTTGAATGATGGAAAGAGATTTTCTCGGGCTGAGTTCCAGAGAACCGGCGGCGGTGGTGAAGGAAGAGAGGAAAGGCGGATGGGGAGACGAAGGTATTTCAAACTTCAATTTCTTCCTGCGGAATTTGGGTTTTTTTTTATTCATTTTCTTCGCTTTTTTAGATTCATTTCTATTTCCGAATTTAGATATTTTGATTTTTGCGCTTGCCCTTGGGAGTTTGCTAGCGTGCGCCGAATTGCTTGTACACGAGGCGAGGAATTCGGTTTCGCCTGTTTCGGTTTAGCTGCAGAAAGCTGCGTATGTTAGCTGATGGCGTATTTAAAATTTAAGCTTATTTTGGATTTTAATTTAATAAATTCTTTTTGCGGATAATCATGTTTTTACTTTTTCTTATCGGAAGAAATTTTTTTTTTTTTGATTGGTATATAATTACATGTATCTCAACACATATGATACTGAAGATATGATACTGAAGATACGAGACATTCTTACAAATCTAAGGACACGTAACATCCCAAAAAAATCTGGAAGACACAACTTCCAACTGGTAGACACCTGCTCCCACACCTCAGCTACTCGGAAGACAAACTGCTCCCACACCGATTTGATCCCTCGTCAACCGCAGAACGCTGTGGTGCGCCGCTGGTGACGCCTCGGCTGGTATCGGAAGAAATATTAATATCAACATTAATTGAATTGAATTAATGATTGTTATTGCGAACCTGAGCCACGAACACCCTTCTCACGAGGCCGAAGTTGAATGGGAGTTTTGTTTGAGATCCCGTTGTAGCTCATATGGCAATCGAAAGTGGGATGAAAGCGATGGGTGGAGGTGGAGATTCGGGGATGTGGAAGATCCGAGCCGTTCATCACATCTGGCTAGCCCGGTGTGGGCTGGATTCGGGCTGGACCGAGGCCCGGGCTGTCGGGTCGAGTGACGTCAGCTTATCATTACCAAAATACCAGCCGTGGTTGGGTGACATTGGCAGGGCACGAGTTTCGGTGGGTGTGATTCACGTGGCTCACGCCGCCTTGCTGGAATGGGCCCGTCTGTCTGTCGTGGCAGCGTAGCGTCTCTTTCCTCTGCCGGTCGGCTGGTTAGCCCATCCAAACCAATCCCTTCTGTAGAAATTGTGGGCCCCGCTGCAGGGGAAAATGATCCTTTGATCGGACCGATCGTTTGGGCGGTGGAAACTGAGAATGGGACCCACAAGTTTTATGACCGATATCTTATTTTTTTATTCCGTGAGAATAAACGTTAATCCAATGAAGTTGTTTGATTGTTGGGTGAACCAACCGCCAACGTGCTTTTAACTAAATCTGAACCTCGTAAAATATTCGTTTTATGTAGAATAATAAATTCATATACATATTTTTTGAAAGCTAACATTCAACTGATCCAAGTGATTTTGAAATTTACACACTTTTGATGCTTTTTTGAATGGCATGGGCTTATTTCAATCTATCAGTGCAAAGTCTTTGGATTTTCTATTTTATTAATTTTTTTTGTTTGATGGCAAAAGTCTGTGGATTTTGTGTTACGTGAGAATTAATTCCATTTCTTGGTGGCTGGTGAACGGTGATCTTGTATGGCCGTGTGATATGGGCAGTCGAAATTTTTATTTTATTTTTTTAAATATGTGTAGGCCTCACTATTTTTTTTTTTTTGATAAAGTGTAGGCCTGACTTAGATATTCTTCTTATGAAAATTTACAATTTTTAAAATTTATTTGGAATTTTTAAGCAAAATAAAATATCAAATAAATTCAAAAAATTGCTAAATTTTATAGGAATAAAGATCGAGGTTAGACCTCACATATTTTTAAAATTTTTAAAAAATAATAAATAATTTTTGGGCGCAATGAGGATAACGAATCTTTTTTTTGGATCTATGATGCTGATCCTTTCTTGATTGGTGACACATGTTTCAAGTTTTGTGAAAAGCTTACCTCAGCCAAATGGATTATGGAGTTCACTGTTTTCCATTTGTTAATACTTGATAGTAGTGCTATTTGAAATTTTATGCTTTATTTTTATTTTTTTTGGATTTTCTTTATACGATATACAGCAGGCCTGATAAATTGTGCTTTTGGTGCATTGGGATGTGGACAGTGTCTCTTGTTTGTAAAGGCAGAATTCTAGCAAAATGATTAATAATTGAGATATTGGTGATCATGATTCATGCCTAAGGTTTTTTGCACAATTTGTGTTTATACATATGGTTTGAAACTTATTACAAAAACACCTAAAAGTTTTTAAAATATTGGTAGATATGCCTATGGAAAATGTTAATCTCTTGATTTTTACAAAATCAAAAGGCTTTATGATGAATTTAAACCACCAATTGTATTTATTAATATAAATTTAATTAGCATACCAAAAATGACCTTCATTCAATAACTTGGTGGGCTGTAATAAATATAATTTTTTAAAAAAATTAATTACATCTCATGAAGGCATACGTAGTGATTTTTGATATGTTAACTAAATTCGCATTAACAAACCTAATTGATGGTTTGGATTTATCATAAAACATTCTGATTTTTTTTTATAAAACAAAAGGTTTATGCTTGCCATATGCATAACGACAAATATTTTTTAAAATCCTTAGGTGTATTTGCAATAAGTTCCAAATCATAGGCATAAAAGTAATTTTTATAAAAAATCATAGGCAAGAGCACAAATATCTCTTAATAATTTTATACTTGTAGCGATAAGATGGATTTGTCATGGGTGGGAGTTGCAAGGAAGTTTCTAGTTTAGAAGGACTTAGCCATTTGAGATTTGGCTCATTAGAATTTAAAAAATATTGCAAGAAGGCAGGGATTTATTCTTGAATATGAAAGATTTAATAATTTATTACCAAGGCAAAATTGGTCGATGATCTTAATTGATGAACCATGAGCCTCATCGTAAGTGAATAGGTATGGCTTGAGAGAATATTGATGTCATGTTGTATAACATTCTTGTAAATTTTCAAGTACTTCTGTCATTGTATATAGGCTATGCTTCTATGTAACCTGGTTGTATAGAAGTGAAGCCATATAACCTCCTCAATTTTTAAGATTTTAATTCTTGATGAAAAATCCAATCAATTCATTGTATTTAATATAATTTGTTTATCTAGAAGACCAAATTTCATCCCGATCAAGTATGTTTATGGGCTGCATTTATTGAAAAATATATATTAATTTATAAATTATGAAAAACACTTAAATCCATTTATGCATGTATTAGAATGTAATAATACTTTATAGAATCATTTATCAGTGTGAAAATGATATTTTAGACGGTTTAGATGTTGAAAATACAACTTTAAAATTGATATTTAACATTAAATCATTTTATTACATCGATTTTCAATGGGACCCATGCATAGTGATATTAGACAAATAAAAGGGTTTTGAGATACTATAAATGATGTTAAATATGATAGATGAAGTAGATTTTCTATCAACCATCAAGATATTAAAAATGGAAAGGGTTACATAGAAAATAAGTTTCATAGAAGCGGGACCGGTATATATTAATCTTGTTGCTTATATCCGTTTGCTTTGTCTTTTTTTATGTCATTGAAATTGTTATAATTTTTTTTCTGGTTTGTTGGACTAAATATTTTGACTCCTTAAACAAATAAAAATTTCTGTTTCTTATAAAATTTTTACAAAGTCATCTAACAGGGTTGTAATATGGTTTGAGAATGAGACAAGGCTGTCTTTGTCTCCTACCTCTGCTTGTATTGCCTTGCTTCATCAGTCAATTACATGAATTTAAGAATTTTTACAGGCAACATTATGACTCCTTTTCTCTGAGACAATCCTTAAATTACCAAATTCTTGTCTTTGTTGCTTGTGTTAGAGTTGACTCCCTTTATCGGCTACGTACAAATACTAGATCATTTACAACAAAGAAGACTTTTGGCAACCATTTTAGTGGCATTTCTTTTGTCGTGGGTGCTCCTAAAATTTCTGTGGAGTAGTACACATATTAACCATGTCATTGTTGTCGAAATTTATTAGTGGAATTTCTTTTGTAATGAGTTTTATAATGAAAAGATTTGCTGGCAATTCTGCTGACTATTGTCTTTTGACAACTGAATTTTGTGTTCCTCACAATCAAATTTGTTGTAGTATCTGTGTTCTTCCTTGATGTGATACAAAATGTAAAATAAAATAACATTTAGGTTTCTTCAAGGTGGAAAACCAAAAATAGCCATGTCTGAAAACTATGTCAAATTATGAATATCAATAGTGAATGGAGCTTTGTGAGATAGAATCTCACCTTTTGTGTATGCATTTTTCAGGAGTGTTATCTATTTTGTGGAATAAAACCTCACCATGTACGAATGCATTTTGTGTAATGTTGATACAAGGAAAGAGTTTGAATATATTTCTGCAATTTTCAACTTATATAAAATGGGCACAATTTTCAATGTATATAAAAAATACATTATGTGCACATGTTCTTGTTTTTGAGACTTAATTTTTACGAGCTGTACTTATGGTGCAATTTGGGTCGATTTAGTTCAGTTCTTGGTTGACTCTATTTTAAAACTGTTTCTAAAATTCCTACCTTACTTTATCCATAGGTTAGCTCAATTCAAGATTGACTCTACCCCACTAGTCAAATTCAAGTTGGTTTAGTTCCAAGTTAAAATCAATTCCTAGAAGCAAGTATAACATTTGGAACTTTAATGTACATGTAAGAAAATCAAGCAATTGTCGATGCCTAATAATTTATAGAAATGACAAAAAATGAAATTGAGTCCACTTATCATAACAAATATAATATTAAAATCATAAGAAAAATGAGAGAGAATTCAAATTGCTAATGGTAAATAATTACTCAATGCATTTAATGTTTTTGTTAAGCATGGTTGTCTTATATAGACCAGTTTGGGTATTCATTTGCCTTGGATGATAAAAGTAAAACCTATCATACCATATGGGTAAAAAAAAAAAAAAAATGGAACATACACTACACAAAGGAGTTCACTTTACACAACCTTACCCAACTTTGAACCCTAGGACACACCATTTCTAAGTGGATAAAGTTTTCAAAAGTTCTGATGGGAGTTTTGTGATCTTACACATCTATTCTTGTATCCTAATTGTTATTTAAAATATTCCCATTACAACAAAAAATTTAGTTTTTGGTAACAAAAAATATGGTTGGCAAAATTCTGAAGTTATTGCAATTGCTTATTTGCAGAAAACTTATTCATTGCAGAAGTGCGGTCTTTGGCAACAAAAATGT
The DNA here is from genome assembly GCA_030490835.1 of Annona cherimola. Lineage (NCBI taxonomy): Eukaryota > Viridiplantae > Streptophyta > Magnoliopsida > Magnoliales > Annonaceae > Annona > Annona cherimola. The sequence goes on along the minus strand of CM059975.1, from coordinate 81,769,495 downwards.
GGTTTACTCATTACTATTGGCAACGAAATTATACAAGCAACAATAAAGAAAACATTTTTTGTTACTGTACAAATTCTTTTTGCTGTAGTGTTTTCATGTGCATGGGTATGTGTTCAACATAAGAAATCATTGAAAGAAGAAACAACCAAAAAGAAAGCAAAAATGTAAATTTTTTTTTAGTATAATTAGTGAAAAGGCCCTCATTTTTGCATTCTGGGTCATCAAAAGTCCTAAGAGGGATTACATGGTTAAAGTGTGACTCACTAGACTCGCTTGATGGGTAATTTGATAATGTAGCACAAATGGTACATGCAATGCACATAAGATGACACATATACAACTTTATCCTTTTGTGAAAATTTCTAAAAGGTCCAATTCCAAACTTTTTTCTCTGCTAAAAAATGGGAGGATGTGACCTCTGTATTAACTGAGTCTTAGGATGATGATCTTCAGATTTTGCGTAACATGGGAGAATTTATCATGCATAACCATCCAAAAACTTCTCCGTTGTCCAGATAAACTTTATTTTCAAGTGGATAATTGGATTATTGCTTGATAATAATTGAATGGGCTGTCTTGAGTTTTGTGACAATCTGACCATTAGATTGAGGATCATCTTCCTAACAAAAAGGTTATTTAGGATGTAGTCAACATCATGGAGGGAAAAACCTTTGTTTTGGGTGGAGCTTGAGGGATTTTCTTTATGTTATAGGATGCTAGATTTGCTATGAGGACTGAAGAGTAAAAAGACCGATACTGGAAGCTTGAAGAGATAGGAGCAAGAGAGGGTCAGCCTTGAATGCATTGAATTACTCATTGCTATGGGTGTGCTTGGGAAATGATAAAATCTTTGAATGAAAAGTTTTTGGTGTAAAAGTAGTTGAAATGAAAGAAAATGATGTGATATGATAGAGGTAATGCTGAAGAATGAAGAGAATAAAGTTAAAATAGATAGGTTAGTTATATGGATAATTGTGTAGAAATGATTAAAAAGTACGGTAGTTTGTATAAGAAGATTTGAAGAAATAATAAAAAATTTGAGAAGTTTCGGAGAGTGAAAAGTTTTAGTTGAAACTTTTATTTAAACCAAATGCTTCCTTGCATTTTTCCATTTTCTTATTGTTTTAAGTTTATATTGTTATGATAAATTGAATCAATTTCCCCATTGATCAATTTTGTAAATCATTCTGTATTGACAGTTGATTAATTTTTTTATATGTATTGCTGTTCATTAAACTGACAATAATTGCCCTTGCTTCAAGGAACTAATTTAACCTGGAACCAAACCGACTCGACTTTAACAAGGGTAGGGTATGGTCAGCCTCAAATTGAGCTAACATATAGTTGGGTAGGGCAGGAATTTTAGTAATCGGTTTAAGATAGTGTTGACTTGGAACCAAATTGAACCAACCCAACTCCCACCCCTACTTAGGTGAGGATAGCTAGATGCATAATAAAAAAATGAATCGTTTAGGAGGATTTGGGTCTTTTGGTAATTTTGGAAAAGGACAAGGATGATGTGCCACCTTGTGTGCATGATATGCTGCATGACGTGTAGCATTGCAGATTTACCACTTTTGGTGCACGATTAGGGCACTAGTTAGGCAAATCTAGTGGGCCTTATTTAGAGTTTTAGACCCAATGGCCCATCATAGGATTTTTGATGGCTCTGAGTCAAAAAATGAGGTCCATTTTGGAAAAAAATTTCCTCTAAACATTAGTTTGTATTTCTTTCCATTTTCTCTTTCTTTTTTTTCTCCTTTCTATTTCAATGAATTTTTATGTCCAAACAGCATGATATCATAATGATCAGATCATTTAGACCTATTTTTAATGAGAAATCATTGGACATTACAAGGAATTTCGAACTCTGATTTTTGGACTTTCCTTGCTATAGTTATCTGGACTGTTCATCATGTTGGTCTTTTTTTTTTTTTTTTTTTTGATATTTGACCAACGTCATGTTGGTTATTGATTTAACAATCAGGAGCATTTGGCAAGTTCTGATTGTCATTTCGTATATAAAAAGGGGAAAAGTTGAATCATGGTTTTGTTGTTTTGTGTTGATTTTCCTTTTACAGGGACAAGGTTTGTATCTTAGAGGTAGCTGTGTCTCATTTTCTGAGATAGGCTATGATAGTGGTAGTTGCCCTATGCATGAACATATGTAATGTTACATATGTAAAATTCCTATTCCTAATATCAAATCAGTGAAATTATGCATGAGTTCTTGGTTGTCACAAATGATGTTATTGTTTCTCATGTTCTGATGAATGCGATTGTCTTGGCTTTTCAGCATCCATGGGGGGTCTGGGGATGCAATGGACTTTCTCAAATAAGATCTCAGCTTTTCCTTCATCCATGACTATGAATGTGTTCCAGGAAGAACAGCCGAAGAAGCTGACATTTGAACACCATAGCTCCTCTGGTTTTCAGCCTATCACAGCTGCATTTGACTGCAGTCAGAAATCTGTTTACTCGCCCACTCAGGTTTGCTCCTGCTACCCTATTCAGATTGCATATTAAGGAATTCATTAATCATTGTCACCTAAACCTTAGCCCAGCTAACTGGTTCAGTTACATGAATCCTATTCCACCATTCTGCTCTATCATCGCCTGTCTATTCGGTTTAAACCTTGTCCTTGGTTCTTGGTTTTCCAGCATCGCTATTGTCCTTTTGGCCTTCCATTGCAGGTAGAGAGACCGCAACTTCAGTGTTATTGTTAATCATGTAATTGGGTTTGAACAAGAAGGGAACATTGCACTTTGTGATTTGCAGGCCAAATGATAAGAGTGATGGAATCATTAGGAGACATGAGGGGACAGAAAACCTTGTTATACACATTTATACACATATGTTGTGTGGATTATACACATTTATATACATATGGTGTGTGGACCAACATGGGATGTTCTTGATTTACATCACTAACGCTGATGCATGTTCATGGTGGAAAGGCAGAGTAGGTGCATCAGAACTTCAGTTTGAAACACTTATCTTTTTTTCTTTTTTTTTTCCTTTTTTCTTTTCCTTTCTTTCTTTCTTTCTTTCTTTCTTTTTTAACCTTGTCTTTTTCCATCTTTATTTTGTTTTGCATCTCCAGAGAATGTTCAGTCTTGAGACACGAGGCCCAAATTCTGTGCCGGCTTGTCAAACTCACTCCATTGATACTCACATGGTTTCAAGTCAGTGGCCTCATGAAATCAGAAGCCTCCAAGCATCGAACCTTTCATTCTCAGCTGCTATGCCCAGCCCTTTCTTTAATATACATGGCACTTCATCTGGCCTCAATATGGCAGCTGAGTCTGCAAAACAACCACCACTAGGGGGAACAATGATGGCAAATCCTCATTCCATTGTCCCTGCAACAGGCGGTATGGCAGGGACTTATGCTCCAAGGTAATTATTACATAGAGACCTTATACTCATTCCATTTATTTTGGGCCCTCGTGGACAACTTCAGTGAACATTTTGTCTGAGGGCTTCTGCCACTTGGGCTTACCAATTGGTCAAGAGGTGTGTGATAAAGCAAATGCTTTTAACTGGCTGATGGTGGACAATCTGTATGCATGTATGATGGTAAAATATGAACCTTTGTTTGTGTTACTCAATCTGTATGCATGTTACTCATTTGAACACATTCAGATTACCTATCGTACTCTCTTTATTCCTTGGCTGTGTTGTCAACGCTTTTGAATTGATACTTGAACAGATTAATGATGCACAATCTGTATTTGCATGCATGGACCCACAATCTGTATATGTATGCACGTAGTGGTCAGTTGGTGAATGTTTTCGTTGTTGGCTTGCATGTCCAACACTGTCAGGCTCACATCCAGGGTGAGATGGTTAATACCAGTGACTGTGTTTCTTTACAATATAATTGCCTTTTGCAGGAATATTTCCAAGTCTGAGGCTGCACCACAGCAACTGACAATATTTTATAAGGGGATGGTGAATGTATTTGACAACATATCACCAGAGAAGGTGCCATGATTTATTTCCTTTCTTTTCTTGATGCCACAGAGCTTCCTTCGACATACTGGTGAAGTGAGAAAAATTTTGAGTTATTTTGGCATTTTTTTCTGTTCAGGCCCAGGCAATTATGTTTTTAGCTGGAAGCAGGTCCTCCATGGCTTCAATTTCCAGTCATCCAAAAGCTGCCCTGATGCAGGCAGTGGCCCCTAAACACATGGTAGCTGATGGCATTCATGGGAGCCAGTCTCGTGTGGCTTCACCTTGCTCAGGCCTTTCAAGCCCGATATCTGTTGGTTCACACCCATCTGGTCAGCCGGGTGGCAGATCCAGCAATACTGATAATTTGATGGTGACAAATACATCTGCACTATTGGTGGACTCCAATAACCAATCAGAACCTCCAAAAGTAGAAAAGCATGTTGCATCTGCTGCAACGACCTTGGTGCCATCTGGTATTGGTTGCTTTTCTTAAATGTCCATTTAATGTGTATAATCTTGATTGGCTGAAATTATTTCATTGAAGAACTGTCAAGCTTTTGAATGTCATGCTCTCTCCACCTTCATGTTAGCATGTCTGCGTTGGCAATGTGGGAACTATTTGCATTTTCTGGTCTGCAACCATGATGAGATTGTAAATGAAAGGGCAGAATGTGAACAAATCTAACAGGAAGATCCCTGAGACAGTATGTCTCAGCAAGATGGGAGGCATAAACTCGCATAGACAGGCGGGAATGCTAACATATAAGGGTTTGCAAATGTCTGATTCTTGATTCACTTTTATCAGCTTTGGTCACGACCTTTTTAATCTTGGATGCTTGTGTCTTCAGCAGTGCCTCAAGCTCGCAAAGCTTCATTGGCAAGGTTTTTGGAGAAACGCAAGGAGAGGTAATTTGTCAAGACTTGTTTTGTCAAAATTATGTCACCACATGCTATTGAAGATGTGTCCGCAGAAGCCATCTCCATATTGGTAGCTAGTTGCTCATTTTCTAGTGATGCATTGTTGATAATGATTCGTGGAATCTTCTGGATGAACATTCCACGTAAAACTATCCATTCAAATGATAGCAATTTATTATATGCTCAAGGTTGATACTCAATAACCGCGAAGAAATATCATGGAAAACGTAGTCATAGTGTTATACCGTTAGGATCTATCAACTTGATGACTCATCCAGTTATTGCTGCATCAGAATCATTCTTCTTTGTTTTTTTTTTTTTTTACTTTTTTTTTTGGGTGGATGTGCAATCTTAGGCGATCAATAATTCTTCTCTGAGGTGGCACATATCTTGTCCATAACAATTTATTCAGCACATCCATCTGTTGTTGCTGAGATCAACATCCAATCTTTCTGAGATGGGCATTGGAATTCTTTTAAAAATATTGATCATAATCCCATGTATGATTTTGATTGATAAGATTCATTTGCAATAAATCTAGCCATTATTGCGCCACATATGAGATGAACTTGTTCATCATATTACAATTTTTTTTTTCGGGATACGACATCATATTATTTTGTCCGTGCAGAGTGGTGAATAGCGGGCCATACAGCCATCCCACAAGTTCAACTGAGAATGCTTGTGGATCCAATGTTTCTAGTCCTGTCAGCAAGCCCCAGACAACCCCAGTTGCTCAATCCAGTACTAATGATCAACAGTTCTGCCGAGCTTTACACAAGAATGATCCCATGAATTTGCAGGCCAAGTCAGAGATGTAATTTTCACAAAATGAGTAATTTTGTTTGGCTTTTGACGTTGTCATTTTTGTTCGAATTTTGATTCTTTTTGCGTACGAAATCTCCACAGGAAGTCCTAAGATATAGATCTATATATATTCATAGTTTGCTTTGGCTCTGCAGAAAGCCTTTTGAAGCAGTGTTTGTAACATTTATGGCTTTGTAGGAATAATGGAAGCATTTGTTCTAAATCTAAGAAGTCGTTTCATTTTGTGCATCCCAATTGTCTTTGTTTTCTTTCCATGTATGCCATTAACGAATGCAGTCTTCGTTTTTATTGCAATTGACTGTTCCACCACTTTTCTCCTCTTTCCTTGAGACTGACTTGGTTTATTTCTTTTTGTAGTCTGATACATTTTTCTGCAACTAATCCATTTCAATTAAACTAATTCATCAGTAGTCTTTTTCTTGTTATTTGTTTTTTGTCGTTGTTGATTTGTTACTTGTTACCAGATTTTGGGATATTTGCAAAATAGATCTTGCGACTTCCTCTAATTGCATATGTGTGGTTGGATATTTGCATAATGAACTGCCTTAAGTTCTCAAAATATCACAGAATAGCCCTACCGACATAGATATCTATCTATGATACAGTTTAGGGCTTGTTTGAAAGGATTAAGAAGCTGGAATGGGATGAGACGAGATGTGATATTGTAAGATTGATCGAATAAAAGAAAACAAGAAGAAGCTGGAATGGGATAGAGAAAAGTGATGTGTATGTAATGGAAATGTGAAAAGGTATATTGAAAATTGAAGAAAATGTCTTGGAATTGAAAAAGCAATTTTGGAAGTCAAGACGCACATTCCATTCAAAGGTCCGGCATCCTTGAGAGTTGATGTTTGGAATATATTAGAGGCCTATTTTACGGGTAAGTCCAAAATTTCCTGCAAAATGAAAGTCCGAAAGATGCCGTGTACCTCTTCATATATGGAACACTTCGATTAAAAGCAGCAGATACCGGCCTGATACATAAGGTTCTTTTCACTTGACGGCATCTCTTCATGCAGTGGTGACTTCGCTTTGCTAAAACTACCTGGGAAATCGTAAGTTCCTAGAAATTTCGGTGTCTAGTTGCTATGATCTTTATATTTTCGTTTTAAACATCCATAACCATCTGGGTTGTAATAGCATTGGACAGCAAAATGATACGATCCAGGGATAAGAAGAAACAAGAAACATATGCTCGGTTCGAATGGTGGTAGTAAAAGTAGAAAGAACAAGAGTTATGGCATCTTTTCTCCCCATTTTGCGGGAGTGCCCAGAGATAATTGTATAGGCAGATTGCTACGGGTAAAAATAGAAATTGTTAAATGCATGCAAAATATTGTAAGGAAAATTTGGTAAAATGTCTCAAAAGCTTGATTGTAAGACATGTTTGCGATGAGTGTAATATAAATAAAGAAAACATTAAAGGGATTTTATTTAATCAGCTCGATGCTTTTAATGTTTGATATAATGAGCTTCGAGTGTTCATATCAATGATGTCAGGGCTGTTAATGGAAATGGAAATGGACATAAGTTATAGGCTCGACTTTTGAAGGAGGTCATTTTCTCCCTCATAAACATGAAAAACATGAGTTAATCGTACATAAATAGTGTTCATGTGTAAATAATGGAAACACAGATCTGTTTACATGCGTTAGAATTTTATAATCAATGCTTGACCTTTTTTCAAATATACCTATTATGTTACTCTTAACTCTAAATATACTCACAACATTATTTACTATGTTTGCATCTAACATCAAAATATCCATTTTGTTATAAATGTGAATAAATGCCTTTAATTGATATGTGAAAAATTACTAATATATCTGTCAAATTTAAGGTTAGATTGAAAGAGTTAAATGCATCTAACATCAAAGTATCCATTTTGTTATAGATGTGAATAAATGCCTTTAATTGATATGTGAAGAATTACTAATATATCTGTCAAATTTAAGGTTAGATTGAAAGAGTTAAATGCTACAACTCACCATTACTTTTAACTGCAGGAGAGCTCTAGATCCTAAAAGCTCTAATTTTATTCATCTTCAATTTCGGGTGTATTAGGCAATTATAAAAAACTTTTTATGCTCCACAACTATCATATTTTTAAATTATTCATTCACATCTTCTTATATAACAATCCTATATTTTAATAATTTCTTCAATGTTATCCATGCAATATCATATTTGTTTTAACTTTATTTTTTTTACTTATCATCATTACCCTTATCATATCACATAATTTCTACTATTTCAAAAAGTTTTACACAATTTTTCTTTCAAAAGTTTTATCAAATGTCAAACACACACTTCATTTTATCTTCTATTATTATTTTGGGCACTTATGAAATTATAACTAATGTTTAAAGTTTAAACATACCATCAGAAATTTACCCAACTGTATTTTACTTAATGTACGTCTTTAGGGTTAAATACAAAAGTAATGAGTATATTTAGGAATTTATAGTACAACAATTATATTTGGGATTCAAGCCAAAAGTAGTGATTATATTCACATGGGATTGATGTTTTAGATGCCGATATGTTCATTTTGATGAAACTTAATATTCTTGTCAACTAAATAATTCAAAACGAATTATTGGATTTTGTTTTAGGGTGTGTTTGGCAATTGACAAAAATATCAATTAAAACTTTTCAATCTAAAACTTTTCACTTTCCACAATTATCATATTTTTTAATTATTTTTTCACATTTTCCTATACAACTACCATACTTTTCAATCATTTCTACACAACTATCCACACAACTAATTTATTTATTTTAACTTTATTCTCTTTACTACTCATCATTACTCCTATCATATCACATCATTTGACAACTTTTACTTTTCAAAACTTTTCATCAAAAGTTTTATTCATTACCAAACACACCCTTAATCGACAAATGAGCCCCGTTGGCAGCTAGCTACGCCCTCTACCCTAGCATTTCTCACATCTAATGGAATATCCTAGGCTATAATATTAGAATGCAGCCGGATGGACCCTAAAACTATGACGAAATATACAGTATTATTTCCTTTGGTTCTTGGAGTAGAAGCGGAGGACAAGGTAGAAGAAGAGTCGGTAGAGGACTCCCCATGCAAGCAAGATCCCCACGTCCTTCCACACGCTCTTGATCTCGATCGCCATCGTCGATATGATGTCCTGTCCGATGAGCGGGCAGCTCTCCATCATCTGCTGTTGTTGCAGCTGAGTGGTATTCTCCATCATCTGATTGTGCAAAGGGCTGGGGACGATGTTGCCGAGCGGGCCCGGCGAGAGCTCGGAGAAGCTGCCCTTGTAGCATTTGTGGCTGTTGAACTCGTTCACCACCAGCGCCTCAAATGGGTACTTGATCGCCGACACGAAGTGCAGCCAGCGCCAGTAGCTGGGGATCTGCGTCCGCTTCAGGAAGAAGCCGCAGGTGAGGAAGAAAAGCGCCGTCGTCGCTATCACTACCGCATATCCCATGATGTAGCTCGGCACCAGCGCGCTCACCTGTTCTTACATCTCTTTCTATCACTTCAGGCATATGTGCATGTGCATGCATTTTAAGAGTTTTTGATGATAAAAGATTTTGCTTGTCGAGTCTAGAAGCGATTCCATATTTAGCAAATCAAAGTTGTGAATGGCTATATTTGCTTTAAATACTTTAAACGTTGAAAATACAACTTTAAAATTAATATTATCATTATAAGTGTGTTTGACAATTTGCAAAAGTTGTCAAGTTAAAGCTTTTCAATTTAAAACTTTTCACTCTTCATAACTACTCATTTTTTAATTATTTTGTACACATCTTTCTATACAACAACCTTACTTTTCAATCATTTCTACACAATTACTAATACAACTAAACTATTTATTTTAAATTTATTCTCTTTACTCCTCATCATCACTCCTACAATATCACATCATTTTTCTACTAATTTAACAACTTTTACACAAAAAACTTTTCATCAAAAGTTTTACAACTTCCCAAACACATCCTATATTGTTTCAAAAAAATTTCTTTTATACTTACAACATTTACCCATAATTCTCATTATACTCCTAACTTTTCAAAAATTCTTTTCATACTCTGTACCATCTCACCCTAATTCCTATGATATTTATGCAGTCAAAACAACCGTTAATTGCTCTATTAAAAATATGATTTTATCTTTCCATAATTTTTTAATTGAAATAATTCAACTCTAATATGACTCAATCAATGTTGGTAAATTATTGATTTGTCACATTTAAGTAATTCAAATATCATATTAAGGCTAAATCATTTTCATTATGAAGATTTTGAATGGACAAAATTATCTTTTCAATTAGGTAGTTGACGATTGTTTTGACTATATAATAGAAATGTAGGATAAAATGATATAAGTATGGTAGAAATTTTTAAAATTTTGTGAGTATATTATAAATTATGAGCGAATATTGTGGGTAAAAGAGAAAATTTTCAACTATTTTATTATATTAATTTTATATATGTGTGGATGAAACCTATGTACAAAGATACTAGAAAAATGATGAGGTCTCTCATACCAAATAAATGATACTAGATATAATAGATAAACAAAATTTACACCAATCGTCCAGTTGAGCCAAAATGTATGAAGTTTCACCCAAGTAGGTTTTATAAATGCATAGGTCTTTGTTGTCTAATTAATGAGGAATGATTCTATTAGCCTAAGTTAAGCAAATATCTCATTTAGCCTGCTTCAAAAAATTCTTTTACAATTTTTTTCTTTTTCTTAATACACTTGTTTATCTAAGCGTATTTAAAATATAAACTAAATTTTACCATTTTTGGATGTGTATATATTTATAATACCCCTATCTTTAGAAATCTCAAAAAATATAAATATATCCAAAAATGGTAAAAGTTGGTTTCTATGTTAAATACACTTAGATAAATACGTGTATGAAGAAAAAAAAAAACAAAAATAAAGTGTTATAAATGAGTTTTTTAAAGTAGACTAAGTTAAATATTTGCTTAACATGAGCTAACAGGATCTATTTTTCTAATTAACAGGGTTGATTATGATCACAGTTTGCATGCATGGTTGCTGTTGTATTTCGTAAGAGGACATCTACATTTATGTCTAGAGTGAAATTTGTCATGAACTTACACATTTTGAAAGATTATGCGTGCCGCTAATTTCACCTATAGTTGCACTAAGAGTTTCAAAACATGTAGACATAAATGCAGTTCCGTAATTATTCAATTCATATATACATATGGGGGCCTCACACGTGTTTTGAGTTTTTTAAAACAATTTCTTTGTTGTTTCTTTTCATTTTTATTTTAGTCCACATAATATACAGGGGACTGCTTACATTCGATGCATACAATGCCTTGTTTTTGTATTTTTTCATCAAAATGTTTTACTAAGTATATTTAATCCATATATCAAGTTTTACTATTTTTCAATATTTTTACATATTTATTTTTATTTCTAAAATCATCAATTTAAAGAGTATTTGAGTCATTCTTCATCTCTTAAAACCTTGATTTTTAAAAATAAAAAATAAATACGCAGATAGGGATATGATTTTTTATCATATTTGAAATTAACCCATATATATAATCATTAACTAGTGTAGTTTCACTCAAAATATGTAGACGTAAGTGCATAACTTCTTTTAAGTTCTTTTATTCAATCCAAACCTTTAATTGCAATAATATATTATTAATACACAGCTTCTAAAAATTAGTTTTATTGAAAATTTTATCGTCTAAAATTTTGAAATCTTCTAAGATTGAATATGTAATAATTTACTTTGAAAACAATAAATATAATTTGTAAAAGTTCCATACACAAGTATAGATACAATGTCTACATGGGGTAGCCGCTAGCAGAAAGTCCTGCCCAGGGTGCGGAAGGTATGGATTTCGAGCGTCGATTGGAAAGTGTCTTTCCCAATTTCCGGAGCAATGTTTTCATAGCAACTTTATCAACAATATTAATAGATTTACACTCTTAGAGTTAGGATTGCAATATATATATATATATATATATATATATATATATATATATATATATATATTAATGAAAGATTGTTATATATACTTCCGTTGAATTGTAAAAAGAATGATCCCGTTAATTCAGGCTAAGCAAATGTCTTACTTAGCCCAACTCAAAAACTTATTTACAATACTTTTTTTTATTTTTTTCTTTATACACTTATTTATGTAAGTGTATTTAGCATCTAAATAAATTTTTACCATTTTTGGATATGTATATATATTTGAGATTTTTAAACATTTATGCACATATATGTATTTAAATACCTTTGTCTTTAAAAATCTTTAAAAAATATATACACATACCAAAAAATATGTTTATGGCCCGCATTTGTTAGAAAATGTATATATTCATATGAAAATTATGAAAAATATTAAAATATTAATTTTAAAGTAGTATTTTTGGCATGTAAACCGTCCAAAATATCATTTCTATGTGAATAAATGATTCTATAAAATATTATTACATTCTAATATATGTGTAAATAGATCTAAGCGTTTTTCATAATTGACACATAAATATATTTTTTTAAACAAATGTGGTCCATAAATATAATTGATTGGGATGAAACTTAGTCATAAACAAATGATGTTAAATACAATAAATGGATTGAATTTTCTATTAATGATCAAAATCTTAGATTTTGAGTGCATAGGTTCACTTCTATGTAATCAAGTCACATAGAAGTGAGACCATATACACTTAAATAAACAAGTGTATGAAGAAAAAGTAAAAAATATTGTAAATAAATTTTTTGAAATGGACTAAGCGAAACATTTACTTAGTCTGGCCTAACGAAGTCATTCCTCGAGTTATAAATACAAAAAATCAAAAAAAGTATAAATATAATTTGATTTTTCAATACTTCAATCTTTATACATATCAAAATTTATCATTTTTAAATTTATGTATATATTTTATCTTTATATGTACGCTAAAATTTCCTATTTCAAAATTTTCTACGTATCCAAACACCAACAATTTTAGGCTCTAAACATAGTGGGTGTATTTGAAAATTTTCCAATTCTAAAAAATAAAAATTAGTTTCGTTGAAAATTAAATGTTCTAAAAATTTGAAATTAATGAGATTGAATATGTAATCATTTACTTTGAGAATAAATAAATAAACAACCAAATATATTCTGTAAAAGTTCTATATATGAGTATAAATATGATTTTATCTCGAATACTTCAATCTGTATACATAACAAAATTTATCATTTTTTAAATTTATGTATATATTTTATCTTTATATATGTATGCTAAAATTTACTGTTTCAAAATTTTCTATGTATCCAAACATCAGCAGCTTTTCACCTCATAATGAGCATGGTTGTGGCGGGTATATTTGGAAAATTTTCAATTCTAAAAAATACAGATTAATTTCATTGAAATTAAAAGTTCTAAAAATTTGAAATCCATGAGATTAAATATGTAATCATTTATTTTGAAAATAAATATAATACGTAAAAGTCCTATATATAAGTATAAATATGATTTTATTTTTGAACACTTGAATATTTTTATACAGCAAAATTTATTATTTTTGAATGTATGTACATATTTTATATTTATATATGTTAAAATTTACTTTTCAAAATTTTATATGTAGCTAAACATCGATGGTTTTCACCTCATAAATGAGTTTAAGCTCTAAAAATGGTGGGCATATTTGAAAACTTTTTTATTCTAAAAATTAAAAATTAGTTTCATTGAAATTTGAATGTTCTAAAAATTTGAAATTAATGATCTTGAGTATGTAATTATTTAACTTCGAAAGTAAGTAAATAAATAATAAATATATGATCTCTAAGAGTTTTATACATGATTTTATCTTGTGGATACGTATCACATGTAGTAGGGACGCGGATCTCCTGCACCGGGGTGCACACACTTTTTTTTTTTTAGTTTTTTTTGAAATTTTTTTTTAAAAATATTAATATAAGTGTATTTAACATGTGTATAAATTGTTACTATTTTTGAAGTATTTTAGATATTTATTTTTTATTTTTGAAAATCAGTAGCATTTTAGGTAATTTTAAATTACTAAAATGCCATTGATTTTCAAAAATTAAAAATAAATATATAAAAATCTTCAAAAAAGGTAAAAATTTATACAGGTGTTAAATACACTTTGGCTAGCAATTTTATGAAAAAAAATTTTTTTAAAAAATCGGTGTATGCGCCGGGGAGCGGGCGCAGGAGATCAGCGTCCCATGTAGTAGCATACTGACCAGCATGACGTAGGCGTTGGTGGTGATGAGGCAGGCGAAAAGGATGATCCAGAACCAGAGGAGGCTGCTGCGGAGGCAGAGCCACTTCCACGTGATGAAGGCGAAGGTGAAGCCCTGCACGGCGAAGAACGGGAGGTAGACGAGGAGGGAGGAGGCGACGTACGAGGAGGCCCTGTACGAGTTGTGGGAGGTCTCGCGGATGAAGATGAACCGCTCTTGGATGAACGTCGGCACCGCGTCGTTCGACGAGAAGAACACCAGGCAAATGGCGAAGATGTAGAAGTTCAACAGTCGATTGATCGTCCTGAAATGGTCATCGCTCAGGTTCTTGAAAAGCGACGACAGGATCACCGCCATCACCGTCAGCACGATCTCCCGCGACAGGAACAGCTCCGGAGTCCTTATCACGTTCAGCAGCGTCCGCTTCGACAGCACCACCACCTCACGCAGCCACGGGTTCGCGAATTTCGGCCCTTCGTCCGCAGCGTCCAGCGCATCTTCGTACTCATCGTAGTAGGCGTAGTCGACGTCGTAGCTGCTGCTAACGGCGCCGCCTCCGGCCCCGCGGCCCTCGTAAGAGTACGGGAAGGGGTTGGGAGAGGGATTCACGACGGAGGGGGTTTTGGGTTGGAGGCGGATGGGGGTTTGGATGGGGATTTGGCTGTGGATGGACGAGGCGAGGGAGGTTTTCCCGGGTGTCCTGTCAGGTGTTCGAGCAGGGGTCCAAGAGGGGGGTATCCGCGGCGTGCCTCTCACCTCTTTGTAAAGCCAGACCGAGAACTCCTTGTAGAATTGGGACGCCAGCCTCGGGTGATACGAGCCGCTGTGCATCGGCGTCTGGCCCTTCTTGCCCTTGCGTTCCAAGGAGTTGTCGAAGTTGTCATCGTCATCATCGCCGCTGGCGGCGTATCTTTTGCTGCTGAAGCTGTTGAAGCTGGAGGACCCAGAGCGGGCGGTGGGATGGTTGTTGGAGGAGATTGGCTGGCTTTTGATGGGGATGTGCTGCTTCTGGGTGGTGGTGGTGGTTGTGGTGTTTGTGGTGGGGAGAGGAGTCTTGGGAGTGCGGGGAACGGGAGTGCTGGCGGCCTGGTTGGGTTTGATCCCGTCGCTTTGGTACAGGACGAGGGGATCCAGACCCAGCGTTGACTCATCGTACTCTTTTATCACGTCCAGCAGGTATTCGAGGTTGTTCTCTCCCTCGGGAATAGGCCGCCCGAATCCCTCTAGGTGTGCTGGAAGGGCCGTCGGGCTCCCCAAGTAGATCAGTCTTCCCCTGGAATGATGCAGCAAAAAGAATAGAAGCACGGGTAAGAACAACGAAGTGGGATTTCAAATACAAAGAACAGGGTTAGGGTAACCCGTGTAACTCTATTGTGTAAGTCTTTATGGGACCTTTTTCTTAAAAAAGTAAAAAATTAATAATAAGTTGGAATCAGGTCAACCCCACTCTCGCCTTCAATAGGTCCTACGTCAAGCATCGGGTTAGTCTCAGATTTGCAGTCCTAGTTGAAAATGCATGTCAAAATTCTATGGCTTTAAGAATTTATACACTTACCAAATACATAATCACATCTATGTTAAATTTATGAAGCGAATGCTTCAACATATGCTAATCGGTGAAAGTAAAACACCATTAATCATAATAAAATATTATTAAACATAGATAGTATGTAAATTTATCAAAACAAGTCAAGGAACTACGCACCATTGTAAATTTTATTTGTAACTTAGAACTAGTAACCAAGGTTGAAAATTCAAATCAATTTTGAAAATTCTGTTGTTTTAAATATTTATTTAGCCTAAAATCTCATTCATATCAAGCTTATATGGTAACTACTACAAGATAAAATTTTAAATAGTAAATTAAGATAGTTAACCAAAAATAATGTGAAAATTTTGATAGAAAATGAAAATGAGATACAAAACATGCTTACAACTTTTAATAAATGAATATATCTAGGGCGGCTCAATTCAGGTTGGGATATGACCGATCCTGCCTTAGCTTTATTTTTGAATTTATAACAAAATTTTCTACCCATATAATCTCGGTTTGCACAGATAATGGTTTAATCAGGTCAAAAAGGACCGGGTTAAGGCCGGTTCATGAGTCAACCTGATTCAATTTGCACCCTAGCCTCCAGGTTTTCATTCGAGATCCAGCGGGTCTTAGGAAAATGATATGAGGTGCTACAGGGATAGAAAGCCGGAATCTTATATGCCGAAAGGATGCTTCGTGTTGGGCTGCGGTCGAGGCATTGCAATTATTAGATCGAATGGAGTGTGTGTTGGTCACCTTGCTAGGACTGTGATTCTGTCCATGAGCAACTGTATTCGGTAGGACGGCTGGTGGATTGTCATGAGAACAATGCTGCCGCCCTTAGCAATTTCCTTCACCTTCTCTACAACACTGTAGGCACTGGTGGAGTCGAGGCCCGAAGTGGGTTCATCCAGAAACAGCATCGATGGCTTGTGAATGATGTCAATTCCAATGGAGACTCTCCGCCGCTCCCCACCGGAGACGCCTCGCCTCCCTTCGTCGCCGATGTATGTGTGTGCTGCTGTCTGCATGCCACTCAACATCCATATCTTAGTTAGTCTAACGAATATGTATACATGTCATTTCATGAAGTGTTTGTGGTATTCTGACCTGCAAGCCAAGTTGATCAAGAAGCTCATAGACTCTCTTCTTCTTCTCTGACTTGGCAATGGAAGGAGAGAGCCTAACTTCTGCTGCGAACACGAACGTTTCAAACACTGTCAGCATGGGGAACAGCTGGTCATCTTGCATCACATAGGATGAAGCCGCCTTCATATAGCTTGTGGTCACCTGCACAAACCCATCAACATCTTCAGATCTTGTTAATGAATCAAAATCATCAAAGAGAATCACTCATCAGGCATGAGGGGCACAAGAAATTGGTGATCAGATGGACTGGTCTGAGGGTTGATCTGAGAGCAAAGTATAGAAATTCTCTTGCAGTTCGTTGTCTCTCTGACTTTGATGGTGAAGCCAGAACAAGGGCTGGTACATTGATCAAACATTAGGATTAAGAGACCAGATATATACGTACTGCCCGGCCATCGACGCGAACTGATCCCTCGAGGCTGCCTCGTGCAATCCTACCAGCCAAGGCATCAAGAAACGTAGATTTTCCTGCTCCACTTGGCCCCATAATGGCTGTGATTTCACCCCTGAGGGCCTGACCAGAGATATCATTGAGTAGGTAGGCTTCCTTGGTGATCCACTCTCCATCTTTCTTCTGTTCCTTGGTGACACTGTAAGAGAGGTTCTTAAACTCCAGGCCCTGCCCAGGATAGACCTTCAACTTGGGGACAGCGACTTCACGAGGCTTGTCTATTCCCATCAAGCTCTCCAGGCTCCGGTTCGCGTCTGATCGGCCGAGTGCCATCTTCGGAACCTCCTCAGTCCCCTTGCCACAATGGCCTGCTTGATGGGGCTTATTCGATTAGTTGAGAGGACTGCTGGAATGAAGATTTTAAAGAGTGAGAATGCAGGTTTGTTTTTAGAATACAGAAATGGACAATGATTTTGTTGGGTGGTAGAAAGCTGAGGCAATGACAAGGAAATGGGAATCTGACGGTGAGGTTGAGGGCCTTAACCCCCTCTTCTTTGGGCTTAACGAAATATGCATTGATTTTGCAGCAACAAGATTTGTTGTTCTGTTGTGGTTGATAGAGACGTCGAGATAAGCGCGTGCTTGGACGTGATTCTTGTGTGATGGATCCCTTTTCCTTTTCCCTCATACTCGGCGATGCCATTCGAACACAGCCAAGAACAGCGGATTCAACGAGAATTGAGCAACACCAAACTCTGTTTTCGAGTGGACCAACAGCAAATATACAAGACATTTGCCACTTCCGATGGTTGGTAATTTTTTACTTTGACACATTTCACCTTGTTATGTTTACTTAATCAATCCTAACAGTGCCAAAGTTAATATTTTTCTAGCAAGAAAATTCCTCAACAGCTTTGTTCTTCGTTTTCTTTTTCTTTTTTCTTTTTTTAAAAAAAAAATCAAGTTATTACATACATTACTCTGCTACTGTCATTTTACCCATGCAAACCTTATTTCTATTTAAATTTCTTTTTATTCTTCTATTTGACAGGAAAGCATCCTGGCCCTCTAATTATATAAATTATATGGTTAGAGTAATATTGCCTGCGCATGGGCCTACACTTCAACATCAGTCGTTCCATTCCACTCTGCATTCTTTAAAAAGTCATTACCACAGAAAATAACAATCAGCGACTCCCATCCTGCATTATTCTTAATCAATGGACAAAACAGTCCAGTAATGTACATTAAAAGGGGCACACAAAAAAGGGTAAAAACAGGCAAACAATCTAACAGTACAACAAGAGAATATAGTGGGCCTTGATGTACATGCATCATCCCCACTTTTTACCACCAAACCTGCACCATCCTTCATCGATGCAACAGCAAACTTCGAATCTGCATTCATCAGCACAGAAGAAACACAAGCATTAACTATTAAGGCTGTGCGGAAACGACACATGCATGCACAACCTTTTCCCCACATTGCAGTCACATGATCTAAATCACCATTGTCGCCTGAGATCGTCCATGGCCATGAAAAGCAAAAATCATTTTAAACTTTGGTCCATAACTAACAGTTGGGGATTCAAGTTCTTTTTTAAAAAAAAAAAAAAAAAAATGGAAGAGGGTCCAAGATTTGAATGAGTGACCGTGTCATTAGTTGGCATGTAACTGTCAGATACAGTGAATCCGATAAAATCTTACCGACTAATGGTGCCCTTGTGTAGCTATTTGGTGCTTTTTGAGTGCTTGATGAGCCAATCAATGACTACATCTATATTGATGGAATCCTTGCATGAGATCATGTAGCAGCAAACTTCTCTGTCCGTAATTGAATCCAAGCCTCTGAAAATCCCTCATTGACACCAAAAATAGAAAAAAAAAAAAAAAAAAAAAAAAAAAAAATCAGATAAATCCGATAAAGAACAAAAAGTAGTATGAAAAGCCACAAAACATTTTATGAAATTGCATGCTTGTGGCCCAAATGAAATGCCCTCATCATAAGCCACCATTGAACATCTTAGAAGGAACCTTAGTAGGAAAGAGTGGAATCTGAAAAAAGAAGAGAAAAAGGAAAGGAATCGATATGATGAGATAGTAATTATTAAAAATAGAACTTAAAAAGATAACATAAAGATCTAATATTAATGTTTTATTCCTACTACCAAGCAAACTTAATTGGAAACATAAACTAACACCATACCATGCCCCAGGTCATGGAGAGATGATAATAAGCCATACCATTGTTAGGATCAAGGTATGTCTTAGCATCATCCCAGCCTACTGACTAAACCAGTTGAAAATTGAAATGGCTAACTGGGTAACTTGAAAAACTACTGAGAAGCTCCCTGACCCAAGTCGAAAACCTGTATCTGTAGAAGTAAGGAACTGTTGATTTCTGAATGGAAACTCAAATTGGTGGACTGCAGTCTTAAGTATAATCATGCAACAATGTTTACTAGTTTGAATTATGAGTTTCAAAACTTACAGCTGATCAACCAATGCTTGTTTCGACAGAGCTTCTGACTTGTCAACCTTGTTTCCTAGGACCAACAAAGGTATCTTCTCTAAAGATGGCTTCATCAGAAGATCATGCAGCTCACTTCTAGCTACTGGAACACTATCTCTATCAGCAGCATCAACCACGTATCTGCCATGGAAAAATTTATAGAGAAGTATATTATATGATAAAATCTCAACCAATTTTTTTTTTTTTTTTAAATCTGTAATTATTTGCATTGATGTAGAGAAGTAAAAAAGGCATTTATAGTTCTATATTTCTTTTAATTGCTAAGAAATTTCTCTCTTATTTGTCCTGATTATAAAAAAAGATGATATTTCGTGGTCAACTTGACTATTTCATCATCAAACCTTCCTTTTACACCATAAGGTCCACAACCCATATCTTTTCTACAAAAATAAAAAGAAAGAAAAAATTATCTACCCATCAACCCCATACTTCCATACTCATGATGCAACTATATATTTATTCCAATCTTTTTCTTTTTCTCCTTTTCCAAACTCTTTTGCATCTTTTTTATGCCTCTCTTTGACACTCGGACAGCAATCCAAATAGCCTATAAACCTTAAGCTGCAAGACAGTATGATTCTGGACTTGCAGGACAACAACACAAAGATTTAGTTGGTTTTATAGGCATGTTGCAACTGCTTAAGATAAATGATCCACCAATCTGAACTTCGTTCATGTCAGCCACAGGTGCAACATCTGGTTCTACAATGTCCAAATGGTGGACCAAGTGGTTCATGTGCCAGAAAATACAGCAGATACTTTCCTACTGACCACAATGTGCGGAAAATGATCATGTTCTGCTAAACATGGAAAGATCGTTTTCAAGCATCAAAATCTGCAGGCCAAAAATCTTTTATTCACTGGTTAAGCTCTCCTGAGCCCTGATATAGAATTATGAAATTTCCTAAGACTTATCATGCATCCTATGTGAATTTTTTTTTTTTTTAACTTCTCCTGAGTTAAATGACAAAAGCTCTATTATTACTGTGGATAAAAAATCACTTTTCATAAAATCAGAAACAGAGAGAGAGAGAGAGAGAGAGAGAGAGAGAGAGAGAGAGAGAGAGAGAGGTCCGGAGGGACAGGACATTTTATTTTGGAATTCTATGGGCAAGGCAACAGAGATTCAACAACTGCTTTTGTCTGCAGCATGTATAACAATGGGAAAAAGTCAAAGAAGCCTCAATTACAGCATCCTTCTGAATAGGTAATGCTCCTGCATTAGTAATCTTACCATTTATTCAGATTCCAAGTTCCAACCTATTCAAACTTTATGTTTGGAAAAGTATGACTCTTCACTTCCAAGCTGAATTTCCAGCCTTTCCCTTGTGTGTTGGGATTGGAAAAAAGATGTATGGAAAAAGTAAGTTGTTATTTCTTTGAGTTTGTAAAATCAGAAGCCGGTATTAAATGCTATAGTCCGTTGATTTAATAATTACCCAACAATCTCCAAAAAGGAACAGCCCTTCAATTGCATTTTTTGCCACTGGTGGCTAACCTGACTAATCATCCTGATTGGGTTAGCGATGCAATTAATGGACAAATATTCCAAGATGGAATGAGAACTGAACATAGTGGGTTGCCATTGTATACAGTCTAAGCTCAGAAAAAGCTTTATCTTATTCGTCGCTGATAATTCATCATACACCATCGATTTGTTGAATCACTGAAAAAAATGATGGTTGACAATTGACTCACCAGGGAATCAATCTCTTGCAATTTATCAATGAGTCTGGCCAAGTTTTGCAATGCGACTAGAAAATAAAATCTTTAAATAATCTGTGGTATTCTGAATTCTGAACTCTGATCTAACTTTGTTTTCATGTTTTCTCCCTCCCACACAACCTGCCACTAATATGACAGATTTGTAAAATTTAGGATGTGTTTTGAGATGTGATGAAACTTTTGGATGAAAAGTTTTTAGTGTAAAAGTTTTTGAAATTGAAGAAAATGATGTAATATAGCAGGGATAATGATGAGGAGTAAAGAGTATAAAGGTAAGATTGATAGGTTAGTTATATAGGTAGTTTTGTATAAATGATTGAAAAGTACGGTAGTTTGTATAGGAAGATGTGAAGCAATAATTAAAAAATACGATAGTCGTGGAGAATGAAAAGCTTTGGTTGAAAAGTTTTATTGTGAAACAAACACACCCTAAATTTAGAAAGCCTAAATAATAGAGCTCTGCATGTACCAAGAAAAATCAGGGCATTCATCAGCAAACCCCAGTGTAACAATCTCTAGCCAAATAGTACAGACCAATGTCACCAATCCAATGAAAACTGAAACACAGTTATAGATTTAACAAATGTTGCCAATCCAACACAAATTGAAGCAGATGCTCACATTTTCACCAGTTTAGGAGAAAGGCAGGTTGCCAACATGAGGAATAAGCAGATTTTGGCTCTAGGCAACAGTTCATTTCAGCTGACGAAAGACCCAGGTCGGATCTTCAACAAGAGCATATGGAATATTTTTGTGCTCAGGATTAGCTAACAGAAGAAAGCACTTGGCATCCTTCTTTCCACGAAAGAAACAAATGCAGTTCAATAGACATGACGAAGTGATCATTATGGTTCAGATATATAAATGAGAGGGTGGCAAGGAAAAGAGTGATTACAAAATTGCTGAAACACCACGACAGTAGCGTTCCCACATGGATCGGAATCTCCGCTGCCCTCCAAGGTCCCAAAGTTTTATGGTCACATTTCCTTTGGTAACTTTACGCATGTTGAAACCCACCTAATTAAGAATTAGAAAAAAAAAAAATTTGCAGTTCTTACCAAGGTCTCCAGATTATAACAGCAGAGAACTTTGAATTGGGTGCTTTCTGATAAACTAGATACCTACAGTGGGGATCATGTCCTCGCTGTACCCGCCTGTCTGATGATCATAAAATAACTTTAATTAGATAACTTCAGATAAATTGAAAGTAAACAAAAGAGATTTAGATATAAAATCTACTCACTGCAATTGCATTAACAAGAGATGTCTTTCCAGCATTCTGTAGACCTATAAGGGAAAGCTCCATTTCTTGCTTGAAAAACAAACTGAAGTAAAAATAATGTTAAATGCAGGAATGGTTTTTAAACTAATACAATTAAGGGTCATTGATAGAAAAAACACAGTTGCATTCCAAATGAGTTCTTATCTCACCCAAATGCTTCAAGATGCATGAAAAATGCAAGATCAACATGTCCAATTTGTTGAGAACAATTGTTGAAAATCAAATGCAAAATAACCAAAGCATGAGTTTTGATGATTAACAATACGATTTGAGTAAGTTTCAAATCACAAATGTGTCTAGTGTATTGTCTTAGTTATAAAAATGGAAAATATGAAGTATAACAGGTTAAGTCGATCCTCAAGTCGACTCCAGTATCGACTTAGGCGAAGTCGATACCCAAGTCGACTCCAGATAGCGACTTCAAGTGCTAAATTTTGTCCAGCGTTGAAATTGGGGACCAAAATGTATCGAAGTCGCAGACGAAGTCGACTCCATCTACGACTTGGGTGAAGTCGCAGGCCAAGTCGACTCCAGTACCGACTTCAGTCAGACAAGGCAGATTTTCAGAAGTCAAGTTGTAGACCAAGTTGACTTAAATATTCGACTTAGAACATTTGAAGATTAATTCAAGTCCAAAGCAAGCAAGACGCATGAATTCACTTTCATAATATATTTGGACTTGTTCATGCATATGAAGATTCAAGTTTTCAAGACTTCTATACAAAATGTCAAGTATTGAAGATCAAGAGTAGAACAATTATAATGAAGAAGTTAAGCAAGAACAGTTTCAAAGAAATCTAAGTTCACTTGACAAGAAAGAGAAGTCAAGTCGCAAACGAAGTCGACTCCAGTATCGACTTGGGTCAAGTCTCAGACCAAGTCGACCCAGAAGACAGACTTGGAAACCGAAGCATCCGAAGTCGCACCCGAAGTCGACTCCACATGCGACTTGAGCCAAGTCTAAGGCCAAGTCGACCCGAGGAAGAACTTGAACAAGCTGAGCACAAGTGAAGTCGCACCCGAAGTCGACTCCATCATGCGACTTGGGCGAAGTCGCACATGAAATCGACTCCACCTGCGACTTGGAGAAATAACGTTCGAATTTTTGAACGTTAGCACATTTATTACGCGCCAACCACTTCTTCAACGTTCAAAATTCTCCCTCCTCTATATATAGACACTCAAGCAAACGTGGAAACACACAAGATAGAGTTGTAAAAGAGGAAAGAAGTGCTACTAAGAGTTTCAATCCACTTTTCTCTACAATTGAGTGATCTATACACTTTCAAAGGAAGAACAAGCTTCAAAGTTGTTGTTTGCTTCAACGCAATACGATTCGTTGCTTCTACAGATTCTTCCTCGAGCTAAGACTGCCTACACAATTCATAAAGTGTACATTTCTTCTATTTCATCTTGTTATTTGATTTTAGTGCTTGGTTTGAGTTCGGTGTTTCAAACCAAGATATAGCAAGTAGGGTTTTGATTGGAGTGTAACTCATCACCTACTTGTGTTGCTTGTTGTACACGCCCCCTAGAGCTAGAATCTAGAAGAGAGTAAAGACTCTAGTTGTATTCGCGAAATACATAAGTGGAACTCAAGTCACAAGGGAGTGTGAGCTTGGAAGAGTGGAGTAGGGAAAGGTTGCCCGAACCACTATAAATCTTGTCTACTGTTTTTTTTTTTTCTGCTTTCATTATCTTATTGTTTTCTATTTGTTTCATTAAAAGGGTTCGAACTAAACCGGGGTAAAGTTAATAATTCAAGTTTTAATTTTTTAAATACCCAATTCACCCCTCCCCTCTTGGGTAATTGCCATCAACTCGGAACCAACACAATTCACGTGTACAATCCTTACAATGGCATTCGTTCCTTACCCGGTACAATTCCATCACAAATTCGAGCCTGGAAGGACATCCTGCATGGTTTCTTGTAATGAAAAAAAAAAAAAAACATCTACTCCAACTGGTTGACCAGAGCCATATGCTTGATTCAACATTTTCCATGTTGGAAACATTGGGCACACCAAATAAGAGAGTTGTGATCCAAAACAAGCACTTGGACCGATTGATTTATACAAACGGTTACTTTTTATATTTTTTAAAGTTTTTCCTTACATCTAACCATTTAAGCTGTAAAAACATCATTTCACAATGAATATGAAACTGTTAAATCTGGAAAATAAATATTAAAAGTTTTCAAAATATTTGATTTTCTGCATCATAACTAAATATATGGATGAATATTATCAATAGTCTAGATATTAAAACAATCATATTGGAAGCGATTTTTTTTTTTTTTTTTTAAAAAAAATACCCTACAAACTTTTGAACGAACTTGAGTGAATGACAAGGAAAGGAAAGGAAAGTCATGAATTTGAAGAGTGCTATATTCATGTCTCTTCCTAATCCACAAAAATACACTGATTGTTCAAAAAGCAAATTGGGTTGTAGTAATAAAAAGACCCATTTTCCTCATGTCCCAGACGATGATTAAAGAATGAGTTATAGGATCACTAGCCATTAGCGTGTGGGCGTTCTTGGGTGGACCCCACCACCCCAATCTTTCTTTCCAATCAGCCCAACGTATGATCCAGGGAAGCGATGTGATATCAGCAGCTGAATGCTGCATCGAAACAAAAAGCTCACAGCTTGGTAGCAGATTTCAGAATCAGAAGCAGAAAGGTGAGTTCTTTCCGTTGATCGATGTGGATAATTAACTTCTCTAAGTTACAGATTCCCAGCTGAAATGCAACACCTCTGGAAGCAAAAAACGAAATCGAGAAGGGAAAGAAACGTAAAGAGAGGAAGATTTCTTTACCTTCGGAGCCAGTTGAGGAAGGCATCCCAGAAGCCCATCTCTGATCAACGGTGGAAAAAGAGGCCAAATTTTCAGAGCTGGGGTGGGGAGGAAAAGGGGCAATGCTTGGGCTTTGGGGAGAGCTTGGCAAGATACGGGCGCAGGAATCTCGAGGTTGGAACGGGACAGATTTTGCTGACACGTGAGAGCAGGCCAGATGTGAAACTGGGGTCCACTCATTTCATTCATCATGATATTTGTAAAAAATTCACGGTGGTGGAATATAAAAGAAACTGAATTTTCTCCCTCCTTTTTTTTTTTTTTATAAGTAATGCTTTTTTATATCCCTTTGTATAATTTCACATCTTAATTATCTAAATAATTTCACATCTTAATTATCTAAATAATTTCACATCTTAATTATCTAAATGTCGTATTTTTTACTTCAAATCATTTTTTATACTTTTTATACAATTAGGTATTACTTGGGTAGGGTATCCACCAATTCAATCCTAATTTAAATAGATAAGGATGGAAAAATTACTTATGAATATAGATAAGGTAAAAAAATGATAATTGTCATCCAAATAGAGTATAAGTAGGGTATATAGTATGGGTATTCAAAATAAACCCTTATATTATAATATGGGCACCATTTAGATAAACTTTAGTGAATTTTTTATGTATATAGATCATATTTTTTATTTTTCAAAATAAATGGGCAAATCTAATGGGATGAGGCATGAAATTTTCCTTTTTATTTTGAAAAATAAAAAACTAATCCCTGTATGTCCAAAAATGTTCAAAAAATGACTTAAGATTATCAAAATGAGGCTCACAAAAATATTTAAAATTTTTAAAAATATATGAGGATGGACACAGTGGTGATTGCACGAGGACCCAATTGTATGCGCTCAAGTGCACTTAGCTTTGGTACACTCGGGTGCAAATACTTATTTTTTATTTTTTTGAAATTTTTTACACAACTGTTAATCTAAGTGTGTTTAACATGAATATCAATTTTTACTATTTTTAGAGATTTGTAGATATTTTTAGATTTTTAAAAATCAGTAGTATTTTTAATAATTATGAAAAAAGTTTTTAAAAAAATAAGACCCGGACGCATACAAATGTAAGCTGAGGATTGGACGGCCTAGACTCTAGTAGATGATAATCTCGAGAAAAAATGAGGGTGTTTTCCGCATAGAAGAAATGAAAATAGGACAAAATGATTAAATGGAATTAGGATAGCAGCAAAAAAATGAAAATTAGGTAAGGAAGTAAGACTTAGTGAAAGAAAATAACCAAAGGATTTACTTATATATATATAAAACTTTAATGGGTTAAAGGGATTAAGAGACTTAAACAGGTTACTAAATAAGTTAATGTGTAGTAAAATCTCAATCCTAATCTGTTTATTTAATTAAATAGTTGAACGATTTGGCGAATCATAACCCTTCATTCAAAATTTTTAACTCAAACTCATTTATAAATGGGTTAGATGAGCGAATTGATGAGTTAACAGTGACCATTAGCCACCCCAAACCCGACCGCATGGCTACCAAACTGCATAGAATCATTACTCCATTTTAAAATATATACAACAAATGTCATTAAGGCGTTGCCTTGATAATTGAAGACAATGCCCCAATGTGTTGGGTGTCTTCGGTTCAAAGCATGGCAAGCACATTTTCTAGGTGAATTTAGTAGGTGGCAGTTGTTCTCCCCAAGTTTCTATGGAAGCGTTCGCTAGTGAGTATTTTAAGAATTATAGTCATACAAATCAGATTATTGGTCAGCTATTTGTAGAATATAGTTAGAAAATTGTAATAATGTTTCAGAGCTCAATTGTAATACTAGTTGAAATAATGTAATATATGTATCAAATACATATAGGACTCTACTTTTATGTAACCGAGTTATGTAGAAACGAACCTATGTAACCTCTTCAAAATCTAAGATTTCGATCTTTGATGGAAAATCTAATCGATTTATTATATTTACCATCATTTGTTTATCTAGAGGATTAAGTTTTATCTCAATCAAGTGTGCTTATGGGTCACATTTGTACGAAAATATATATACATATATATTCATGTATAAATTATGAAAAATGCTAAAATATCAATTTTAAAATAGTATTTTCAACATCTAAACCATCCAAAATATAATTTTTATGTGAATAAATAATTTTATAAAGTATTATTATATTTTAATACATGTGAAAATAGATTTAAATATTTTTTATAATTTACACATGAATATATATATATTTGAACAAATGTGGCCTATCAATATACTTGATTTAGATGAAACTTGGTCTCATTGATAAATAAATGATGTTAAATACAATGAATAGATTGGATTTTCCATTAAAAATCAAAATTTTAGATTTTGAATTAGCTAATGGGTTACATCGAAGTGGGATCAATATATACACACACAAGTGGCATATAATAGAGTTGTGATTTCTTGCAATTAACTTAGGGTATGTTTGGGAATGAATAAAACTTTTGATGAAAAGTTTTGGAGAGTAAAAGTTGTCAAATGATGTGATGTGATAGAGACAATGATGAGTAGTAAAGAGAATAAAATTAAAATAGATAGATTAGTTGTGTGGATAGTTGTATAGAAATGATCGAAAAGTAGGGTAGTTGTATAAGAAAATGTAAAAAAATGATTAAAAAGCATGATAGTTGTGAAGAGTGCAAAGTTTTAGATTGAAAAGTTTTAACTTAACATTTTTAACACACCCTTAATATGATGCCCCGTGAGGTCAAATGTCAATCACCGGTACGGGAGATATGATTTTTTTAAAAAAATTCCAATTCAATAATTTTTTTAATTCTTCGTATTTACATCTAAACCCAAGTGCGTATTGCGACCCTAACTCCAAGGGTGTAAATTTAACAATGTTGTTAATAATATTTACGAAGACATTGCTTCGGAAAATAAAATATAAACCTTCCCTGCCTGAGACTTAAAGTCCAGACTACTCCTAATCTAGTTAGGAATACTTTTAAAATTTTTGAAAAATTTTCAAAATCAATAAATATGGGAAATGCTCATGTGCTAATGGTTGAGAATTCCCCTCTTTGATTTTGAAAAAAAACCTAACTCAGATATATTCAAACATTTTATTAAAAAAGGTTAATTTCAAATGCCCACTACTTTTGCCCTTAATTACAAATATACCCACTTAATTTAAAAACTTTTACATATACCCCCTAAGTATTACATTAATTTCAGATATACCCAATACGACAATTAGAAACGTTTAATGATTTTAAAATTCCAAAATGCTTCTGATTGGTCTAGCGTTCATTGTCATTAGTGTCATATCTTGATCGTTAGAACTCATTCTACCTAGCTTCTCTCTCGAGCTGGATGTATTTTCATCACATAGTTTAACTTTTGTCGTAACTGAATAATTATTATTATTAAATAATAAGGGCATCTTAGACGTTTCCTATAATAAACAATAGTGATTTTTAATAATTTTTAATTTTGCATGATGGAATAAGTATGGATGAAATTTCACTTACACTTAGTGAGTATATATAAAAACTTTCAAACTTAGTGAATATATTTGTAATTAAGGGCAAAGATAGTTTGTGTATTTAAAATTAACCCTTAAAAAAATTAGCCGCAAAAAATCAAAAGTCGATATAGTTTCGTAATCACTGACAACTTGTCTATGTAATGGAAATATTTCTTACTTTTGTTTGCCCTACTAAGGTAATTTTGTGGAATCTAACCCACTCTCATTTGAAATAATATTTTATGATTTTAAATAAAAATTATTTCAAATATATATCCGTCCAACTTGATTTAAAAATATTGACAGGTGTATTCCCAATCATTCCATCCCAGATTTGGGAATGGACACGGAGGGATGTGGGGAAGAAAGGAATTTTCTTCTAAAGAGTTGAGATCTATGGATTCGACAATACAAGTAGGAGGGACCCTTTCTGGATACTGCCTTCATACAGTATATTTAGCCAAACTATGAGCATTTTGATTGGCAGTTCTTAGAATACGGCAGAAAGATAAGCAGTCAAACCATCTTAAATTCTCTTCCCATCTTAAAAATACCTGCACGCACAAAATCTTCTCAAATAGCTAGCACTTCTGAGTAGAAACGGGCTCAAGCCGGGCAACTCAACTTAGGTTAGTTGGTGGAGCCGAATCCATTAAGCTGAAATTTGCTTGATAAATATCCATATATAAATATTTCAGGGTGGTTTGAAAAATACTGTCCACCATTGTAAAGGCTAATGCCTGCTTGATTTAACTTATACTTTAGGCTTGTGACTTATTTACTTTAGATTAATAGTAAAACAAAGTTAAGAGAGCTAACAACTCTGATTTAGGAACTTATGTGAAAAAAAATTAGGGGAATGTTTTTTTTGTGGAAGTTATATTTTGAAGCTTCGTGTCTTTTAACCTAATTTCTCTTTAAAGATAAGAAAAAGCTCCTGTTAGCGCACTGTCCAACTAAATAGCTTATTGAGGATGTGTTTGGCATTTTTATTAATTTGTTAATCTAAAATTTTTCACTCTTCACAAATATTCTATCTGCCCAAGCAATTTCTAAGTGGATTAGGGTTCATTCTAAACTTCATTTGAAAAAAAACTTATCGACAATGGTCATTAGGGTTTATTAATGGAATTTAAAATTTACAAGTCAGATTTCAAGTTAAAAGATACGTGAGAGCAACATGTAAGGATGCTAAAACTATTTGAAAATAAATTTATTACTCAAGGCATTTTTGCACAATCATCAATAGTTATGAGAATTGCAAAATCATAGAATATAAGGAGAAAGATGTAGATGTCCTTTTTGAAATACTACAACTTCAAACATAGTCTATACTGTGGTATGCATATCAGTTTAGCAATTCAGAATTTACATATGAGTTTACATATGCTAATTTTTTGCATTAGGGTTTACAATAACCAATCAAAATCTTTTGTTTATTGTCCTAGCATTTATCTTCGCATATGTTGTGTGTAGCGCTTGGCCAATTGGACACTAAGAAGGGCCGACCTACGGGCCTAAAATGAAATGAGAAATAAAATAAAAATGCAGTTAAATGGAAAATAGATATGATGCAAGTACAACAATAAAACTTGATTCATGTCCATACAATATCTAAAACAATAAAGCATGATGCAAATCATAGAAAATAAAGAGCAAAATGTGCAAAAGAGAGGTTCAAGATCAGAAATGCTAATAAAGAGAAAGGTATAGATATGAAGGTTAAAGAAGAAAATTGCAAACGTTAAGTTTTTTAGATGATGCAAACCATTAAAGTTTTTTTTTATATGATGCGAAGTTAGTCAAATAAGTGCATCGGTTAGTCATTGTTGGAAGTTAGCTGAATATATTAAGAAAATGTACAAAATAAAAAAGGAAAAAAGATGTAGAAGAGGACTTCAAGATCAGGTATGTGAATAAAGAGAAAAGATGTTGATATAGAGGTTAAAGAAGGAAGATACAAGCATTAAGTTCTTTAGATGATGTGAGTTAGCCAAATACAAATATGTTTATTAGTTAGGCGCAATTAGCAATTATAAATGCATGTAAGAACTATAATGCAAATAAATATTTTATAACAAAAAGATAACCTTTGCACATAATATTGATTGGAGTCGCCATTAACCAAATAACGATGGTTGGACTGTGTACAATTAGGCAATGGAATACAAAGACTGTCTGGGTGGACTTATAATCAAAGGAAAATAAATACAATTTTATTTTGCTCTAATTACCTTGGTCCTTGGAGTGCAAAATGATATACATTTCTTACGTAAAAACTCAGAAAGGACGGACGAGAACTCATTCCTTAGGCTTCTTTTGAGATCTTAACTCAGTCCAAAAGTTGGATGTGGATACAAAAATCTATTCCTTAGGTTTTTTTTGAGACCTTAACTCAATCTATATGTTGGAAGCGGAAATCTATTCCCTTAAATTTGAACATGAGACCTCGTCTCTAGAAAACTAAAATGGAAACTCTATTCACATCATTCCGATTTGTGTTCTCTTTTTTTTCCTAAAAAAAATGCAACTGCAGTTAGAGTGATGTGATTTAAAAAATTCTTTTTTTTTTTTTTTGAAACGAAATACGCTAGCTAATGCATGATTTGAGTGAGAAAAATTTTTTTGTTTACGAAAAGGAAATATAGTAAATATTTTGAATAGAATGAATTTTCTAAATCATTCAGCCAATGGTGATTGACATTGTTTTCAAATACATTTTTTTTTTTTTAAAACTGTTGAACGATAACGAGTATGGGTTCGTTTTTAGAAAATTTTTATTAAGAAAGACGCAATGTTGAATGCTATAGTAGGATTTTCCGAATGAAATAATTTTTTTTAATAATAAGGCTGAATGTAACAGCGTGTTGGAAAAAATAAATTTCTTTTTTTTTTTTTTTTAAAAAAAAAGAAACGATCCTAGATGCAAATACGTGATTAGGAGGATTTTTTTGAAAAATGAGGTTGGATGAGAAGACGTGCTAGATGAAAACTCTCTGCTTTGTTTTGTTTTTTTTGTCTTTTTTTTTAAGTGCTGATGATTACAGGCTTGATACAAATAATAATAATAATAATAATAAATTTAAAAGCACAACATCAGGTGCAATACTAATATGTGATGGAGTTCTAACTAGAATGCCAAAAGAAACATATGGAGATGCAGATGGAGAGCAACACACATGCCGGAGTGAAGAATGTAGGTGGCCCGGGTTTTCTCTGGGGTAGGATCGCTTGTCCAAATGGGTGATGGAGTGCGCAATAGATAGAGCTGCAAGTTGGAAATAATTGTAGGAAGGTGATTTTGAAAATTTTGCAAAATGGAATGAAGGGGGGCTCTTAGCAAAATTCCAGCCCAGCTGGGCCCAGCTGTGAATAGCTGTGGGACCAGCTAGTTAACAGCCCTGTGGAGATCTTCCTCGATATTTTTTTTTTTTTTTTTTTTGGCTTTATTTTTTATGAAGTCCACTCTTTTTTTGCCCCTTCATCACCTTAACGGTTTGGATCTTCAATTTGTAGCTTGAATTTTGTTGTTTTACACCTTCATTTGAAATGGTGTGAATCTCCTCATTTTCTTCGTCAAATGTAGCGTGGCCCTTCAAAAACCCATGAGGTGTTGATTTTTGGTTTGATCCAAACCATTCATCATGTTGCTTTTGACTCATTTAGCTTGAGAAAAAATATTTCTGCTTCATCATGAGTATAGATTGCTCTTGATTATTGATGTAGGTTTGTAACCGTTGTTTACAAAATGGGCTTGTAGGCTTCAAATGATTCGTACGAAAATCATCTTGGGTTTCCAAATACATGAGTTAATAGAAAAATAGCCCATTATTTTTAGGTGGGCTCTTATAAAAATATATGCTTCACCATTTTTTTTAAACCTTTCTATTGAGGTGGGGTGTCTACATTATGCTAAGCATAACAATTTAAAATCATTAATTTTACTTGAGCAGAATTAGTCGGCTATCCTTTCACTACACCCAAACTGATTGTATTTGACTACTTTTTTTACAGCTAAATTTTAATCTTATTGTACTCAGCTAATTATTATATAAATTACAGCAGAATTTTTATTACTATCCACTGCCAAATTTTAATATTCACATTAAACATTATTTTTTTACTATATTCGAGATAAGAAGTAGCTGTCACCGCCTAATGCAGCAAAAATATATGTTATATACTTGTGACTAAAATTTAACTACATAAAATGAAATTTGTTGAGGCGTTTGCTCATTCGACTTGGGATTTTTTCCGTTTGCCAAATCAAATAAGCCCTTTAGTTTTATTAGAGCTGAAACCCAACTTCCAATCGCCATTGATTGAGTTAAGGACAGATACACTAAGTTGGTCACAAAACTAGACTATGTAGGGTTGCCTGAAAATGCCATTTATGTGCATGCATAATTGCAATTATAAATTGAATGTTTCATGCTAATTAGCATCACTGATGCAAACAAATGGCCCAATTGGCGAACTGCATTTATCCATCCAACTTTCAACAACATCCATCTTATTGACACAAACCTCATGCAAATTCCATCGTATATCATTAAATTACTCCCCAAGTAAGTCTATTCCATGAACTAGTGATAATGAAGAACAATTGGTCATACGTTTTAATCATTATCTATGATTTTCATGTTGGAAAGATCTTTTCTATTTTCCTTATAAGGGACCCAAGGTGGCAAAAGTTAAATGTGATTCCGGCCCAATTTTTTGTGGCCTTTGCTTCCTGGGCATACTATTCAGGTGTTGGGATCTTTGAACTATTCTGAACAGATATCTCTCACGGTGGCATGGACAGATGCATCCGCAGGGACAAATGTTTGATTGGAAACAGGAAAAGAGGTAAGGGCATACAACTTCAATGTACAGGCCCATGCCCAAGGCCTATAACTTTGGATTGCGATCCTGAGCACAGTGCACCCAGGTGCATTAAC
Source organism: Annona cherimola (assembly GCA_030490835.1). NCBI lineage: Eukaryota > Viridiplantae > Streptophyta > Magnoliopsida > Magnoliales > Annonaceae > Annona > Annona cherimola. The sequence continues at coordinate 81,735,640 of CM059975.1, read as the reverse complement.
CCATTTTTTTATTTTTTTATTTTTTTTTATAAAAGTGTTAATCTAAGTATATTTAACATATGTATTAATTTTTACCATTTTTGAAGTATTTTAGATATTTATTTTTATTTTTGAAAATCAGTGACATTTTAGTAATTTTAAACTACCTAAAATACCACTGATTTTTAAAAATAAAAAATAAATATATAAAATACTCTAAAAATGGTAAAAATTAATATACATGTTAAATACACTTAGATTAACACTTGTATAAAAAAAATTTAAAAAAATGCACACAGGTGCTCAAGATCGTGATCCTACAACTTCTATTCTAACAACATTCATATGTTGCAAAAGGGGCCAAAAGAAAAGAAAATTTTACCCATCCAATAGAAAATAAATGATGTAAAACACAAAAGAATAGAAAAATTGAAAGTTATAATTACAAGTAGTTTGTCAAGATATAAAATAACAACTTTTTACTATAGATGTGTTTAGGAAGAGTCATGATACAGTACATCTGGGTGCAAAAAATCATTTTTGATATTTTTTTTTGAAAATTTTTTATACAAATGTTAATTTGGATGTATTTAACATGTGTACAAAAATTTCATTAATTTTAAAAAATCAAAAAAATATCTAAAAGTATCTAAAAATGACAAAATTTGATACATGTTAAATACGCCTAGATTAACAGATATATAAAAAAAATTTCAAAAAAATAAAAATAGGTGAAATGCACACGGGTGCATTTAGTCAGCCGCCATTTAGAAATTGATAAAACTTTTGGAATAAATTTTTGTACAAAAGTCTTTGAAATGAAAAAAAAATAATATGATAAAGGTAATGATAATGAGTAAATAGAATAAAATTAAAATAGATAGACTAGTTGTATACGTAATTATGTAGAAATGATTGAAAAGTATGATAGTTACATATAAAGATGTGAAGAAATAATTAAAAAAGGTAGTTGTGAAAAATAAAAAGTTTTACATTAATAAAAACTTTGAATTGAAAATGTTTAGATGTAGTCAAACACACCCTGTGAATAAAATCTACAATAAAATTATATGTTTTTTTTTCCTTACCGGAAAGGGCACAAATGGTATATGGAATACCTATGAGTTGACTCCGGCTGGTGATGACTCGGGACCTTGGGTTAGTTAATTGCTACATTTGGAGGAATCCACAAGTGGAGATACGACGGCCCACTGTACAAATGAGGTTTTTGGAAAATAAGGTAGTGGTTCAATACATACATATATGTATGAAGCCTCAATGGAAAATGTTTTCAGACTCTTTTATTTAATTTTTATTTTTTTCGTTTTTATGTGGGTTCACATGTAATCTTTACATATATGAAATTTATTATTCGCGGATTTTTTATATATTTTTAATAATTTTAAAAATAAAAAAAATTTCACCTTTCGTGGGGTGAAATTTTTTATTTTTAAAATTATAAAAATATATAGAAAAATCAAAAGGTAGATTTTAGATATAAACTGAACACATGTGGGGCCAAATAAAAATAGAAAGAAAAACTAAAAGATGAAAAAAAAGGGCTTAATACACCTGTATGTTCTGAGACTTGGTACATATATCTACACTGAATCATTACTCTACAAAGTAAACCCCATAGATATTTATAATCCATAATTGCATTCAATCTTGTGTAATTTTGCATAATAGACCTGGCAGGTTCAAATTTTTTGCAAAGCAAAATTAGTTAATGTTCACAAAGTACTACTATAAAAAATATTTTTTTTCAAAAAGTTTTCTTGACATCATTGAATGCACCCAAAATAAACTTATGGTAGGGTTCTTCTTTCCAATTTAAGGCATGTTTGAGAAATGATACAACTTTTAATAAAAAAATTTTTTGATGTAAAAGCTTTTGAAATGTGAGGAAATAATGTGATACAATAGAGATAATGAGGAGAAGTGAAGAGGATAAAGTTAAAATAGATAGATTAGATGTATGAGTAATTGTATAGAAATAATTGAAAAGAAGGATAGTTGTACATAAAACAATTAAAAAAATTAAAAAAATAAGATAATTATAGAGAGTTAAAAATTTTTGATTGAAAAATTTCTTTGGTTAACAAACACCGCTTAATTGAAAATAGGGTTTTCTTAACAAAGATTAGAAGTTTACAAGGTTGATTTTCCAAAATGCTAAAACAAATGCTTAAATGCAATTAGACGTAGTGTCTACGTTACAAAAATCCCGTCGTTTTGCATCAGTGTGCACATATGGTGATATGGACATGATCTCAGCCTACAATCCAGTGGAACCCACACGCATTTTCCTGTGCCAAATCAATTTCAAATTGACTTTGAAAACTCATGAACCAAAACTGTTGATGTGATCGTGTCCAAACCAAAATTCGACACCCAACAAAAAAGAAAAAAAGAAAATGCTCATGTCGTTGGACCACTTAATTTCAGTGGCAAGCAATTTTTGATAAGAGAAAGCATAAAATGAATTAGATTCATTTGCAATTTTGGGGTGTTCACACCAAAATCTGGTGCATCTAAGGGTATGACTAGGAAGAGTGTAGAAGACGTGGTGGGAATGTTGGAAGGATGAGGTGTTTTCTAGTCCATGAAAGAGCTAGGAATGTCACAGGCATCATGAGAATGTTGGAGACTCAAAAAATAAAAAAAGAAAACTGATACTCCAAAACAGATCCCATCCTTGCTTGCTTTTTCTTAATTTTTTATTGGTGGTGTCATTTGAGGTGTACTTCGTCGGTTAAATGTCACTGTATTCCACTCTACTAATTCCCTCATAAATCCTCCAGGTTTAGGTGTGTGTTACCACCGACTTGTAAATTGATTGCAATTTGCTTGCCTTAAAAAGGGGGGAAAATAAAAGTAAAAATAAATAAATAAATTATTGGGTGGGATGCAAATCTTGTCTGTGATGATGACGAAGAAGCCATTTTTACCTCTAATGATAATGTCATTAACTTCACCTTCTAAATTATTATGAAAAAGTGTTGCAATTTCAAGAAAGAGGCAAACTAGGGATGGTGGAAAATCTAGGTGCCACCATAGTCAAATTTTGAGGGCGCTGTCCACCCAATTGCTAATAATTGTAAATTTGGACCATCAATGTAATAGATGCATCATAGCATAATATATTTAGACGTGTAAGGCAGAATCGATGACAGCTAAACACGAATCCCTTGGTTTCTTACGTACTTCAAACATAATTAGTACTTGTAGTAAGAAAATAATCTCTACCATTGAACAATCCTATATATATTTTTCTTTTTTTGAAGTATCATTTGTCTGATTTAGATGATTTTTCTTGTAAGGAAATAAACTAGTACTTATTTATAATATTAAATATATTGTATGGTAAAATTAATTAATTACAACGTCATGTATGTCCGTGATAGGATATGCAAGCCTTCCCATTCTCAATCATCTCTAAAATAAAAAATAGATAATATCTAGATGCAATATTTACATTCTGATTTCCAGCACCCTTCCTCTAACTAATTTCCTTTTTTTTTTAGTTAATTTTTTTTATTACATATAACATATACTCTGCTACATTAGATGTATTTTGGGTACATTAATTATTTAGTTACAAATACTTAATTATTCTAAATGGTGATATTTAGTTAAATATCATTTTTTTACATAAATATAGCCAAATTAATGTTTTACGTGGAAATAGCAATAAAACTTTTTTTGCAATTGATATAGGACATAATTAATTTGCTACAGAAAGCAGTCAAATTAAGTTTTGAGTGCAAAACCAAAAAGTGGGGGCATGTGTGGTCCTCCTTATTTGGTTGGGAGTCGTGGTCTCCCCCGTTGATATTTGAGAGCTTGTTGTCTACCTTTGGAAACATTATTAGAATTGTCTTAGAGCTTTGAATGTGATATGAATTGAGATATGTTGTAAATATACTCACATAAAAAAAAAAGTTTTGAGTGCAGAGACCATAAGCATATAACGCAATTGTTGCTATTGTCTTTCATGTAGGAATCTTGTCTCCTGTTACTACTCGTATTGATATTACACATTTATTGAGCAAAAATTTAGACAAATTATTTTGAATGAATGATTGTGCTGTAAAAAAAAAAAAAAACTGTGAGAAAGTATGATTTCAAGGTGAAACAATAAAAAAAAATTGTATTGCAAAAAGGCGACTAAGTATAATAAAATTTGTTATAGTGCCTGCCCACATTTTTAAAATTCCTTTTTCTGACTATCAAAGAGTATTTTAACTTAAATTTTTATTACAGAATTAGATCCTTTGAAGTGGGGCCCGTTATCTATCAATCCTCAAATCAAATTTTAAATTGCTATCCAGCACAGGGCAGGCCGGGTAAGGTGGCTTTTTGGCAAGTGGGGCCAAACATCCACCAACCCAACAGCCCCATGTAGGCGTGGCTCGACCAGTCCTATGATTAGTCGACCGCCCCAATAACCGATTCCAGTATTTTCATTTGCCACGATCCTCTGCCAAATGTGGCCCATCTCACTACTACTAATTAAAAAATGTATATATATGCCAAAAAGCCGAAGAGCTAGGCAAGGCATGCATGCGATACTTGGAAATTCCATTATATTCCTTGCTAGACACTGAACCAATGAAACCCCTCAGACTCATGATCATCATCATTAATTAGTTATTAATTTTTTTTTTTTTTTTTTTTTGTCCCCACCACCTTTTTCTGCCTTTCAATTTCCCCATCTTCGTCACAGCACTCCATTCCCATTTTTCATCACCCATACACTTGTCAGTGTGGCATGTGCTCAGGTGGCCATATCAAAATTTCAAATCAAAGAGCAGCACATATGGCAAGCTGATCATCAACTGTCTATTTTGTTATTATGGCGTGAGACTCTACGTCGGTGCAGGCCACTTTGCCATTTCTCACAAAATTATGAAAAAGCTTAGGGTGTATTTGTAATTTGATGAAATTTTTTTGATATAAAATTTCTTGAAACAAGAAAAGTAATATGATAGAAATAATAATGAGGAGTAAAAAAAATCAAGATGTGCTCTGGAAATAATAAAACTTTTTAAGAAAAGTTTTTAGTATAAAAATTTTTGAAATGGAAAAAACAATTTGATATGACAGAAATAATGATGAAGAATCAAGAAAATAAAGTTAAAATAGATAGGTTAAGTATATAGATAGATGTATAGAAATGATCGAAAAGTAAGGTAGTTGTACATAAAAATGTAAAAAATGATTAAAAATAAGATAATTGTGAAGAGTGAAAAGTTTTAGATTGAAAGGTTTCGATGTTAACTAAATATACTTTAATGTTAAAATAGATAAGGTAGTAGTTATATGAGTAATTGTGAGAAATAATTGAAAAATAGAAAAGTTGTAAAGTAAAAAATGAAGAAATGAAATGTTTTAAATTGACAAATTTATGTAAATGCCAAACACACGTTTACTATAATTTTCAGAAAGGAAATCAGTAATTAGTTTTCTAAGTATCTAGGAAACGATCTGATGGATCGATTCATGAATTTCCAAAATTACACATATATATTAGTTAATATTTTATAACTCAAATCTAATACTTACACGGCCATTTTAATGTTTTATCTATTAGTTTTAGTTACATCAAATAAGCTTAATAATTTTAGTCATTTATTTTTAATTAACACCTAATATAACAATATTCTTTACTTAAGTTTCAGTTGTTTGTTAAACCTATCAACCGTCAGTAAATAAGCCAGGCCAAAATCAAATACGCCCTCAATTAATGAAGGTGATAATTAAGTTTTTTGGGTAATGAATATTCATTACTTATAAGAAGCATTAACGCTTTTTTATTTTAAGATATATTTTGTAAATGTAAATCATTTATCATGTTTAATATATTTTGTCTTATTATACTACTAAAATAATTTTCATTGAAAACTTAGATTTATCAAACAGTAGTATCTTTTGAGAGTGATTGTATAACTATTAAATGTAGCTATTAAAATTTTTATTATAAATATTATTGTCTAAAAGTTTGCAATACAAATCAATTTCAGAATTATAAATAAATACACAGAGAAACATGATAAATGATTTATGCTTTAATAATATTTTAAAATTAAAAAAACCAAAGGTAAACACTGAACGTCGCGCATCGAAAAAAGGAAAAAAAACACTGAACGTCAATGCTTACCATACACATTAAATCATTACGCGTTCGATCTTTTTAAAACTTTAGTTAATGATGTAAACGAAGGTTTCATGAAGGGGTATTTAAATCATTTTACCCCAAAAATATTAATATTTCAAAAATAAAAATATGGACACCATAAAAAATTATAAAATTTAGCATATGAAATACATTCGAGAAAATATTTTCATGAATATACTTATATTTATTAACCCAGCTAACAAAATAACATATAATGGTATTAGTTCTGTAAGCTAAGGATAATATGGTAACTCCTATTATCCTGGACACATTTTTTTTTTTTTTTGCGGTTTTTTCATGAAAGTATGGGCTTGAATATATTTAATAAATGATAAAATTCGAATATATGTCCTGAATTTTGAAAATCCAGGAAAATTTACTTAAATACCCTCCTAAAATTTTTATTTTCGAAATTTAAAAATAATATACGTACATATATCCAAAATTTATAAATTTTAATTAATGAATTAAAATATTAAATACACTCGGGCCTATATATATATCAGAAATATTGAGGTGCAGTGAGGTGCAACGTCGCTGAAATGAGCCCCGCATGATCATAAAATCATAACCTACTTCACCTATTGTATTTAGCATAATGTATTATATTACTATACCAATTTTCATCCCAATCAGATATGTATATGCGCCCCATCTGAAAATGGTGTAAATTCAACGTAATCAAATAGTTTGATGTAAAAAACAACTTTAAAGTAGTTTTTTCAACATGTTAACCATTCGCTATAAAATTTATATATGGATAAATAATTGTATAAAGTTTCATTATATTCTAATATATATGGGGCATACTTTTGATCAAATGTATTGTTGTTCCGACGCTGCACAAGAACAGTTCCCTATATATATAAAGAAAACACCTATGTACTGGGCCATCCCAGCCTTGTATCTAGATGCCGAACACAAATGAAGCATGCTTGTCCTGCCAACATTTGGCTCTCCACTGTATGAATATTTTTCAAAGAAACATTTTCATTGTTGAAAACTGTATATGGTTGCAAAAATTTTTTATAACAAGAATATGATTGCAAGTTCTTTATTGGATCGAAGTCCAATACAAAAGCTTATTAGCAATGAAATTGGGAAATTTGTTCTTAGAAGTGACCATATTGCAACGGACTTTACTGTATTTAATGCCAACATGAAATTGGTTGCTAAAACCCACATTTCAAGCAATTACATTTCATTTTATTGTTTGTGCGGGCTTTTGAATTAAGCTTCCGCTCAAAATTTTCCTTCTGGTGGAGAATCCGTTTTAGTTATAAGCAATGCTTTAATACGTGAACAATTCCTTGTTATCCAACAGCTTTTGAATTAAGGTTCCATGAGTATCTTTCTTCCAATGCTTTTTTTTTTTTATTGGATTCTTCCAATGCTTAACAGCCCTCTTTGAACAAATACCCAGAGTTCCTATGTTCCTGGGTTAAGGCGAGATGAAAATGTAATGGGATTTTTCATTTTCAAAAATATGCTATAATTTTCAATATAATTTTGCTTTTTCATTATATTATTATCTTGCTTCTTACATTTTCAGTACTATTTTTTCTATTCTCAATATGAAAAATTCCTCGTTTTATTCTTATCTCATTTTAATCATAAAAATGGCTCCAAACACGCCCCCTATTGGGCAACTTTTAAATTTTAATTTGGATTTTCATCTTGAATTTTCTTTATTTTCCTATATAAGTTTTCATTACCTAATACATAATTGGGTTTATGTAAGCTGATAGAAGTTGTTTTATGTGACTCCTTTTATTTTTAATATTATGATGCTCAAAAGAAAAACCCACTTAATTTGCTGTATTTAACATCGTTTATTTAATCATAGACCAAATTTCATCTATATCAAATATATCTATAAAGTTTGTATAAAATTGCAGTCATGTCCCTTTCGTTAGGATGCCGTTAGATTTTTATGTAAAATGACGATAATGCCCTTTAAATCAAATGATAAGCTTGCAATTTTTTCCAATATTGTAGATATATTTGCTATTTCATTATTTTACATATTTTGTGATTATTATTGTTTTAGTTTTTTTACAAGAATGCTTACAATATTTTTAAAAATTGAAAGCGTATAATTTAGCTTAAGGGCATTATTGTCATTTTATATAAAAGTCTAACGACATTCTAACGAAAGGGACATAGTTGCAATTTTATGCAAACTTTGTAGGCATATTTGCAAATTCAACAAACTTAGTGACACGGATGCAATATTGGTTATACCTTGTAGACATATTTCCAAAAATCCCTTTGTTAATCAAATACACGTGTAGTCCATAACTCTGGTTATGAATGTGACCAATGTCATTAGCCTAATTGGATTATACAAATCCAAGCTGGGCCGAGGAGGCCATAATTTGTTGGATCATCTTCCATTTGTCAATTAGGCATCAGACAAAAACCTTCAAAAAGATACAGCCCAAAATATCTTTTTCACCCAGTTAAGGGTTAAAAAATTATTTCTGTTTTGAAAATGAGATTGAGTGATAGGAATACAACTTTAACGGACATGATCTGACCCACTTCGAATAATTAGAAAAAAAAATCTGATTCTTAATTAACCAAAATCCTATTATTTGATCAAAACCTATCTAAAAGAATCGATGTGATTAAAATTTCAGAGGATTTTCCGTAACTTTACTTGCCTAACGGATAATTTTGTAGAACTAAACCGTGCACTATATTTAAAGATGCATGTTTAGCTAACCATACATTAACTAAACATTTTAATCCTAAAATGGTTGATTTGTGTGTCCTATCTAAACTTTTATCAGTCTAATATCTATATTTCTAATCAAATAAATATTTTGAACAGGGTGAATGATCTGAATCTAACAAATTAATCCACTAAGCATTGAAGGAATCGATTATTAATTTATAAATTAAAATAATTGAAGTGTAGAATTTTGGTGGAAAAACATCATCATACTCATCATTAAATAAAGAAAATAAAACAACACTCTCGGACACACGTCCTAACAGTACATGGCACAGACAGCATCATGTAGAGGAGATTTGTATTCCTGGTGCTACACACATTCCTGTCTCGGCCTTTTCTTTAAAAAAAAAAAAAAATGTTTAGGTGGACGACTATTAAAATGCATCCACGCATATAATTGGTGCCATGCTGATCAGAAAAAGCCTTCTACCCTTTTGTGGCCTTTTCCTACGCGTGTGAAGAAAACAAAGGCTGAATCATTACTATCCCTTGCTCCGCTTTCTGATGGTGACTGCACTAGTACTCTTCTCCTCTCCTTCATATCCTCTCAAACAGTTTCTTTTTATTGATTGGGCCACGCTTCGATTGTATAATTAGAAGTTTTTTCGGGTTGAACCGTGGATGGGGGCACATTCTCATGATGACATAAAAATAAACTTCTCGTATTTTGTAATATCATTCTCTTTATCAAGGGTTGGCTTAAAATATACATATATATTTACGTATAAAGTAAAAAATATATATTTATGTGTAAATTATGAAAAATACTCAGATCCATTTATATGTATAATAGAAAGTAAAATATTATATAGAATTACTTATACACATAAGAATGATGCTTTAGACAGTTTGGATGGCGAATATATAATTTTAAAATTAAAATATTAAGTGAATGATTTTATTATATTGATTTTGTACTTTTTAATCTAGGGCCTACAAACACTTTTTTATTTACATCAAGTTATTCTTCAATCTTAACAAATAATTTTGAATAATGAATTTACGTTATCATTAAGATAAGATACAAGGAATGAAGTTACATGATACACCAGAAACTTCTATTTAACCTAATTATGCAGAAGAAAATTTTTAATTTGTTTCTTATTTTTATTATTTATTGCTTTTGAATTAAATTCCAGGTAGGCCCCACCACCAACGCATAAAAATTATAAATCGAATGCATCATTTTATTTTTGAGCGAATGTGGGGTGCTTATGACATCAATTAAGGGAACCACCTCAGCAATGCATCACTGTTTGTGAAAGTGAATTAATAGTTGGCAACGTTTGGGTCTATTTTAGAGATTATAGGAGACCCAATAACTTGTTAAATTTAATACTTCTGGTCACAAGTACTAACTAACAAGGGAAACTTCCAATAAACAAAATTAATCACAACCATAAACTAAAATCAAACTAAAAAGATAATGCGATTATCGTGGTTCGGTCTCCTGGCCTACTCTACTTTCTAAGTACACAAGGTTTGGGTTTTGCTAGTCAACTTAACTCATACAAGTTACACTTGTACAATTCAAGCGCTTGTCTTCTAAATTTAAAATTTAGGTCTAGTTGGCTAGACAAGCAATTACCCTTTGATTAGCTTCCTCTTGGTTTAACGGTCATCAATACTAAGGTGATACAAGACAATAATCAATAACAAAATCATTGAACAACCAAACTAGTTCATTATACTTGCAGAAGCAATACTTGGATGAATTCTTCAAGCTTTTTTATACTTGTACTTCTATAGCAGTTCTCACAAGCTTTGCTTCTCAATATTTTAAGGTTTTTCATACACAAAGGCTTAGCTTGAATCTCCACATTTTCCATAAAAGATAGTTTGGGTATGTGTATAGTTGGATCAAGTTTATCCACAGGATCTTCAAACTTCAACAAAATAATTGACCTTTTTGTCCAAAATGGTCAACCTTTTTTGCAATGAAAGATATCCATGAGATTTTACTGAATTCTGAGTTAACATTTGGTCCAGAAATGTTGGACATTTCCTTTGTTCAATAGAAAACAAAATTTCCTTCTTCTCCAGGCTTTCGACAACTCATTCTTCAATCACAATTTATCTTAATTATATATAGTCATATCCAATCATAATTAAGAATATAATTTTTATAATCATATCACAGTAATCATATCTAATTAATTACACAATCATATCCATACACAATTAATGACTCAAACATATCCAATCACAATTAATGATGTAATTAATCTCATAATGCAATCACCATATTATAATCTCAAGAAAATCTTAAGCTGCGACTAGTTCTTGCTAAGTTAAGAAAGATTTACTTCAACTCAAAATCAATTGAGCGATTTGTCATCATCAAAATCGTCAATAGATAATACATAAGCTGTCAAATATCAACCAAGATACAAAAGATCAATTCAACTGATAAAAAATAAAAAATTCATATCAATCAGTATGTAACACCCCAGCCCGAGCGTCACAACCTTACCTCAAGATTGTTCGACTGGTAAACGCGATGAGGATTGTTGCCCCGTCACACGGCGGGTTTTAACAGATATTTATCCAATTAAATATCTTTTTCATAGAAGTTTAATTCCTCATATGTTTATTTCATGTATATCTAAGTCATTTCCATCCAATAATGTCATAACTAGACATGATTTTCATAACATATTTCAAACCATCTCATAAATCAGATATTATTGCATGTATCATCATAGATGTCAACACAAAACGTCAAAGTATTTACAATCATACGACATAAGTTTTTCACAAACATGAAACTTATAATGTCTTCCATTTCCTCAATAGTCAGCTCCTTGTTCCTTTGCCAGGTCTCTTCTTTCATCTGTCTATGAGTTTGGAAAACAAAAACGTGAGTCGAAACTCAATAAGCAAGCTTATATTTTACAGGCAATTCATTTTGAAGACATATTTATTTAAAAGTATTTTTCTCCCTTCAGTAGAGACACTTATCAAGTGATTAACTACCTGTGGAGCAAAAATATTTTCATAAAACACTTAAACACTTTTCATAAACATTTCATAAATATTGGATGTGCAAATTCATCATTTCCATTGATGATGTTATCCTTCATGTGACGGTACGCTAACTCGGGAAACCCTCTTTCATGACATGTTCCTTTCTATCTTTGGCGCCGGACCTACCAACTTGGCAATGTCAAGGGGGACTCTTTGTCCACTTACTACCTCGACTAACCTACCTCGCCGGTCCTTTCCAACTTGGCGACGTCAAGGGGGACTCATTATCCACTTACTACCTTGACTAGCTTACTTGATTTCCATTCCATGCATGACTTTTAGTCACCCCGGCATTATATACCCTCTTACACATAGAACTTGTCATTCTCATGTAGAGAATTCTTTGCACCATCCCTTTGAAACATCATTTCAAATCCATACTTCATCACTTTTCATGAATAATTGCGAAACAATAAGCAATCATTTATTTCAATAGAAATAAATATTTCAATACGCATATAGATAAGGAATGACCATCCTTAAATACCTTGTAATGAAAACTAAAATTATTTAGAAAGCTACTTGCTTACCTCGCTTGCTTAGCTTTCCGTTTCGCTTATCTTTTTGCCTTTGCCTATACATATAAGAATGATATAACATTCATATATTTCCTTTGCTTGCATTCAACTCAGTTTTCCAACCCATTTTCATTAACATGCATAATTCTTTTGACTTCTCAAGTCGTTACTTGTGCACTACATGGGTTATTACGCATCACATTTAGTCCTATAAGTAGGGTAACCATTCAACCACATAAAGTTCATCCAATAATTATCATTTAATGGCTCATTACCTTTTTAAAGCCATTTTCTACTTATTTTCTAAAATTCACACAACGTTGCTCATTTTAAGTAGTCGTTATTGCCTTAAGTCTCATTAATTAATCCAAAAATTTGAGATTAACATCATGCAATTGTAAACAGTAATATATTCACAAAATTTATCATATTTTCATACATTTTTGCACAAAAACCAAATTATATAGGTCATTTACCACTCATGCATGTCTATCCTTTCACATACAGCCATTTAACAATACATATATGAGGCATTTCATAAAATTTTCCAAGTCAGAAATTTAATCCATATGTCATCATGATAATTATCCTTAATTAACACTGTACTTAGGATATTTTTATGGAATTTAAATCTACTAATCATAGGTTTTCAAAACAGCAACTTTAGAACCCATTTTTTACCCGTTTAACGTATCTTTTGACACATAACCCTAAGCAGATTTATAAATCCGAATTTTCAGTAAATAATCACACTTTTATTAATCCAAATTTAGGGTATTAACATATATATCAATTTGGATCATTTATACATAGGTTTCATATTTTTTTAAAATTTTTTTCTCCAACTATCCACATATGTTGAAATCAGGTGTACTGAAATCTCAAAATCTTGAATTAATATCAAATGAATTATTTTTGATCTTAAATTTATACTATATATTAATAACTACATTAATTAACTAAAATAAATATTTTTAGCAAAAAAAATTAATAATTTATATTTATTTTGGTATTTTTACCTTGCTGGACAGAAACATCAATTTTCAGACAGCCTGAACCACGTTAATTATGGGGTATATTTATACCCATCAAAACCTAATTTTTATTTTATTCATGTGATTCCCAATTTTTTTTATATTTCTTGTAAAATTTCGAGCCCAAAATTCTTTGTATAAAAATAATTAAAAATTCTTTGGTGCAGCTGATCCTGTTACCCGTACAACCCTGTTCAGGTTGATTTTCTCAAATTTTTAATTTGCAACTGGATTATCTTTTTAAGCTAAAATTTGGTCTTTCATTAATCACCTCATAATTATTCTTTCTAAAACTTTTCAGGCTGAAATTAATCCATTTACTATTCCGTTCATATTTTAGTTTACAACATCAAATAACTTCCAGATTTGAGGCATAAAATCAAGATTAACATATGCTTACTTGATTAATTGATAATCCCTCTTTTTCCCTTTCTTTTTTCCTTGTTTTTCTTCCTTATTTATTGGCTCTAGAGCTGGACGCGAGGGCTGCCTTGGGGAAGAAGATTTCAACACTTAGAAATTTCTCAAACCTCTCTCTCATATGGACGTGTACACCATTTTATAAGCTGGATAAGATCCAGCTGTGGGCCTCACTTGGCTGATTTTTCCACAGAAATTTAACGTGTAGTTATCCCCCTTCATGTGTTGGACATTTTACAACCAAGTAAAATACATTTTCACCATTTTTGAAAATCCAAAAATCAGCTCACATCTTGACCGTCCACCTGTCCACTTTTGCATCCATCCATGGCAGCTGCTGTTCACGAATTTTCTTGGAATTTTTCCACATAATTAAATGCTCATTTATGTATCCCAACATTTCATCTATTTATGTGCATAATTTATAAAATAAAAAATTTAAAAAAATCCAGCAATAATATCACTTGAACGTCCATGTATGGACATCTCACCTATGCTCACTTTGAGCTCTTTCCATAGCTCATTAATTCCAGAAAAATATCTAAAGAATTTCCACACATATTAATGTATAAAATACCATGCATCGCACCTGCATTTGACACCTATTTGGTTCATTAAAAATTGCATTTAATACATGCACCTTTTGCCTTAAATGCATGGTACTCTTGAGGTGTAAAGTCAACTATGTGCACCTTTTTCAATTCTGATATTTTCCCAACATAATTTGCTTAATCCAAACTTCCAAAATTTTCATCTCATAATTTCATTTAACCGTTTCAAATTTCATCTCAATCCGATTTTCCTAGCTCAAGTTATAGTCGTTTAAAGTTAACGGTTATATTTGAGTTATGTTCAATAAATCATTAAACCAATAAATCATTATATGTACTAAGAAACTCTAATTCCATATATAATACAAAATTTTCAAAAAATTTAGCAATTACATATTAACTTTCAAAGGATACTTGTATTTTTGCAAAATATATATTTTCACTGTTGAGACTTAAACCTCCCACCCCACATTTTGGGTAAGAAAATGAGAGGGGCCATTCTCATTATAAAAAGGTAGTTTGTTCCCCCTCATTTCCACACCACCACAACACATAATAGCTTAAATTGTTTTAGGGTCAAGCTAGGGCTAAAAAGTACTTTTAGGTTTGGCTTTTTGAGGTATGTTATTCTTATAGCATTGTAATATTTAGTGTTTCATTTAAAAAAGTTATTTTTGTCACTAGCATTATTGTGGTGAAATATGAGCATTGTTTTAATTATATATTGTATTAGTGTCAGTTTATGTGCAAGTAATGTTATTGTGAAATTGTTTTCAAGTTGTGTTATTGTGGAGGATATTCTCAATAAGAGGTATTAGAGCCAGTATTAGCTTTAGTATTGTTACAGTTGTGTTAAGGTGAGTAAGATCATCTTCTAAACATGACTTTAAAAAAGTCAAGTCAAGAACCTTTCAAATGACTTCAACCAATGGTTTTATACAATATCAAATTCCAAGGCTTAAAGGTAAAAATTATGAATATTAGAAAACTTAGACGAAAGTTATTTTTAAATTTTAAGATATTTAGATATTGTTGAAAATAGGTATGAAAAGCCCACACCCGAAGTAGAAAGTGCAATACAATAGGCACAAAAAGTTAAATTAAAGGATATGAAAAAGAAATACTAGAAGGCTTTTCCTTTTCTATGCTAAGAAGTAAATAAAGAAATTTTAAAAAAATTGTAGCAACAAAAAGGTCTTATAAAGCCTAAAGTATCCTTAAAAAGAATTTTCAAGGGTTCGCATGTGTTAAAGCTGTTCAATACAAGTTCTGAAAGCTAACTTTGAAAATTTCAAGATGAAATCTTCAAAATTGGTACAGATTATTTTACTCATACATTAGCTACTATCAAATAAATGAAAGCTAATGTTGAAAAGTTGCTGGCATTTCTATCGTATAAAAGATTCTTATATTTATAATCCCAAAATTTGACATGACATGTCAAATTGAAGAACCTAAATTTTTTTTTAATACATCAGTTGATGAAGTAACAGGACCATTAATAATACATGAAGTCAAAATAAGCCAATGCTCAATCGAAGAGCAAACATTATAGACAAAGTAAGTTTTTAGTGATTTAAGTATGAAAAGAGGTAGAGATATTTCACATGGTGGAGGTAATTGAGGAAGAGAATGAGGAAGATTTAATGTAAATGAAGCTCGTAGAGATTTTCAAATTAAGAATTCAATTAAAATAGAGGGCATGTGGTTGAGGTTGTGGTTGAGCATTTGGACAAATGCAAGGAAGAGGAAACTATGCCAAAATAGATAAGTCTCATATTCAATATTATAACTGTAGCAAATTTGTTATTATAGTTATAAATGCTATAGTCATCATACAAATGAAGATTGGATTAATCATACAGAAAAGAATATTTAAATGAAAGAAATTTTACTTCTAATATGCAATGTTACACATAAAATAGAAGATTCTTTATGTACTTGGATATTGATTCTAGTAATAATATGTATGAAAACAAAGAATTATTCTCTTAAATTGATGAAAATTTTCAGCGCGTGGCTAAATTTGGTGATAATTCTACCCTTGAAGTTGAGTCAAAAGAAAAAAAATTCTAATTTGGGTAAAAGACAATATACAATAACATATAGTAGACTTTTTTTATGTACCAAAATTGAAAAATAGTTTATTGAATTTGATGCAACTTTTACAAAAGAGATATAAGATTAGCATGAAGAACATATACTGTAAATTAAAAAGGAGCAAACATAAGTCATCACAAATGTTAAGATGACACCAAATAGAATTTTTTCTCTTTATATTTAGAATGGAAGACTACCATATTTTAATACTATTATAAAAATGATTTATGGCTCTGGCATTTAAGATTTAGACATTTAAATTTCAGTGAGTTGAAATTATTGTATTAGAAAAATATGGTAATGGAATTGCCATTGATCGATTGTACAAATGATGAAGGTGAAGACTACATACTGGAAAAGAAAAATCTAATTTCTTTTTCAAAAAATTAGTTAAGAAAGTCTAAGGAACTGCTATAGATTATTCATTCAGATATATACAAGCCTATTGAGCTTCAATCATTTGGGGATAAAAGGTGCTTATAGCCTTTATTAATGATTTTAGCATAAAGTCATGAATTTTCTTTCTTAAAGAGAAGTCAAAGCATTTTTAGTGTTTCAAATGTTTAAATTATTTATTGAAAAGCGAAGTATTCATCTTCTTAAATGCTTAAGAACTGACCAAGGTGGTGAATATACTCAAATGATTTTGTTTGGTTCTATAAAAATCATGGTATCAAGCATCAATTGATAGCATCATACACTCTACAATAAAATGGAGCTGCAAAAAGAAAAATTGAACAATTACGAACATGGTTAACAGTATGTTGAAACGAATTTTTCATTAAAATGTTTAGGGTAGAAACTACGAATTGGAGTATTCATATTTGGAGCATGTGCCTAATAAAAAGTATGAAGAATATAATACTAGAAGAAACATGGAGTCGTTACATGTCAAGTGTAACACATCTCGGAGTTTTTATTGTATCATTTCTGCTCATATTCCTCATAAAAGATAAAAAGTAGATGACAAAAAGTGAGGTATGTTTATTAGATATAGTAATAATTCTAAAATTTAATGATTTTATGATCACAAAATTAAAAAAAATATGTATAGTAAAGATGTGACTTTTGCCAAAGATAAAACTTTTCAATGGACAGAAAATAAGGAACATATTATTCCTTTATAATTTATAAAAAAATGAAAAAGAACTATGTGAAACCCCGACAATATGCGCGTTATTTCGACATTGTAACCCTAGATTCTTTTGTAATTATTTTTATGATAAATACAAATTTATGAATTATATTGGTGGACATGTGTATTGGAGATTGAAATAATGTAATTGGGAATTTAACCTCATGAATAGTGCCTGTGAATAGTAAATATGAATAGTAGCTGAGGATTAAGACATGTGATTAAGAGTTAATCACTTGGGCTAACTTAATCACAAAAAGACAAAATAAAGATTTAATCACTACAGGACGAAATAGCAATTCTTTTGGATATTCTAATCAAAATTTGGATTTTAGTGGAAAAATAGAAAAAATTCATAAATTACAAGCTGGGTGTCGGAATTCGATGAAATTTTTTATGGATGGTTAAAAATTCATGATGGACATAATGAATGGGTTAAGATGTTATGAAAATCACAAATCAAGGGTCAAGATGACACATCAAAATAAGATAAAAAAGTAACCCAACTTTACATTAATTAACTTTTGACTTTTTATTTAAAATAAATAATTAAAAAATAAAAAATTAATTAAAAGGCTGCTGCTCAGGGGCTGGAGCAGGCTAGGGTGGCTAGAGGTTTAGCCAAGATCAATGGTTCATGATCAACCTCATCTTTAATCAACGGCTAAGATTTATTTAGCATAAATTAATTAATTTGAAAAAATAAAAAAATAGGTAAAAACTAGGACTGCATAGGGTGGCTGGAGCAGGCATAGGGTGGGCAGCTCTTGGCTCAAATCAATTTTCAAAATTAAAAAGAAATACCAATTTATAATTAAATACCTCAAAGCTATGGGGTAAATTCCAAATTCTTGAAAAATGCAACACTGTAAATATGGCATCAGGGTGAACGTCCAAGGCCATCAAAACCCAGCTCCATTTGAGCCATTCCAAGTTCCCAAACCATCCCACACGTCCAAGGAAAGAAAGGAGTAAGTTAGAGAGAGAAAGTGTGAGAAAAAAGGTGTATCTCCACTTCGGGTAAACAATTTCTTTCTAAATTTTTTGGATGTTAAGTAGGGTAAAAACATGCTTAGATAATACCTAAGCATGAGAAAATAAGTATAGATATAATGCTTAAATAGAATTATGCTAAATCATCAAAAATTTGGAGCGAAGATAGGGTATTCGGGAAGATAGCATATGATATGTGAAAATAATGCTCCAAAATTGATAAATGATGATTTGGGATGTATGATTATGATAAATATGATGTTGGAATGATGATATATCAATTTCATGATTTTTGGAATTAAGAATTATACTTGAGTGAATTTATGTTGATTTTTAATATATGGAGAAAATAATTTTTTTTGCCTAGTAAATGATAATAAATTCAAAATGTATGAAATTTTCTATGATATACTAGGCATAAGCTATGTCATGGTATTTTTTATTTTTGGAAAAAATATCAATTTTTGGAACTCATGAATAGTAATCACGTCTTTGTGAACAGTAATTTCGAATGAAAAGTAACTGCTACAGTGATTTTGCTACAGTAACAGCGTGATTTTGGAGAAAATTGAGATTAATATTTAAATATAAGGATGAAATTTTTGAGGAACCTTTGGATGAAAATATCCATATAAAGAAATAATGCCCAAATATTATAGAACATGCATGGGAAGCAGCTTGAATAGAAGAAATAAAATATCCTTTTTCCTTGAATAAGAAAAGGAAAAGAGAAAGTCGAGGATACCAATTGAGGAGGTAAGTAAACTATATGCTTTCTAAAATATTTCTAAATGATTGCAAATTGTTTGCTCACGTGTTTTATAAATTATATTTAAGAATGACCATTCCTGTAATGCTTTACATGAAATGATTGCTAACTGTTTGTTAAATTACTTTCTAAATAATTTATCAACTTTTATGGAGCATGTCATGCCGGCATATGTATGTATGAACATGGTGCACAAGGAAGAGGCTTTTGTGGAGGTAGTAAGCGGAACAGAGGGTCCCTCTTCGCTATTGCCAAGTTGCAAGGGTTGTGTGCCGGCGGTGTCCTCCCAGAGGTTGGAGGCACAAGGAAAGTCATGAATGAGTGAATGCATTGCATTCTCATAAAATGCATAAAAAGTTTTCTGTCCCATTGGTAATTGATCACTTGGTAAGTGTCTCCTACCAAATGGGGAGAAATGCATTTGAATGAAAGAAAAATGTTTACTTACCAAAGAAAAAGGCTTGCTTACTGAGTATTATTACTCATATATGTTTTCAAAATGACAAACAGGCTATGGAGCTGACTCTTAAAGGATGCCAGGTAGAAATGGCCTGCAAATTTAATTGTAGTTATATGTATGCGTCCAAAGGGACAAATGTATGATAATCATGTTGAAGACATATTTTATGGATATTACACACATGATTGTGCTTATATGAATTTTTTCAATAAAAAGAAGATATGAATGGTTTTATGATGATATGGATGAGTTTATTATGAATTGAATAGTTTTTATGATGATATGGATGAATTTATTATGAATATAGTGTATGCTTAAGTGATGAATGAAAAGAAAAAGAAATTTGGACGAGATCCAATTAAGAACCCGCTGCGTGATCAGGGCAACAATCCGGACTCACATTTACCAATTGATAAGATCCCGAAGTAAGATCAAATGTGACGCCTCGGTTCAGGGTGCCACAAACTACCAGAATCAAGTAGAATGCAGGATGAAGCTAATTCACAGAGAAGAACCGCTAAGAAGTCTAGATTAATCAAGTACTAACGATGCGGTTACTAGACCTCAAAGAACTCAAAGCAACCAACTTAGATTAGAGATTGTGGTAAGTAATGACAACGATAATGATATTGATGAAATGATGATGAAATTTCACATGCACGATTTACTTTCTTTTTTGAAATTGATTCATTAAAATTATGAAAGTTCTATAAAAGATGAAAAATGGAAGAAAGCAATGCAAAAAAAAATTCAACAGAAAAGAATAACACTTGAAAATTAATTGATCTTTCTATAGGGCATAAATACATTGATGCAAAGTGGGTTTATAGAATAATATTCAATGTAAATGGTGAAGTTGAAAAGTATAAAGTCAAATTTGTTGCTGATGTAGTAAGTTAAAATTGATTACAATAAAGTTTTTATACTTGCAGCTCAGCAAGAAACAATAGGATTAGTTCTTTCACCAGTTGCCCAAAACTCATGGCCTAATTTTCGGTTAGATGCAAAATCGATTTTTAGATGGAGATCTGCTGAAGAAATGCATGTGGAACAACTCTCCAGTTTTATCAAATAAAAAATAAAAAGAAAGTTTGCAAATTGAAAAAGCCTTGTATTATTTAAAATAAGCCCAAGCATATTATGACTCTCTTTTAACAATAATTTATACAATTTTGAATATTTCACTTGTTTTTATTAATTGATACTATATTAATTTTCTCTATTCATTTAGCATTAACTTGGTTCTTATAATTTTATTAAAAAATCTTGTTAACCAAGTTGTACTTATATGATTCATGCACTTCTA
Source organism: Annona cherimola (assembly GCA_030490835.1). Classification (NCBI taxonomy): domain Eukaryota; kingdom Viridiplantae; phylum Streptophyta; class Magnoliopsida; order Magnoliales; family Annonaceae; genus Annona; species Annona cherimola. The sequence continues at coordinate 81,714,427 of CM059975.1, read as the reverse complement.
TGTTTCAATTGGTATGTTATTTGAACGTGATGCTTTTCCTTTCCTCATTTTTCAATGGCTTCCTTTATTTCATAGGTTCTAATTTTTGAGAAATAACTAATATTTCTAATTCCTATATATAAATTGTCATCTAATGTTAATTGTTCTCATGACGTGTCATTTAATAAATAAAAAATAAAATTTCCATTCTCTAATTTTTATCCTTATTTCTAATATATCCAACATGGCTTAAATCATTGCCTTTGTTTTCTCTTAACTATCTTGAATAATTCTTTTTCCTTATTTAGTTTCCTTAAAATATCTAGAAATGATAAAAAAACTTTATTTATATATTTAATACATTAAACTTAACATGTTTGCAAAAAAATTAAGAAAATACCTAAAAATATAATTTTTAGGCTGCCATAAGTAAAACTTTAGGTTGTATTTGGTAAACGCAATGAATGGGAATGAGTGGGAAATTGTGGGAAGTCGACGCCACATATACAACTTCCCACTTCCCAATATTTTATTTTTTTTATTTTTATCTCTACATTCTAATTATTTTTCCTACTAACTATCACCAACAAACCTATTTATTCTAACTATATCTCTATCATTTTCTATCAATCACATTTCTCAAAATATTCTATTTTTCATTTCCCATCATCTCCCACAATCATACCAAATGTCAACTTCCCGAACGTCCCCTTTTTTAGGTCAAATTAAGAGGATCAACTCCCTAACACACACACACATATGTATATATATATATGTGTGTGTGTGTGTGTGTGTGTGTGTGTATAGAGAACTTTTCCTGTGTAGTGAAGTGCACTATAATTAATGGTGCATTTGGTGAAAAATGGGTTTCATACGTACTTAAATATATTGATAATTTATACAATAATTTATTTATATATAAATTTTATAGTAAATGATTTGCATGTTGAAAAAATAACTTTAAAGTTGTTATTTATATTAAACTTTTTTATTATATTGAATTTGTACAATTTTTAGATGGAGTATATGCACATATCTAATTGGGATGAACATTGATATGGTAATAGAATACATAATTCTAAATACAATGAGCGGAGTAGATTATAATCTTATAATCATATGGGGCCCGTTTTGACTGTTCTTGAATATTTTTCATATATATATATATACACCTAAAATGCTTTGTCTAATGAAACATCGTTAAATTTATGGTCACAAATTCCTATACGATTTTCATTAGAATATCGTTAAATTTTTCTACAAAATAATGAAAATGTTCTTTAAATTAAGAAATGCATTTGCATTTTTTGCAAATATTATAGACATATTTACTAAAAGACTTTTATTAAGGGGTTGTATTTGCATTGATCAAGGTACATTGCTAGAGCTAGTGCTCTATCTTTTCAAAATTTTATCTACCATTGCTGTTAGTTAAAGCTCCACATAAGTGATGAATCAATAAAATGATCTAAGCCATGTTTATAGAAAGTCTAGCAATTTTCATGATTACCAACCCTTTGTGAAATTGGGCGTGGATTTATGTGCATTGATGCCAAAGTTGAAGGAGCTAAATGATGATGATGGACTTGGAAAGGGGTGCTTCCATACCAATATGAGATTTGTTATTGGTTTTGAAGGAGATTGGGGTAACACATCTAGTTAACAACATTGATTTCATTGAGATTCGACAGTGGAGAATGTTAATTTCTTAAAGGCTTACATCGGCGATGTATTAATGGTTAATCTAATGCAATTAGTGAAGGAGATCACTGAGATGATGCTGGATCATTGACAGAAAATGGGTATTCTTAACTAGGAGCATTATCATACTTGATGGAGCCTGTTTATTGGGTTTCATTGGCTTTTGTAGGGAGATGTTGATCATAGAAAAGGATATAAGCATCGCCAATTTCATTGAGGTTACCAATTATGGAAACAACTGAATTTTTTGTGAACATGACTTGGATCCTTCTATCGCTTTTGTTAAATGTAATACTTAAAAAGCAGTAAGTGGCATGTGGTATCGTGGGTTCTACATTTTAGAGTACAGATTACTAGCTTCCAATGTGGCTTGGTTAACACTATAATGGGAAATTTTTTAGGTAGCAATGAAAGGTGGACTTCTTGTTCTCATTTATAAATAAGGGCTTTGTTCAAGTTCATTGTATTCATATCTTATTTAATACATTTGAGAGTTTTTGTGAGTATCAACTTTTTTTTTCATCTTCACTATTATGTGTGTTGAAGAGTTATTTGTGAGGTTTGTAGTAGGAGCAACAAGCACAAGATAATATTATGGTATCAAAGTTAGAGATTTTCAAATTAAAGCTTCAAATTTTAAGTTCGACCTTACAATTTTTTTATCTATTTCAGATTGCCTGCAATGCGTTTTTATTATTGCTTCAATTAAGAACTTGTGTCTGTGAGTCATTTGTTGGTTAATTTGAGAGAAGAAATTTCATTTTCTTAACTTAGCATGGTTAATACAAATGGTTTAGTATTACTCAGCTTAACATTCCTAATTCTAGTGGTGAGAATTATGATTTTTGGTGCATTAAGATGAAAACTATTTTTGTTTCATAGGATTTGTGGGATTTAGTTGAGAATGCTATACAAATCTATTTGAAAGGAATTCTCAAACACATAAACAAACTAAATAGTTGCATGATAAAAGAAAGAAAGATTTAAAGACTCTTTCTTTTATTCAGTAAGTTGTCATGGATAGCAATTTTTAAGGACTATTGCAGCGAAGAAATCCAAAGAGGCATTAGACACATTGACTCTTGAATTTCAAGAGAATGCATAGGTAAAGATGATGGGATTGCAATCGCTTCAAAAGAAATTTAAAATTTTAATACTTAATTTTCAATCTCCATAAAATTTCTTTTCAATTGTGAAAGTAAATCAAATTTGTAGTTATAGTGACAAATTGTCTAGTAGTATTATTGCTCAAAGAATTTTGTATGCTTCGCCATTTAATTATGATCATGTTGTGATTGTCATTGAAGAATCAATAGATCTAAATACTCTAACTGGAAGTGAACTTTGATGTTCCTTAAAATCTCATGAAGGAAGAATGGCGAAAACCTATAGTTAAATCTGACAAAAAAGAATTTCAATTAAAGTGCAACATTTCTACTAAAAAATCAAATATTGCAATTGATGGTAGTGATAGAAATGCAAATTATAGAGATTTTGATAAATGTTTTGAGTTCAGAGATCGAGGCAGAGATAGAGGCAATGGCAGATTTGATAATCAGAATCATCAGTAGTATACATAGAATACATCGAGAAAGAAGGCTAATGAACAACAAAATTAGAAGGCTTCATTTAAAGAAGGCAAAAATTCAAATATTTAGTGTTACTTCTGTAAAAAGGATGGGCAAGTAGAAAAATTTTATTGTGCTAAACAAAGGCAATAATAGATTAATTTTATTAAGTGAGAAGAGAAAAATCATTTATTTGCTATTGTAGATGATGCTCCTGAGATCATCTAGTTGTAAATATTTGATTTCTTGATAGTGATTATAGTAGCCACATGATTGGTAATGAAAAGTTATTTATTGATATAAATACATCTATTACTAAACTAATCAGAATGGGAAATGGTTAATCATCACATGTTAAGGGTAAATGAATGATATTAGTACATTTATAGAATGATGATACCAGAAAAAATTGCAAATGTGTTATATGTTCCAAATATGAAAGAGAAATTTTGAGTCTTGGATAGATCATTCAATATGATTATTCTCTTATTTTTTTGATGAAAAATGTTGTATTTATGATTCTAAGCATCCAAAGGATTTTTGTTGAAATTTCAATGAATGGAAGTCATTTATTTCCTCTTGAATGTGGTTGTGCTATAAATTCAGCTATAACTTTTCATGATTCTATTGACTTTTGATTATGACATAGAAGATTTGCACATTCAAATTTTAATAGCTTAAAGCTTTTACCATAAAAATAAATGGTTGATGGTTTGTATCTTATGATCGAAGAATATAAATCATGTGAAGGTTTTATTTCGGATAAGCATCATAGGAATCCCTTTCCTATTGTCAGTTGTTCTTAGAAAGCAAATTTACCTTTGGCGTTAATAATGCTAATATATGTGGTCCTACACCAACATTGTCATTAAAAGAAAGTATATCCTAGTGTTTGTTAATGACTTTACGTGTATGATATAGGATTTACCTTCTAAAGTATAAATCTAATGCACTATTTTCTTTTTAGAATTTTAAAATTTCTATTGAGAAATAGATTAGTTTGTATATTAAATCACTTTACACAATTAAAGGTGGTGAATTTATTGGAATATATTTTGAGAATTTTTGTGATAGTTGTGGCATTCGAAGGTAATCGACTGCACCATGCAGTCCTCAGAAAAATGATATAGTGGAATAAAAGAATCATATTATTGTGGAACTTTTCAGACCTACATTAAAAGAGAAAACTTGCAAAATAATTTTCGGGCTAAAGCAGTGGCAACAATAGTATATGTTCTTAATTGATCTCCAACAAAAATAGAAAATAGAACCCCATATGAAATTTGGGCTAACAAACATCCATAGATAAGTCATTTGAAAGTTTTTGGTTGATTTACCGGTACTTGGTACAATGGTAACTATAAACCCTTATTATTTTGAATTTGGGTATTAATGTAATACTTAGTACTTGTGTAATTAAGGAACACATAAAATATAAGTATGCAAAAAGTTTCTAGATGTGTTCAACATTTCTATAAATGAAAAGCTTCGAATTATAATTATATTTTAAAGAAGAAACAACAAATTAACCATTGATGTGTGTGGTGAAATTTTGGAATAAATGAAAAGTTCAAAATATATAATATTTAGTTCCATGCTTTACAAATGTTGGACATTTCTAAAGTGGCAGGAACCATTAAGTTGAAAATGTTATATCAAGGCTTGAATCTTGCCTTGCTAAAAATTTGCACTTATTTTATTATTTTCATTTAACTAAGGGGATTGATATTTTTTAATTTTTAAACTAAATATATAAAAAAGTTATAAATTACATGCATAAACATTAATTAAGGGGGGCTAAGGTGTCAAGTTGAATTAACACAAAGTCAAGGGTGGTGGAAACACTTTTTATGTGGCATGATTTAAACTAAAATAAATAATAAATAAATAGAATAATGAAGATATATACCATAGCATAGCAAAGTCACATTGAATGGAGGGGAGCTAGAACCGTAGAGAGTAGAGAACAAAGGGGGGGGGGAGAAAGAGAGAAAGATAAGATGACGTTTTGATCAAGTTAATCTCAGCCATCAATTGTTATCATCTAGGTTAGTTATTATTTATTTAAGTCTTGGTTTAGTTAGGCCGGGCTAAGGCCATAATTAGCCAGACCAAAAAAATTATTTTTAAACACTGTGTTTAAAAATCTGAAAAAATACTTAAAATCATCCAAAAAGGTAAAACTTGGTTTATAGGTTAAATACACCTAACTTTACATGTTCATGAAAAAAAAATTTAAAAAAATAAAAATATATGTTTTTTTGGTCGGGCTAACTAAGGCCTTACTTAATCAAACCTCTATTTATTTTATGCCTTCTTTCTTAAATTCAATTAGGATCAAGGAAAGAGATCAATTTCGATGGTTGAATTTGGGAGAAAATTTTCAGATTTGAAGAGAGGAAATTGCTGCTTATAGAAATCAGATTCGTTAAATCTGATGGAGGTCAATTTTAATTTATAAATGAGAGATTTTTGGTACTTGAACACGGCCATGACTACGAGCTGTTATTTCGGGAAAATCCTACCCAAAATTTTGATTAAAGTGGACTCAAATAGATCCTATATTATTATGCAGTAAGAAGGTGATCTCAACCCTTCAATGCATGATTTCATGTATAATTTGGATGATTCAAACCATTAGATGTGTAGAAAATTTAACTTTATATAAATAAATAATATTAGATCATGTGTGGATGCCTTGACGAATGATTAGAATTGAGCATTTGCAATTCTGTCTCAATAATACTTGTATCAGTAGAAATTATAATCAATTGATCTAGACTGTTAAAAATTTAATTAAAAATATATTTTGATGATCTAAACTGTTGGAATAAGACTACATAAGTAATGTAATACGATATATGTGTTACATCTATGATTAGAACTTTAATTAGGAGATTAGATTAATAATTACAACAGTTTATAAGTTAACTTACACAATCCAAGTAATAGATCTAGAATCAAAATGAAATATATTAAAGAAATAGTAAACAAATTATTTTTAGTATCAAAATTTTCTTAAGAATTCTTTATACAACCGATAATGAACAACCGAAATTGTAGATTAAAATATTTTGTAATTCGTAGATTAAATAATGGAAGATCAGCCTGAACAGGGCAAAATGACTATCAAAACCAACTGAATTAATTAATGTTTTATAATTTTTATACAACTAAATTGAGGCTCAAATTTTACATGATATAAAATATATCTTATATATAACTCAGAAAATACAAAAAAAAATTTAGATGAGATAAATATGAGTATAAATTAATGTAATTTAGATTAGCCCTAAACACACACCCCTGTCTAGTTGAATGAAAATACATAAAAATATAAATAATTAGTATTTTATGCTAGAATTATTTTATCTAGTCAATTCATATAGTTAGTGACTTATTATAGAAATTTCAAACTTAAACTTCTTGATTCGATTATAAAGAAAAATTAAAGGAACTCAATGTGTTTGATTTCAGTAATTATGGGCAAATAGAGGAATAATCAAAACAAAATTTGAAACTCTACAATAATTAACCAAAATGACATGGTTAGTTAAAATGTGTAATTGCTAAGTTGATTCATGTGGAATTTTTTCATAAAATATTTGCAAAATGAAAATTAAGTTAGATACAAATAAACTGCCAAAAGTTAATGTAATCAAGGGAGGGCCCACCTGTGATCATATTAAATTTTGGGGATAAAATAATTAGTAATATAATAATGATGTTTAAAAATAAAATATTTATAAGATATGGTTGAATACAACGCAGAAAATATGAATTGAAAGCTAAAGAAGTAATTGTGTAATTTTATGAAATAAGCCGTGACTTAAGTTAATTATTTTATTAACTTAGGATAAATAATATTTTAGAATTATTGAATTTATTATAGATAATATATGTGGAACAATTTAATTTATACAAGGAACTGCATTCTGACTAAATTATAAAATTAGGATACATAAAAGTATCCATACATCTTAAGATAAAATATCTTGCTAAATCATGATTAAAAAGTTAATTTAAATTAAAATATTGATTTTTTCTCAAAAATATTGACTAAAGAAAAAATATTATTTTCCAATGTGATGATTTGAGCATCATAGTGAAATACTGTGTAAGGATGGATCTGAGATTTACACAAGATAAGTAAAGTTCTTTTCTTCTCTTTTTTATTCTCAATTGTAATGTATGCTTGTGGGCATGGATATTTTGAATGTCGTTGTTTTCTAATTTTCAAGTGAATAAATATTATCAGTCATGTTGATTCATTATGATGCTGAATTTGGCCTTTATTCATGCTAACATTATGCATTATGAAATCAGCATATATTACTTAGTATGTTGGCATATTCATGACCCATGACTATAGTTATAGATTTGTGAAGTGTTGTTGTTGGACTATTGGTGACTACCATTGGCACATCTTGACGGAAGACCACGATGTGATAGCCTAGGTGGCATTGATTTTGACCTATCTGTCTGACCATTGTAGATTTGATGGGATGTAGACCTAATGTATCTGACCCTTGCGATTTGGTTGATGTATATCATGAACCAGTCTGTATGATTGGTGGCTCTCAACACAATGGTCGGGGCCAAAGCTATTCGCGTAATGTGGTGCGACATGGTTGTGGCTGTGCAGAGAGTGCATCAGGGTATTAGTTACAAATTCAGTTTGGATAAAGGTATTTTCTAATCTACCCATATTGTGCAAGGTCAACCACTCGTGCTAGGATGCAGTGATGGAAACCTATGTTGTACAGCAGGTTAATTACAAGGTGAGATACCAAACCTCTCTATTGGATTTAAGACTTTTATTGGATTGATTTCAGAAGTGACATGCATGTGATGCATGCTTGGGCATGAACGTATGGTTCCTATGGATTTAAATTTGATTTGGATTTGTGATATAATTTATATTTTATTAACCCCTATGCATATTATTTACTCTAGTTTTTCTAGTTTATATTGATATGCTCTACTTACTGAGTTTGTCCAGACTCATTCTATTTTATTATTTTTTTAGATAATAGGCATGTAAGTGGATACCAACATCGGGTTGGAGTACCAAATGAGGCTAGGACATGATGAATCCGGATCTAGAATTATTTATTTGAATTTTTTAAAAAAAGCAATGTAGTGAGGACAGGAAGTATATACCCAATGAATTTCATTATAAATCTAATTTAATTTAAATTTAGCGAGACACCTGGTTTATGTTGATATAATGAATTATCTTATTGCATCTGTATATATTCTCCCATTATCATTGATCTTGTACTTTGGTAGTGAACGTTAACTTTATCAACTAGGTGTTCTAGTAACTCATCAAATGTGTGAGTGGTTGTTCCTAGATTGAGTCCCGTGGGAGCTATATCTCCATCTATAATCAAGCAATGAATTTTTTTTTGTTGTATAGCTTATTCTCATGTGTCATCTAAAAAGAGGTAGAAACTCGACCTTAAAAGTTAGAAATGCATATTTGTTGATTATTGTAATGAAACCAAGGAAGATAGGTTCTATAATCAACAACTCAAAAGTTGATTGTCTATAGAGATGTGGTTTTCTCTGAAAATGAAGCATGGATTTGGGGAAAATAAACAGATAGCTCGGTAGTCAGTCTGTTACTAGCTCAATAGCAGAATTCTCATTGGATGAATGATGAGAATGAAAGTCCTAGAAAGGTGTGCTCTTTGCATAAAATTTATGCATCATGTAGCTTTTTACACGTTGTTCATGAGCTTAGAAGTTATGAAAAAGAAGCATAACATGTAGTATGGATAAAAGCAATGAATGAAGAGCCTACTATAATCAAGAAAAATGAAACATAAAAATTGGTAAAGCCTCCAAAAGATAAGATGGCCATTGGTTTATAATGAGTCCTTAAAAGTAAGCTTAATTCATATGGGTCAATTGCAAAATACAAAGTAAGGCTTGTGGCATATGGATATTCTCAGCAGTCAGGTATTAATTTCTTTGAAATAATTGCTCCAGTTACTAGACTTAATACTGTTTGTGCTATTTTAAGTGTGGCCGCTATTAAAATTTTAATTTTATTTCAACTTCATATTACATCTATACTATTGTGAGTGTTGCGGTGTGTTGAGAAGTTGTTTGTGAGGTTCTTTGTAGAAGAAACAATTACAAGATAGCATATTCATTACTGATATGAAGCTTTCACCAGTAACTACAACAAATGAGATTTTCGAGAAGATGAGGCACTAGCTTTAATGGTCCAATAGTGTATGTTGTTCATTGCACATATAGCCCACTTTTAGATGTTTTTGTAACTTGTCTTCAACATTTGAAAAAATAGCAAATGTATACCTTGGATTAAATATTATTTTTATTATTTTCTAAAAAATTTAACAACATCCTAATGGAAGGGACATGCTTGCCATGGTGCTTTTTGTAAAATGATAAAAATAACATTTAATCTAAGGTAAAAGCAATGAATGAACAACTTATTATAATTGAGAAAAATGAAACGTAGAAATTAATAAAGCTCTAAAAGATAAGCTGGCCATTGGTTTGTAATGAATCTTTAAGATAAAGCTTAATTTAAATGAGTCAATTGCAAAGAAAAAACAAGAATTGTGGTAAAAGGATATTCTCAGTAGTCAAGTATTAATTTCTTTGAAACATTTTCTCCAGTTTCTAGACTTGATACTGTTCATGCTATTTTAAGTGTGGCCACCTTTAAAAAGTGAACTTTATTTAAACTTGATGTTACATCTACACTATTGTGTGTGTTGTGGTGTGTTCGAAAGTTGTTTGTGAGATTCTTTGTCAGAGCAACAATTATAAGATAGCAGATTCAATTTTGGAGAAAATGAAGCACTAGCTTTAATGGTCCAACATTGCATGATGATCATTACACATATGGTCCACTTTTAAAAGTTTTTGGTAAACTTGCCTTGTACATTTGAAAAGATAGAAAATGTATACCTTGGATTAAATGGTTTTTTTATTATTTTACAAAAAATCTAACCACATCCTAATGGAAGGGATATGTTTTTCATTTTATGCAAACTCTGTGAGTATATTTACAATTTTAGCAAACATAAAAACACATGCATTATTCTTTTTGATGGAAACAAATACATTATTGGTCAAATTTTGTAGACATATCTTTAAATATCTCAGTATTGTAATATTCTAATATATTTGGGAATGGATTTAATTATTTTTAAAAAAATTTATGGGCACTGTTAAATAATCCTCTAAAATACTATAATATTTCTATTTTCTGGTGAATAAATTGAATTGACTTTTTTTCAAATTTTATACATTGTATATTAATGATTCTCTACAATATTATAATATTCTCATATATTTGTGAATACGTTTAAATTTTTTTATTTATATATGTAACTAAATTCTTATATAAAATATTATAATATTGTAATATAAATGATCTTTTTATTGTAGACATGATTTTATATATTTCTAAATAAGCTGGTGCGGCAGGGCCTGCTCAAGACATTCATTGCAGTAATGGTCGTTGGATTTTGATTTATCATTAAGCTCCCAGTGAACTGGTTTCATTGAATTAAAACTCAAAACCCAATAAATATATATGTGCTTAAATTTACTAAAATATAATTTAAGGTAGACGAAAACTACACAATGACCGAGAAAATATTTAATTTTATGATAATGATTTGTATATTAAAATTTGAAATTTATAATTTTTCCCATGGGTTTTCTATTTGCATAATTTATCCAGCATGTGAAATTCAGTAATATCTATTTGTTCGAGAATAAGGAAAAGATGTCGAAAAGAAAGTAGCATAGAGAATTTTAATTTTGAAAGAAATGAATATAGATAAAATAAATAGGCATTTATATGAAAATTAAAAAAGGATGATTAAAACAGATAATAATGACAATACCAATAAAAAGATGAGGTTTATTAAGATGTCAAATCATATTAAAAACTGAAAAGTGAGTGAAAGTCGAGTTTTTTTTTTTTTTTTGATGTAACGATCTTCTAGTTACTTTCAGAGAATCTAATGTTGATGGCGCCATGCAAACTTGCGAAGTTGAAAGGCTTGAAAAGACAGTATATCATGCAGCAAACCCATCGAAATGAATATTCTTTCTTCATCAATAATTCTGTACAGACAGAGCTAACTGTATATACCTATTCAATGGGTACCTCTATTTCGTTTGAATGCATTAAAAAGACCAAGCACGTTAAGTCATCATCGACATATATCTAAATTTGCTGGATGATGTTTACTGTTCATACTTCACAATCACCGAAATTTTATATATTTGACAACCAGAATCTGCAGGCTTGCGTGCAGCAAATACAATGAATTTTAAAAGGAGATGAGAATATTCCAACAATCTACTCCATCAAGATTTCATGCTTAATGTCATGTTTATAATATGCAACTTGCTACATTATTTATTATCATCGTATAAGTTAGCATAATTCCAACCGTTCAGCCAAATAATTTTGCAATTTCATGCCTCTGGGCCTTAAAAACCAGGGCATTACTCTAAGCGAAGGTGTAAACCTTTTAAGTTTAGATGACATACACTACAACAAAAGTCACCAATAGCAACTAAGGGTGTGTTTGGTTAGGGGTAAAATTTTTGATGAAAAGTTTTTGAAGTAGAAGTTATCAAATTGATAGAAAATGATGTGATATAATAGGAGTAATGATGAGGAGTAAAGAGAATAAAGTTAAAATAGATAGGTTAATTGTATGGGTAGTCGTGTAGAAATGATTAAAAAGTAGAGTAGTTTGTATAGGAAAATGTGAAAAAATAATTAAAAAATAGAGTAGTTATGGAGAGTGAAAAATTTTGGATTGTAAAGTTTTGGTTGACATTTTTTTGCCCCAAACAAATGCACCCTAAGGCAAATTGTTGCTGCTGGGGTTTTTCCCATTGCTAATAAGCATCAGCAACCAAAATTCGTTGGTTGCACGTTCAATACAAAAGCCCCATCTCTAAAAGTCAGTAGCAATGACACATTAAACGGTTGCTAATAGTGAATCAATAGCAACGAAAATTTGGATGCTAATAGTGAATAATTTCATTACGCTTCTTTGAATACCGGCCGATGAGGAAACTTTTGCTACTATTGATATCTCAATTGCAACGACAATTTATGTTGCAAAATGTGATCTGAATTTGTTGCAGTTTTTCAATTCCGATGACAGGACGGCGAAAGAATACATGACAATAGCAACGAAAAATTTGGATGGAATTTGTCATTATCGTCAATTCCTTCATCGCTATGTGAAAAACGCTGGTTGCAAATTTGATGAAACAATAATAATTGATAAAATCATGATTCTCACACATCTATAATAAGACAAGACAATATCATTTAAATCCAAATAAGCATAATCATCCAATTTGCACATCCGGAGACGTGTTTAATGATCTATCACAATAACACAACCGAAAATTGCCTACTGCCCTATCCACTTCATTAAAATATTTCACATGTCCATTAAAGTGACGAGTATGATCTCCTCTTGCTGCTTTCCATGCCGTTGGTCCCATCTTTCCATATGTCCATACCCCAATCCAAAAATGAAAATATTATATTAGTCGGCATTCGGTTTATGATATATCCAACTATTGAGTGACATAAAAAGGATGAAGAACTGAGGCTACACACAAATTGGTTCATGCTGTAGAAATATAAACATGTTCACTGGATGTTCTGAATGAGAACATTAATCCCATGCAGAATCATTGCCTTTACACTAAACTTGTTCACTGGATTTATCACAGTTGAAAAAATAATACTGAAAAGGTTATATAGCAAATGAGGACGAAGACCATAGATGAGTACATTTAAGGAGAGCCTTGAAACCCAAAAGCAGCGTCGAAAGGTATATAGGGGAATGTAGCATTGGATGATCTGTCGCTTTTGATTTTTGAGTACTGTCATCTTCTAGAGCGAAGGAAGGGAGAGAGAGCATCTGATAGGATAGATCATTTTTTAAAAAAAAAAAAAAATCTTAAGCATTCAAGGAAAAAATCATTGTGCAGTGACCTGGCAACATGTTTCAAGTCATTACTAAGAGGCACATTTACAGGACTCATGACCTAATGATCATAAATTATCAAACTGGGCAACTAATTAGATGATAGCCACATACAGGCTAACTGTCTAAAGGAGACAACAGAAAAGAAAATAAACGATTCCAAGCTGCATTGATGACTCCATCCATTTGTATTGCTCCAAGAATGGCGCTTCCATTTGGGGGTATTTCCTTGCCCAATTTTCTTACCATATGCATTTCATATCATGTGAAAGAAAACCAAAGGAAAATCAGTTTATGGGGAAGCATTCTACAATAAACAAAATGATTACATGTCCAAAATGTTAATCGACAAAATCTCAATGAAAATGTATCAACTAGGTATATACAACACTATCATTGAATCGAATGGAAAAGCACTTTCTTACTTAAAATAACACATAGGACAAGATAACTATTAAGTCAGAACCAAACAATGGCTTATATAAAGCATACCCATAATGCAATGCAACATCATTAGTTTCACCCACTTCTGGATTAGGAAGAATAGAATGTGATTCATGTACCTGAGCTGTCTCCTTTCACTTTAGACAATGGCTGAGATAGCAATGTCATTATGTTGCCAAAAAATTAAATTAAAACCTAACAAAGAGAGAGAGAGAAAAGAAGAAAGGGTATTACTTTGTAGTCTCTGAGACAAGATTTCTAGCTGTGCTTATAGTGAAAGCTCTGTTTTTTCTTTTTTACTGGCTCTCTTTTGCATCTACTTGGATATTGCAAAGATTTGTAGATCGAATGACAAATCCCCACCAAGGCTCCAACTTTAACTAAACTTCACTTGAATTGTCATATGTCTTTACAGTGACAACAGCCTAGAACAGAAAATTGATTAGACTGTTCTTAGAACTCATTGCACAAGAGAGATCATTATGGTAATAAAAAAGATTTTCAAAATGACAATAAATGAATTTAGAACAGCCAAAAACTCCACAGTCAATTTTTTATAAACATTTTTACCTTATTTATGTGTTTCTTCCAACACTCAACATCAGAGCATTCTTCAAAATTATCATCCTTGTCTTCTGCACTGCTCATATCCTTAACATTATTGATGTTGAGCTTCTCATGAATCACCAAAAAAAGAGATCAGCATAAAAAGTTAAAATTGATTCATGTAATTTTTTTTTTAAAAAAATGACCACCTACCATAACTTTCAACATTTTCTTTAGTGGCTTTCTATAGCTTTCATCAGAGCTATGATTGATGCTTTCATCCTCACTGTTATCTTTCTCAGCCTCACCATTTCCAACACAAATTGCAGAATCTTGGTCAAAAAAGGGTGCCAAGATCATCAAGGAAACAACAAATCACTAGCTCACACAGAAAAGGACAAAAAGATCTAAACCAATAAACAGAATATACATAGATATTCGAGTGGCCCTACATGGTTGTCTACTGTCTGCGTTTCATCAACACAATTTTTAGACAAAAATTTAGGATTTTTAATCTAGAGTTACTCCCATCAACTAAATAAACCTTTAACAGTCCCACTGAGTGATCAACCAGCTATGCCCAATGGAAACTATTGATGCCTTTCAACACTCCAAGCATCTATTAAGTTGATTTGGGCATTGAGGAGAAAAACGTGAGATGAAGTTGACAGACCAAGGGTTGGAATGGGCAATGTACCATCCATCCTAGGCTCAGGCTCAGACCAAATATATATCACCTACTCGCCATCTTAGAATTTGATCTCATAAAATCATTTGGTCCCAAACTAGGCTAAAATGTAATGGTTCCATTTCTGACATTCTACATATTGAAATGGAACTCAACCATGATACATGCCACCCAACTGTCTCTTCTAAACCATCCACGAAAACAGTTTAGTCTTACAATATCTGATTGAAAGACTCAATTAGTGAACCAACTAGATAAAACAAACAAATTCATTAAATTCGTGCCTGATATAAATATAAATAGAATAGTCCAAAGTGAAGTAAACCAAGCCATTCAATTTTATCCAGAAAAATTCATAAACCAAAATGAGTCATTCCGTTAGATCGATTAACACTTGATAACAGTCAATTTCTAATAATATTAACACTTGACAACAGTCAATTTCTTTTCCATTCAGAGGATCCCACTTTAGAAGCATCAAGAGCTTTTGCTGCATTCACAAACCTCTCCTCTAGATCGTACATTTGCCTGCTATGGTCACCTGCCACCTTGTTCATATGATTGATGGCCTTCTCATAATTACTTAAAGTAGTTGGCCTTGTCCTTCTCGACTTCCTCCAGTTGCTTTTCAAGCGATCTTAGTTTTCCTTCATTTAGGCGGCCACCATGTCCAGCCGTATGTCAACATTCTCATAGCTTAAAAAAACCATACATAAAACACTACATAAATAAATAACAAATAAGCCCTGCGCCAATCCACAATTTCCGTAACTGTACACAACTTAAGGATTGATAGGAAGTCAAATCTTTTCCTAAACTCGAGATTTAGCAAACTAAAACTAAAATCTATTCATCCCTAACACGAATCTTATGGTTATCCCACGATTTGAATGGGTTTTTTCATAACCCTAATATACCCCAGTGGCTCCGCAACCAAATCTAAGGTATAGAGTTCGATTTAGATTCTCACTTTCATGATTTTAACCACATGTATGACGATCTACATGGATATAACAAAAGCCCTATGGTTTCCACATGCTTTGGGAGAAATTTCAATAACCCCAAAACTTTCGTCTCACTTACCTTCGACGGCAGCCGGCTGTGACAAAGGTGAGGTGCTCCGGCGTCAACGTCGTGGGCGAGCAGCGTGGAGGAATGACCCGGACGGTCACCTCTTCCTTATTAGCACACGTGTTAGTTGCCTATCATTTTTTTGTTGTTTTTTTTATAAAAACAATTATATTTAGGTGGTAGGGATATTTGAAGTTTTAGAGCAAAGTGAACACATGAAAATTAAACTTTTGAAAGAAAATATATAATATACAAAACAATTTCAATATAATTTTTATTTAAAATATATATTAAATAATATTAATATGTTGTATTCAAACTAAAACTATTCGCTTTCTAGAACTACCACGTTTTTTAATATTTCTAAAACACGAGCTGAAAAAATTATCTACTACCCTATACTATGAATATAAAGTATAAATTTCGACATTAATATAATTTTATAACTTTATCAAAAAATATTTTTATAGTTATTTACTATTTAAATATCAAATAAATGAATAACAAGTAACATAATTAACTTCCATGACTTTCATTTAAAAATAAACACTTTATGCAAATGCATACCTAATATAAAACAAAATATTTAAAATATTAAATTATGCTAGTAAAAAGGATTAATATATTAACAACAAATTTTAGAATGAGATAAATTTCATTGCAATTTGGCCCATCAACAGCAATGAGAATAGCAGCCAAAAGTTATCCAAAAGCTACAACTTTTTTGAAATGAGATAAATTTCATTGTAATTTTACTCTAATAACAACAAAAGCATCATTTTGTTACAATTTGTCCAACAATTGCAACAAAAAATCTTTCATTGCAATGTTTTGTTACAATTGTCTCCAACAAATTGCAATGAAAAAGTTTCCATTGCAATTTTTGTTGCAGTTGAGCATAATAGCAACCAATTTTTGCAGTGAGTTTAATTTCGTTGCAACTTGAAAATAAAACCACATCAATGCAACGAAATAAATTTTCATTGCAAATTTCTAGTTTCAATTGTTGACTTTTGTTGCAGTGATAGTTAGAAACAAGAGTACTAACAAATCAGGTTGGAGTTTAACGATAATCATAATTTATTTATAAAATTTCAAATGTAATCCATTTATAACTTATTTACAAAACCTTTACCTTAATTAGTTTATAACTCTTTTATCTTATTAGGTGATGAGTTGTTAATGAGTTATTATATTGGCTGTAAAAGGGTTTAAATTAAGTTGATGATTTAGAGTCCTATTTAGTGCTAGTATATGAAATAAACCTAGCAAGCCGAAATACTAAATAAATAGATATAAACAAAATGGATAGACCGGATGTAAAAAACTAAAAAAATCAAGTGGCTGTAAAAAAAAAAACCAATTGCATAGAAGAATTTCTCATGTATATTCTAATATTTTTAAATGAAAATTCTTAAAAAATCATTTTTTATTTAGTTAAAATGTCAAACCATATTTTTATCAAAAAAAATGTCAAACCATCTCAATTGTACTTATGACTTGTAATTAGTATCCACATTTTAATTAAAAATTAAAGAATCTTTATGAGCTTCCATCCATGATGGGTTGCTAATTGACTACTTAATTAAAATAATTGCTACTATTATAAATAATGTGTGCTCATGGAGAGATGAGTATGCAATATGAAAAATTACTGAATCAAAAAAACTTCGGAATACAAGAAAACTCAACCTAATTATATGCTTTCTACTCAATCTTATTTTTATCCAGTTATACAAGATATAATTAAGACCCAAGAATGTATATGTTCGTAAATGGTGTGAACACCAATAGCAAAAAGTCCAACGTGCTTCCAAATTTTAAATACAAGATGCTTTGGCTGTTGCTAACTTGCTATATCGTCCCTCGGTACGGCTAGACTTTTAGAATTTGATGGATTATACAACTACCATGTGCTCTTCATGATCAATATCCAGCTGTTGTTTTCTTTCTTACATCCATTTCGTATTCCATGATCAAAAACTGCATTATTGTGTTCATTATCTGGATTGCTCACCACAAAAAAAACATTTAAAATATTTTTTATTTTTCTTTATACACTTATTTGTCTAAATATATTTAACATATAAACCAAGTTTTATTATTTTTGAATATGTGTATATATTTTTTTAAAAAATTAAAAATAAGATTATTTTAGCCTTCTAAAAATACCTTTGTTTTTAAAAATATAAAAAAATAACACGTATTCAAAATGCAAAAACTTTGTTTATATGTTAAATACATCAATAATAACACGTTTATGGAAAAAATGTTGTAAATTAGTTTTTTTGAAATGCTAAGAAGATTATTTCTCTTTTTAAAAAAGGTAGTTTAGTTTTAGCCTGGATCATTTCTTTTTTTTTTTAAAAAAAAAAAGTTGTTTGGTGTTGAGCTTAGCTTACATTACTTTCAGCAACTATAATTTTGGTTGCAAATGCTCTTCAAGAGGACAAATATGTTAGAAAATTAGTCCTTAACACTGATTGCAATGAGGATTTGCAAAATCTAAAAGTCACTAGGTTAATATATATGTTTATATCATTATCTTACAATATATTTTATTATTTTCAATATAATTCTTTTGTAGAGTTGAAAAAGTCATCCAAATCATATATTTTAATAAAAGATCTAGTAAAAATATTTTAATTATTTCAGGAAACCGATTTTAATGAAAATGAGATGCTTGTAATTTCATGCAAATATTTATGAGGATTTTTATTATTTTTTGAAAATAACGGACGCATTTAAAAATATTGTTAATTTTGAAACCATATAATTAGCTTATATGCAAATATTTTTCTATACTTCCATTTTTTGTTCAAAACATTTCAAATTATTAATCCTATTTCTTACATAAAAATATTTATTTTATTTTTATTTATTACTCTGAGATTATTCAATTAAAAAGTTTATTTTCGACCATCATTGTGGGCTACCAAATTGAGGTTTTTTTTTTTTTTTTTGCAGCCAAATAGTGGTTTTTCGTGGGCTTGTTAATTAGCTAAGAAGCATTTCAACTAAGGTTGTCAAAGCTTATTGCGTGGAGGGGGGAAAAAGCATTGGCAACTAAAATCTTTGTTGCTGAAAATCATATTTCTTGGAATATTATTCGTAGTACTATCATGCAAAGATTTCATAAACAAATAGATTCATGCATTGTCTACACACAATTTCTGTGTCATGATGCCCACGTATACGTGGACTATGCATACGTTTACCTGCGGGGATGACTTTTTATTATCAAATCAGTCGAAGGCCTTAACTTATTATATACAGATGAATAGCTGGAATGAGTGTGCCTGCATTCATTTCAAGGAATTTGGACAAGCCTACGGGAATGCAAGAATTAAAATACAAGAGTAAAATTAGGAATTAAAATTAAAAATATATTTCTAATTAGGTAATCCATACATGTAAACAAACATCCATTCATTATTTTGTATTAGGGTTTTTTCATTTATGTCCCTCAAAGTTTTGAAATTTCCACCCTTCACACTTAAGTTTCGTGTTTGAAACAGATGGCTACAAGTTTCAAATACTCTCAGGTCTTGACTCTACCGCTAAGCGAAGTCCTGACAATGTTAAGTGATGACATGAAGTGACCAAAATGTTCTTTTAAACTCTTAAATAATATCTCAAATCGTCCTGACACTCAAGTTGGTTATTAGAACCTATTTATATCCTATTTGTATAAATTCCATAAATACCCTAATCACTGGTTAATTCGATCAAGAATCGACTTTACCCTATTGTGTGAAGGTTAAGTCGGGTTAAATTTTAGTTCTATATTTGTTTCTCTAGCTATGAAAAAAATTTAAAACGACTGCAAAAACATCATATATATCGTATTCACCAAAATAAAGAGGAATGAAGATAAAAGGGAAAGAAAATTTTAGAATTTTAGGCTAGGATGCGCAAGATGGGAGGGAAGCAATGGAAATTCATGTGTTTGTATGTATGTAATATGTATGTATGTATGTATATATGTATGTATATCCTGTTAGCCTGAGTTAAGCAAATGTCTCGCTTAGCCCATCTTGAAAAATTCATTTATAACAATTTTTTATTTTTCTTCATATACTCGTTTATCTAAGTATATTTAATATATAAGCTAAGTTTTACCATTTTCAGATGTATCTATATTTTTTGATATTTTTAAATATTTATGTGTATATATCTATTTAAAATACTCCTAACTATAAAAATATTAAAAAAATATATACACATATCCAAAAATGGTAAAACTTAGTTTATATGTCAAATACACTTAGATAAATAAGTGTATGAAGAAAAAATGAAAAAAATAATTATTGTAAATGAATTTTTTGAAGTGGGTTAAGTGAGACATTTGCTTAGCTTGGGCTAATAGGATCACTACTTATATATATATATATATATATATATGCTGTTCCGGTGCAGCATCACTGAACCGGAACAGCGGTGCAGTGGGCTCAAAATGGGCCCAAATGATCATGAATCATGATCTGCTCCACCCATTATATTTAGAATAATGTATTCTATTACCATACCAATTTTTCATCCCAATCAGATATTTTAAAGTTGTTATTTACATCAAACTATTTTATTACGTTGGATTTATACCATTTTCAGATGGGGCAATATACATATCTGATTGGGATGAAAATTGGTGTGGTAATAGAATACATTATTCTAAATACAATGGGTGAAGTAGATTATAATTTCATGATCATGTGGGGCCCATTTGGGGCCTACTGCACCGGAACAACATCCTATATATATATATATGTATGTATGAAAATATTCAAGTGCAAACAAACTGCACTATAGACAGGCGAAAATGGGCCCACATGTATTAAAATGAACATCTACCCAACTCATTGTATTTAAAATTATTTATTTGATAATATACCAATTTTTATCCAAATCTAATGTGTATATGCCCTATCTTAAGAAGTACAAAATCGACGTAATAAAATAATTTAACTTAAATATCAATTTTAAAGCAATATTTTCGAGATCTAAACCATTTAAAGTATATTATTTATATGGATAAATAATTGTATAAAGTATTTTAATATTCTAATATGTTTGGGGCTCATTTTGTAGCGGACATAGCAGACTGCACCATAATTATGGTGCAGTCCGTCCGTACATGATTGGTTATTGCACATACATGCATATATATAGAGGGCTATTCCGGTGCAGCATCACTGCACCGGAACAGCGGTGAAGTGGGCCCAAAATGGGCCCCACATGATCATAAAATCATGATCTACTCCACCCATTGTATTTAGAATAATGTATTCTATTACCATACCAATTTTCATCACAATCAGATACTTTAAAGTTGTTATTTACATCAAACTATTTTATTATGTTGGATTTATACCATTTTCAGATGGGGGCCATATATATATCTGATTGGGATGAAAATTGGTGTGGTAATAGGATACATTATTCTAAATACAATGGGTAGAGTAGATCATGATTTCATGATCATGTGGAGCCCATTTGGGGCCCACTACACTGCTGTTCCGGTGCAGCGTCACTGCATCGGAACAACATCCATATATATATATATATAGTTTGTTGCAAAATCTACCTCACACATGTTAAAATGCTATAATACTTATGTAATCATTTATCCATTTAAAAAATCATATTTTAGATAACTAAGATATTAAAAATATAATTTTAAGATTGATATTTACATTAAACTATTTTATTATGTTGATTTTGCTCCATTTTAAGATGGGGCCCATACACAAGTTGGATTTGGCTGAAAATTGATATGTTAATGAAGGTCATAATTTTAAATATAATGAGTAGGGTAGATATTTTATTCATAATCAAGTGAGCCCCTTTTTGCATGCCTCAGATAGGACTGCATTGTGAAATCGAATGCATTGGAATATTATTCTATATAGATGAAAATTGTTATATTGAATTTGGACTACACCCTAATTTGGGTACATTGTTATGCAAATGTGATTCATTTGATCATGAAATTAATATCTATCCTACTTATTATATTCAAAATTATTTATTTTATTAGCATAGTAATTTTCATCCAAATGAAACATGTGTTTAGCCCTTATATTAAAATGGTACAAATTCATTACAATAAAATGTTTGATATAAATAGAAATTTTAAAGTTGTATTTTTAACATCTAAACTATTTAAAGTATGATTTTTATATGAAAAAATAATTGTATAATCATTATAGCATTTTAATATGTAAAGGACTTCTTTATAATGAAATTCATCATAATTAGGGTCACTCTTATATGCGATAAGGAGGATCATATAATGCACAAAATATATCCTATAGGTGTTGCACTTCACAAGATTGTCATGTATGTAACTTATTTTAATATCTAAACCATTAATTTCATTACACTAAAATTTAACATCATAAAATCAAATTCTAATTATTTATACGAGTTTTAATAATTCAATTTATTAAATATTTATTTATGAATTAATATAGTTCCATGAAGATTTTATTATCATAATTTTTGTTATACGTATATTTTATTGGGTTGAATAATGTATGGATTTCATTTTAAAATAAGTAATTAATGTTAAAAAGATTAGTGTATATTAGTGGTGTTAATGGTTATGGTCAACCTATTCAACCCATTTAACTCGTTTAACTTATTAAAGTTTTATATATATATATAAACATAAATCCTTTAGTTATTTTTCTCTTTGAGTCTTTCTCCCGTCATCCAAGTTTTATTTTCTAGCTAGTGGCTTAGTTTTAACACCCCTAGTTTATATGCATCAATTTCATTCGTAGACATTAATTATAATAGATTATACATATATGATAAATTAAATTCTTCTATGGTGGCTTTAATATGAAAATTATGACTAGTAAATGGTTGACAATTTTCATTAAACATCACAAAAAGTTAATTATAAAAGTGTTTTTTCCTGTGGAAAGAGCACGTTGCTCTTCATAATTTGGGCTCATACATAGAGAGAGATGTTATCCAATGCAATCAAATGCATGGTGCAATTGGTCGAATTTTTATTTTTTAATACTTTTCTAAAATTCAAGTCATCCATCATATTTTACTCTATTAATATTTGCATTATATGAAAAATCATTTTATTTAGAGTTTTATATAATTCATAAAATGTGTAAATGGAAGAGGTTGTTTATAATTATATTTTTTTAGATTATTGAATATAAGAATTTCAATTCATTAGATTTTTTATATACAAGCTAAATAAATAATCTTAAATTCAATGGACTGATTGGATGTCAAAAATTTTTTAAATTAGGTTGTTGTAAAATACAACCTATTATATTGAAGTATTTCTCATAAATATAGAAGAGGAAATTCCTTATCGTACTTGCTTGTAAGCTACAACTAATTGATTTTTTTTACATTTTTTATTGGTATTATATATATACATGTGACATCTAATATTACAAATTAGACACATCACAACCCTCATCTTTAATGGTCATTTTGTAAATACCCTCACTCTCGGGGGACATTTGGAAATGCCTTCAAACTAGGGAACAAAATTTTCACTTCTAGCATGGGGAGAACTTGAACACCAGACCTCTCATAAGAGAGACAATGATGTTACCACCGGCCCACACGGCTAGTGATTTTTCTGACATTTAATTCATACATTATGTTCAAAACTATTTATTTAACTTATATACAAAAAATTAAGTGAAATGAAAACTTTTATAATCAATCATCTTAAAAATATAACTATAAACAACTTCATGCATTTACACTTGCTCTAAATTATATACAAATGTAAATAACATGATTTTCATTATCATGCAAATATTAATGAAATAAAATATGATGGGTGACTTGGATCAATGAGGGTGTATATATATCAGTTTTCCAAAATCTAAAGATTTTATTTATCCCCTTTTTAATTTTCCTCCTTCCGTTGACTAGTCGATTATAGTGTTTTTTGCATGCTTGTTGCCATGGCTCATTTCCCTTTTCCTATCACACCATGTTGTCACATGCGAGTACCACTTGAGTCTTTTTTCCTCTTAATTAGTCTACCTGTCTTTTCCTCTCCTTCTCTAATCATTTCTTCTTCTATCTCTCACCTTCTCTCTATCTTCCTCTCATTCTCCAATAATTCCTCTCTTTGTCTCTCTCCCTATTTCCCTCTCTCTCCTTCCTCCCTCTGTCTCGTAGCCAACTACAATATCTTCAACAATGCTTGCTATAGTCTGATTATAGCATCTTCTCCATGCCAACTGCTAGTGCCCAAATAGCCATCCTTGCATGCTTCACTCCCTCTCATGGTAGCCCAAGTTGTTTTCCCTATTGTCACCAACCCTAATCATTAACACTTGCAAATGCTACTAGTAACTCTCTTAACTATCTCCCCCTCTTTCTTCTTCCCTCTCTTTCTCACTCTGTCTCTATCTTCCCTAGTCATAACTATTACAAACTCTGAATCTATGATATTAATTATTATCATGTTTATGAACTGTCCTATTAATTATTATCATGTTTACGAAGTGTGCTATTAGCCTATTAACATATATACATAATTTATTAACAACTCACCAATCTATTTATTAAATTAGTTGTGAAGCTTTTTAAAGGGATTAATAAATGAATTAGAGTTAAGATTTTTTTAATAGATTATGATTAGACATCAATCTAATTTTTTAACATCCCTACTCTAGTTAGGGTGTCATTGATTAGAAAAGGCCCCATAGTAATGATAAAATTAGAATCTAACTCTTTTATTATACTTAAAATCAATTATTTTAGTAGCATACTAAGTTTCATCAAAATCAGATATGTTTACATGCTCCATTTGAAAAATGTTTCAAAATCAATGTAAAAAATGGTTTGATATAAATATAAGTTTTAAAATTATACTTTCAACATATAGACCATTTAATCATTTGTACATGGATAAATGATTCAATATGATGTTACTATATTTTAATAATGATGGGTCTCTCAAAAAGTTAGGAGTTGGGCCCCGCAAAAATCCTCTAGAATTACTTACCTAAGTAGGCTAATGTTGACCCAACAAAGCTCTATGCCTGGCCATCATGTATGAGCTTTATGCCAACAACCATTTGAAAGTTCTAGCTACATGAATACTAAGAAAAGCCATGCCGACAATCCCTTTTGCAGACATGATTTTCCTCCTTGGAGGACAAGTTATAATTTTTTCGTAATTCTCTTGCTCGGCATACTTCAAACTGTGTGTAATGCCCTGCTGACAAAGTCAACGATCACTACTGAAGAACGAGATCAATGATAATGGGAGAATATACAAGGGCGCAATAACATAATTTATTTGGTCATCATGAACCAGGTATCTCATTAAGTTCAAATTAAACTGGATCCAAATAATAAAATTCGTATAATACATAATTCATATTTTTTACTAATTATTCTTTAAAATTCAAATCAAAATAGATCATTTTCGATTTGGATTCATCAAGTCCAAGCCTAATGTGGTACACCAACTCTATGTTAATCTCCACTCGCATACTTGTTATCTAAAAAAAGTTAACAAAATACGATGAGTCCGGACAAATTTAGTAAGTAGAGTATATAGATGTAAACTGACATACATAAGAGTTGACAAAAGATAGATTAAATCACAGATCTAAATCAATTTTAAATCCATATGAAACATATGTTAGTGCTCAAGCATGCGTCAATGTATCATACGCATGTCACTTCTCCATTAATCTAACAAAGGTTTCAAATCCAATGGAGAGGTTCGGTATCCCACCTTGTAATCCAACTCACTGTACAACCTAGGTTGTCATCGCTGCATTCTAACACAAGTGACCAACATTGCACAATACGGATAGATCAGGAAATACATTTATCCGAACCGGAGATGTAATTGATACCCTATTACCCTCATCACACAAGCGTAACCACACCGCACCACATTATGTGAACGGCTCTGGCTTCAACCCTTACATTGAAGATCACCAGTCCCACAGATCAGGTCACAATATACATTATTCAAATCACAAAGGCCAGACAAAACAGGTTTGCAATCCACCTAATCCATGCCAATCAAACAAGTAAGTCCGAACCAATGTCACTCAGGCTATCACATCTCGATCCCCAGTCAAGATGTGTCAATGGTCGTCATCGATGACCCAACAACAACACATCACAAATCCATATTTGCAGTCATGGCTCATGAATATGCCAGCATCTCAAGCAATATATGCTAATACAATAATGCATAATGGTAGCATGGATAAAAAGTCAAACTCGGCAGTACAATAAATCATCATAACCAATAATATTTATTAACTCAAAAATTAGAAAATAACGGTATTCAGAACTTCCATGCCTGTAACCATACAGTACAACACAAAATAAAAAAGAAGAGAAAAGAGCTCTACTTACCTTGTGTAAATCTCGAATCTATTTTTGTACCACATTTTACTACAATGATCAAATCATCATACTGAAAAATAACACTTTTATCTAATCAATATTTTAATACAAAGTAACTTTTTTAATCATGATTTATAATGATATTTCATCCTAATATGTACGGATACCTCTATATATTATAACTTTTATAATTTAGCCAATATATGATTCCTCGTATAAATTATTCAAAAAAATTTATTTATAATAAATTTCATTAATTCTAAAATATTACTTGGTCCAAGTCAATAAAATAATTAATTTTGAGTTGGAATTCATTTCACAAAATTGCCAAATTACTCTTCTACACTGTATTCAACTCTGTCTTATAAATATTTAATTTTATCGATTAAACAATCTTTTTTATTATTGATTACTAACTAATAATCATTTGAGCTCTAAAATATAATATGATCAGAGGCGGGCTCTCCCTTAATCACATTAACTATTGGTAGTTTATTCCTATCCAATTTAATTTTCAATATTTGTCAAATATTTAATAATAAATTTTCACATGAATCAACTCAATAGTTATATATTTTAACTAACAATGTCATTTTGGATAATTATTAATTAATTTTCCAAATTTATTTTGATTCTTCCTTAAATTGCCCATATTTGTTGTAATCAAATACATTGAATTCTCTTAATTTTTTGTTTATAATCAAATTAAGGTGTTTCAACTTGAAATTTAATTAAGGTGTTTAAGCTTGAAATTTCAATCATACATCAATAACTATGGGTGTGTTTGGTAATGAATAAAACTTTTGATGAAAAATTTTGGAGAGTAAAAGTTGTCAAATGATTTGATATGATAGGGGTAATGATGAGTAGTAAAGATGATAAAGTTAAAATAGATAGATTAGTTGTATGGATAGTTGTGTAGAAATGATTGAAAAATAGGGTAGTTGTATAGGAAAATGTGAAAAAATGATTGAAAAATATAATAGTTGTAGAGAGTGAAAAGTTTTAGATTGACTTGATATTTTTTGTCACTTGCCAAACACACCCTATATGAATTAACCAAAATAAATATTTTCAGTATAAAATATTAATTAATTATGTTTATTTATGTATTTCTATTCTACTGGACAGGGGTATGAGTTAAGGGATGATTCAAATCATGTTAATTATTACCCATATTTATATCATTCAAAAATTAATTTTTAATTTTTAATTGATATTCAGGATATATTTTATATCATATAAAAGTTTCAGCCTCAATTTCGTTGTATAAAAATTATTAAAAATTAATTAGTACAACTAATTTTAACGTCATTCTACCCTGTTGAGCCCGATATTCCAGTATTTTTAATTCACATTCTGCTATACATTTTGAAATGGAAATTTGGTCATTCGTTAATGATAATATCATGAGTTCTCACAAAAATTGACATGCTAAAACTCATTGATTTACTATTTCTTATATATTTTTCATTTTGATTCCAAATCTATTGCATGGGTGGTGTAAATTAAGTTACAACAAGTTATAATTGTTAATTTAAATTACTAATCATAGCCCTGATCATAGGTTTAACACATAGATCATAAAAAATAACTTATTCGGTCTTAATTCAATAATTTGAATCATGAGATTATATTTTTAATAAACTTTTAACAGTTTAGATCAACCGATTACACTTTCCACTAATACAAAGATTATTGAGACAAATTCCCAAATGTTCAATCTAATCATTCATCAACGTGCTCACATATGATCTAATATCATTTTTCTATGTAAAACTAAATTCTACACATATTTAACAATTTGGATCATCTAGAGCATACATGAAATCATAGATTCAATGGTTGAGATCATTCCCTTACTGTCTAATGATATCTAATCTGTTTAGGCCTATTTTGATCAAACCTTTGGGTAGGATTTCCTCAAATAATAGCCCCTGTTCATAGCCCATCTCTAGACATCAAAATTTCTCATCATTAAATTTAAACCAAACACAATTAGGTTTGATAAATCTGATGTGTATGGGTCATAAGCTACATCACTCAAATCTGGAATTTATCTCCCAAATTCAATGGTGTAGATTGATCTCCACCCTTGATCCTTGTTAAATCTAATAAATAAACATGAAAATAAACAAATATTAACTTGGATGTTGATTATTGATGGTTAAGATCACTTGATCAAAGCTCCACCTTTTCTCTCTCGCTCTCACTGTCTACTCACTACTCTCTATTTCCATCAAATATGGGGGTATAAGTTGCACAGATTTTCCAGCAAAGGGGGTAGATAACCAGAACCTCACTTATCTAATTTACATTTTTAATTAATTATTCAATTATTTTGGCTAATAAGAAGTCATTTGCCCCTTTCTAGAAGATCAAATTTTGACTTGTGGAATTTTAACTCCATGTACATTGCTAGATTTTTTTATTTTATAGTTTGGACCACTTTCTACTATTTATTATGTACTCTCAAATTACTAAAATTTGCAATTTCACTCCCGATTTGTTGCAAAATATCAAAATACCCCTATTTTGCTTCAAAACCTTCCTCAATTAATAATAATGACATATTTGAATGTATTATACATATGAATAGAAAAATTCAAATATTTTTGAAAATATAAATTTTCTTTCAAATTTAAAATAGGGGTTTACACCGTGTCCAAACTTTTTCAATTCATTTTAGGCCATTTTGATCTTTTTTCACTATATTGTCTCCTTCGAATCCTCTTTGAATATGTTTTTATTATCGTCTTCAACACTTTTAATTCTTTGCACCGAATCTGTTCTTAATTCACCTGATTGCACAAGTAACAACGAAATAAAAGAACCTACATTTAATTGAGCAAAATTCAGTATTAGTCTTTCAAAGGCATGATTTATTAAACATTTTACTTATGAAAATACTTGAAAATAAGATATGTAATTGACACAATACAAAATAGGCTATAATCATAATTGTCTCACTTGTGCCAAGAGCCCTTCCACATTGACATATAAATCCATCCTCTTCGTCTTCTTAAAAAGAGCCAATTGACTAATAACCTATTTGCGATCTCACCGCAAGTATAGGGGTCGTAGATTGTAGTATATAAAATATTGATCTACGGAGAAAATGTTAAATACAGAAAAAATAAAGTAAATGGAAAGAAAAAACAAAAGAAAAGGTTGATCTTAAGACGCAGAACGAGGAATTAAAAGTCAAGAGATTCAAGTACCTAGGATTTAGGGTTTCACATGCGACGTCTGACACGAATACGTGGATTATTTATTTAATCTGGATATTATGTGTTAAAGGACAATTATCCCTATATTATCTTATACCTTCTTTCGAAACCTACAAGATATAACCTAATCTTCTTAACCTCTTATTTTCATGGGATTAAGTCGATTAGAATCCATTAAGTTCTACGAAAGTTCATGAGATTCCTCAAGGACATCATGCCTATTTTTATGGTCTTAGATTTTTAGGTTTAATATCTTGATTGTCATATATTAGAATTCTGTCTTTTGATTCTTTAATATATGGGATCATGTTGTAGTGTAGTATCATACACCCAACAAGCATTGAGATCACAAGATATTAAATTAACAAAAAATATGTTAAATAATAAAACCACAATATCAGCTACATTGGATGGATTCTACATCTTAAATACTAGATAATGGGTTTAGACTAGCATTTTTATAATCAAAATCAAATACAAAACAATATTGTATCTAAGATCCATCACAAACAAGACAATTACAATAAAAAAAAGAAAGAAATGGAAAGCTTATTAATTGGAAGCTTCAATGGAGCCTCGGCCTAGCTCCAAGGATGTTCTCAGATGCCTTTAACATTCATAAAAAGTGTTTACATAGAGCTCCTACCAAAATTTGCACAAAACAACTCAAACTTGCCCAAAACGGCTCAACTGTGAATAAAATTGAGCATATCTGGGGTTCACATGGTACAAATTATGTGGGTCTCTGGTCCTCTCAATTCACTTCCATGATTTCACATGTTTTGCTTTGTTGTGCTCCGTTTTGTGTCTGTTTTTCCTCAAATTGTGCTGAAACTTCTTATACATTTTTGGAACTTGTTAATCACTATTTTTACTTCTTTAAACTCTTCAAAACATCATTTTGTATGCCTTGAATCCTTGGCCTTCCGATCATCAATTATCTTGTGTCAATTCTACATCCAATTTGTCTATTTGCACGTTCGATGCTTGTTTCATGTTGAATCTTCCATAACATATTCTAGGTTGATTTGATCATTGTTTTTTCTTAATTTAATTCTTTAAAATATTCAAATTAAGCTGTCTTGGTCCTCATGCTACAACTCTTTTTCGTGTTGAATCTTATATAACATGTTCTAGGTTGATTTGTTCATTATTTTCCTCATTTTAATTCTTTAAAATCAACAAATCGAGTGGGTCTTGGTCCTTATGCTTCAACTCTCCAAGAATTACATGATTTTTACTCTGATTTCTCCTAAATTTGCACATACCAATCAATTGTGAGTGTTTTGCAGTAAATAAAGCTAAATCAGTCAAAAAATTATTCTAATCATCTTAGATACTCAAATTCTTCTCAATAAATAATCAAAACTCATAATATAAAAGTGACTCGACATAATCAAACTTCATGTAATCCTTTGGCAACTATAACTATCTCCTTTATCTCAAATTCAACTCCTTCTGTGTAAATATATACTTTAAGCTCATGTGATCAATATATATATATATCATATCTATCCCTATATAGGTAATGCCTTCAAATCTTTAATGCAAAACACCATAGCTACCAACTCTAAATCATATGTGCGATAATTCTACTCATGGGGTCTCAATTATCTAAACGTGTAACGCACAGACCTAGAAAAGCGACCATTGAGCCTAACGCACAGAGCACATAGACCTAGAAAATGTCCATTAGGCCTCTGAGCTATGGGCCTCACAGTGTGATATTGTTCGCTCTTGCCTGGCCTGGCAGCTTAGCCTCATGACATTAAAACGCGTCACACTATATTGAACTTGAGACCCACTTATAAACTACCAGAAACTTGCTCCCTTTTTCAATGTGGGATTCGGTTATGGGCAATCACAAGTGCACCACCTCCCGCCTAGTTCGTCCTTAAATCACAACCTAACTCTAGGCTTCGGCCTGCTGCCTTGGCTTTCAGTGGTTCAACTCTCCGAACCACATCTATTGGAAGGGGATCCGCTCTGATACCACTACCATTAGGCCTAACACACAGAGCATACAAACGCAGAAAACATCCATTGGACTTGTGAGTTATGGGCCTCACAATGTGATATTGTCCGTTCTAGCATGACAGCTTAGCCGCACAACTTTAAAATGTGTTACATCATATTGAACTTGAGACCCACTTATAAACTACCAGAAATTTTCTCCCCTTTTCGATATGAGATTCAGTTCTGTGCTGTTACAAAATGCATAATATATTTCCTTCCCATTTGGCATAAGGGCATAACCTAATCCATTCTTTAATGTATCGCTATATACCTCAAAGTCTCCCTTATTCATAGGCACTATAAGACTATGTGCTTCCACCAATCTCCTTTTTAACTCTTAAAAAGGCTCTTCACATTTATCTATCAATCAAATTTAACTTCTTTTTGAGTTAGTTTTTATTAAAGGAACCATAATCATAAAGAATCCCTCCATAAATTTCTTATATTATCTTGTTAATCTTAGAAAATTTCTTACTTTTTTCATAATAGTCGGTCTTGCCTAAGTCACTATTGCCTCTACTTACGATAGCCCATTGCTTACCATCTACCAACACCACCACAAGATCCAAGAACGACACTACTAGTGGCTAAAGATTATATTTTTTGAATTTAGTATGATGTTACTCCTCCCTAGCCTCTAAAAGGTTATTCTCAAATGTTGCTCACATTCCTTATATATGCAGCTACTCTTGTAATACCCCGTCGACAAAGTCAACGTTTGTTACTAAAGTATAGGATTGATGATAATGAGATAACATACATAGGTGCGATACACAATCCATTAAGTTATCATAAACCCAGTATCTCATGAAATTCAAATTAAATTAGGTACAAATGATTAAATTTATGAATTACATATTTCACATCTCCACTAATCACTCTTTATAAATAAAAAAAAATAGATAACTCTAGATTTGGATTTATCAAGTCCTAGCCTCATCTGGTACACCAACCCCATGTTGATCTCTACCTGCATATCTGTTATCTAAAAACAATTAACAAAATATGACGAGTTCAGAAAAACTCAATAAGTAGAGCATATAAATGTAAACAGGCAAAACTTGAGTAAACAATATGCATAATAGTTGATAAAATATAGAATAAATCATAGATCTAAATCAATTTTAAATCCATATGAAACAAGAAAGGAATTTTTACAAAAAACCTCAAATAAAATATCTAAATCATTATAAAACATCAATGCCCGTAGTAAATAAATATCCATAAGCATCAAAACAAAAGTTCAAAGATCTTACTTGCCTTCTACACAAATTTTTAAATTTTCACATGTGAGCTCTATGAGATTTCAATGTCTTCTTCACTTTAATATACACCAAAATAATCATAATATTTTAAAATAATATTCTAAAATTTTTTCTTTAATTTTATCATCAAATATTTCTATTTTCTCATTTTTAGGCTCCAAACACCTGTCTAAAAAGTCATCTCCATACTACATCAAAATTTTAAAACAATTATTGTATTTCATCATAAAAATATCATTATAAAATTATTCATTTAGGTTTCATGCTCACAATTCATCCCATAGAAAAGTCCCTTTTGTGTACTTTTGAGGTTCTGAAATTTTTTATTCCAACACTACAAATATATACCAAATTATTTACACATGATCATAATATATTAAATAAATAAAATAGATGTGAAAAAAGAAAAAAAATATTTTTTGAAATCCCCCAAGTTTCAAACCCTATCAAATAAAATTTACCATCATCCAAAAATTCTCTCTCCTTTCTCTCCTTTCTCTTCTTCTCTTCTTTTTTTCTTTCATTTTCTTTCTGTTTGTTGTTTTTCATTTTTTTTAAAAGAACATTGTTGGAACTATTCGTGCAATCTAGAGGAGATGGGTTAAGTGGGATTTTAGAAAATTTCAAAATAATTCCTCCACTATTAAGATTTATAAATAAATATCTTAGAGTTTTACACAAATATTATAAAATTGAATATTGAGTTGTAGTTCAAACCACAACAAAGCCTAGTCAGGTGGATATACCTAGCAGTTGGAAGAGTAAAATTGAATGTAGATGTTGAAGAAAACAATTCAAATAGTAAAATTAAAGGAATTAGATTGGGTACACCTAGAGCACTTAGCTTTATTTCACCTAAGGCAAAATACAATTTATTTTTATTTTTAAGTTTATTTATTTCTTTATGGGCCTAAGCATGAATTTTCTACATATATAATTTTATATTTTAAAGATTTTATTTCAAATTTGGAATATTTTATTTCAAATTTAAAAATAAAAAATAAACCATTTCTAATGTGCTAGGACATGAGAAATGACTTATTTTTTATTTTTAAAATTTGAAATAATACAAATTTTATATATACAAGACATTCATGCTTGGGCCCACATATGAATTTCAAAAAATGAAAAAAATTTAAACAAGGGTTATGCACCTCAGTATACTAAAGTTAAGTGCACTCGAGTACATTACATAGGGACTTAAAACAAAATGTGAATGGTGAAGAAAAGTTGGTAGAATCGCAATTGGATTTTGAGGTTGTTATGTGAGATTGGAAAGGAAATTTTATAGTTGCAAGTTGTTAGTAAGGACAAAGAATGGTTCGTCTACTGGAGATGGAAATGGAGGCTCTATTGCCTAGTCTCAAATGGCTTGTGAATTAAACTAAGAAGTGGAAGTGGAGAATGAACCTCATTATTTACCAAGCTTTGCGTTAGAAAAGCCTACAATTTTTTAATATAGGGTGGGGAGACCCACCTGCATGTATTGTTGATAATTTATATAAAGATCTTTCTCATTTAATAGAGTAATCTGTAGGTGTTCTCTTTTTCATTCGATGCTATCGTTTTCGTGGAAGTTAAAAGTAGTTTTTGGATCTTTTAACTATTAAAAAATTAAAACCAAATGTTGTGGCCCTTCTAGGACTAGGATGATTTTTGTTATCATGGTAAAACAAACGATATCAAGCCTGTGGCTTTTTGGATATTTCCGTATATATATACACACACATCTTTCTTATGCAATAAAACTGAACCATAATCAAATGCGCATTTGGCTCAAAATGGGCCCCACGTGTACTTAAATGCATCGATACTTTATACAATCATTTATGTATATATAAATTTTATAGCAAATAATTTATATGTTGAAAAAGTAACTTTAAAGTTATAATTTACATCAAACTATTTTACAACATTGAATTTGTATCATTTTCAAATGAGGTCCATATACA
The DNA here is from genome assembly GCA_030490835.1 of Annona cherimola. Lineage (NCBI taxonomy): Eukaryota > Viridiplantae > Streptophyta > Magnoliopsida > Magnoliales > Annonaceae > Annona > Annona cherimola. The sequence goes on along the minus strand of CM059975.1, from coordinate 81,679,571 downwards.
TATCCAATCATGATAAAAATTGGTATGATAATAGAATACATAATTCCAAAAATAATAAGTTGAGTAAATTATATTTTTATGATCATGTGGTGCACATTTTGAGATAACTGCACCGTAATTGTGGTGTAGTGAAGATGCGCTTGAATATTTCTCTATATATATATCATCCAACTAGTTAACTATTATTTTTTTTATTACATTATATTACATGGAATCATTTGCTCCTCTCAGGACTCAAAGTTAGGACAAAACCCATGTACCCACAATACGATACTACCAAGCTACACTCTAATTTAGAGCTAGTAATTGTATTTTTTTTTTTATTGGAAGAACTAGTTACAGTGTTTAAGCATTAATAATTCCTCATCTTACATATAACATGATGACTATAATATTGGTGTAATAATACCGTTGGATTTAATTAAGCATTGTGAATTATAATCTATATAAGTAGCTAGGCAGCTGTGGCCGACGCATTCGCATTCAAATGGCTCCCTGGCTTGATAAATACAGGCATACAGCAGCACAATTATCTTTTCCATATGTTGTGACACGCACTAAAAGAAGCTAGCTTGGACCCAATGCTTAATTATGTTTCATTTTAATGATCTTAATACGGATAAATAGAGAAAAGAATTATCTCATGCAATATTGGATGATACTAAGATTATTCATTAATTAATGCCTTCAGGATAATTCAAGCCCAGTTTAAAACGGTAAAATTTAACATTGGTGACTTTTTTTTTTTTTTTACTTTTTTTATAGATCAGACGAAACAAATAAAAGTGAATGCCTAATGACAAATAGTAAGGAAAGAATACTTAATCAATTAAAGAAAATTTTAAAGTAATGAGAAAAGTCTAACGGAAATTTGAAAAACCATTTTAAAAATATATATAACTAATGTAAAAAAAAAAAAAAAAAGAATTGCATTTTTTAAGCAGAAAATTACACTCGATGATTAGATTTCCAGTCATGTACAACAAAATGCCGTAGTAGAAATATTCTTCACATTTAATGGTCGTCTAATATTTCCTCTGGAATTTTTGAAGAGAACTCTAACTACTACCCACTGCATCTCCGAGTCACTTGTAATCATCATGTTTAGGGTGTATTTAGAAAGTGAAAAAACTTTTGAAGAAAAGATTTTTAAAATTAGAAAAAATAACGTAATATAATAAGGATAATGATAAGAACTAAAAAGAATAAAATTAAAATAGATAGGTTAATTGTATGAATATATAATTGTGTAAAAATAAACAAAAAGTATTGTAGTTATAGAGAAAAAATATAAAAAAATAAAAATACGGTAATTATAAAGAGTAAAAAATTTTATATGGAAATTTTTTTTTGAAAAGTTTTAATGATTACCAAACACACTCTTAATTTCAAAGCGTTTCTTTGGTTTAATATGTTATAATTACGCGGAAAGAATGTCCTCTTGAAAAAAATTCTATTGACTTGTTTTTACATATTTCGATCATTAAAGTGATCGAGTCTAAGTTTAATGTATAAGTTTGGGAGTTATGAATAATTAAAATTATTTATATTTAAATAATTTAAAGATAATTAAATACGTATGACATCAGAAAGATGTAATGCTAATATCATTGGTTAAAACCTGTTAGTTGAATTAGTTAAGTTGGATCGAACAAACCAGCCCTCCGTCAGTTTCCTTATCTATCCGGTTTTTGACAACATTGCACTTTTAAACAGTCCGATAAATAAAGGATATTTACAGATGCCTCCTCTTCTTTTGCGATTTTACAAATTCTGCCATACAGTTATTGATTTTGTAGGAATCACACAAAATTTAACTTAATTTCGTAGTCGACATAAACATGAGTATTACTGTGTAATAATATTTTTAAATTCTATCATACCTAATTTTATGTTCATAACTTTAACCATTTATTTTAACATTTATTAGAAATTTCAATGTCATTGTTGACGGGAGTATTTTTCTAATGAAGTTTACAAAATTAATCAGGGACAGATTTGTAAAATCTTGAAAAGAAAGATGGGTGAAATCCAAAACCTCCCAATAATAATTAAAAAAAAGCATTTAAAACTTTCGTCAACTAAGATATAATCTAGTGGTTTGACATGCTGATGTGAGTGTTGATCTGGCTACGAGTGCCAACATGAGCGGGGTCTCCATTGTAATATAATAAAAAGAAAAAGTTAAAACTTTTAATTAGGATATGTACCCAGCTTTCCCAACATTTACAATATACCCCCTGACCCATGAATTAGATTATCTTCTGCACCTTGGCATGCAGGAACAGTAGCTAAAAGAAAAGAAAACCCAGACCAAAACGAAACCACCAAAAAAAAAATATATGCAAATTAAAAGGGGTATATAGGCAAAAGAATCCAGGCTGTGATTTTCGTTTGATTGGGTGATGGGTTATTCAGTTCTCCCTGTCGATGGAATTCCAATTACAAACATGGACAGAAAGCCGGTGATGAGAGCTACAAGATTTTAATCGCGATTTCGCTATAGCTCGAATTTCCACGGCTCCGGGAACTCGCTCCATGGATTGTTATCCACTTCAGAAAAATCCCATCCGTTCAGATCATCCACTCCCCATAAATACATGGATTCCGGCCATTCCAAGCTCGGCAGGTCGAACACGTCTGGAGAAATCACCGAAGAATCAGCTGACTGAGTAATAGTAGTTGTTGTTGTAGATGAATCAGCTGTAGATGAAGCTGACGGGACTAGAATCTCGTGGGGCTCGATCAAGGGCACTTCGTCAGTACAAAATCCGGGAGATTTTCTTAGAAGAAGATCATCATCGGCACTGCAGATGCTCTTTTGATCTTCTTCCGTTACAACAGAACTATTCGGTGATTCAGATGACGACGCATTGATGCTGTGCTTGATATAATTATCATTTGTATTTGCTGAATCATTACCCGGCTTTGGCTCATCCTCGGTTGTGCTTGAAGGGGTAGAGAGTGGCTTGTGAGTCACAGGGTCGATGCCCATCTTCCTCAGCTTTTTCTTGATGTGGGTGTTCCAGTGATTCTTTATTTCGTTGTCAGTTCTTCCCGGCAAATGAGATGCTATTTTGGACCACCTATGCACCACATGGACACAAAATATGAATGAATAACAATTCAAAACAACTAATTCAGAATGGAATTTAAGAAACCCATTTCTCTCCTTTTTGGAAATGTAACACTAGAATTAGAAAATTTTCCAGGAATTGGAGAAGCTAGCAGACCTATTGCCAAGACGGGCATGAAGGTCAATCACCAATTTCTCCTCAGAATCCGATAGCAGACCTCTCTTCAAATCAGGCCTCAGATAGTTTGTCCATCTAAGCCTGCAGCTTTTGCCACACCTCAAAAGGCCTGTAAAATGGAATCCAGTGCACACATTAGAAATTCGCAGGACCCAAATTTTTTTCCTTTTAATAGGCACCCAAAACTAAAGGAAGACACCCATGAAACTAAATTTTCGTTGATATCTCGAAATTAATTGAGTAGAATATCGATGCAAATTACCCAGCCAATGATTTGTAAAACTGAATTTCCTCCCCCAATTAATTAATTCAATCTCTTCTGAATAAAAGAGTTGAAATTGCGGTGGGGAAATATGGATTCCAACATGGGGGGGAATGGGTATATATACCTGCAAGCTTAGGAACAGCTCTCCAGCAGCATTGGCCATTGGTTACAAGGAAGTTGATCAGCTTCTTGTCTTCTTCAGCCGTCCATGGCCCCTTCTTAAGCCCCACTTTATCGCAACATGGTTTTCTTCCCATTCTCCCTCTCTCTTCTCAATTTTCTCCCTCTTTTTTCTACCTCTTTCGATCAATGGACTTCAAAAGCAGCTGAAAATCCCAGCAAAAACAGCTCCAAACGACGCCACCCTCCCTCATATTTATAAGCAGTGGGAGATTGTCCATATCTCGCCTGCTTTGGAGTGCAAGCCACTAAGCCAGGCATTCACACGTGTCTAGCAGTTCCACTCCGCGTCATACACGTGCGAGTCATCTTATGAAATTTGAAAAGGACACCTCATCTCATCCTCCCACAGCCTTTTTTTTGTTTTGTTTTATTTTATTTTATTATTATTAGTTTATTAATTTTTTTTAGGTCTTGCTTTTTGAGCGTGGAGGGAGGCAAGGCCTGGGGGGAGAGAAAATCGGAATTATGGATTCTGTAGTCGAGTATTGAGTGTCTACATACAGACCCACCTCCTAATCAAGTGCAAAAACTATCCAAGCCATCTAATCTGTGGGCCCCACTTACAAATACTGATTGTGCCTACATGTTGGGCTTGTTATGGGTGGACCCCATTTACCATATTAAGTATATAATACTTTGAAAAAAAGAAATCTCAATTCAAATTTTTTATTTTGGGGTATGGGAATTTTCATGTTCATCTTTACCAAAGATACTTGGTCATTAGATTCTTCTTCCTTGAATCACATCTGGTGGAGTCCATTTGCAAGAGTAAACCTTTTAATTTCATCTTTTAAAAAAAAAAAATTCAGGGCATGCTTATAACTTGCTAATCTATTGGATTGTGGGAAAGATGCACTGCGAAATTAGAAGTATGGGAAATTATGCACTTTAAATGATAACCTTTGAATATATAGATGAGTTGGGAAGGGATGTAAGCCTCTTTGAAAAAGGTGAGGGATAAATTTCAAAATGTTAAAGATTATAGAGACCAAAGAACCAAACCCATTCATGTAAAAAAGGGAAAATTCCTTTACTTAAAACAGACATGTAAATCAGAGAGCAGATACTCCACCAAAACGACTGAATCGACATTGATTTCTGGTCAGATAACCTGGACATGCTAGCTTCCAAAGCATTTGAACGGCCTGGATTCGTCTCGATATTGGAACTCCTAGTTATGGAAGGATTGTATTTCATGTTTGTCTAATATATTGCATTGAGAAAATAATAGTAATAATAACAGTAGGGGTCGTAATAATAATAAATTCCATATGCAATTCACATATATATGGCATGTGGTCAACTAATATAATTGGCCAACTTGTCTGTAGACAGCAGCTGGACCACCTAATCAACAACCGGTATTGCGTTCCAACACCAATCATGATTTGTGTAAGGAGAGGGACAGATTACGAAGATTTGTTTGATTTGTAATTTATTTTAGTAGACGAGTTTAAGACAGAGTATTTCAATTCTCCTGAAATTTTAAAATAATCCTTTGATTTTTACTATCAGGAGTGATGTAAACTATATATTCAGACTTCTATATTTTTGTCTTTTGATTCCATATGTTCCCGGGGGCTACTGTGGAAATTTTTTTTTATATAAATATGCAGGTCAGACTTACGTGCATCTGTCTCCATTTTATTGATTTTTAAAAATTAAAATAAAATATTAAATAAATTTAATTTCACAGGAATAAAGATCTGATGTCGAGAACATTTATGTAAGGATTGCTTGAATTTAAATGAACGATACACGAATTACCATTAAAGAAATCTAGATGAGATCTGCATACTTAAAAAGCAAGATAAAATAAATAAAAAAATCTTTTTCAGCCACCAATATTCTGCAGCCTCACGGGATAAATACCCTATATATTTTTTTACCTTTTCTTACGTATAGCGAGTAATTAATTAGAAGATCTTCTTAACGAAATATTAAGGTGCCCGCAATTAGAAATTAATATTCGAGTGTGAATATGTACCATCCAAAATTCTTTTCTTTCTTGTGGGACCCATGATATTATTACGAATCTTTATCTTTGAATGTATTTTTAGCATATCCATGCATGAGTCTGCAAAATTTTATTCATTAATTCTAACGTGAAAAATGTAAATCCTTCAATTATTTTTTATATTTTTTACATTTGATACGTTAATTATTTTAGATTTTTGAATACAAAGATACCCTCATGGCCTTTTCTAAAGAAATTTATAAGATTTCGAAAGAATGCACATATAGGGCTCTGATCGAAACAATTTAAAAAAAATTTTGGGTGATTTTCAAACACACTAACTTAGTTTGACCACAATTGCAAATATACTTATATAATTTTAAAATTTGCAAATAACCTTACATAGTTTAATCATAACTTTAAATATATTCATGTTGCTATGGTGCCGTTACTACATTGTCACAGTTCAGATCTATTTGTAAAGATATACAAACTATGTTGATATATCTACAAATTTCAAAAATTATGTATATTTAGTTTTTGCAAATATTACCATGTAATTTACACAAATTTGCAAATGTACTCACGTCATAATGGTGTAGTAACGGCATCATACCAGAGTCCATATATTTATAATTATGGCCAAGCTACGTAGAGTTATATGCAATTTCTAAAACTACGGTCAAACTATATAAATATATTTACAAATTACCCAAAAATTTTAACTCACAAACTAGATTCTATACGTCATTTCAATTGGCTGCAGATGCACTACAACAAAAGTTCATATACGCTGCCTTTTTAGCTATAAAATCTATATTTTGTCTACCTCTATTAGCATTTTGTAGGAAAAAAAATTATGGCTATTTGTTCCAAATAAAAATGATTGCATTAAATGATAATTTTGGCTGCATTTAAGGTTAAATATAGTTATATTTGAGCTATTACCAACATTTTAAGCAGCTCAGATTTTTGCAGCCAAATATTAAACACCAAATACATTTATATGCAGCCAAAGTTATGTTTTCTGCGGGCATTTTTGTACGAGTTAGTCAATAAATCAGTACTGATTCATCCTAATTGATTCTGAGTGAAGAATTTATGTACACCGGTGTTTGTAATAGTTAATTGAAATATGAAACTCGAGTTCGCAGCTTATTTTAGAAAAATTAGATATGCACTCGATCACTTCGTTCTGTCATTAATGTATATCCTAAACATCGAACTTTCTTATGTGCGGTTTCTTCACCAGTAGTAATCAGCTAAGCTATTTTAAACCGTTTGTACGCATAGTAAGCTTATGGGGTCTAGACACTTTTGAAAGAAATCCCAAGAGAAATCCAATGTAAAATAGGCACATATGTTTAGAATTAAAGAAAAATATAATAGTATAATTAGGGGAAACTGATTTAATGCACCGACGTGCAAAACCTCATTTTTTTTATTTTTTTGAAACTTTTTTTACACAACTGTTAAACTGGTTGTATTTAATATGTGTATCAATTTTTACCATTTTTGGAGATTTTTAATTTTTTTTTTTTGGATTTTTAAAAAACAGTGACATTTGTAGTAATTAAAATTACTAAAATTTACTAAAATGCCACTGATTTTTAAAATTCTAAAAAAATAGCTAAAAATCTCCAAAATTGATAAAAATTGATATACATGTTAAATACACTTTGATTAACAATTGTGTGTAAAATTTTTAAAAAAATAAAAAATGGGTTTTGCACCCCGAGATGCATTGAAATTTGAACCGCAACTTACCCGCAGAAATTCAAAATTTGTAAAGTTAGAGTTTACTTTTTTAGGATTCAAACTCAAAGAATTGGAACCCCAAAAACTTTGTTATAAATAGGGTTATGGTTCAAACAAGTTTGAGCCCAATTTACTTTTATATATTTAATAAAAATGCATTATATATAATATCTAAACAATATTTCTTCATATTTATATTTTTATATTTGAATGCATATTTTTCTTGTTGTAATTATGTTATAGATAAATTATATTATTCCCTTTATATTTATATTATTATTTTGGAAGGTTCAATTTTCTTCTAGAAATATATATTATAATTTTTAGAAAATATTTTTAGACTATGTATTATTATTTTTTTCTTACGTGATTTGTTTGTATTATAATATTGATATTGAATTTTAAATTTTTAGCTTTTAAATTAAATGAAAATTAAACTTAATCTGAATCCAATTTTTATAAATAAGATTTGAGTTTAAATTTTTAAATTTTATAAATATAGTTAGGGTTAATTAAGGTTAAGATGCCACTAGGGCAGTGCCCCACTGGTACTCTTCGTTGGTTGCAGTGTAGCTAACACGAGTTCGAATCCTGCGCGTGTGCGGGTGGGTGATTTTATATATACCAGTATTCTCAGGTGTTGTGGAGGTTTTACAATTCCTTCCCCCTTTACAAAATTTTCTCTATTATAGGGGTAGTAGAAAAAAAAATTTCCACCCTGTGAAGGTTGTGATTGTAGTTGATTGCAATATCAGTAGTCGCATTGTATAAATCTCAATAAAAAATTATGGTTTTGACAAACCTAAGTTTCATAAGCCCGAATTCCACCCCTAATTAAGTATAATGCTAACATAGGCTATCTTAGTAAAAAATAAAGTTTAATGCTAATGTTGGCTAGTTTAGTTAGTAAATATCTTAGAAAGATATTTTACAACCTTTTATTTTTAATTTTCCTTTGTGTTCCCGGTGGGGAAATAAGCCAATTTCCATCATTCATCCAAAAATATTAATTTTAAATATGTATAAATTGAATTAGTAATATAATATTTTGGAATGAAATGTATGACCCTTTTTTAACGATTAATGAATCTCCAACAGCAACAAAAGTTCACATATTCGCCATTTTTGCCGCCGAATTTACATTTGAGCATCTCTAATGGCCAAAGCCAATTCGTGTTATTATTTGCAACAAACTTTATTGTTATTGTCGTTGCATTAAAGGATTTTTTTGTTGCATTTAAGATAAAAATGATTGAGAGGAAGTGCTGTGGGTGGTGTTGGGAATTATATGAAAGAACGGAGTGAGGTGTGAAAGAGATCGAGACGAAATTGAAGAGACGTTTTTGTGTATGGAAATTAAGAAATTATATTGAGATAACCAAAAGTAATATCAAAAATAAGAAAAGTAAGATTTTTATTCACTAATTGAGATATATAATGTAAATATGCACCAATAAAAAATGAGATACTGTATTCTGGAGGGGAAAAAAACTTGGGAACAGAAAAGTTCATACCATTTTCATTCCATTCAAGCCTTTTACATACTGCTGAACACGCACTAAATAATCAAGTAGTTGCAACCATATTCATTAATATGCAGCTAAAATTTTCTTTCTTGGAGAAAAATAACTAGCTACTTTTAGTAAGATCGGTTATAGTGTTTACTGTTCAGCAGCTAGAAGATCGGTCAACCCATTGATCTTCTGGATGCTTAGACTCTCAGGTTTTTTGGCGTATATATGCTCACGAAGTGACCCACACGCATTCTGGTATTTTGTGCATGCAAAATCAATGGATTGGTCTACGCAATATTGCATTGCCCTTTGAATCAAGCATTACTTGCCCACAGACGTCACAGCAAAGACCATCCGTGGCTGACATGATATTGTAATGTTCAATTGAGAAAAACTATCCTGGGCCTATGCTTTTAATAGTATGATATCCTAAACCTCCCTCAATAGATGTAGGGTAGAGATTCAGAGTTGGGTTGAGTAGGGAGCAACCTAAAGTTGAGTTGAATGGTGTTTTAAGGATGAACCAAGCAAAAGCTAGTGGGCCTGTGACAGTCCAACCTTGAATCCTACATTGAAAAAAGAATAGAGTTCTTAATGGTTTGTAACGAGTCTAAGCTTGAAACATAGTGTGATGCGTTTTAAAACTGTGCAGCTGAACTACCAAGCCAGAGCAGATGATATCACATCATGAGACTCATAACCTACAGACTCATAATGATTTTTCTGGATCTGAGCGATAAAAATATATTTGGCAACTATATCTAAATAATAATTTTTTTATAATAGATGTATTTTATTTAACTAGACGAGCCAAAAATATCCATATACAAAGCATTCACAATTCGAGGTGGTGGGTTCCCCCACCAAACTAAGCTAGATGATTCAACAGTTGCCATATAGGCTACTAAACAATGTGCTGCTTGGTTGCCTTCTCTAAGAACGTGCTCAAACTTCGCTACCAAAAACTTTCTTACCTGCTGCATGATGTAAATAATAATTTTGATTACCAATACTTTGCATTTTTGGTAAAAAGTTAATAGATCGATTGCACAAAAGTTTACAGTGAGGTTGTCATCTTCCCTTACCAATGGGACGAGTATAACCATTAGGTTTAATGGATAACCCGGCAAAGCTAACTTGATTTTTAGGGGATTAAGGTGGAGAATATTTGAGTACAACTCATTTAAATAAAGAGGAATGATTGAATATTTAAGCGAGCATGGAAATTGCTATGCTTATCTTTTGCTTTTTAATTTTAAAATATTTTTAAAAAATCTAAACTATTTAACGATCAATGATAAATGGTTTAGATTTTTTAAAAATATTTTAAAAAATCTATACATTGCAAACTTTTATATACTATATTTATACTATAAATTTTCCAAAATTTTCGTTGATTATATATTCATTCTCAAAAGATACTACTATTTATAAGATATAGGCTTTTAATGAAAATTATTTTTAGCTACATGATAAAACAATATGTATTAACATGATCAATTGTTTATATTTTAAAATATATATTTAAAATTTTTAAAATCAAGAGTAAGTACCAAGACTTTTATTCTTACAAAAATATTAAATCATTCTACAAGCACAACTAGTAAAGTTCCCCACTATTATGCTAGGCATCCTGGGTTCATCCTAGCTGTGGAGGGTTTGTCTACCATTTTAAGAAATAATGTCTCCTGTGGATATATTTTCGAATGCGTCATTAATTTTACCTTCGTTAAGTAAGAATTGTAAAATATATGTACTTAAGGATGATTTGAGTTAAAAGATAAAAAATCAATAAAAAAGTATTTAGTCATTCCTTTTAAGTAAATAACTCTTAAATAAATAAGTTAGTCTTGAGTTGACCTTGTCTAACCCACCAACTTAATGACCCATCATGTTTAACACATCAATCAAGAGAACTTGTAAAAAAGTCATTATTTTCTTGGTATTTATTTTAAAAATTATTCATACTTATCAACAATAGAATTAATACTTTAGTTAAGAATATATATAAGTTGATATTCTAAATTCAACTAGATGATTAGTATTAGAAGTCTTTATGAATTATGTAGAATTTTATTAAATAATTTATTATTTTTATTTGTTTTATTATTTAATCTTTTAACAACTCAAAACCTGATCCGTTTATGTTAAATGGATTAAGATTAGGGTTGAGATTTATATTAGGATTAAAAATTTTTAAATGCGTTAGGAATTAGGATTAGTATTAGAGTCTAACCAAAATACTTACATCCCTACCCATAGTAGCATCAAAAATCATATGTTGGTTGCCAATGAGCATTACTCCCAACCAATTGCTTCACCGTTTAGTTGCAAGAAATCCTTTTTGCTAGCTAATGATAATTTCTGAAATTGAATTTGGAGTGTATGCTGAAATAGAAAAAATCTAATTCTTAAAAGAAACTATTGACAAAAATTAGAGTGATGTTAGGAAGTAATTAATAAATAAAAATGAATTGTATCAATTTTATTTTTTGGGAAATTCTAATCATTAAAAAGTTCTTTTCATCTTGAAAAATAAAAATTTAGAAGACAGTAAATATTTTATTATTAGGAGAAATAGAAATCATTCCAATTTCGTCATTTACAAAAAAACTTTACTGAGGGAGATAGAACTCCAATAGAGAAAATAGACTTATAATTTGCTGCAAATCTTACAGACATATTTGCAATATTTGCAAATAGAGAACCTTATAGGCATATTTGCTAATTACCAAAATTAATTTTATTAACAGAGTGAGAAAACAGCATATATCTTGGAGTGGTTGCAACGACTTCGTCAACGGCAAAATTTTCTTTTGTTGATTTATATGGGCAAGAAGAACGTTTTGCATTCTAAAATCGATTTTCTTGCAGAGGTATTTATACCAATTGGTACTGCCATTTCAACTATTAATTGGTATTAGTCACGGAGAACAACCCGAATTGTCATCTAAGATATATCGAACTTTGAGTTTTATACATTGAATTAATATTGGATTGGATTTTCAAAAAATAAAATAACTGGACTAGAATGTAAGCAGAAGTTACCTAATTGGCAACCAAGATGTTGCATATACCCAACAACAATGAAAATGTGCACGTTAATCATTGTTGTATATATGTGATAATTCAACACCAATTATAGTTCTACCAAATTTTGTCACAAAAATATAGCTTTGTTATTATAAATAGCTGTAATTAGAATTAAGTAAAAGTTCTAAAATATAGAGTAATCAGGATTTGGTGATTCACTGCAATGCAAGTGCTGCTTTTCTCCCAACCGCGTCTCTCCACCCATTTGTAATTTCGTCTTATGGTGTCTTTCCTATAAATAATTCATGGCCAATATATCCCTATGTGTACATGTTTTTGGATGGTCAGAGAATAGAGATTTCTGTAAAATGAGAGACCCGAAGGAATAGACATCCACATCACACCAAAGATAAATGGTCCTTGATTTTTTGGCATTGGCCATGGGCACATCTTTCTTTACTGAATATTTTTCATATATATATGAGGCATAATTATATATAATATATTGTATATATGTTTAAATTATAATATTCATTTTTGTTTGATTTTTTTGATTTTTTCTTCTTAAACTTATTTTCCTAAGTGTATTTAATTTATATACCAAGTTTTGCCATTTTGCAACAATAGATGGCGGAAATCACAACTTGTAATATAGAATGTATAATTGGTGGGATCCATTGAATTAATTTGTACATCCAAAAAATTGAATTATCTTATTGTTTTCTTGATATTGTGTTTAACACGTAAACAAAACAAAAAAAAAAAAAACGAAAGGAAAGTCTTTTATGCCCACTTAGTGGTGCTTCTAATTAGCCATTTTAACTGCCTTATCGAAAAAAAGTCATTTAAACTGATCTTTATGCCGACTTAAAATGCTCATACAAATAATAGGCATCATCATCATCATTCATGCTTTTTTCCAAAAATACCTTATAATTTCCCTGATTAAGCTTTGTAGAGTGTTTACAAAACATACTTGTATAATGCAATTTTTATGTATGAAAATGAAAGGGGTTGAATATGGTCTTGATTATGTCCTAGAACACGATTCATTTTTAAAATTGTCTAACAAAAGCCGAATTATGGTTCATTTAATTTTATGACTTTTTAAACTAAGACTCAGAGGAATAGAGGATCTATTTTCCGAATACTAAAGTTAATAAGTTATATTGTTGTGGTTTCTAGTTTAAATTAAGCAACAACATAGGGCCTGTTTGCAAAAACCCTTTTCCTTCAGAGACTTTGAGGAGTTGGGGGTGGCCATGCACGTTGGCTGGCCTGCAAGTGATGCCAAATTGAGTCAAAACCCCAAATATTCCGTAGGATTTGTTTATTTTTCAACCCCCCAAAATTGACATTATTTCGTCCAATTTTTCATCTGGACGCTGGTGGGCCACACACACAAAAAGCCAAAAATCATATATTTATTGATATTTTAATTTCAACTTGATATTGACTAGGCTTCCAATTTCTGGCTTAGGTAATGGGGGCAGAAGATGTCTCCGAAGCCCATTTGTGATTGGGCATGGAATCTATATTCCACGCCTTGCTTTAAGCAAACAAATATTTTGGTAATTGATTATAGGACATGTAACAACCTACTAATAACCTTGTGTATTTCATATCTTTTATATAATTTTTTGGTTTCTTTTCATTTTTTTGTGGGCTCCAATATTCATATGTCACATGTTGCCATTTTTGAATTCTTGAATATATCTTTTATAAACTTTCAAATATAAAATCTTTTTACCCGTCTTACTCTCCTCCACACATGAAAAATGGAAGATTTATGCATTCTTTCTTTTTTTTTGAAAGAAAAATTTCTTTATTCTTTAAATGCACAAAATCGTTACAATCCACATTACAAGATTGTTATCCTTCGTTATATATTAGAATACTCCACTGGTCAGCAATTTTGAGATTCAATTTTCAACATTTAGCTAGGAGTGCAACTCCATTAGGTAATTTTCAGATTCAATTTTCAACATCTAGCTAGGGGTGCAACTCCATTAGGTAATTTTGAGATTCAATTTTCAACATTTAGCTAGGGGTGCAACTCCATTAGGTACCTACAGGTCAACCTATCAAGTACCTAGGGTAGATTTCAAATATATATATATATATATATATTCAACATCTCTTTTATAAAATATGTTATATCTTCGAAGATATAAAATATATATTTTAAAATATAGAAACTTGTTTAATTTGTTTATTATTTAGTTTATGTAATAAAAATATTTTAAAACTATATTATTATCATATTTATTATAAGCTTTTAAGTAAATTTATATTAGGATTATGATTTTCAAATATTATACAAAGATTAATATAAAAAAAACACTTTGAATTAGAATCAGAACTGAACCAACTTTAAAAAATATGGCAGTGCAAGTCTAAAACTGTCCGGACCTAAAATAGAGTAAGATGGAAATTTTTTAAAATACGATAACCGGACCTACCCGACCAAAGTTATGCGATTAGATTTAGTAGTTATAAGGTGGCTCAATTACGTTCTTTGCAAAACCAACCGAACAATCCAAAGTAAAATATGTCTCGAATTTTTTTTTAAAAAAAAAAAGTTATTTCTCATCTGCAGGTGAATGAGATGGCTTTTTATTAAGTTACAAATAAAAATTAGAAAATTAAAATTATTAAACTACATATTTAAGACCATCTTTTTTTTTTTTTGTATTTATAACTCAACTCAAGTATATGTTATAATCCTACTTCTAAATGTATAAATCTAATAATATTTAGGTAATTATAGAGACATTGCCCCAGAAAATGAGATAGACAAGACTTAAAATCTGGACCTCTAGCACTTAAAGGCGGAACTCTTGCCAGCCTCGCTGGTAATATACCAGCTAAAAACACCTTACTAGCTAAAAACACCTTACTTAGGCCCGTTTAAAGATGTTAAAATTTCACTAATAAAAAAATGTTAAAAATTCAAAAAATAGTAAAATAAATCATGCTACCGTGTGCAGTGGTTCACTCCGCTGGTGCCCACTGTATATTAAAAAAATGAATGAGTACATTGCTTGCGTGAGCATTAAATTTCAATGCTCACGTCCATTTTCTTATGAGATTAAATAAGAGTTTTTACATCTGCAATTCTATATTTTTTAAAATATAATTTTTGTCGAATTTTATAATAAAAAAATCAATCATTTTTCACGTGCGGGCAACTGGACTGGCTCCATCGGTTCCCGGTCCTCTTCCGAATTGATTTGAGCTGGTTTGTTCTGGTGGCAAAATCCGGATGAATTGAGGGTCGAAAAAAGCTGGTAAACTGGTTCGGTTCCACTTAAAAATTTTAAAAATAGATGGAAACGTGAAGTTTTTTATTATATAATTGATTCACGGATACTAAGTGTTTATGATATTACTTGAGTTTATTTAATATTATATAATTTTAAAATAATTATCATCTTAAAATATTATAACTATGTTAGCGTGATATATGTCATAGTTGAAAAGGTTTGGCAAACGGTCCGATAAGTTCAACTCTGATAACATTCTTTTATAGGATGGCCACAGCAAATTTTTATAACATTAGTTATGTATAGAATTTGCCTGGCAAAACTTTAAAATGCAGTATTTCTGCAAATAAAGCTCATTAGTTTAGGAGACCTATAGTTATAAGGGAAGGGACATGCAAATAGCCCTTATGTAAATAAACAAAATGTTCGGATCTTAATGATTTCCTAAGAACTTTAGAGGGTGCAATTGTAAAGATCAAATCGCGCCGAATATGAGTACTCTTGATTTTTTTTTTTCATCATTATCTGTAAACATCAAAATATATATATATATAATACCAAGTCAAAAAATATATATTAATTATCTACCCTAACTTCTATCAATAAAAAATGACTAATATTAAACATAGCATCTCCTGCATACAATGCAAGAAACAACATTTAGCAATATATATAGGTTTGGAGACCAATTATATACATGGTGATATATTTTAGATTAAAATGCATGATTCATTTATTTTTACAATTAGTTAAATTTTTCTTCATAAACATATTTTTCAAAGTGTATTTAATTCATATACCAAGTTTTTCATTTTACAGTATTTTTACATATTTATTTTTCATTTTTAAATTAAAATTTTTAAAAGTTTGAAAATGACTTGAATGCCCTTGAAATTAATGATTTGAAAAAATAATAAATAAATAAATAAAAATATTATAAAATGGAAAAACTTGGTATATGAATTAAATACACTTAGTAAAATATGTTTATGAAAAATTTAAAAATCTAACTAATTATAAAAATAAATGGATGATGTATTTTAGCTAAAATATATCATGATATATAATGAGCTTGATTATATACACTATGATGTATTTTAGACTAAAATACAACATTCATTTATTTTTATAATTAGTTAGATTTTTTTATTTTTCTTCATAAATGTGTTTTCCTAAATGTATTCAATATATGTATTAAGTTTTGTTATTTTATAATAATTTTATATTTTATTTTTTTATTTTCTAAATCAAAATTTTAGGGGGCAAAAACTGACTTAAATTCCCTTGAAATTGTATTTTTTAAAAAGCAAAAATAATATGTAAAAGTATTGTAAAATGACAAAACTTGATATATCCATTAAATACAATTAGGAAAACATATTTATGAAGATAAAACCAAATAAAAATAAGATAAAATAAATGAAAATTATATCTTAACTTAAAATATATCATTGTGTATATGATATCGCTCCCGTAGTTTTAGTCGCACATGCAGTCGCACTTAACTCTTTTTTGTGGCAAAAGATAGTATTTGGCGACGAAAACAATTAGGGTCCATATCGCTAAAAGCTACGTACCTTGTGATAATTATAGATTCACGTTAAAACAAATAACTTTTCAGCCGCAAGGCTAACTAAAATTTGTGCTTAAAGGGACAGCTTTAAAAAATTGTTGCTAACTTCTCAAAAAAAAAAAAAAAATTTTTTGCTGACTTAGGGATATGTTTTTGTACCAATCAGAAAAAAAAAAAAAAAAAAAAAAGCAATATGTTTTGGCGATTGACTTATCAAGATTAAGTTACAGCGACACCTATTCGGCAAGGTTTGTTTTTCTTTTATGATAATAATGAGGATATTTGCACTAAACATGTAATTAATTAATTAATTAATTAATAAGTGGTCTTTAAGTAAAGTAGAGAAAAAGCCAAACTGTGGAGTTTGGCATGCAAAGTCAAAGAAATGTTGCAATTAACATCATGAATAGGAGGAGGGAAGAATACTGGAAAAACAACATTATCCACTTGGGTCATTTCCTCTGCCAAAACATCCCATATTCCTATCCATCTAACGGGGTCCTCAAAACGCGGCAGCTGCCTGTGTGGCCCACCCCCACCCACCATCATGCACCTGATTTCCAAGCTCAAAGCTGATGACAAAAGCATGACACAGGCCTTAGGTCAGTCACCACATGCATGCCTATGTATATATAATTAATAATTATATACACACACAGAAGAACCTCACACTTTTCGCACAAGGCCACTATACCAACTAGCCAATGGTTTTGAAAAAAGAATGAGGATTTAATTAATTAATTAATTAATATTTTGTATTTAATTTCTTAGCCATCCATGACTGATGGAAATTAACATCACCATCATCTTCTTCGCCAAAGTCTTTGATTTGATTCGTAGGACCGATTGACTTGCCTTTAATTCCCTGTCCATTTGTGATCTTGTCCATGGCATTGAGTCTCCACACGTCGTTTTTTTTTTATTGTTGTATGAGCAGAGGCAAATTTTCTACAATTGCTTGGAACTTTTGTTTTTTTCTTTTTAACTTACATGTATTTGACTGATGAAGTAAACATGATTACCAAGTATTAATTACTTACAGTAGGAATGAGACCGCCGCTGTCTTCATTTATAAAAAGATTTTTCCATATTCAAATTTTCAATATTAAGGATATAAATGTCTTACAGTTAATTAAATTTCAACTCAAAATTGGGTCAAGTTGAACTCGGACCATTTGACCCAAAGGTTAGACGAGTTGCGATGGTTCTTTTAGCTATTAATCAGGATCATTTTTGGATTGATAATTGCAACTTTATTCAATTGTTGGGCTAAGATTGGATTAAAGTGAGTAATGCTACTAAGATTGTAACAGTTTAAGTTTACAAGTTGGCGACTAGCACTAATCTTAAGTCTCTTAGAAAATCTTATAAAAACTTCAATCCTAACTTTAATATATTGAAAGTGAAGAATTGATTGCATTGTAGTTTTGTAATAGGTTAGCAATATGTTGAATAATACAAAAATAATCAGGGTAATTTGTATATATACCCACATAGTTTGACGCTAATTGCAGATATACCCACGTAGTTTCACGAAATACATATTACCCCCACATAATTTCACTAAAATTGCATATTACCCCCACGCCGTTACCTGTCGTTAATGTTTGACGTTATATTTTGAAAAATGATGAAAATGCCCTCATCCGTAGTTTCATGAATTGCATATTATCCTCATATAATTTCATCAAAATTTCATATTACCCCCATGAAACTATGTATACCAATGTGGGCATTTTCGTCATTTTTGCAAAATATAACATCAGATATTAACGGTAGGTAATGGCTTGGGGGTAATATGCAATTTTAGTGAAATTATATGGGGGTAATATGCATTTCGAGAAACTATGTGGGTATATCCGCAATTAGCGTCAAACTATGTGAGTATATATGCAAATTACCCAAATAATCATGATAAAATATTTAAAGTTAGATAGTACTAAATAATCAACAAAGGCTTTTAATACTAATGATTTACTTAAGTTTAAAAGATCAATATTTCATATCTATTCATAATTAAAGTTTTGATGTTAATACTTATATATAACTTGCATAATAAATATAAAAAATTGTTAACTCTTTTATTCTGTGAGGGAGTAAAAAGGTTAGACGGGTTACACAAATTTGGTTATTGGGTTGATGGATTCGACAAGTTAAATCCATGACCATTCCTTTATTTAAAGAATTTACATGGGTCATGTAAATAGGTTAGTGAGTTATCCAATACATATCGAGTTGGGTTAGCACCGTCAAAGTTAATCCCAACCTAATTACCTCAAAATGTGACTTACTTGTTTTAACAATCTTTTTTTAAAAAGAATATATATATAATTTAATCTTCATTTGGCCTGGTCATATATTAAACTTTCGTTATTGAAGATGAGCTTTATCCAAAATTAAGCTTATAAGTCAAGCTTTTGGAATAACACTTATCGTCTTTGCAACCCAACATCACCTAGCTAGGCTTAATTCTTATTGACACATTAATACTTGCGTATTAATTAAACGAATTTTATTAAATACAATGGATGGATGAGATTGACTGTAACACGAATCATCATGATGTCACCCAAATTGTACCATCCTACCCATATACTTTGGTAATATATAGAAGTCGCGCTCATGCATTTATATATTATTTTTTCTAATCAATTAATGTGTTAAATAAGTCAAAATATGTATATACAAGGCTTCTCGGATTTAACTCGAATGTAATACTCCAAATATAGAAACTCACTCGATTTGCAAAAATATAGGGTTATGCTAAAATTTTTACAAATAAAATTAGCAGTGTTACTTGATCTGGTCCGTACCCCTACTTATTGTCACCAAAAACTAAAATTTAATTAAGGAATAATTTGGTTTCAACACCAATATTTCATCCTCATGGAATCCGTAGGCGTAATATATTTTTTGCTTCAATATTGTTGAAAAAAAAAACAAATTTTGGACCGTCCAACGTAACTAGTGGGCACGTGGTGGCACCTAAAGTTGTCTGTGGGGCGAGGATCTAGTCATCCGTCCAACACAAAAAGACATCGCTGGGGAATGTTTCTAGACTCCCTTGCACTTTTCCCTTTTTTTTTTTTACAGAACTATTTCAGTTCTGATGATCTCTACTACTTTATTCTCTAAAGATGAAATTATTGTTTGCTTGAAGTACAATTAATATTATCTGCAATCAATTTGACTGGAACACATTTCTCACTATTTAGGGCCTCTTAAAAGATGCAAATAACAAGAAATGATGTCAACAGGATGGTAGATTATCTTAATCGTTCAAGCATTAGAATATTTCTCTTTCTCAGTAAAGAAGCTGGGTGCTGTTTAAAATATCAAATTAGGAAAACACATACATATGTTCTCATGAGGTTCGAAATCTCGACTGTGCAGTCTAGGAGCTTCGTCTCTTTTCTGATATTTGAGAGCATGTGATCTCCTCTATAACATTAATAGCGTTTTAGAAGAATCTATAACACTTCTTGGTACTTACTACAAATACTTCCATTGCAAAATTCATTTTGCAAAAAGTTTGAAACTTAAATGTTATATTTTACAAAATGTCAAATCTTTTAACCTAAGAAACAAGTACTCGAGCCTAGGCATAACTTGATTCATGAAAGTCCTGACTCATGTGCAGGCGGCCAAGGTTTTATATTTTGTTATATTTATAGAAATAGATAGAATTAGCATATGAACAAAGGCAATGCTATCGCTTATTAATGCTCGCTATAATAATTTCCAACTTTTTTTTTGGACTAGTATTGTATAATATGAAATTTGATATTACAAATTAAATCCGGTTCATTTAGAAGATACACTAGGCTCTCAAATGCCAAACCCCCACAACCGGAGGAAGAGTTCCTGACTTTCCTCCCACCCTTGGGTGGCCGACAGCAGCTAACAATTGGGCACTGCAAATAAAGATCAGGAGATGTTTAAACTTTAATTAGAAAAACGTAATTGCAATCATGCAAAGGTTTTGCCGGTTATTTTTGACTCGTACATGTAATTTTTGACAGTACAGGTCTGGAATTTTGTTGAATGGGTTATTTTTCAGAGGGGGGGGAAAGAGATTTTGCACATCTTTTCAAAATTTCCCTTTTGGAATCTTGGTTTTCACACTGCATGGGTTCTTGAACGTTCGAGAGAGAAGAGAATCCAACGAAGACGGTTTGGTCGTTTTCAGGCAATTAGTGCGCCTTCGAGACAATCATTTGATGCACTGACTTACCAACTCACTTCAAACGTGGGCGTCTGCGAATCGGACGGGTGGACTCACCCACAACCCATTTTGATACGCGTGCCCGCGACGGTGCTCGGATTTATCTATTCATTATTTACCAATCACCCATCAACTCAATCGATGTCAAGGTAATGATTTTCTGAAAAAAGACAAATTCATGGATTTTCAATTATTCTTCTCGGGTCTACAAATTTTCATCTCAAGAGCGTGTTTATGAATGGATAAAACTTTTGATGAAAAGTTATACAGAGTAGAGGTTGTCAAATGATGTGATATGATAAGAGTAATGATGAGAAATAAATAAAATAAAGTTGAAATAGATATCTTAGTTGTGTTGGTAGTTGTATAGAAATAATTGAAAAGTAGGATAATTGTATAGAAAAATGTGAATAAATGATTAAAAAATATGATAGTTGTGGAAAGTGAAAAATTTTAGATTGAAAAGTTTTAACTTGACGACTTTTACTTATTAACAAACACGCCCTAATTTTACTTCCATTTATGTCATCAAAGATCTGTTAAATTGGCTCAAGCTCTTTAATGGATCCTAATTATGAATAAGCGTATTCATAATTTTTCAAAGAGTTAATGACTTCTTTAACGGATCTCTAAAGGTATGAGTATCACCGGAATTATGATGAAATTTTATAGATATGAGAGAAATGTTTAAAAATTCATAAATATAGGTGGAATTAAAGGTGAATTCGTGAGTATATATAGGGAATTCGCCCAAAAAAAAATCACTGCCAAGGCAAAGCAAAGCAAGAAAAAATTTTGGGTCAATTGAACCAGAACCCGAAATTAAATGTACATGAATTTATTTTTTTTTTGGTCATGTTTTTGACTGCAAGGTTTAGTCGGGTCGAAATATATGACCTAATATGAAAATTGTGTTAAGTTGTATTAATGTTGCTGCAAACCCAGTTAAATAAATTAGACCTTTAATGGGATATAATTCAACTACGCGTGCGCATGTACCATGAAACATTTTAGTGCGTTACTCCATTTGAGCCCATCTTGAGAATTAAATCAAAATATTATCCTTTCATTTTCTTGACCGTTATTTGTTTCAATATGGTACTAAAAAAAGTTTTAATCAAATTCTTAGATGGAATATGCCTCTTTCAAAATGTGATAATCATCAGTTAAATTATGAAGAACGCATAGATGCATTCATAGGCGCATTAAAATTTAATAATATAAAATCATTTATCCACCTAGGGATAATGTTTCATAAGGTTTAGATATAAACAGACAACTTTGAAATTGTTGTATAAATCAAACCAGCTGATTACATTGATTGCAAAAATTTTCATATCCATGCACATTTTTATTTTGATGAAACTGTGGTTTACTAGCGAAAAATAATTCCGAATGGATTTAATGGAACTTTATTGGGTAATGATTCAATACAGGCATATTGAAACCTTAATACATATAGGTGATTCGCGCCCCTTATTTTATTTATTTTTATTTTTCTTTGCATTTTTGCGTGAGATAGTTCAGACCCTGGTAAGATGGTTTAGACTGGTTTTGGCATATTTCTAAAAATAAAAATAAAAACTACATCATTAACGTAAGTTAATGGTCCATTAGTATAGCTTAGAAAAGACTCAAATTAATTTTTTCTTCACATTTCGGTCATTGAATGATAGATTCTGTGTTTAACATATAACCTCAAAGTTATGCATTTTAAATTTTATTAATATATTTAAATAACTTCAAATTAACTAAATTTTATGACATCATAAATATGCAATACTGATGTCATCAATTCAAACAGTTTAGTTCACCAATTAAACCAGTTTACCAGTTTGATCGCTAGTCCAATTCTAACAACATTGGTTTGTTTCAAGCGTGTACAACATTTCCAAAAAAAAAAAACCACGGAGAGAGAGAGAGAGAGGGGATGGTTTACCTACTGTGTGTGATAGATGATGATACCAGGTAGCAGTAATGTAGCATTCACCATCATTCAACGGTCTAAATCAACACCAAATAATGATAGGCCCCACATAACACAATGGGGAGACAAAAAAAAAATAATAATAATAAGGTTTAGAAACGGGTGGCAGCAAACAGGTGTTGTAAGTCAACTTGTTACTCAAAATTGAAAACTTAGGGCGTGTGAGTTTGTAATCTCGAATCCTTGAAGTCTACTGCTGAGGAATTGTTTGTGGAGTCCACGCGTCTTGGCTGGCTTTTGCGGTTGGAGTAAACGCAAGAAAACAAGCCAGGCCTCCTTTCCAGACAGAGGAGGCTTTCAGGACAAGACAAAACGCCGACGCGCACAGCCTCTCAAGGCAATTGCTTGCAGGCAGTCAAGTCTGATGATGGCTGCCTCTGCCTCCCCTTCCCGCGTGGAAAAAAGTGGCTTGTAAATGCAAATGCAATGCATTCATCCATCCCACTTTCATTTTTTGCAAAATCCAAAACGTAAAAAAAAAAAAAAATTTAAAAAATTGAAAATTTTCTTTCTTTTTGGTTTTCCCCACTCTCCCCATCTTTTATTTTTTTGAATGAATGCGAAGCCATTCCCTGCCTTGCCTCCGTTGGACAAGCAATGGCTACAAACAAGGTCCAACAAACAAGCCAAAAGGCCCAAAATTTAAATTTGTTATTTTGCTATAGGGAAAAATAAATCTAATAATGAAACATTTGACTTCCATAAACTTATTCTATTCACTTTCTCAATGATATTATTGCCTACACTACCTAGTTAGTATCTACCAAGTATCATCACTTCCACTTTACCAGTATTTGATCTCTCTCTGCTATTTGTCATCTCCTTCATCAGATATTTGGCCCATCAGAAAGGATTTCAGTTCCAGAGACCTGAAAAATGCTTATTACTGATTAGCAACATAGCATGGCGAATCCACCAGTGTTAACGGGCAACCCCCCGGTGTGAAGGCATTTATAGAAAAATTAAAATTTTCTCCGTAGTGTGAGGATTGCAAATGCACCTTATTGTAATACCCATGGTCATGATGCATAAATCCCAACTTTTTTAAAAAAAAAAAAGCGCACTCACAATCACGTGGGAATCTTCACAACAAGACTTGCCTTTCTACATTAGGTATCTTCCCAGCAAGTTACAAACCTGAAACATGAAACTGCTGCATTAGATATGGCTTTCACACATTACAAAATTTAGATTTGCATAGCACATTACACGTCACAAAATTTAGATTTGCATAACATATTGCCTCACCGAGGCACTAACATCCTTATGAAATGATTAGGATTTATGAAGTAGAACTGAGATATGTGAGAAATATAGTACAAATGTGTATCTGGTGTTGGACCAGCCAAGATTAATATAACACATTACACATTTAGATTTATATAACACATTGCCTTATCAAGGCACTAACATCCTTTTACAAGTGAAATGATTAGCATTTTATGAATTACAACTGAGATATGCGATAAATATAGTACAAATGTGGATCTGATGCTGGATCAGAAAAGATTAATAAACGCCAATACAAAGCAAGCAGAGGGTAGGCATGATGGATTCATATAAATTATGTCATCTTTCAAAGCCTCTCTTCTTTCTGAGCTGATAAGGAACTGAAGAACACTGGCTATAGAGGACCATGAGTACCATTCGTCTAAAATTGCACAGAAGTCAGGTTGGATTCTGAGCCATCTTTGGATGAGTTGCTGCATAAATGGAGCAATTGGGATCAGCCTTCAAGTGGGAAAGTAGGTGCTGCACGTCTGGCCGTAGAAGATCTATGAGCTTGCTGCAGAGATTAAAAGTTTCCGGCTTGGGCCTACTGCTGCTCTGTACTGGCCCACCTTGTCCTTCATACAACACAGCATGATGCCTGCAATCCACAAAGCAGCATAAGAACATGAAAGGCTATACTTGGACGATAACTAGAAAACAAAATGATACCATTATCTGAGGTTTTTTTTTTTTTTTAATACTTACAGGAAGTCAATGATATCTGCTATCTCTGATGCCTCATTTGGAGATGACGTTAGTGGCTTTCCACCAAACACATCAGACATTACATTGAACAGCAGTGCTAAAGTCTGAAACACAGGAGTAAACCATTGACGATCATTATGAATTTATGATGAACCATGTCAAATCTACAGAATCCAGTATGACATCCTTAGGATGAATTCACCCTCAGGTTAATTTTCAATTACTTCATTTGCATTTCATCTTTTCTAATTCTTCCTCTTATCCATCTAAATATCCTCATTCAATCAAATTCGTTTCATTTGCATTGTTCATTAAGTAACCAATATTCTTTCTTATAAAGCATAACCAAAGTTATCCTATAAAAAAAATTTTAATTGACAATCAGTGACCATCTAAAATCCAGAAGCACAACGTCATTTATGCATTTAAACATGTATAGTGTCAGACTTATATATGATGAGTACAACTCTACATGATAAATTTAATTTGCACACCTCTTTCGTGTATAAATACTCATATATGTTAAGCATTAAAAGTAAAATTATTAATAATTTTTTTATTACTACTCATATGTTACATTGTTTCAACTGGTATTACAATTAGGCCCTGGAACATTCTTACAAATTTCTAACAATATTCCCAATATCTGCTAAATATCTTAACTAGTGGACGCTCCCACAGAAATATGAGGAGAATAAACGCCACCACTTATACTCAACATGAAACTGCACCTGCCAAGATTGAACCGTCAATGCCCAGCTGATGGGGCCAGTCGGCGTACCACTGAGGTAAAGCCTTGGTAGCAATTATCAATAACCTTTACTTGTAGTTGAGTTTGGAATTCAAAATAATCTTTTTTGTTCTAATCGTGTGTTTTACAAATCATCTCTCTTGAAATTTGGATGTGTTTGGGAAGTGATAAAACTTTTTGATGAAAAATTTTTGGTGCAGAAGTTTCTGAATTTTGAAAAAAATGACATGCCCTTTAGTTAATAATGAATAGTAAATAGAATAAAGTTAAAATAGATAGGTTAGTTGTATGGGTAGTTGCATAAAAATGATTGAAAAATAGGGTAGTCGTATAAAAAGATGTGAAAAATGATTAAAAATAGGGTAGTTGTGAAGAACGAACAGTTTTAAATTGAAAAGTTTTATTTTAAGAAGTTATTGAATTTAACAAACATGCCCTTTAGTTATCAGTTTTTCTTTTTTGTTTCAATTTATTTTTATTTTAAGGAGAGAGACACCAATGAGAAAAATCCATATTCTCTTCAATAAAAAATGATAATATGCTGCAATAAAGAAGGATGCACCTAGTGCATTCAGCTCCCATCAATGTAGCGGTTGGTGAGGGGTGAGACGTATGTGACTGTTACTAACCTTTACCTTTTGAAAATGCTATTTTTCAAACTCACACCACCAACTCCAAACACAGTTTTATTGTCACACTAATGCCAGAGATACCACCCATTAGCAACAATGCAAACACTAGGAAATAGATATGCCACCATGCATTAAGCTTAGTACCTACAAGAGCACAATTTACATGAACTAAAGGGTTTGTCAGGACAACTCATTGGCAAGGTCATTAAGTAATCATGAATTTCACAAAAGGCATGCAAGGATCGGAACAGCCTAAGACTGCTTCATTTCTGTAAATGCAGGTCCATGATCACTAAAAAAACCTCAAAAGCGCTCACAAAGATTTCATGGAATTCAAGAAAATTTTTCCGTTGTAGTCTATCAACAAAAAGACGACTACAGATCTTGTAGCAATAGAGAGATCCTGAAATGCAATCACAAACAGTAAGATCACAAGTTAATCACCAGTCCACATGAATGAAATGTACAAACCAGCTGCACCAAAGACAACGTTTTGCATTGAATTCTATCAAGAAAAGGAAAAACTAAAGGTATTGTAGGAATGGAAAGATCCTGAAATGCAACTAGTAAGATCACAAGTTAATTGCCAGGGCAAATGAACGAAACAGAAAAACCAGGTGCATTGAAGACTGGATACCTTCATAAATGTTGGGTGAGAAAAAGCCAGCCGAGGGAGCAATGGACCAATAATACGAAATGCTATCCGCAACATTGCGACAGAAGTCACTGGTTTAAGGTGTTTAATAACTGCGTGTGATGATTCCAACCATTCTTGAGGCAGGTTACTAAAGAAGGCATGCAAAAGTGCCACAATGTTTCCTGAAATATAGCAATGGTGAAGAATGCTTAACCCACCATAAATACAATAAATCTACTAAAATCACTAAACCCAAAATTGAGAATAGAATGTCACCACTTGGATGACCAAGTGACCAACATGAGTGTGCATAAAGTGTTAGGGAATAGAGGTCCAAGGTTTGAAGCTGAGTAGAGCTGGTGGCCTCGTTACTCCTTCCCTTAGTATACAACTCTGTATCTAGTCATCCAAGGTGGGTAGCCCAAGAAAAAAAATTAAGAGTAAACTAGAAATGATGCATCATCATTCAAGCGCTTAGGGTCATTTTCACATATGCCTGCATATTATTGCCAGGATTTTTGTAAAATAGACTCTCTAAGTATGCAATAATTGCGTCCTACCACATGTTTTAGCATTTTGAAAAAAAAAAAAAAAAAAATTATAAGTTCCAAATCCTCAAGAAATAGATCCTATATTCTTGTAATTTTCAACTAAATAAGAAAAAGACCCTTGAAGTTGTTGTAGTGTATCTTTAACCCTATGTTCTTGTGATTACCAACAAAATGGAAAAGAAAAAGAGCTTTTCAAATGGTTTTACATCAATGTATAGAGCCCACATACAGTGATATTAGACAAATGAAAGAGTTGCTATAATAATATAAATTATACTAAATACAATAAATGATATAGATTTTCCATCAAGCATAAAGATATTAAAAACGGAAGAGGTAACATAGAAAAGGGGCTTCAAAGAAGCAAAGCCCATCAAAATATGACCACGTTAAAATTTCGAGCAAAATATATAATTAACTGAAAATTAAATAAAAATACAGGAAAGTGTATTGTATAATTATTTTTCAATAAATAAATGAATACACAATATATAATATTTTCCATAAATATTAATATCTATAATTTTGGTGATAACTCATTGAACCATGAATTCGCAAGTTTATTATTAAAAAAATAATTGTCTATGTTTAGGTTTCTAAATGCAAGTAATATGAGTTATCGCAATTGATAAGCACATTTATTAAAACGTAAAAAACATGTGACACATTGATTAATCTACCTATTTTAGTACAAGATTATAAAGATAGTCTTAAAGTGTTAGTTGTAACATTTCTTTTGAAATATCTTATCAAATAATTTGATGAAAACTCATGGGAACTTATGAAAATTATCCTTTATAAGGATTTAGCATGTGATAAGAGTATTCAAGAATTGTCCTTTTCTTTTATTCATATTTTTAAATTTATATTCTCTTATCATACAGGGAAGTTTTTATAGATACTGTAGAATCTCAAGTGCCCAGTACTCATATCTATGTTCAGTATATTAAAATCAACAATAGATCTGCATGTTGAATTTACACGATGAATGGAATTGTCTATTCATCCATTTTGAGGCATAAGTTGCCTGAATGTTTTTTATATATATTTGCACATGTACGATATGTTAGAATGGGTAGATTTCATGAAACTTCTTGTGCATAATTGCAACGGATGGAAGTACGACAAAAACACGAGTCAGATCATGTGTTTTTCTCTAAGCGAGCATAGTCACATCATGTAATTTTTTAGTCCTACTTTCAATCCACACGAAAAAATTTAGATAAAAAATATATGATCTAACTTGTGTTTTTGTTCAACTTTCAGTCCATTCCAATTATGCTTAACACACAAGTTTCATGAAATCTACCCATTCTAACACATTGCGTATGCTTACATATAGGTAAAAGAAATATGTGGGCACCTTATGCCATATGAATAAACAATTCCATTCATCATGTAAAAAAAAAAAACAAAACAAAACAAAACAAAAAACAAAAAACTATACTAGATGATATTAATGTACTCAGCATAGACACAAGTATGGGCCATTGGAATTCTAGAATAGCTATAAAAATTACGCTGTATTAATAATAAGTTAAAGTTACAAAAAAAATACACGTTTACATGCTCTTATCCCATGTTAAATGCTAGTGTAGAACAGTTTCATAAATGCCCATGAGCTTTGTTCAAGTAATTTGATAGGAAAAATATTTCAAATAAAATACCAACATTTTAGATAAATATTTAAGATTACCAAGATCTTATAATAAAATAAGTAGATTTAGTGCATGTGTCACATATTTATTTCTTAAGGACGCAAATTGCATTAGATGCATTCAAAAAGAATAAATACAAACAAAATTATTTTTTAAATAATATAAAGTTAAGAGAATTAATAATTCAAATGATTAATAATTAAATTATAAACAAGTGAAAAATCATTATATAATATACTTTCATGCAATTCTATTTAATTTATCATATAATTACATATTTTGCTCGAAATCTTATTACCGTGGTCGTATTTGGATAATTAAAATATGACATTAACAGTGTGATCATATCTGGATGATGGTGACAGAACATGTGGGCTGCATTCTTGAAATCATTAAAAGTATGCAGTAATATTTACAGAGAAGTAATCCAGTGGTAAATAAACCACCACAAATTATGGTAGAACAACTAATTTTTCCAAATTAAAAATAATTTTTTAAAAATATAAACCACTAATTTTATTCACCATGCGTATATTTTTATCATGACAAAAAATCATACGGATTGAAGACGTGTAGAATACAAATTTATTTTCAAATTTTAAAGGTTATATATTCTCTCAAATGGTGTTTTAGTTTTTCTTTATAATATAGAAGTTTCCATTGTATGCAAAATTTTGGCATGATAAAAAACAAACATGAACGATTAATATTAGTGAGATTTCTAAAAAAAAAATTTATTTAAAATAAAGTATTCTACCACAAGTTATGGTTGTACAAGCACCACATGCATTTCACGTACTTAAAAATATGGGTAAAAATATGTGGTCATATTTGAAAATAACCCTCTATTCATACAATATTTTCAGAACTGTTTCATATTGATAGCTTGTAAGGAATATAGTTCTGTGGGAAAATTGATATCCAATCATCTCAGGATGCATACTACCCAGTACCCAAATTGAACAAATGATCAAATTATACATATGTTTTCTTGTGTCTCCCCACAGAAAAACTAGACAATCCTGATTCTTGAGTGTCTGCAGCATGGCTGGTTGGAGTTAAATGACCAGCCATGTTACAAGCTGAATTGTCATCATCAATCCAAGCTGCTTCTCACCTATTGAGGGGTCAGCTATGCCATATGCTAAATTGTGTTTCAGAAGTTCGTTCATTGATGTGTTGCATTGTTGTGTGGTCTGACTGTAGCAATAACATCAGTTTGATGCCCACCATTTGAAGGAAATGATATATGTGTCTTTCCTTCCTATGGCTCTTGTGAAGAGCAACTGTGGCTAATTTTAAGGAAGCAACCACTTTTTGGTGGGGTTCATTTGGCGAATAGTCAGGTCATCATGGGTATTAAATCCAGTTGGAAAGTCAAAATATTTGAATTTCAGATGTTAGCAATTCAGATCATGCTAGTCTGGCATTTCGCTATCTTCATCTCAGAAGTTTCTTGCACGATATTTCCATGACTTTACAGTGGAAAAGATGGCCGCAGAGGATATTTGACCACACAATTGAACAGAGTGGACAACATCAAATCAAGCTGAACAGTTCAAGATTTTCAAGCATTTGAACAAGAATGAACATTGATCCACAACAAAGATTTCAACTATTTCCAGTTCTGGTTGATAATTGATTTTTATGATCAAGACTATAAATGTGAACTAGAAAAAATCAGAAAGGGAAGAATTTCAAATTCCAAGGCGAAAAGCTAATGTTAGATGAATGGCGAAGCCACAGGACGCAGTAAGTACCTATGGCTGTTGACGTGTTGTCCTGAGCAGCCCATGTTGGATCCAATAAAGTATAACCAACAGCAGACTCTAGTTCCCTTGCAGACCTTTTCCCTTCAGTGAGCCACCAACAATCTTTAATTACACGTGATGCTTCCATATACAGTTGCATGTGAAAATCTGGAGGTAATTGGGACAGCAAAAGCCCACAAGCCTGGATCATCAAACATGATAATTGCTGAGAGGTGTAACCACTTCTGGAAACAAAACCAGCAGTATGTATTCCTGATGTCAATGGGTTCGATCCTCTTGTGCCCAAGGAGTCCGTGCTTCCACCTGATGGAGAAGTTGGCAGCATAGAACCTCCAGTACTACTCGATATTCCTTGAAGCCCATTGCTAGACTGGGTTAATGTCATTTGTACATGTACTATTATTTGGACAAGAGACGACACTATCTGTGAAGCTGTCACAGGAAGTGAAAGGATCTCAATTACTGCAGTTTCCAATACAAGTTGGGTATGTGTGCCAGGATCCTGGTGTTGATAAAAAGCTCTCTGACCCTCACTAGTGTTGGTTCCGAGTTGTGATGTTGCTTGAGTCTTGTTAAGTGCTGCACGACCAGAAATACTGGGAGGTTCCTCCATAGATCCAGGTTTTGACTTGCTACTTAAAGGAGGTATCACATTATTCACAAGACCCAACAACAGACTTGCAAAATACTCCAGAGGCGGACACATAACTGGATTTGATGAACCAACATGCTGTGGAAATGACTCGGAAAAGGGAATCTGAACAGAATAAACTGTCACCATGACAAAACTAGAAAATAAACAAATAATAAGCTAGCTTGGCTTAGAGAGGCTGTGGCTAATACCTTGGAAACATCAAGCACATTCAATATCCGCACAATAAGTTTGCTTGGGAGATGACCATAGAAATATGCAAGTATGTCACGAACAAATGTAAATCTCAGTGGGTGGTATGCAAGCAATGGTTTGTAAATGGCAAGAACCTTGTCAGCATACTCAGTAACATCATTCTCAATAAGCCTATAAATGATCAAAGGAATTACTGGAAGCAAACGTGCTGCAATATCATCAAAGAAAGGCGGATACCTGCAAATGTCATGAAAGTGATAAGAAAGTGTTAATAAACATATTTTTGGATATAATTCAACAATCTTATAGACAGGAATAGAGAACTGAAGATTAAAACTAGAAGTTTTCAAGAACAACCTTCATCAAGAAGCACCATCTAAAGATACTGACTGCAGGAAACAGTTGAAACACCCATAAGCATACATGAAATATGCAAACGTGATGGCAGCTACATCAGTAATAACAAAAAATTGGCACACTACAAAATCCCTTGAAAAATAATTTTATACATTCCTTTTGTTTCTCATTTGGACGATGCAAAAAAGTTCACTTGTAAAATTTAATTCTTTTTGGTGCTTTGAAAAATCATTCCCCCTGTTTGATATTTCAGGACATTCAGAACAGAGCTCAATTTCAAGTTTCTTAGATCCACATTTTCCAGACCAATGGACTGCATTTTTATTCAGTCTCCTGAAGAATTCAGGGATGCATTCCACGACTACACAATTTTGCATTCTTCAGGTACACTGTTCACCTAGAGCATATTGAAGTGTTGCTTGGATACTTTCATGGATTTCACAGTACTGAAATGTGTGAACCTATGATGGAAAAGCCATTTGCATGGTAGCTACTACAGCCAAGAATGCACCATGAATAGAATGCAACATAAAACAGAAATTTTACTGGAAATTAATAAAAACGAATTACCAAGTCGTACAATAAAAGGGTAGTCACATAGGGTACATGGATGATGATCTGGGGGAAAAAAAAAAACATAATAACAAAATAATTATAGAAAAAATTATGATGATGATAATGATATGATAATGGTAATAGTAATAATAATAGGGGAAAATCCCAATTCCTAAATATACCTACAACGTTTCAGAAATTCTTCTCATATACACATAGCATTTGCATATTATTCCTCTCCTACCTATGTCGTTACAGCAACTGTTAGCCAAAATTAACAATGACTAAAAAGCCCATCATCTTCAAAATAGAATCTTCTCTCTGGCGAATCTATCTTCTCAGCAACAGCTATTGTCATGTTCGACATCTCTATTGCCACATCATAATCGCCAAACATGTTACCGACATCAAGAAACTGGCCAAATTCTTCCAAAGGCCACCGTGAAGACCCTCTTCTCTAGCAGATGGGCTCTCTATGACCATGTCTTTACCACATCCGAATTGGTGAGGGAGACTAACACAGCGAGGGAAACATGAAACAAGGCAAGTACAAAGCTACACCTCGAAGTTGATAAACAAGCCTCCACGTGAAAACTCAATCCCAAGGAAAAGAGGAAACTTAGAACTTATTCATGAAAAACTCGTCTAATAACAATAGAAGCTACAAAATTTATAGAAAAAAGCAAACTCCAGCGCTAAGAAACCCTAACCACCCATTTGTGCATGTTTTACTAAACACAGTAAAATGCGCAATTTACTAAAATAGTAAATTTGGATTCTACGAAAAATAGTAAACTCGGAATTTACCAAAAATAGAAAAAACGAAAATTAATAAAATAGAATCTATAAGAGTTGTCACGAAGCTGGTCTCGAAAATAGCTTTATGTTGATATATTGTAACTCTCGTAATTCCACCTGGATCAAAAGTTATAATTATCTAAATTTGTCTTGCTCTTTTATTGCGTAAAGACCTCTCCACTTTATGTTCTGATAATCCTACCCACTCTAGGATTTCATCTGCTTGGCGTCCTACGTCAAAGACACACTTCAACATCTGTCATCCAAAAAATCCACAAAAATCACAGCTTCTATTGCTGTCTTCTCCACAAATCCAGTGAAGATTCATGAAGTGCAGCTAGTAATTGCCACCATTACAATGAGGAATATCTTCATGGAGAGCATCCTCAACTGCCGAACAATCAATGGCAGGCAGCAGCACTCGTTGGAGGTTGTCAGACCCAAAGAAGACAAGCATGGCTTCGCCAGACTTGGGCAACAACGGAAATAATGGTGGGTTCGCAAATTTTTATGCCACAGTTAACCACAGAGCAGTCGGTGTTCTGTCAACATCTTTTTTTCAGATACCAAACTTGAAGGGGAAAGGTGGGTGTCAGAGTTGGGTGGACAAATCCAGGTTGCATGCAATGATAGTTGATTGTGCATATAGTGGTTGGTGGTTGCTCATCTGATTGGTAGCAATGGATTATTGATTTTGGGGAAGAAGATTTGTTGCAGTGATCTAGCAGTGTGTTCTAATTTGTATACATCCAAGCCAAGATCAATTATCCAGAACATTGACTGGCCAACATGGATATCAGCATTTTAGCCATTTTCGAAAAGTAACTGATGGCATGGGTATGAGAATTTTGCAAATGTTGTGTGTGAGAGGAACTTTTAAAACATTGTAGATATGAAATGAGAGTCAAACATTCTGACTATATTTGTGATTTCCCTTGACGATAATAATGATGATGATGATGATAATAATAATAATAATAATCAAAGTAATTGCTTTAAACAGTATTCTCAATTCTCATCACCTGTCTGCAAAGACTGACATGACAAATAAAAGGAAAATATTGCA
Source organism: Annona cherimola (assembly GCA_030490835.1). NCBI lineage: Eukaryota > Viridiplantae > Streptophyta > Magnoliopsida > Magnoliales > Annonaceae > Annona > Annona cherimola. Next base: position 81,644,955 of record CM059975.1, on the reverse strand, counting down.
AATTCAAAAACACAAAATAGAAAATCAATGGCTAATACCCTGCAATCATATAATAGATTAAAGAAGCAATTGATACCAGTTGATGCATTCCACAAAGCCCATACTGCACCATATTTTTAGTAGTAAATGAAACTAATAGTTTCACCACCAATGAGCTGTTCATTAAAGAAAGATATGGAAAAATGAACAAGACTAAGAGGTGTTTGGATAAAAGCAAAACTTTTCGCACAAAAACCTTTCGATTTAAAACTTTTCACTCTCTACAAACATCCTATTTTTTTAACTATTTGTTCACATCTTCCTATACAACTACCTTACTTTTTAATTATTTCTCTACAATTACACATACAACTAACCGATCTATTTTTACTTTATTCTCTTTATTACTCTTCACTACCGATACAATATCACATTATGTTATACTACTTTAAAAACTTTTGCATCAACAACTTTTCATCCAGAAGTTTTATCACTTCCCAAACACACCCCCAATATGTTTCCTGAAATGTGAATAAGAATCATATTGTTGAAACAATTTAATTAAAGGATATCATAAGTAAGAATTTTCCCTTCTGAATCAGCTAAACACTCCCTTTTGAAACATGTATGCACATGATAGGCTGTAAGCAATGAGCATTCCAGACTTCAGCACCCATATGCCATATTATAATATGCATAAGTGTTAGATATCTTTTATCTATTTGCTTTGTGTGCTTCCCTTTGTTGCATTCTAAGTTGTTTAGCACTCTCCTAGTCAAAGCAAGCAACGGTTTTTTGCCTAAAAAGTAGATATTGGTGATTAATAAGATGTAACAAAGAGTTATCTTTAGATCTTAGAAACAACCCTGACACACAGTACATTCAAAGTAAAATGCACTTATTCTTCAGCCTAACAGAATACATTTTTGGTATCCAAAATAATACCAATCGAACCCATTTCTTAAAGAAAACGTGACAATTAACCAACCAACAAAACTACTGCTACAAATAACATCTTGTTTCAATGAGATCAAATACAGAAAGAATCAGTCGGCGAATGAAGTAAAATGGATTCATTAACAATTCAGAGGACAGATTCCGAGTGACAAAAAGGAAGTATTGATCCTCCTGCCAAAAGTCTGGAACCAACCTTGGGTTACTAATTGGTGGAATACCAGGCAATCCGAACTTTTTTTCAATGATATTCAAGAAAAGAATTTTTCCAGATTTTGCCCTTCTGGACCACTAAACTCTCCTTTTTGAATCATGCATGCACATGATTGGCTGTAAGCAATAGCACCCATATGCCATGTTATAATATGTATGAGTTACATATCTTATGACAGCAAGCTTAGGTGCATTGACATATTCACATATTCCTTGATGATGCATCGTAGAATTAAACGCAATAGATACTTTCCGACACAATGGAAAAAATTACCAGTCCTTCCAGGAGAGATGATTGCCAAGAGCTTTCTGCAGCTCAACTCGCTTGAAAAGCCCAGCGTTCATCCAATGCTCATGGCCATGGGGGCCATGATTCATACAGAACATCTTGACTCTCTGTTGAAGCTCTTGCTTGTCAAGAAGACTTATCTGCAAGGAAACAGAACTCTATTGCATGAAAATTGAATTTTCAAATTAGATCCTGAAATCTACAATATCAAGTGCCAAATCCACAATTTTTTCATTCCATGATCAAGCTGACAACACTGCGAAAGAAAACAGTTACATAGATTAGTCATCAAGATCCACAATATAAACACGTCAAATCTAATTTCTTCCCTGAGTTCTATTATATTTAAGACCCTTCTTTTTTTCTTTTTTTCTTTCCTTTGGCTGTCACAATCTATTACTTATTCTCCATCAGCATAGCTAGTTCCAGCTTCATCATTTTCCACATCCTATCAGTTAGCAGATTCCTAAATTATGTTCTGTATAAAAATATTATCAATGGCAGAGGTTGTGGGCTGTCAATTGCTAAGATTATGGCAGAAATCATGGCTGAGATTTGAAGATCTAATTTATCATAATTTGTGTATTAGCTGTATATATTCTTACCTAAAATAGATTAGCAGTAATTAGTGTAATTGCTGTAAATATTTTCTTGCCTAAAATAGGTTGTACAACAATTCTTATTTAAAGGAAAGATCATCAAAGAAAGGGGGCCAGCCATTTTCTCAAACTTTGTTATGGTATCAGAGCCTGCCTTTGAAATTCATAGCTGAATCTTCGAATCTGTCAGTTTCTTTTTTCTTCTGTCTTCCAAAGGTTTCTGGTTTGCTTTCATTTTTTTTGGGTTGATTAATTTCTGATCAACAACTCTGGCTTTGAGATTTCATTTTTTTTTTTAAGAATGTCTGTTGAGAATTTTCTTAGAAGAATGTCTACAGAGACTTTGGCTATCAAATTTACATGAAAGAATTATGCAACACGGGAATTTCATTTTAGAATATTTCTGAAAGGGAAAGAGCTTTGGAATCACATTGACGGGTCTGCTCCTACTCCTAAAGAAGGTACAGAACTTAGTCAATGGGAGGCAAAGGATGCTCGAATCATCTTTTGGATTTTAGGCTCTATTGAAGCTCATATGGTGAACAATTTACGTTCCTTTAGTACAGCTAAGGAGATGTGGGATTATCTGCAACGCATATATCATCAAGATAACACTGCAAGACGATTTCAACTAGAACTTGAGATTAGTAACTTCAGTCAAGGTAATCTCTCTATTGAGCAGTATTATTCTGGATTTATTAATCTATGTAGCGAATATTCTGTTATTATTTATTCAAAGGTATCAAATGAGGCCTTAGCCAGCCTTCAAGCGGTTCATGAAGATAGTAGGCGTGATCAGTTTTTGATGAAACTGAGGCCAGAATTTGAAGTTGCACGGGCTGGATTACTGAATAGAAATCCTGTCCCTTCCTTGGATATATGTCTTGGTGAATTGTTGCGTGAAGAACAAAGAATGGCTACACAAGCTGTTCTTGGTTCGTCCAAGGAGACATCTGAGGTTGTTAATGTTGCTTATGCTGCTCAAGGGAAGAACCGAGGAAAAGGACAAATGCAGTGCTATAGTTGCAAGGAGTTCGGGCATATTGCCCGCAATTGTGGTAAGAAATTCTACAATTATTGTAAACAGAATGGACACATTATCAAGCAATGTCCTACACGCCCAGAAAACCGACAAGGCCAAGCTTTTCAGGCTGCTATCTCAGAACCGACCAATATCAGATCTACAGCCACAATTGCTGGCACAAATCAGTCTTTTGTTACTCCAGAAATGGTCCAACGGATGATTATCACAGCATTCTCTACTCTTGGACTTCATGATCAAGGTAAGATTGTTTCTTCTCCTTGGTTTGTTGATTCTGGGGCATCAAATCATATGACTGGATCACCTGATTGGCTGCATAATCTTCGAAAGTATACTGGTAAACAAAATATTCAGATTGCTAATGGAAGTAATCTTCCAATTACAGCCATTGGTGATATTGGACCTTCCTTTCGTCATGTATTTTTCTCTCTTGGATTGTCTACTAGTTTAATTTCAGTTGGGCAGTTAGTGGATAATAACTGTAATGTAAATTTCTCTCGTCGTGGTTGTCTTGTACAAGATCAGGGGTCGGGGAAGGTGATCGCGAGGGGGCCTAAAGTGGGCAGATTATTTCTATTGCAATTTATTATTCCTAGAACTTTGTCATTGGCTTCTATTATTATTGAAAATAAGGCTAACGTTTGGCATAAACGATTGGGTCATCCAAATAATGTGATATTGTCTCATTTAATGAAGCATGGTTTTCTTGGCAATCAGTGTTCTTCTAACAGTTTATCTCTTGATTGCTCTATTTGTAAACTAGGAAAGAGTAAAGTCTTACCTTTTCCTACTTATGGTACTCGTGCTAATACATGTTTTGAGATTATACATAGTGATGTTTGGGGTGTTACTCCTATCATTTCCCATGCGCAGTATAAATATTTCGTAACATTCATTGATGACTATAGTTGTTTCATATGGATATATTTTCTGCGTACTAAAGCTAAAGTGTTAACTGTTTTCAGAAGTTTTGTAGCTTATATTGAGACTCAATTTTCCACCTCCATTAAGGTTTTACGGTCTGATAATGGAGGTGAGTATATGTCACATGATTTCCAAGCTTTCTTACAACAAAAAGGCATTATATCTCAACGATCATGCCCTTATACCCCTCAACAGAATGGGGTGGCTGAACGAAAAAACCGTCACTTGCTGGATATGGTTCACACTTTACTCTTAGAGGCCTCAGTTCCGCCTAGATTTTGGGTGGAAGCTCTGTCAACTGCAGTTTATCTAATTAATCGGCTACCCTCTCAACAATTGAATTTTGATTCTCCTTACTTCCGTCTTTTTGGTATGCAGCCTGATTATCATATGCTACACACTTTTGGATGTGTTTGCTTTGTCCACTTGCCTTCACATGAACGTCACAAGCTTACAGCTCAATCCGTAAGGTGTGCATTTATGGGATATAGCACTATTCACAAAGGATTTCTATGTTATGATGCTGCCACTAATTGACTGCGTGTTTCTAGAAATGTGGTTTTCTTTGAACATGAGTACTATTTTCAGCAGCAGGATCTCCCTTCACATGGTGTTCTTCTTCCTAGCTTTGATGATATATCTCCTTCCTTTGAGCGTTTTAAACCTAGTTTTGTCTATCAGCGACGACAGCCCCCATCATTGCAAATCCTTCCCGACCCTAATCCAGTGCCCACTTCAGTGGCTTTTCGACGATCTAATCTTATCAGTCGTCCTCCTGATAGGTATGTTTTTCTACTATTTTAGCTGATATTACAGTTCCTACCTCTTATTCTCAGGCCACTAAACATGTATGTTGGGAGAAAGCTATGCAAGAAGAACTTCAAGCTCTTCAAGAGAACCATATTTGGGATATTGTTCCTTGTCCTACTGGTGTTAAATTCTTTGGTTGTAAATGGATATATTCCATTAAGCTGAGATCTGATGGGTCACTTGACCAATACAAAGCAAGGTTAGTGGCACTCGGAAATCGACAAGAGTATGGAGTTGATTATGAGGAGACATTTGCACCGGTGGCCAAAATGACGACAGTGCGACTTGTTCTAGCTATTGCTGCTTTCAAGGGCTGGTCATTACGACAGATGGATGTTAAGAATGCTTTTTTACATGGGGATCTTAAGAAAGCAATTTATATGACTCCACCACCAGGGTTATTTTCTACACCCTCTTCTGATATTTGTAAACTAAAAAAGTCACTCTATGGTTTAAAACAGGCTCCACGTGCTTGGTTTGATAAGTTTCGATCCACGCTTATTAGCTTCGCTTTTGTCTAGAGTCAATATGATTCCTCTTTGTTTCTTTGCAAGACTCCTAAAGGAATTGTTTTGCTCCTAGTGTATGTTGATGATATCATTATTACAAGGACCGACTCTGAATTGATTTCTCAGCTTCAACATCACCTTCAAAGCTCTTTTCATATGAAGGACCTAGGTCCTCTACGCTATTTTTTAGGCCTTGAAGTGAACTCTACAGCGGCTGGTCTTTTTTTAAATCAGCATAAATACATTCAAGAGATAATTACATTAGCTGGTCTTCACGATGGTCGATCTGTTGATACTCCCTTAGAAGTGAGTGTTAAATATCGTCATGATGAGGGTGATTTTTTGCCTGATCCCTCATTATATAGACGTTTAGTGGGGAGCTTGAATTATCTAACTATTACTCGGCCTGACATTTCTTTTGCTGTCCAACAAGTTAGTCAATTTATGCAGGCCCCTCGGCACCTTCACTTGGCTGCTGTTCGTCGCATTGTTCGCTATTTGCAAGGCACTTCTACTCACGGTCTTTTCTTTCCTGTGGATTCTCCTATTCACTTGGTTGCATATAGTGATGTTGACTGGGCTAGTTGTTCTGATACTCGACGTTCCATTACTGGCTAGTGCATGTTCCTTGGCAACTCTCTTATCTCTTGGAAAAGCAAGAAGCAAGATCGGGTGTCGAAATCCTCCACTGAGTCTGAGTATCGTGCTATGTCCTCTGCATGTTCTGAGATTGTTTGGCTTCGAGGACTGTTGGGTGAGCTTGGGTTTCCTCAAATGGAACCTACTCCGCTTCATGCGGATAATACTAGTGCTATCCAAATTACAACTAACCCAGTGTTTCACGAGCGCACCAAGCACATAGAAGTGGATTGTCACTCTATTCGTGAAGCATATGATGCCCATGTCATTTCTCTACCTCACATCACCACTGATCAACAGACTGCTGATGTATTTACTAAAGCCCTCTCACGACAACAACATCATTTTCTGGTTACCAAATTGATGCTTTCTGATCATCCAGCATCAATTTGAGGGGGGATATCGATGGCAAAGGTTGTGGGCTGTCAATTGCTAAGATTATGGCAGAAATCATGGCTGAGATTTGAAGATCTAATTTATCATAATTTGTGTATTAGCTGTATATATTCTTACCTAAAATAGATTAGCAGTAATTAGTGTAATTACTGTAAATATTTTCTTGCCTAAAATAGGTTGTACAACAATTCTTATTGAAAGGAAAGATCATCAAAGAAAAGGGGCCAGCCATTTTCTCAAACTTTGTTAAATATTAGACCCTTGGAAATTGGAATATGATGTACCAAGGGAAGCATCATAACCCCTCACATGTATCATCTATCATATTGCAGTAAAAGAAAATATTAGGAAAAATGTTAGAAAAACTTGTCATTGTAGCTGATTGGACGATTCAACAGAAAAAGAAAAAAATGATTCCAAAGAAGTCTATTTTGACATATAATTACAACGGGAATGCTTCTATAAAACCTCTCTTCTTTGTAGCCCCCTCTGATGGTTGATTGAAAATCCACTTAAGTATATTGTATTTAGCATCATTTATATTATCATGAAAACTCTTTCATTTTGTTTAGTATCACTGTATATAGGCCTCCTCTATAAATGTGTAAAATCAACATAACAAAATGATTTAATACTAAATATCAATTTTTAAGTAGTATTTTTAACATCTAAACCATCTAAAATGTCACTGCCATATAGGCAAACGATTCTATAAAGTATTATTATATTATAATACATATGTGAATGGATTTAAACATTTTTCCCAATTTACATATGAATATACCTATTTTTGAGTAAATTTAGCCCATGCACATTTAATTTGGATGAAGCTGTCTCCTAGCTAAATGAATAGTGTTAAATACACTATAAATCTACTTGAATAAATCCCAAATTGTGTTTTTGAATGCTTAAGTACTCGAGCATAACAATTGCGAAGAAAAAATGGGGAACGCATGCCAAAAATTATTAATGATAATGAGATAATTGGACATATCATTGTGAATAAATTCCCAACATAATTATCAATAAATTGGAAATTTTTCAACTTATCTTCCAAATTAATGGCACATTGAAGTTACCTGTCAATATGTTATTATTAGGTGCTCTAAAAGATTGTATTGGCGAGAATTCATAAGTCACCCTCTTATCAAGCCTATCCTTAAGTGAGGTATTAGTAACTCTCCCCACCTTCCTTTTAAGACTGTATTTCAGTGCTTTGGGGTACTTGATCCATGATATTAACTAGCTTCTTTCTCATCTTAGTATAGTTTGTCTTTTTTTTTTTTAGTTCAGCTGATTCCAAAACCTATCTATCTTGCTTGATGTCATACCTTGACATCAACCATCAGGATAATCACAAATATTGTCCGCACAAGTTCTGCATGCTTGTTTGTGTACTCAAATGGAAAATAGTTGCCAGTAGTGGAACATGCAACAATCTAGCATCCAATCAAATATAATGAATTGTGGTATTCTACTGTATATCTGAAACACAAGGATCACAAGATAAAATATTTAGCTTCAGAAGTTTCATATTATGCCGTCTAAAATTAAGAACAAGAAATCCACCATTACATTAGCTAAAATTTATTGTGTATATATGGCCTGGTAAGAATAGCAGTTTAGGTTTATGCATGCAGTTCACTAACGCTATCTAAACCTTATCGCAAGTAAATTTTCATTGAAACAACAAAATAATGGTAAAATTGAAGATTACAAGAACAAAGTTCAAAATAGGGTGAAATACTATTAAAAACATACCACAATGTGCAGTGCGTGGGGGTCATCATCTCTGTCAGTAAGTGCTAGAAGTAAAATATCTAGAGGAAGTAATTCATGCGTCCAAATAAAGCACGCAAGGTTTGTGCTAGCTTTCAATAGAAGATCCTGAAACAAAAATACAAACAGGATTAAAAAGAGGAATTTTACATGGTGGAATAAACAATCTTTTTCAATGGATAACAGATAGTGGCATGGTACTAGCTAGAAAGCATAAACCATTATTACAGACAGTATACCTGCAAGAGATGACCATGTTGCAGTTCAATTTGAATATGGTGAAGAAGCACATCCACCATTGTATAAATATTTGACGTCACTTCTTCGGGTGAAAACTCTCTCAAGACACGGCCCTACATTGGGAGTATACAAATAATAATAATATTATTAATAATATTGATGATGATGATGACAACGACGACGACGACGACTATCAACTTGTATGTTAAATGTACCAGACACTGGTATGGTATGTGCCATTTGTTAGATAAACCTCACTATACAAAGACTGGCCCACTTAGAACACTAAAGACTGAGCAAAAATTAGACAAGATTCGCTGGTGTAAACAAATTTATAAGAGAATTAGTTTAAGAGAACATGCAGATGTTCTCAAGCATGCTAAGGTGCCACCCAATGAGTGGACTGTGGAGTGACCTGATTTGAACTTGGACCAGGTGATCTAGAATAGGATTAGGATCATCGACAAAGGTGGTTCAGAATCCACTTAAGCTTAACCAGTAAGGACAAGCTTTGACTACCTAAAATTTTGGTTACTAAAACTATGCAACATAGAAATCACAATGCAAGAATTATCAGTAAGGCAAAGATCATACAAGATTAGCACTGTTGATACTTTCAGGATGTCCATTCATAAGCATCCATGCACCAGCACATAGATACTGCCTGTGTTGAGGAAAACTGTGACTGATATAGGTTGTAACATAGCTGGGATCAGCTGATGGTAAAAGAAGATGTTTGCATTGATTGATAACTGTTGATTCTGCCTGAAAAGAAAAATACAGGAAGCCAAATCAGGAAATTGATGAATATGGTAAACAAATAATTGATTGATAACTGTTTATTCTGCCTGAAGTGAAGAAAATGGAAAGCCAAATTGGGAAATCATCTCACATTTTGTCTAATAAATTTAAAAAAAAAGAAAAAAAACAACTTGGAAGCTTGAAGAAATTAAAGATTGTGCATCATGACATAGGTGGATTTTTAGCCCCTTAAAATGCCCATGGAAACTAGATACAATATACGTAAAAATGTAGAGAGAGAGAGAGAGAGGTGTTGATGTCAACAATATCTATAAGGACATTCATTATTAAGGTAACAATACAACCACAATCAAGGTAGATGATCCATTGAGGAGTGGTCCCCTCTTGACACAAGTCAAAAATTGAAGTTGATACAATCAGTAGGTGAACAGCATGACCTACATGATAGGGCACAACCACAACAGAATAGCTAGTTGCACCACATCATTGCCTCCAACCTTTCACTATGGACTCTCATGTGTTTGCAGATAACAACAGATAAGCCATACACCACACAATAAGTAACCAAATATAAGCAGCCTAACCATCAATTAGGCGGGTTCTGGTTCAATGCACCCGGGAGCATTGAGCCTCAATGCTCCCGGGTGTACTTTGCCCATTTTTTTTTATCTTTTTTGAAAAAAAATTTACAGAAATGTTAATGTAAGTGTATTTAATGTGTATAAATTTTTACCATTTTTGAAAATTTTTAGATATTTATTTCGGATTTTTTAAAATCAATGGCATTTTTAGTAATTTAAAATTACTAAAATGCCGCTGATTTTTAAAAATCCGAAATAAATATCTAAAAATCTCCAAAAATGGTAAAAATTGATACACATGTTAAATACACTTAGATTAACAAGTTCATGAAAAAAAATTTAAAAAAAATAGGTATATGCGCCTGGGAGCATTGAGGCTCAATGCTCCCGGGTGCATTGAACCAGAACCCCAATTAGGCTTCATTAATTGGGTTAAGTGCTCCTGAAAATTTCTTTTTGTCTCTGATCCATATGCATGTATAATCTAATTTTGGGTTGGATCTCAGGCAGGACAAGTCCTCTGGCTATTTTCCTTATGAAGCTTACATTGACCGTTTGTTTTTATTTTCCTAATGAAGCTTTGCCATACACATGTGGCCCAAGCACGTAGTTTTCATATACAAAAATTTTCATTTTCTTATGTTTTTAAGTATCTTATTTTGAATTTCCAAAATAAAAAATGCTCCTTGTTCATTGCAAATATATGCCAAAACTTAAAAAATAAATAAAAACAAATGGTCAATGCTAGTGTTTGAGTGGTCAACAAAAGTGCTCCCACCTTTCCGAACAAGAAGACTCCTCCATTTCAGATATCAGATTTCAACCATTTCTATCATGCTTATCTATGCTGTCACTAACCTTACGACTGGATCTATAACAGCCTAAATATTTTAGGAACCTATTCAGTCACATGCCAGATTTCACAATTGAAATTTAGCCCCATCTTAGTAATCCTAAATCAGAATTAACACACATAGAAACCACTGCCACCACTCACATCAATCAACACATGAATGTGCATGGTTAAACTACCAGTGAGAAACTTCCTCTTTCTCTGCCCATCCGTTTTCAACAATGGATTTTATAGTTAAAAGTTGATATAAGGCCTCGTCAGAGCAGGCAAACGATACAAAGGAAATAAATTGTGAAAGTCAACTATAAATTCAGTTATAGAAATAAACCTGTTGCCATGCTTGGATAGCCTGACCTCTTTGATCCATCCGCCCCATTAGGGTATCACGAATAAGTGGAGGGAAGTGTCTAAGAGTTTTTTCCGACCATGTATGCTGGCTGCTTGCCATTATTTGCTCCAGAAGGGGTTGAAGGAAAAGCATGTGATCAACTTCAGCAATACCACGTGTTTTAATGGTGATAGCCAGGCTAATTATCGTCACTCTATTTAGTGTTTCTGTAAAATCAGTTGGCCCCTGCAAAATTGAAATTATTTGGATAACGTTGCTTACCATGAAAAATCCACAAAATTATCATATGCTAAAGCATTTCCACCTTTAATTCTTTTTTCACTAGAAAGAAATCTCGGAGTGACAGAATCAGATTCATGCACAGGTTCTCAGCCAATCTGAAAACACGATGCTCTCCACGCTTTGTCTTTATCATAGAAATTCTTTTTGTAACGTCAAACATCAATGACTTGCTCTTTCCATGATACCTATTAAGAAAACTTGTGATGTCAGATTTAATACTTTCAACATAAAGCAACAGTAAATTTAAATCACTGCTAATGTTTGCTCAAGCAACTAGAAAAGGGAAGATGCAAAATTTCAAGCATAAGCAATGTAAGAAATCAGAGGCAGAAAATCATTAGTACAGATCAACTTGCACAAAAGGAACAGTGTAGTTTCTTTTTTTTTTCCAGAACAATAAGAAAATGTAGAGCTGAATATGCAGATCACAAGAAGATAGCTCTGCTTCACGACATCAAAACAGACTCAATGGAAGCTTAAGGGAGTTTCTTAGGCAAAAGACATATACACAGATGCAACAAGCATGCAGAGGTACTGCAATTGTGCATTAGAAATACAAAACTATAGCATGACTCACACCCCACACACATCAAAGAGCTACAAAATATTGCAAGACTAAAAAATATTGCAGAAGCAGCACTTTTTAACAAACAAAATAATGAGATTATGGAGATATGAAAGGTTTTGGCCATTTGGAAGAAACTCAGTGGAAGAGAAGTCAATTCAATCAATCACTTTTCTCTCATAAGTAATCAAATTATGAAGCCACGGAAGAACTATTGTAGAATGAAATAAAGGAGAAATACAAGGAAAAGCAAAGATCCCATGAGAAGGGAATTAAGCGAATAAGTTGAGGCAAAACTACAAAAATGAGCTAGGGTAGGAAGCAAGAATCAAATACCAAAAAAAAAAAACATCAATTCACCAATAGTTAATTGGATTCCAAAATCTATGGCAATGCATCTATTTACAGAATAGAAGTAAAACCCTCAGGCAATCTCAATCCTAATGAAATGCATAATGATAAAATCCTAAAATTTATAAAATAAAAAATCTAAATTGTCCACCTAATGTTGTGTTTCGGAAAAGGAAAAAAATGGGGGGTGGGCAGCGGGGAATTTGATGGAAAAAATTTTCAAATAGGCAGGGTAATTATGTAACATGATAGGAGTAATGATTATTTGAAAAGAGAATAAAATTGAAATAAATAGAGTAATTGAAAAGAAAGATGTGAAAAAATAATTGTAAAGCAGGATAGTTGTATGGAAAAGTTTGTTGAAAAGAAGGGAGGAAATTTTTTCCTTTCCTTGCTTGACAAACACTACCTAAATGCGTCAAAACCCTCAAATAAGTAAATATCCGAATTTTCAAATAAAATGTTCCTCAATTAAATAAATCATATGTTACATGTAAATCTTGATCACATTCTTCATTGACAACAATTTCATTTTTTATGTTACCTCCAATTCAAATGCTTCGTTGAAAACTCCACAATCAGGTCACAAGGACAAAGGAATCTTCCAAAGATAGAGATAACAAAGCTTTGGAAATGCCAGCATTACACCTACTGCACAAATCATCTAACAAATCCATGATCTCCCATCAAGATACTAATAAAATAAAGGTGTTTTGCATCCGTACAAACAAGGTTTTCATTTTTTAAAAATTCAAAAAAAATGTGAGGAATATTTGAAAAAAAATTATAATTTTATTTTAACAGAGGTATTTTCGTCATTTTAATAATTTTCTTTTATCCTAAGTGATACACCTACAAGAAAGTGTGGATTTGAATTTTGCAGAAGTTGTGACATGCCTATAATTTCAACCAAACCATACAGGTACATATGAAAAAAAAACCCTACAATGAATTACCTGTACAATGGAAGTAAACGGTAGTTCAGTATTTCCAAAAGAAGTAAGGAAACTCCAGGTTTGCTAAAAATTGAAGCAGACCTTTGGGTTAACACCTGCATAATGTTGATGCCATTTTATGGCAGTTTATTAGGTGGCTAATAAGCACACAAAGGAAGAAAAAAGATCCGACAACTCAAGAAGAAATAGAATCAAAGTTGTGAATAGATTGAACATCGAAGTGCAAGAATAAGTGTTAAAATTAACACATGTACAGAGACTTGCAATTTCTTGCAGTAATATGATACAAAATGGCAGTTATGACAGACTTTCCGTATTTATTTATTTTAGTGGCCAGAGCCAGCGCTCGATGGCAAGTGTGGTAGACGCGAAACAATCCTGGACCATGAGGCAAGTTTGCCCAGGTGAGCTACCAACTGTCCTAAGGTAGGTGCTCACAGATTTTTCTTATCTAATCTGGACAATTCTAACAAAGTTTGCTAATGATGACTTTGCCACAATGGAATCCACTAAATCCAAACGGGCATCTAAAAAGCACAAAATGTTGACAATAAAGTTAAAACAAAGAATTGTGTGCATGTATTCATGAGAGAAAATATCATCTTTTTGACATACTTGTAAGGAAAAAGTTGATACAGATAACAACCTCATATGAATACAGGAGAAAACAAAAGGTCCTGTTATTCAACCTGAGATGTATACAGAAGAATGGACTTTTGAACCAATATTTCAATTAAAAGTACAGGAAAAAGTGATAAACAATACCGTGAAGTGAGACCGAAATAATGAATGGGGCGCAATCAGCAGCAATCTACAATATGTTTCTACCATTGCAATGCTAGGAATGACCTGGAGATTATGTTTTCACAAGAGATAAAATGTCAACAACTGGGACGAGAACAACTATGGTAAGGATCCAAATAATATGAAGTACAGATGTCAGGTGATAGTCAAGCAAGCCAATGAACATCAATGGATAAACAAAATGAAAGAAATTAACTCGGTAATGCTATATTTTTGTATCTAAAAACTAATTACACATCCCATTATATGAAATCAGCAAAACTGGAAGGTTTTAACAGACTAAAGCTCTTGAAACTAATATCTAAATGACAATCGAGCATACTTTCAGAAAAAATGGAAAGATTTTTTCAGATTTCGCAAAAAAGGGGCAAATAATATGAAGGATTTCTCTGTCTTCAAACAAGCTCAGGACTTGGCAATAACCATCAGTCCTTGGTATCATGAAATTCTGATTCTAACCAATCCATGAAATATCAGTTATGAAATGTCGTACAATGCCCTGGCTTCTCTAATAGTCCATAAGCTTAATTACAAGCTGTTATTGTCAACGCTATAACCACAGATGAGTTTGCCAATGCAAGCAGCAAACAAGAAAGATATTACTATAAGCTTTTTTCTGAAAAGAAACAAGGATTTCACTCAAAACCTGGAAATAAAAGGATAAATTACAGAGAACCTGTACCCCCATTGAATTCATCATCAAATTAAGTCACTGACTATTTGTGCTTTGCCCATCTCAAATATTATATTATATATTTTAGTCCTGCAAGGATTGCTGGTAATGATTGTGCAAAAATGGAGAAATATTTCAATGCAACTAGCGACACAATTTTCTATGCAACCTTGCCTTTGAGTCCATGATGTTTTTATTTGATCAAGACCAACTATATTATTTAATTTTGTATCTTTAACATGTGCATAAAAATCATCTTGATTGGTTGTTCAGGTGGGGCATACAAAATAGTGTTAAAACATGTGGTCTTAGGGAGTATTTTAACATTATTTTGTAAGCCCCACACCCAATCAAGATGATTTTTGCATAGATAATTAAACATATATAAATGAATTATAGGATTGATTTTGATCTAATAAAAACATCATGATGTGCTCAAATGAAGAAGTTCTGCTATGTTGCAAAGTCTCTATTAACATGATCTGCCTATTTTATTTCATAGAATAAGGCAGCTACTTACTAATGGCAAGTCGCAAGTCACAAATCACATGAGAGAGAACAGGTTTGGCTGGCTAGAACTCATGCCACTAAATTTGACTAGCATGATTTGTTTTCATATGTCATGTAAAAATTTCATGCAAGTAGACAGGTATTGAGAAGCCAAAGGCCAGCATGTTGGAGGCATGGAGAATCCATGAGGATATGTACAAGGATCAACATATCTATGAAAGAGCACAAAGTAATCATCCGCACCTACATCAGATCATTATTGAAGAAGATAATATTTAAGCTTAAGTATATCATAGATTGACCAAATGATTTCATCATGATCTATGGAAGAGATTTGAGGTTTTTTCTTTTCAAACAATCTAATAGTTTTAGTTTTATAAGAATTAAGGCTGCTTTCACTCTGAGGCAGAAGAGGGGTAAGAGCCACTTCATAATATAAGACGGTAAAGGTCTCTTTCGCTCTTATGTTGATATGAAGATTAATTATCCACAAATACCTTTGTTTTCTACCTCATTGCTTATCTTTTTTCTAATTCATATGTTTCCAGTGAAATAATACTCCTTTACATAGAAATATTCATCCAGACTAAGAAGAGCTGCACTTCATCTCCCTAGTTACCTGACCAAGAAATATGGATTCCTCAAGTTGGAAAGCCAATTTCGAACATGAATTGATTGAAAGGCCTGAAAGTAATGACATCGGTAAAGGGCATGTCTCCCGCATCATCATCATCCTCTCATTGGATTGTAAATTAGAACCTTGAAGTTCTGTTACTCCTGCAGAAGTAAACCACTTCATTACTGCTTCACAAGCAGGCTGCGCCATGGTAAAGGAAAGAACCCAGAACATGCCCATTGATCTTTCATCCAAATTCATATAATCCATCATACGCTCTCCTAAAGGAAAGGAAAGAAGGGGAAGTAAGTACAAATTGTAAGGTAATGAACTCCCACGAGAAAATAAGAATGCTATAGACAATGAACCACAAATAATGATAACCGAGTCATGTTATTGAACATCATTGGCAAGGAAAAGATTCACACCACCATGGAAAACTAGTTCTTGGTGAAGATGACAATGCAAAAGTCATAAACATGAATGCTAGTATGCTACAGACAGTCTTCCTCTACTTTTCAGCCTGTAGTATATGGAGGTACAAAATTTTCTAAGCAATTGAAACAGTGAAGCTGTCAGATTACTATTTCAAAGAGAAAAGTCATATAATAAAATCAGTGACCAGATATATTTCACAAAGAAGCAAGAGCAAAAGAATTTCCCCATTTTGAAAGATAATAAGACATCTCAATCTAAGATAGTAAGTAAATTTTGAATCTCAACAAGATTACAAATAGTCCCCTCAAGAATCATGAATTACCTTTTGTTACTTGTTTCCACCATTCATCTATCTGTTTTCCTTTCTGAAGCTGCTCATGATTCAAATGTTCTCTTACTGAGGTGTTTAATGACCAAATACGTAACGTCTGGCTACTGCTTATAAAGTCAAGAAGAATGCTTTGTGCACTAGCATTATTTGGATCTGAGATTTTGTCTTCTTTGTGAAATGATAAAATCTTTCTGGTGGTTTCCACCTACCAAACAAGATTAAAGCTTCAAAAACTTATCCATGCAATGTACGATAGACAAGTTACAGAAGAATGTAAACTTCAAGCTACTTGAAATAAGAAATGCAACAGCAGTGAATCTGCCTTCAAGTGCATGAACAAAACCTTCACATGAACCAACAGATGGATGCAGAGAGAGTTGAGAGAGAAGTTATAAATTAATAAACTAAAGGCAAGCAACCTTCTTTGGATCTGAATTTAAAGCATTTGTCACAAGCTCTATGCGAATGATTTGTGCAAGCAGCCACGTTACATGGTTACTCCGAAGAATCTGTTGATCAACTCGAGATACAAGCTTCTCCACAAAATCAAGAAAATCAATACACCAACTCTTCATAAGAAAGAAAAATACATCAGCAAATATAAGCCACTCCTGCCAGCAGTGCGTCTCTGCAATTAATCAAGAATAATGACAAAGAGCCTGAACAAAAAATTAAGAAAAGTAGAGAACAATACAAATACAAGCAGCATTAAGGAAACATGGTCCACTTCTCCATTTAAATTTCATGTGTTAATAGAGACAAAGATGGGCATTTAAGGCAAAAATAATAAGTGCAATAAGCTCCTTTTGGGTAGTGTCTAAACACATTCTATTTTTAGGCAGCATTGCAGGTTACTATCAAAAATAAGTTTATATTCATCAAATGGACAACAAGCCATCCAACAAATATAAATTAAATTATTAACCATATAAGTTTTAGTCCAATGCATGATCAAACAAAAGTCTGAGAAAAACCTTCCACATTTTGGTTCCATCTAAGATCACCAATTGCCAGGGTAGACTCAAGGTCATTCCCTTTGAGTAGAATCTAGATGTGTGCTGTTTTTTGAGAAGCCCTTTTAGTAGCTTCTAAATGTGTGCTGTTTTTGAGAAGCTGCATGGCTTCCTAATAAGTTCATGTTTGTTGAATGAGCTACAAGACTCCAATTATTAACCAATAAACCCTATGAATTATACTTCCAACTTGAAATTGAGAAATCTTGAATGAATATCAATTATCCAAATTACAGTTGAATTTCAGGTAAGCAGTTTGAACTCTATATAACAAGAAAACTGTGTAGATAATCAAAAATTAATCAGCAGAACAGCTATCCATCTCGAGTTCGCTCAATCAATAATCTCAGTGATTTATCATCATCATCATTGTAAGTCATTTCCCACCTGTGGGGTCAACTGTGTGGATTCTGTTGCAGCATTGTTAATGAGCATAAACTAAGTTTTCGCTAATCTTTAACATTTTCATATCTTGTTCAGAGCCCGTTTGATTCAGTTGAAGCTTATTAGCTAATTGCTAATAGGTAACTGATATTGCTAAGCGGCTGAAGCTAAATAAGTAAAGATTATTTAATTTGACTGAAATAAATAACTTAAACGATTAAGGGCCTGTTTGGCCAAACGTTTTTGTGTGCTGCCAGTGCTTTTTTAAATTTTGGAAGTGTTTGGCGTTATCTAAAAGAGCTGCAACTCCTAGCAAATAGCCTAATTTTACTAAAAGTTGGAACGGTTGTGGGAAACGGGTATACCATTGTTAATGAGCATAAACTAAGTTTTCAGTAATCTTTAATGTTTTCATATCTTGTTTAGAGCCCGTTCCATTCAGATGAAGCTTATTACCTAATTGCTAATAGATAACTGATATTGCTAAGCACCTGAAGCTAAATAAGCAAAGACTATTTAATTTGACTGAAATAAATAACTTAAATGATTGAGGACCTATTTGGCCGTACGTTTTTGTGTGCTGCCAGTGCTTTTTCAAATTTTGGAAGTGTTTGGCTATCTAAAATTGCTGCAACTCCTAGCAAATAGCCTAATTTTAGTAAAAGTTAGTACAGTTGTGAGAAACTGGTATGTGATGCTTCCATCAAAAGTACTGGGGACCAAGTTTTGCTGCAAACAGACACTTGGCCAAACAGGCCTTAAGTTGTGTTTGGCGCAGCTGAAGCTGAAGTATTAAAATAAAATACAAAGACCCAAATATCTTCATAAGTTTTTGTTACGATATGATGATAATATTTTAAGTAATAATATATTTAACAATAAAAATGGATAGATTTTAAAACTAGAAAGAGTGGGTTCGAAATATTCAACAAATAACTTATCTGAAGTTTTACAATTATATTTATTTGTGGGTTATTATTTTGTACAACTAGTTACATAGATTAGTTTACCCGATGCAACTTGTTTGTTTCATATTTAAAAATATCATTTATCAAACCAATTCATTACTAATATTCGCAAACATTTAGTTATTTAAAACTTATTTCTGTTGAAATATGTACATGTGAAAATTTTAGAACCATTTGAAAATAAACATGCAACAATTAAACTTTGAGAATAAATATATAATATACAAATTTTCTCAATATAAATGATTTTTTACATTCGAAATTTATGTCAAAGAAAATTATTAAAGGTTGGATCTAACAATCTTTTGAAGTATGAAACAATAAAATGTACAATGTCATCATCATTTATTTATAACTATGTTATTATAGATAATAAAGGATTTTCATAATCTGAAGAAGATTATTGTACAAAAAACAGAATTTGATAAGCCAAAAAGCACCTCAAAGGGTGCTTATGGCTTATTTGACAAATTAGGAAATTTACTTAAAATAAGCATTAAAGCATAAGCCCCACCAAATATAACTTATTTTTAAATGGGGCTTAAAATAAGAGAATAAGCCATAATTTGCAAAAATCAGCCGAATCAAACAGGCTATTAATTACTTCCATGTTTTATACTAAACTAAGTTTTCAGTAATCTCAATGATTTAGCATCAATAAAAATTTGCTAGTAAGCATGGAATGGTTTGTCATAATCTTTAAAGTTTTCCGTCTATTCCTAAAAATGTTACCTTAGGGCCTGTTTGGCCGTACGTTTTTGTATGCTATCAGCACTGTTAAAAGTTTTGAGAGTGTTTAGCCTTATCTAAAAGTGCTGCAACCCCTAAAAATAGCCTAATTTTAGTATAAGTTAATATGGTTATGGAAAGCTGGTAATTGATGCTTCCATCAAAAGTACTAGCGATAGAGTTTTGCTGCAAATGGAATCTTGGCTAAACACGCCCTTAGTTAAGGATAGTTTTCTGTTCCTAAACGTGTATATATCTATATTTTATCATCCGCTGAAGTGTCATCTAGAAACTCGAAGTTTCAAGTTGTTTCCCCAAATCTGCGACATAGTATGTACCAGAAATGATGATTACAATATCAATATACTTTTCTATATGCTAGTTAGGCTGCTTTCATGGAGCCAATTCCACATGTGGACCTGGTTAGTTTTCACTCTCCAAATTATTTTTTTTTTAAATCCAACCCATCAATTATATTTACTAGCTGATTTTTAATCAGGATATCAAAAATCATCATGATCGGATACATGGATGGACCACTGCTGATTTTAAAGCAATCTTATGAGTTTGTATTCAATTGTGGCACACCCATGTATCTGACTGCAATGGTATTTTAATAACCTAACTAAAAAAAGTTAATATACATATATATGGCTTTGATTTTTAAATAATAATAATTTGGGGAGTGAAAACCAACTGGTTCCACATGTGGAACTGGTTCCAAGTGAAATCAGCCCATACTAGATAATACTTTTGCTGATGCTGGAAATCTTCTTACAGGCTTTTTTAGATGCGTCATAACATATTTAAACATTTTTTTAGCCAATGCTGGAAATCTTCTTATGGGCTTTTTTAGATGCATCATAACATATTTAAACATTTTTGCAGCCACCATCTTAGACAAATTTGAAATCTGAGCCAAAGAGCTGTCAAATAGTATCAATTTTCACATCAATCACCTATATTTTGTTTGTCCAAAATGTAACCATGATGAAGATATGAAAGAAACTATTAAATATTCATAAAAGATCCTATAATCACAACGACTAAAATCAAATAGTCTCTAGCAACCCTTGAATGTCCGTATGAGATCCATGATCCTGATAATCAAATGACAACAACTATGAGTAACATTGAATACGATATTATATTTAGAGTGTTTTGAAAAACAAGAAAAAAAAGTGGGGGAAAATTGTAGGGAAAATTTTTGAAAATGAAAGAGTGACATAATGTGATAAAGCCTAAAGAAAATAAAGATAAAACATATAGCGTAGTTGTATGGGAAAATGAGGAAAATGATTTGAGTATGGAGATAATAATATTAAAAAATAGATAGTTAAGATGTCAAATCATATCAAAAGGTGTGTAAGAAGAGATGGAAAAAAATTTGTCAAATGCCAAACAGACCATTATTTGCCAAAGATGAAAATAAAAAATGAAAAGGCAATGCACGGTACCCGAGTTTGTTAACTTGAGCAGCTCAATAACTCTATCAATTGTTGCCTCACAAATCATCTCAGAAGAGAAAACAGCACCAGGAGTAGGTAGTTGCTGATTCTGTGGCCTGTAGCAAGGAGCAATTATAAGGACACGCCTCCACCAGTCTGGCGAAGGAGTGGTACGAAGGGCATGTCTCAGACAACGCATAGCCCTTTCCCAATCCAAGCTTCCTCTTTGAATTGAATTTGCCAATTCCTAATCCCAGAAGAACAAAATAAAGAGGAATTTTAGGAAAATATCGATGTTTAGCAGATAACCATAGCCAGCTGCTATTAGTTATCCATTTACAATTAACTCCAAAAATTTCCAAGGCTTTTGCTCTATGCTGATCAAACATCAGTCAAGATTCTACATAAAAATCATTCTTTCCTAGCTTTTTTCACTGTTGGAAGTAAGAAGATCATCTATCTATGTTTAGCAGATAACCATAGCCAGCTGCTATTTGTTATCAATTTACAATTAACTCCAAAAATTTCCAAGGCTTTGCTCTATGCTGATCAAACGTCAGTCAAGATTCTACATAAAGACCATTCTTTCCTAGCTTTTTTCACGGTTGGAAGTAAGAAGATCATCTATCTAGAGATGTGAAGGTTGACCCATAAATAATCATTGTGTTGTCAAAGCATATGCAGGAAACGAATAGCATTCATGGTTGGCTTGCCTCTTGCCCATCTAGAGTGCTAAAATTCAGATCCATCCAAAAACTCAATAAGAGTACAAGACCATAAGCACAACTACCAGTCCACTAGAGTACATATTTGGAGATTTTTAAAAAATCATTTAAAGGCTAACATCTAAGAAGTAACAAAAAAATTTCAGAAAACAATGATAATCTTTACAACTTCCAAACAAAACATAATCTGCAACCTATTCTATCTGATAACAAAGAGAAATAGATAACCTTAAAAACAGTGGATTCATTAATACTTGAATGGAAAACTAAATAAATATTTCTAATTGCTGAAAAATGATACGGAAACCTAAATAAATATTTCTAATTGCTGAAAAATAATATGGAAACCTAAATAAATTTTTCTAATTTCCGAAAATAATATTTATATATTTTAATAAAATATTTTTTAAAAAACATATTTACCATCTGTTTTTGTGTTCAATAAAATAGAAAACTCATTGTATGACTTCCATCCTTTATAAACATAAAAAATTATAGAAAACATTAGAAGCAAATAATAATTTCATTTTCAGGAATGCCTCTCACTCAAAAAGTAACAAAAAAATATTGAGTATTTAAGCAATGTATTTTATGGATCTGGAATGGATTGGCTTCTAGAAGTGGGCCCAGTTTTTCAACACTCAAAAAGGAACTCCGAAAATTAACCTCAGAAGCTGTAGTTGAGGACAAGACACAAGTTCACTGCTATTGTTGACAACAGACCTATCTTCTTCTCTATCATATCCAGATTTTGTCTTTGCAAACCAGCTAAAATCTCATCAAAAACAGATTTCCAACAAGACAAGTGGGATTCAAAAACAAAAAATCAGATTTCATGGGTTTCCGAGCTTTCATAGTTAATCAACAGATGATGAACAACTTAGATATTATCAGTCTGGAGCTTGAATCACAGTTTTGAGTGGGGACACTTACAGCTATGTTTCAAAGCCAAAATAATAATAAAACTAAAGGTAAAGATTGCATCTTAATGGGGTTTGTGTATGTATTCAATTTCTGTGTATGATCGCTTCCCCAATATTATCGAAATTTCACCATTATCTCAAGATATTGGAGAAAATATGGATTTTATACCTCAATATCAATATTTTATTGGAATACAAATATTTAGTATCCTATCCGTCAAGAACATATAGGAATTTGAACTGAAGGTCCAAAATCATGAGAATGAACTTTAATTATAACAGGAATCAAAATTTGATTAGCAGGCTTCACGAAAACCAAAAATTATAACAACAAAAGAAGCTACACACCTCACCATGCAATGGTTCTCCTAACACGCTAGGATATGTTATTGGTGAATATCGCAGGTTGGCTGTTAATTCACCAGAAATATTTGGATATGCTAACGACAGGAACCTATGTGTTGCAAAAGTAGGGCACTGAAGATGCTGATCTAACATTTGCATGTGCATAGCCACCATATCCCGCCTACGATGAACCTCTAAAATGATGGTGAATAGAGCCTCATCGTCAGGTATGTTGTCAATAAACTGCATGCCACTACGAATAAGTTCATAGAAGGGCACTCGGCATTTATCCTCTTCAACCAGTAGCCAGATAACATCCAAGCAACCGTGCAGCCATTCACTCAAAGCTCTCTCAGGTTTCCAGGCTTTTGTTCCATCAGCCTCATCAGTTCCTAATTGCCGCTGATCCCAATAAACTAACCAATTCAACATGTGTGAGAAAATGTCAGCATGGGTAGCTGGCTTCAGATCGGACTCTAGTCCTGCCAAGATAACACTGCATGACAGATGGCGTAGATAGCTTATTGCTGTGCTTTTCGATGACAGATTAGTTTTTGAGATCTGCTGTCCACTGCTTGCAATATCAGAAGTCTTGACTGGGGAGTGAGATACGTAAGATGATGGCTCAGTTGTTGACTGGGCAGGAGATCCAATACCATGAACAGAAGGCAATGGAGATGCAGGATTTGAGGCTTGAAAGTTAGAAGAGGTGGGAACTGAGATTGATGATGGCACCACAGCAGATCCTTGGAAACTTGTAGATGCTGCAGAGGTTATTGCTTGGCTCCCCTGTCCAATTGAAGCCTCTGCAGTGGAAACAAAAGACAGGAGAGAAGGTACGAAAGTGTCCCAATTCACATAACCTATTCTGCACAAGCTCCGTATAGCGTACAGGATAAATTCTGCTTGTTGTGCATGACTGCTGCACTGCACAACAAAAGAAATAAGGACAGACTCTGTCACTCCGTGCAGCTGTTCTTGGTCCTGCAACATATGCAAGCGACCCACAAGATGTCAAAAGTAACAATAATTCCAGCAAAATGTTTCCCAAGAAAATTTGTGAAATAAAAGTAAAAAAAGTAATGAAGAAAGCTTCATCATGGAGCTATGTGACTTACTGGAAATTGGCCTACAATCTGCTCAAAATCAATGAGGAATTGCTCATTACGAGGAGGAAGCTCTCTGAAAGCAGTTACCCTTTTTTGCGTTTTGTTCCTGATACCACCTCGGAAGAAAAGAGGGGAATCAAAATAATTCGAAGAATAGTACATGAGGCAAGGAGGAAATAAAAACTGAAAGCAAATTTTTTTAATAAAAAAAAAAACTAAAGGAGGACTGAATTTAATCAACAATGAAACTGTTTGAACTAACAGCAGAATTCACATGGCTGACTAATGAAGAGTGTAAAAAGATCATGGAAACATTAGGGTTTATTTCGTTGCAAGAATTGGCAACTTGGGATCTTGGGTATTTTAGTTTATATCAAGTGATCCAGGCATGGATGAACTTTATGAACAGTTTAGTTTTAAATTATTTATTTTTATTTATGTACTGCTATACACTGCCTATTTGATAACAAGAAAAAGGGAAGAAAATCATTTTCATCCCTTTCCTACTTTTGATCATTGCCTGCCTCCACTTACCCAACAACCCTAGTTTTTCCAAGTTCTACTTCTTCCGCTTAATTTTCCTCCTCTTTTCCAAATTCCCAAACAGAAATATACATACATTGCCTTCTATTATCCCCTTCCTTCATCTAACCTCATCTCATCTTCTTCCTCACACTGAACCACATTTCACATTAAGTCAAATGCATACCTAGTAGATGAAATCCGCAACCAAAATAAGCAGTCACAGAGATTATTTTAGTCCAATTACATTCAAGTGAACTCATTTTTTAAAGTAGCCAGCAAACATGGAATCAGATAGAAGATAATTAAGAACACCAGTCATCATCAAATGAATGAAAATCCTTCAGCGACCACCCCAAGATGGGACCTTTCTCAAAAATCTATGTTGGAAAATGCAGAGTAGTTCACTCACGGGGATTCACGAACGGCGTCTTCGGACTTCTTGCGGGAATTTCTCTGCAAAAAAGGGAGGAGAGAGGATGAAGAAGGTCAGAAAGGGCGAGAGCAAAGAGAGCAGTGGTGGGTGTGAAATAGAGGGAATACCCCTAGGTAGAGGTTGAAAAGATCGACAATGGCCGCCTTCGATGGATGGTATTGATGAGAAGGCCTTTGTGGGGCCCTCTGGCTCTGCTCCATCATCCCTCTCTCTTCTCGTCTTCCTCTCTCGTCTGCCTTCTTTTCTCCTCCTCGTTCTACCAAGCAGCTTCCTCTCTGCTTCTACTGGCGGCGTCGAAGTAGAGGGTCCTTTTGCAAAATAGGCATTTTCACTTTCCCCAATTGCAAAATAGGATTTTGTAGTTTCAATATTTTCAAAACAGATCCTACAAGTTTTTACATTTTTGCAAAATGAAACTATAAAATGGGTTAAATGTGATTTCGACTCTAGAAAATTTTGTATTCAAGCCAGTTCTTGTTTTGCATTGACAGCAGCTTCATTTTTCATATTAAAAATTTTTTTAAGATTGAAGGCTTATTTATCCCAGAATTTCACCTACGACAAGTGCTTATTTTAGCTTCTTTTTTATTTTTTTAATAACAGCCAAGATTTTATAGAAGCTCATTCGAGCTGGTTTTTCTACGCAGATTCAAACAAGGTTATAGTATCTACCACTTGGTTTTTTTACTATTTTTTATCTCCTCGAATAGTTCTATGATATAAAAAATATTTTATTTAAATGTGTATATAATTTATAGTAATTGTGTCATAAAAAATTCATAGCAATTGAATATGCATAAGGTTATCTATAATCATATTTTATAAAATTAGAAATTATAAAATATTTTAATTAACCTTCTATAATCATATTTTATAAAATTAGAAATTATAAAATATTTTACTTAAGTTAATCTTTTACATTTAAGATCTATTTGTATGAGGCAAAAAATTGATAAATAATTTTGTAAGAAAAATTTTGAAAAAATAAGAGATAAGAATAATGATTAGAAATAAAGTAAATAAAGACAAAATAAACTATGGTTATTTTATAGTTTATTTTATGAAAAGATGTAAACAAATAATTAAAATATATAGATAATAATAAAAAAAAATACAAAATTATGTCAGCATTATGCAGAAAGAATACTTTTAACAAAATTCATGACTTGTATCTTTACAAAATGGAATACCTGTGGGACTATAGATTACATCTGCTTTCGAAAAAAAATGCCTGTAATCATGTTATGTGGATCAGTGAAGAACATATTGGCGTGGCGTGAATGATATTCATTTTACCTCGGTTCTTTTGTTTCTTTTTGTTTTTTTTTTTCTTTGATGTTTCATTTTTTCTCAGTTTTTTTTATTGGATTTTTCCTCGGCTGATGTGGATAAAATTTGAAATGTCACCCAAAAATTGATCCTGGTGGTTTTTGTAAATAATGCGACTTTTGATCAAACCCAAATCATAGTAATATTTATTTAAGTAGAATATCAAAAATTCATTTTTATTTGCTGGCTTGGATTCATAGTTGTAAATCCTAGAGGTTGGACTTGTGGAACAGTTACATAAACTGATTTTATAAAGTTGTTTCATTCCATCCATGATGCCTAAAAAATAAATATAAAATGATGAGCAAGACAGAGATACGTTATTGTACATTTACATATTACGTAATTTATTGTGCATTTGGCTCAATATGTATTTAAATGTATCAATATTTTATATAATCATTTATCCATGTATGAATTATATATTAGATAGTTTACGTGTTAAAAAATAATTTTAAAAATGTCATTTCTATCATTTTATTACATTAATATGATACAATTTTCATATAAGACTTATACAAGTATTCAATTTGGATGAAAATTGATATGTTGATGTTGATGAAGTAGACATGCATTTTATGATCATGTAGGATTCATTTTGATATAAATGCATTTCAAGTTATGGTACATTTAGATGCATTGTAATATTTCAAAGCAAGATATGTTAAAATAAATATAAAAAGTGATATGATGTTTACAGAAAAAATAAAGATCCATAAGGTCATAATAGTTGGCCTTTTAAATATAAAATAATTAAAACAGCACGTTTATCTGGCTGAATAAAATGAGAAAAGGAGTTTTTATCATTCTTTTTACTAAAAATAAGCTTGTACTCATTTTCCGCAAAAAAGAGCCGTCTAATCTCTTTAAGTTTTTTAATAAATTGCTATTGTCACTATAACATGAACTTATTGCAAATATGTTCATGAATATTTTTCAAAGGTCACGATCTTGTTAGTTTATGCTAAGATAAGTTTATATCAACATGTGCCAATTTATATATTTTTATAAACATATTTTCTAAGTGTATTTAATTTATATGCTTACCAAATTTTACAATTTTTGGATATATATTTTAAAAAATTAACATTTATAGGGGTAAGTATGTTGATTTTTGAAAATATATGTCCAAATTTATAAAATTTTGACATACGAGTTAAATACGCTTTAAATTTTTTTCACGGAAAAAATAAAAAAAATTACACCTTTTAGCCTAGTCTAATATAAGCACTTAAATACCTCCGAAAATGTTAATTTTTTTAAAATAAAAAATACGTGTATATACAAAAATAATATAATTTAGTATATAAATTAAATATAATTGAAAAAAATAAAAATACACCTTTTTAACTCTTGTCGGCCCAACCTAACAAGATCAAGAAATCTCATGTGCATTGAAACTTTAGTGCACTCATGTGCAAAACACACTTTTTAAATTTTTTTGAAAATTTTTATTAATATAGGTGTATTTGACTTATATTAATTTTTTATCATTCTTAAAGATGTCTATAATTTTTTATTTTTAAAAATAGAAGTATTCTGGTCGTTCATGAAAATTTTTATAAAATTATTAATCCAAATATATTTAACTAAAATACTCCTTTTTTAAAAAATAGAAAATAAATATACATATATCTAAAATGGAAAAATTTTATTTATAAATTAAATATACTTGGATTAACAATTTATTAAAAAATTTCAAAATTTTTAATAAATGAATTTTATACCAAAGTGTACTAAAGTTCTAATGCACCCAAGTGCAATTAAGGCCATACTTAAAACTAGAGCTAGGATTTGCAAAGCTCATTTTGTTATTCCTTTTTAAAAATTTTTATAAAACTATTCATCTGTGTGTATCCAACTTATACACTAAGTTTTACTAATTTGAAAATATATTTTTTATTTTTAAAAATAGAATTAGTTTAGCCATTCAAATGTGCATATGATTTTTAAAATTCAATAAATGTATACATATTTTCAAAAAATTTAAAAACTTAATTTATAGATTAAACACACTTAAATAAATGATTTATAAAAAAAAATTCAAAAAAACAAAAAAATGAATTTTGCACTATGTTGCATTAAAATTTTAATGCAATTGGATGCATCAAAACATAACTCATATTTTCTAGGATCATGAGAATTTTGATATAAAAGTGGCATAATTATCTAAAGGCCCACATAAGACTATAAGTTGAATATTTCATTTAAAAACATATTTAGCCACACAATTAACAGGCGCATTTGGTAACGGGTAAAAGATGGAAGAAAATTTATGAAGA
Organism: Annona cherimola; assembly: GCA_030490835.1. Lineage (NCBI taxonomy): Eukaryota > Viridiplantae > Streptophyta > Magnoliopsida > Magnoliales > Annonaceae > Annona > Annona cherimola. Next base: position 81,616,298 of record CM059975.1, on the reverse strand, counting down.
AATTTTTTGAAAAAGTGAAATAGCATTATGATATTAGTAGTACTAATAGAAAAATAAATTAATTAAAGCAGTTAAAATATCAAATACCATTATGATATTAGCAGTACTAACGACAATGCCGATGCCAATCGGTTCTTAAATTGTAAAACGCGTGCATGAAGCTTTTTGTATTGCAGAGGGCAAAAACTCTCTCCCCCCCCCCCCCATGCAAACGGTTTCGGAAGACCGCTAATTCCCAACCGTCTCCCCTGTATAAAAGCGGAAACAGAGCATAGCAACAGCGCGAGGGGTGAAGATCCTTTAGGCATTTCATACATGGAATTCAAGCTTCTCTTCAATTCAATTCTGCTGCTGTCTTCATGGGTTTTTCTGGGTTCCTCCCAGCTCCTTAATCCATGCATGACCAAGCTCCTCCCATGCAAGGACTTCATGATGCCGTCCGCAGGGGAACCCACAGACTCCTGCTGTAACCCTTTGAAGGCCATGATCGAAAACGATTTCACCTGTTTGTGTGATGTGTTCAACAACGCTCAGCTCTTGAGCACATTCGGGGTGAAACAAGAGAATGCTCTGAAGGTTCCCAAAGCATGTGGCGCATCCGTTGATATCGACCAGTGCCAGTCTTCCTCAGATGGTAATCAATTCCATCTACTGTTTTTCGGCCATCCCCATTTTTTTTCAGCATCATTGATGTATTGATTAGCTTACTCCATCTGATTGTCTGTCGGTTGTTCGTAATTAAAGAATAATAGTTACAAGGCCCGAGATATATCGGCTACAATTTTTGAAGTCAAACATTTGGTTCAATTGTGAAAAATGTCATGATAGGATCATTCAGCTTCTTATGATATATTTCATGGTAGATCAAATGATGGGTTTCCCTAGCTAAAGAAATATTGTTAAGTATAATGGATGGAGTGAATTTCTAATCAATCGTCAAAGTGAGCTAAAATGGATATGTTTCACAGAAATGCGTTTCATAGAAAGGAAGACTCTTGAGTGGTTTCATGGAACATTATCTATTTTTATATTTAGTGATAATTGATTAAAAATTCTCTCCATCAATTATATTTAATATCATTTATTTAACTAGAAGAACAAGTTTTATTCCAATGGAAGATGCGCATGTGAGTATTTTTTTATAATCAATATATATATTTATAAAAAAATATATAGATCTATTTATATATGTATTAAAATATAACAATATTTTGTTAAATCAGTATTTGCCAAGGATAATATTTTAAATTATTTAAATGTTAAAAATACAACTTTAAAATTGATATTTAATATGAAATCTTTTTATTAGATTCATTTTAGATACTTTGCAGGTGGGTATCATATGCAATGATGCCAAACAAATAATGAGGTTTTCCTAACTAAACAAATAATGCTAAATGATGTTCTTCTATGGATGAAATGGATTTCTCATCAATCAGTGAGGTTAGCCAAAATGGATTGATTTCACCAAAATGGGTTTCATTAGAACTAGGACCTCTTGTTCTATAACAACATAGCATACAGATAAATTCATGGCATACAGCCATATTCTTCTTGATTAGCAGTAATATTGCCAACTTGGCATATGCATCAACATGAATATCTTTTTGTTTTTGCTTTTTTTTTTTTTTTTTGCAGAAAACAGGCAAGGACTAACGTTTATTTTATCAGTTTACGTGAAGGCTTTTTTTTTTTTTTTTTTTTTTGTTATAAAAAGAAGCTTCATTTTCCTCAAGCTTTTTCTTTGAATTTGTGCAGGAGAAGAAGGCAGCAGCCTGCCTCCTGAGGTTGCCGGCGCCTTTAAAGCATTTAAAGAAGGTGCTGAACGGAGGAGGGCAGAAAAGGCGGCTGCTGCTGGTGCTCCTGCATCTGGCCCATCAGCCAGCAGTAGCAGCACCACTGACCGTTCTGCTCCCACCACCACCTCCTCCTCCTCTTCCTCTGCAGATGCAGATTCCCCATCTGGAGGTGAGCTTCCTAAATTCTTCTTAGATTCCCATGCCAAAAATTTTTACTTTCACTATTTTCACTAATTCAAACCGGATTCAGGACCTATTGTTAGTGGGGGCAAAATTTACACCTATTTTTAAAATTTGTGTATGTTTAAGAATAATTTTTGCCACGTTTTATCACATCAAAAATTCAAAATATATTTTTTAAACATCATTCTCAATCTCAAATTAGGTAGATGAGATTATAACACTTAAATACAAAAAGTGTAAAAAGTTAATTTGTATTATCATTAATTTTAAAATAGAAAATTTTGAATTTTTTGATCTAAATGATGCATTGCGTTTTTAATTATTTTTCCTCAGAAATATTAATTTGATTGAAAAATTTATAATATGATATTTAAAAATATGATTTTAAAGAATCCCATAAATTTGAACCTACATGGATTCTATATTTATCTAATTATAATAATTTTTACCATACAAACATTAATCAAGAAGATATAATTCACAACTTAAATTTTTTAAAAAAGTTTAAAGAAAAGGAAAACCAAATGGGAAAAAGTTTGATCGAATGTTGTAATGTCATATAATAATATTGACACTATATGGACGTCACAAAAAAAGTTTTACAAGAAAATAAAAATAATCATTAAATATAACAAAAATAATAAAGATTAAAATCATTGAAAATAATTATAATATAATGGCAAATGACTAATAGTTGTTAGGTGCTACACTTACACATGATATATCATTTCATCTACTTTAAATATTTTTCTTTATCTTTCGGTCTTGAAAAATTAAATTATTGATAGAAAACTAATTTAACATTTTATGGAGTTTGTTTATGGGCCATCGATGGTGAAAAGTAAACCATCACTTGAAAATGTAATCGAATGGCTTAGTCGACTCAAATAAGTTACGATGTGAAATTAAAAAATGATCTCAATCTTATGGAACTAGTCCAGTGAGTTCAAATCCATGAAATTTCTTCATTTGACACTTAATTTTAAATAGTATTTAAGTGTTTCTCAATATATATAATATAGGTATCGAAATAAAGACACTTCTTTTAATGATTATTTAAATTAATTATGACAATATCAATATGAGAAATGCATATATCCAGATGAATGGTGATAGTATTAACATCGTAAAGCAATATATTAATAATTTTTTTTACAGTCTCTTTTACCATCGCATTAACACATTGTCTTCTAATAATTATTTTTCCAAATATAAATTACTTGTTTTATAATATTTTAGGCCAATAGTTTAATTTCTGTATATATTTATTTACTTATGTTTACGTCACTTATATAATTTCAATTGTGATTGTTGCATATTTAAAGCATCACTCTATATCCATCATCTTTAAGAATTTAAATTTAAAATAGAGAAAAATAGCATAGCTTTTTAATACCAAAATACCAAAAGTCTATTTTAAAATTGTAGAATAAAAAGAAGTGAAACTATGAAAGAAAGAAAGTAGAGAAAGGAAGAAGTCTAACTTGAGAAGGAAAGTCAAAAATATTAATAATATATCCTAAAGAACTATTAAATAAAATTTAAAGTTTTAAAAATTAATTATAGGAATTAAAAGCATGCATATTACAAAGAGAATATTATTATTGGAATCAATAAAAAACTAAATCTAATAAGATTATTATTAAAACCAGTATAATAAAAAATGATTAGAACCGATTGCAAAACCTCAAAGAAAATAGAAAATAAGTGTATACAGCTATATTAAATTGTAGGTTTTCAATAAGCATAGGGCAATAAATTTCCGCCAATGGTGGCAATAAGTTCTAACTAGTGGGTTCAATATAGGAAAACTAATATAATCTATAATACATATATTAAATTTTTTAAAAATTTCCCTCTCTCAAATGTACGTGTATCCACCTCAGTATATGACTACATTAAATTGTAAGTTTTCAATAAGAGGGGAGGCAATAAATTTTGGCCAGTAAGAGCAATAAATTCTAACTATTGAGGGCAATATAGAAAAAATAATATAATCTATAATACATATATTAATATTTTTAAAATTTCATCAGTGGGGTTAATATATGTGGATATGCCTCTGAACATACCGTTCGTTTTCAGAAAATTAATTAATTAGCTTCCCACAAACCTAAATATTCAAATTTGTAAATTATCAAACACAACCAAAAAAGAAAAAAAAAAAAAAAAAACTTGTAAACGGGATGCATGGCCAAACGAGGCCTCATTTTCTTCACCCATTCTGCCATATCAAATTTGTGCTATATTCAAGTAATACAACGTGCTATGATGCAACACGCTTTGATGCCCCTATGTATTTTATTGATTTATTACTCTATTAACATAACTGTTTTGAAGTCTGATGATATCTTCTGGTTTTAAAGAAATTCCCCATTTTCATCAATGAAAAAAAGCAGTCGATTTCTCAACTTTCCAATTGCATTGGGGATATGAAGGAAAATATCCACTCAAAATGATAGCGCTGATATTATGGAAATTGGAAATGGTGTTGCCTCTACATTCTAATGCTTTTTTCTTATTTACTTTTCTTCCAACTGCTTTGGTGCGAGCCATAATAGGAAATATGGCATAAGTCTCATGATGTCTCTTGGATAAGGGTCTTGTCTTTACATTCATAATCATTTCCAATCTTTATGTTATTGATGGGGCCCTCAGAATACATAGTATTTAGTGCAAGATAATTCTGATCATTTGGATGAAAACTCACATTGTTACTAGGTAGAAGTGGGATCGTGATTTAATGCACCCGGGTGCACTGAAGCTCAGAGCACCCGGGTGCATTAAACCCATTTTAACCCATTTTTTATTTTTTTTGAATTTTTTTTATACAAGTGTTAATTTAAGTATTTAACATGCGTATTAATTTTTAAAATTTCTGGAGTATTTTAGATATTTATTTTTTATTTTTAAAAATCAGTGGCATTTTGAAAATTAATTACTAAAATGCCACTGATTTTCAAAAATAAAAAATAAATATATAAAATACTCAAAAATGATAAAAATTGATACACATGTTAAATACACTTAGATTAATACTTGTACAAAAATATTTGCAAAAAAAATTTTAAAAATAGGTTAATGCATCTGAGTGCATTGAAGCTCAATCACCCGGTGCATTAAATCGCGGTCCGTGAAAGCCAGCTTTTTTTCTAAACGCAATTGCCCAACTGCAGGTTCTGATCCAAGCTCAGCCAGAAGAAGCTTTGCTCGAGGATTTGGTGTGCTGGCTATCTGCAGTGTTGCCTCCATGGCTTTATTAAATTAGAATATAGAAGACTTCCAAGTCTTCCAAAGTTTCTTTCATCATGTTTTCCTCTGATAACTTTTCTAAAAGATGCTGACAGAAAGGATGCCATACAAGAACTAGAAAAGGAAAAACAACGAGAATTGTGGCGTTATTGTCAATATCGGACAACTGCAAAAAGGCTGAGACGAAGGACTGATCTCTGCTGACCAACTAGAAAATTAATGGAAGTCGTACATGTTTCAATTACAATTTCGCTTGAACATGATATGTTTATCTACATCAGTGGTTTCAACACTTGTACGTTGGGTCACTATCGGTACCCTCTTTATATGTTTGTAACTAAATTGGGCCATTATTGTTACTTTTGGAAAACTGTTTTCTCCACTAATTTCAATGTGGGTTCCGCTTCTATGTATCCAAGTTTCATAATAACAGTTCCACGTAACTCATTCAAATTTTAAGATTTTAATGCTTGATGTAAAATACAATCCATTCATTTCATTTACCATCATTCATTTAGTTATGAAGCCAAGTTTTATACAAATTTAAGCGAGCCACATTTGCTCAAAAATAGATACATTTATATGTAAATTACGAGAACTGCTTAAATCTATTCACAAATATATTAGAATATAATAATAATTTATACAATCATTTATCTATGCAATAACAATATTTTAGATGGTTTAGATGTTGAAAAAACAACTTCAATATTTTAGCATTAAACCATTTTATTATATTGATTTTACACATTTATAGATGAGACACATATACAGTAAAATTAAAATAAATAAAAGAATTTCTAATATAGTATAAATGATACTAAATACAATAAATGGAGTGAATTTTTCATCAACCATCAAAATGTTAAAAATAGAAAGGATTATATAGAAAAGGAGTTTCATAAAAACGAAAACCATTTGACCATCACCCATCAAAACAAAGAGACTATAGTAGTTATTGATGTGTTGTTTTTTTTTTATCCTCGATATCTAAATTGAAGAAGGAAATTCTTGTCTATGGGAAGAGGAAATGCTATACTTCTCCAGGCTGTTGGCATTAAGTGAAATAATGCCTGTGCCTTCTGCATATTCATGTGAGAGATAAATGGTGCTAAATTTTCAGAAAAATAGGCATTGACAGAGTAGAAATAACCAAGCTAAGTGGCCGCCATTATGAATGAAGCTTGATGTCTCATGCCCATGGTCATTGAGGAATCTTTCAATCACTCACACATGCTTGAAATACCAATTTTCAAGTTTCATGAGCTATATGTCTCATGACTTGAAATACATACACTAAACAAGTAATTGAATTTCTCTTTCTCCAAGGCACAAAAAAAAAGTCAGGATTCAATTAGATAAATTGATAGTCTAATGCAAAGAATACAAGATTCTGTTAATCCTTTGGTTCATTTTGTACAAATCCCAGACATAAAATTCTAGCAAAAAAAGAGGGCGGGGGTGAGTGGATCTGACTTCTTTGAAATTTGAACACCATCACCTCCTTCACACAGAACAAAATTGGGAGCAGATCGCTTCTTTCCCCATCCATAAGCACAATTGTTACAAACCCTATTATGAGAAGACCATACTTGAGAGGAGCATGCCAATGATTAGTGGACTCCTAACATAGCTATAGAAATGAGGACAGCCAGAGGTGGTTTCATTGGACGAAGGAGCCAATGATGTTCCGTTCAAAGATGTTGTGTTCTTGCCAGTGCTGCACATGAAAACACAAGAACATAAGTGATAACCACTTAAAATCCTGCTTAAATATATGGTAGTGCAAGAGGAGGTAATTGTGCTTTTTGGTACTGAAAAAGCAGCAGAAGTCAGCCACCAGCAAGTTTTATTCATATGACAGCAGCCAAATTGATTCTGTAGCAGTTCTTTTGCTGAGTTGCGAAACCAAGTTATAAGAAGAAATTAAGCATCAAAACAACCCCTCTGCAGTCTTGATACTTCCAGTAATGATGAGCACCACAAACAGAGAAACCTAATAGAGATGGAATATTGCTGGATACAAACTATTTGGGTTGAAGATTATTAAACTGAAATTCCATGACACAGACTCTTTAAGAAGCTAGAATGCACCAATATGGAATGAAATTTTAACATATTTTACAGGCTTTGCTGATGAGGAAGCTATTAAAAGACCATTTTGCTCGCGTGGCCAGCAAGATGGCAGATGAAACGCCCAAGCACTTCATCAGCAGGACCTCTCTGTAGGTAATAATTACCAAAAGATTGAGATGATCCCTTCAGGAAATAATCGTGTGATGTCGGGACATTTTTACAGCATGATATGTTGCATTGCTTGGTTGTATGTTATCCGCAATCCAAATACAATGTCATCGGAACTGATTCATGAGAAGGATAATAAGCATGGGGGTGCTCATCTAATGCTCAGAGAACCTGCCACGCTGGAACGATCTGAAGTATGCATTAGATGTTCACTGGTGTACTTCTAGGATCTGCCAAGGATGCTGGGATGGTCATGATTCTTAGGCTCCCAGCACACTGACTATCCAAGTAATGCCATGGTGGGTATGATCATATGAGTGCAGTAGGGTTTCCAATTATTGGGTTGATGCTACAATGCAGAACTAAAGTGGCCTAAAGTTAATTCCATACTGTATCGCAATAGAGTGCATTAAAAATTCATGGATTTCAATGGGTAGTTAAAGGAGATCTCAAGAAAATTTGGTGTGATTTTGTCAAGATAAGGTCATACCTTCCAGGAAATGGACAAGCACCATGACCTGCATAAACCAAAGAAGCATCTAGAATGAGTTGCTTGTCACATGAATTGGCTATGTATATCAACAAATGAACATATAATGGTGAATACCAGGAAAAGTGTGAATGATGCTGATAAATGCCACCAAAACTGGACTAGATTACTTCTCAAAAAGAAAAGGGGAAAAAAAAAAACAAACAAACAAACAAACTGGACTAGACTGGCCAGTATCAGGAATTAGACAGCTAGACTTTCAAAATTAAGATTATAATTTGTTGGTAATAATGCCAAAAGATATATATGCATATATATAAGCAGATAAAGGAAAATGTAGCCTAGCAGTAAAATGTGTAGCAAGTTGATATTTTACACTCACACCTTAGTATGCAAATTTTTACAAAAAATACTTTTAACTGGTTTAAATCTTTTAGGCTGGACAGTTGAACCAATTGACCAGAAATAGGCATTTAAACTTCAGGTTCAGTTTAGATATCTTGCTCCCAACCCAAAAAATCTTGCACAAATTGAATTTCAGTACCAAATTACACTTTTTGTCCACCAATTGAAGAGATGCCAGTTTCAACTTAAATATTCTCTAGTTACCCTCACCACACACACATACAAAGCAGTTGCATCAAGTTACGTCCTAACTATTCTCTAGTTGCCTTCACCATACACAAGCTAAGCAGTTGCATTGATTTACTATTTTTAGCCACCATGCAGAAGGTGATGAGAGTACTAAGACCAATAGTAGAAGTATTCCTTTGAGAGTTGAGGCAGAAAGAGCAAAGCTGCCATTAATTTATTCCTGCATGGCAATTGGATGGCTGGCATAGTCCAGAACCCTGCTTTAGGCATATGCGGTTACCCAAGAGAAGATAAGCATTATGACTAGATGTTCTTTCCATGTAAACTTACAGTGAATCGCATAAATAATTGTGCTGGAAACCACAAACAAAATACCTGGTGATCATGAATCTAAAGCATCACCAGAGAAACCAGCTAAATTGCGAGACTAGTAGGACGCACGCTACATGTTTAGCTAAAACCTCATGCTCAGAAGATAGAAAAGTTTGTTCCTTACTTGGGTCTGTAGTAGTGACTGCAGCTGCACCATTGAAATAGCATGTTCCTGATGCCATCCCCATCTGGTGATAATACGCATCAAAGGCATATGATGCATGTGCCTGTATAGAGTCAGGTTCATAACATGGTTGCCCTTGCAGCAGAGGTGAGCAGTCCACCTTCCCAGGTCCACATGCCCAGTCCAGTGCTGCTTGCAGCATCTTTGAATCCACTCCATCCTTCGCCACACAGTATGTCTGGTTTGTCGTGTCATTTGCCAACACCATCCCTGAACCTGTCAAATGCAACGTATAGACTGGAATTCCGCTTGCTTCAAAGAGGCCCCAGTTCTTTTCAGACACCCCTGGTCTCAAATCTTCATTATAAAGTTCATATATGTATGTACTAACTGGCACACCTGGGTATCTTGGAGTGCCAGTTTTGTTCAGCACATGCCGTATCAAATTGCTATTGTAAGTATTTGCATTATCCATGGTAGCCTGTGGCTCCGACCCATCACCCTTAGAAGGCCACCCTGACTCAGTTACAACAATCGGGATCTTAGTGAAGTTCAAGTAGGACATCGAAAAATGTGCTGCATCAATAATTGCATCAAAGACATTGGTGTAATGCAGAAGTGTATTGGCATCAACTGCTTCTTTGTTGGGTGGGAGTGGACGGAAGAGAGCATAATCCAAGGGTACCACACCATTAGATTGCATGTAGTCATAGTATGGGTAGACATTAATCATGAGGTAGGAACCAGTAGACTGCAGGAATTTGAGCATGGGTACCAAGACCGGGTTCCATGTCCTGTTGAAGAAGGCTTGGGAGGGGGGAAAGGAATCAAGGATGATGGAAGAGGAGTGAGGGGTGGAAACTTTTATTTGGCTGTCAAGATTGGTTGCAACAAGGGCTGAATAGATAAATCGCATGGCACTGACGAGGACAGGAGCAGCATTTGGGAGTGTCGTGAGCACCTCAGATCCAACTGCTATTGCAGTGATATTGGTGGCAGGAACATAGGCTGCAACATTATGGGCAACCCAGTTAGCAGCAGTGGAATTTGACTGGCCAATTCCAAGAAGTTCATCATTGGGTACAGAAACAGAGACACTGATGCCAGTGTTTGCAAGTGCAACAAGCATGCCACGGTCTGCATCGTAAAGGCGTACATGGCGAATCTGCTGGGACTTTAAGAGAGTTACCACCTGAGAGGGGGATGGCCTGTTAGAGAGGTCAGTTCCAATGTTAACGCCAACGAATGCATCTGCAAAAATAGGAGAAAGGTTTGATGTCAGAAATTTGGTGCAGAAGGCCAGCTGTTCATGTATACAAGCAGAAATGAGGCAGATTCATATTCAAGTGAGTTTTCCCTACACGCATAATTGTAACTATGAGCTTTTGGCCATGGTCAAGAGTCCATGCTGATAGTTTGAAGGAACATGATATTTGGATGTTTCTAGGCAAAAATCTTGGACTTCGGATGGACCAGTACAATTCTTATTTTCAATATATATTGCTGTCTTTAAATAAAATTGTATGTTCGACAATTAAGACCATCTGCCCATTTCTGATATTGCTTTAGTCTGCTCAAAAAGATGATCCTGACACTAGCATACACATACAAACTTGTGTGTGGCTCCTCTTTTCTCCAACATAATGCAAGTAAACTGAAATTCAATTATGCCCAGGACTTTGGATGTAGTCACACAAGCCATATGGCTAATTGGCTATTTCAAATGAAACAGCCAACCTATTGAACAAAATGACTCTTTTTAACTTTCAGATAACAGAAGAAGCAACTCAATTGACAGGCATCTGCATGTCGCCTTAGATCTTGCAGTTTTGTGTCTATCAATAATCTATGCGATTAAAAAGCATGCAAGATCTGACAAATGAAAAGATTTGGAATTCCAGGCCACAATAAAGTAATAATATACTGCAAACAAATTATTTGTTTAACATTTATTTAAGATTTTTCATTGACAATCTATCCTCTAAAGCATAGAATATTTCATGCAAATTTTTATTTTCTACAAGAAACTCCAAACTGCCAATGACATGTTTTGCACAGCACTCAATACTTACCCATGGAGGCATTTTCAACATTTGGTAGTTAAAACTCCAGGTCTGTTTCGTATCAAGTAAAAATATTTTTTTAAAAAAATAATAAATTTACTCCTACACACTTTTTATATGATTTGGCATTTTAATTGCCTAAGTAACCTACTTTTTCAATTATTACCTCTATATTCCAATCATTTTTCACATCTTTCACACAATGACCTCTTTATTTTAACTTTCTCCTTTACTCGTAGTCATTATCTCTATCATATCACATTATTTTCTCACTTTTAAACAAAATTTCCCATTCACAATTCCCACTTTTACCTCTCCCATCCCTCCAATTTTGTAATCAAAAGAATATGAAGTGAACAGCAAACAAAATGTTATAATTGGAAGACAAGCAGATGAAGCCAAAGGATGAAACAACAAATGGTCAGAATGTGGAAATCTTGAAACAAAAGTGCATCTGGGAAAATTTTAATAACAATTGCGCCACTACAAGCAAGATATTCAAGGCCAGTTGGAACCAGCATTTTATATCCAATATTTCATCAATACACACAAGCATTGAAGCATTGTAAATGCTAGAGTTCATTTGAATGCACCCTAATTCCCTAATTAGGATGCAATAGCTGCAAATAGGGCCCCCTTGATCGTGAAATTGGCATCTACCCTACTTATTGTATTCAAAATTATTTACTTTAGTAGCATACCCAATTTACATACAAATTAAACATATATGAGCCCCATCTTAAAATGGTGGAAAGTCAATGTTATAAAACAGTTCGATATAAATATCAATTTTTAGGTTGTATGTTTAACATCTAAACTGTCTAAAACATGATTTTCTATATGAATAAAAGATTGAATAAAATATTATAGCATTCTAATGTATGTAGGACCCATTTGGCATTTGAATGCATTTAGAAGAGTTCTTATATAACTCATATATTTATATATAAAGAAGTGAGCCTGTAAACCCAGGCTAAGCAAATGTCTCGCTTAATTCACATAAAAAAACATATTTAAAAACACTTTTTCTTTTATTTTTTTCTCCATATACTTGTTTATCTAAGTGTATTTAACATATAAGTGTATAAAAAAGCAAAAAAAAAGTCTTTAAATAAATTTTTTGAGGTGGGCCAAGAAGAGCACTTGTTTGGCCCGGGCTAACATGATCATTCCTTATATATATATATATATATATATATATATATATATATATATGGGTAATGATCCCGCATACCTGGTGTATTTATATTTTTAAATTTCTCTATTTTTTCTTCATTTTTATGTGGACTCATGTAAATTTAGTTCAGATACTAAAATTTACCATTTTTAGATTTTCCCATATAATTTATCAAACTTTCGAAAATTAAAAATTTCACCACTTTTCGACAATGGGCAAATATGAGATGGGTTAAAATTTGTTGATTTTTGAAATTTTATAAAAAATACAAAAATAAAAAAATAGTACAATTAACTCATAAACTAAACATCATGGGCAGCAAAAATGTAAAGAAAAACATAAAATATAAATTACACGAAGTCGTTGCTTAATTAAATAACAATTGGGTAGTAAATTCAAATTCAAATCAAGTTTGTGTCATGTGGAGCTATGAATTGTGAAGTAAGAAACTAGTTGGATTTTTATATCATGACATTTGAAAGTCTTTCATAAATAAGTTTGTGAATTGTGATTGTAATATGTTAACAGTTTAATGTTGGATTGCAAAATTCTATACTTTATATTTTTATATAATAATGTAAATAATAACTTATGTACTTACGATTTTAAAATATAAATGAGTATTGCTTTGTATCATTTAAAATAATATAAAAATATTTTTTAAGAAAATATTATATGGTACGGATAGGATAATAGATAGGGTAGAGTATATTAGTAACCGAATCGACAGATGGGTAAAGTAGGGTAAGCTTTTTGCAAATATGGTACGGATAGGATAAACCACTACCTGACCAGAGTTGCACCCCTACACATGGACATAAAATCTATTACACATATCTGGACTTCTAGAGAAAATGCCACTCCATTATACACTAATATATATATACGTATTAAAGTAATGTTTCAACACATCAAGGTACAAAGCTCCATTTTTTGAAAATCTTTTTATAAAATACCTAGGGGTGTTTAACTTATGTATTAAGTTTTACTATTTTTGGAGATGTATAAATATATTCTTTTAATTTTTTAAAATAGGGGCATTTTTGTCACTTAAAAATGACTAAAACCTCCCCTATTTTGAAAAAATCAAAATTATATACATATCTCCAAAAATGGTAGATGTTGGTTTATACTAGATTAACGGTTTTATAAAAATATATTAAAAAATGAGGTTCTGCACCCTAATAAATTGAAACATTACTCTATATTATGTATTATATAATTATCAATCCCGCTTCTATGAAACATCTTTTATATATAACTCCCTTCGTTTTTAATATCTCGATGATTAATGAAAAATCCATTTAATCTATTGTATTTAACATCATTTAAAGAATCTTGGAAACCCTTTTATTTGTCTAATATCACTATTTATAGACCCTATTGAAAATCAACATAATAAAATAGTTTAACCTTAAACGTCAATTTTAAAGTTGTATTTTCAACATCTAAATTGTTTAAAATATTATTTTTATATGGATAAATGATTCTATAAAGTATTATTATATTCTAATACATGTGTAAATAGATCTAATCGTTTTTCATAATTTATACATGAATATATATTTTTCAACAAATGTAGCCTATAAGCATACTTGATTGGAATGAAACTTGGTCTCTAAAATAAATAAATGATGTTAAATACAATAAACGGATTGAATTTTCCATCAAATATTAAAATTTTAAAAATTAAGAGGATTGCATGGCTCCACTTCGGTTACATAGAAGTAGAGCCCATTAACTATATATACTTAATTACCTACCCACCTGGTTATCCATATGTGTTGGTTTCGAGTACCCAATATATCTACCTTACCCTTCTCTTATTTGGGAGCAAATAATATTTTTTTTACAATACCCATGTCCATGTATAATATGCACTGCCTTATCCTATCCAAATTAGGGTGATGTTGGTATAGAAACCCAAATTAGGGTGTGATCAATGGGTGCTCAAGGACATCTTATCTAAGATGCACCCTTAATTTGAGGCATTTTAAACTATTTGAATACAAATAGATTACGTACAAGCAACAAAATTCCAAATATCGAAGATCCTTGGTACTTTCTTTTTACGCTAGCTATGAATATTAATAAAAAATAAATCTCTATTAGTTATTACTATTTCTCATCTTTGAATAAGTATACAAATTCAATTTGATGTTATCATTACCAAAAATAAACTAGGAATTTTTGCAAATATGCCTACAAGGTTTGACAAATATTGCATCCGTGTCTGTAAATTTACCGAATTTGCAAATATGTCCACAAAGTTTGCATAAAATTGCAAGCATACCCCTTCCATTATGATGCTGTTAAATTTTTATGTAAAATGATAATAATGCCCTTTAACCCAAGTGATAAACTTATAATTTTTTCAAATATTATAGATATAATTGCTATTTCGTTGCTTTATATATTTCTGCTTATAGTATACATCATGCATTTTTCTTTGACATTTCACGCTAACAAAAATTTAAAATACATCCAAAAATCCAACAATTACTAATATATGGTGCACGCAATATTCATTGTAATCAAAACTATATTTAAATCCATATATCATCACAATTACATTAAATCAAAACTAAATTCCAATCATGTCCCTCTTAGAAAGGAGTGCAATTTAGACCGAGTTGAGACCGAACTCGACCCACCGAACCCGATTTCCAATAATATTAAAAACTCTTTTTTCTATAGTTCGAGCCCTGAAGAACCCGATTTGTAAATATGATAGGGTTAGGGTTCAAGTGAACCTGAGCCCAAGCCCAATTTCCATTTTATATTTATTATAAAATATATTATATACATAATATTTAAACGATATTTATTTACATTGTGTATTTTATTTTATTTATAATTATATTTGAATTCATGTTTAGAATATTGTCATTATATTATAAACAAAGCATATTATTTTTATTTAAATTTATCTTTTATTTCTATAATTCTTCTTCATTTATCTTTTTTTATGTTAAATTTTTTCTAGAAATATTTCTTATATTGTTATATTTTTTAAAAATATGTAGTTTGATGTATGTTATTATGTTTACTTACCTGATTTGTTATTATTATATATTCATACTGAAGTCTAAACTTATCACTTTTAAATAAATGTAAATTTATCACCCTAAATTCCAACCTCAAGCTTAACTCGAACCCAATTTTCGAAAATAAAGTTAAGGTTTAGATTTTACAAATAGGATTAAGGTTAAGGTTAATGTTTTATAAATAGAGTTAGGATTAGGGTTGACGCAAAACCGAGTTTCATGAATTCGAGTTGCATCCCTATTCTTAGGTGCTAGAATAATATACTAATGTTTTTATCCCTCTCACATTAACAAATTAGTGAGATGAATTGTGAGTTTAATGAAATTTACATACTTATACTCAATTTTAGCATACTAATTTAATTTCAGCTTCTTCTGAAAGTCTAAATATAAATAGATTTATTTCCCTTCTAAATTAATTTACTTTCTAAATTTTTATTTTTATATCCCACTCTTAAAAATTATCTTTCTACTTCTAGTTTTATTTTTCCAAAGTTATTTTCTATATAAATTATATAAGATTATCTCTAAATAAAAAATCAAAAAATGTAATTTATTACTTGTTAGAATGCTGTATCCAAGTATGCAACATGCTAATCTCATACACAAAACCTTTTAAAATAAAGGCGTAAGATAAGAGGGCTGATCCCATGCATCCAGCTGCTGAACTCCCTCATTTTTATTTTTTTATTTTTTTATAAACACGTAAAGTTATTTGTGCTAAATTTATAAACCAAGTTTTACTAATTTTGAATGTTTAAATTTTTTTTATTTTTAAACACAATAGTATTATTGTAATTTTTAGCTTCAGAAAATTATAAAAGTATCACTGTGTTTAAAAATCAAAAAAATAAATGTCACTGCATTTAAGAATAAAAAAAATACTTAAACACATCCAAAATTCTTAAAACTTAGTTTATAGATTAAGCACAACTAACTTTACATATTTATAAAAAATAAAAAAAATAGGTCCCATGGCCGGACACATGGGATCAAACCTTATAAAATAAACCTCTCACTTATTTAACTTCTAAAACACGTGAGAATGATTCTAAATTCCCTTACAAAAATATTGGCTTGCCAAAAATGAATATTGGCATGCCAACTTCAACAAATTTCTAATTCCTCCAACCCTAGCAAAGAATACCTTCTATTAATTAAAACGCTCATTATAAACAGTTAGTATGCTAATAACTAACTATGATTCCTAATGTAAAATTCACACAGTCTTTTGACTTGTCTATATCGTTCAAAATTCCAACGCATTGCTTGTAGGTTATAAATAGATTTATTTCCCTTCTAAATTAATTTACTTTCTAAATTTTTATTTTTTATATCCTATACTTAAAAATTATCTTTCTACTTCAAGTTTTATTTTTCCAAAGTTATTTTTATATAAATTATATAGGATTATCTCTAAATAAGAAATTAAGTAGAGTATGCAACATACTAATCTCATACCCAAAACCGTTTAAAATGAAGGTATAAAATAAACCCCTCAACTTGTTTAAGCTCTAAAACACGTTAGAATGATTCTAAATTCACTTACAAAAATATTGAATTGCTAAAAATGAATGTTAGCATGCCAATTTCAACAAATTCTAATTCCTCCAACCCTAGCAAAGAATAACTTCTATTAATTAACATGCCAATTATAAATATTTAGTGTGCTAATGACTAGATATGATTCCTAACATAAAATTCACATTGTCTAGTGACTTGTCTATATTATTGAAAATTCCAACGCATTAAAATTTATTAATACAGAATGAATGCAGGTATGCTAATTAAGCATATTTCATTGCCTAATAAAAAACATTCAAAACCTAAGCCAACATCCACGGCATCAATTTGACCACCCAAGTGCATTTACTTACTAAAAAGAATTTTGGTGCAAAAGATAAACATTTAATTTATGTTAAAACATCCAAATAATATAATATCATTTTCTTATGATTAACCCACCTTAGTAATTGAATATTTAAAATAAATCCTTTCTAGTTTCTGCAATCTATAAAAGTTATAAGAATAAAAAGACTGATCTGTTATTCACGAATAATATTCTGTTGTATTTTTAGCACTTAATTTTATTGAAGAAAAGTATTTTAGGCAAGAGAATCTGTTGTACGTGGGCCTCACTTGCCTAGCTAGTTGGACTAATTCAAACAGGGAAAATCCCCTATATATTATGCATGATCTCCCCACTTTGCCTAACCGCTCCCCACGTACAACACACTCGGCATCTTTTTTCCTTCCATTTTTTTTTTTTTCTTTACTCGCAACCAAGAGACAGCAGCAAGGAAAATGGCCTCGCCCAAGTCCTCTTGCTCTGCTCACTTCTTCTTTTCCGTTGCCATTCTCATCTTCCTCTCCATCTCTAGTTTGCATGTAAGACCTGCTGCTGCTTCCGAGTTCAAAGTAGGAGATGCTGAGGGATGGGAAGTTCCCTCTGACAAATCCAGTTTCTATAATTCATGGGCGTCCAAGAATCGTTTCCAAGTTGGTGATTCCCTCTGTAAGTGCTATGCATATCCATATCTAATATACCTTCTTCAACATCTCTTCATGTATTCTTAATCTCCAGCATTTTTACTCTTAGTGACTTAAATTTTTTGCTGTTGTTTTTAATCTCAATACAGTATTTGAGTTTAAGAAGGAGTCAGTAATGATGGTGAGTAGCAAAGAAGAATACAAGAACTGCAGTTCCTCGAAGCCTCTTCTCTTTGCCAACAGCAGCCCAAAATCTGTAATGCTGGAACACCCAGGGCTATTCTACTTTGTAAGCGGAGTTGCAGAGCACTGTGATAGAGGTCTGAAGATGATTGTGAAGGTGTTGGGCAATTCACCATCTCTTGGAGATTATGCATCACCACCCTTCATTCCTCATCCTGGCCCAGCTGACGACGTCGACAATTCTGCTGCTGCTGCTGCCACGCATCCAATTACTAGAATTGCCTTTGCAGTGATTATTCAGTTGTTTATGTTGTTGTTTGGGTGTTCTCTTCCTTGAAGTTAATTTAAAGAGTACGGCTGTCCAAGTCCATTTCATTACTAGAAGCGTATATATAGTCTTAGTTTTTTTTTTTTAAAAAAAAAATAACAGTTGTCTTGTTGCATCTCTTCATTTCCTATGGATATCAATTAATGTTGAATTGGGTTTGAATTTGTATGACTGTTTTTGCAATTCTGTAGATACATATATAGATATATATATTCTCACTCCAATTTTGCTTCTTTTATGGAAAACTAACTAATTAATTGGACAAAAAAATTATTTAATCTCCTTTAATTAGTTTATGATTAATTTCTAACAACGTTATATATTAGTAAATGTCTGCCTAAGTATGGCAAACATGCATGACTGACAATCTGAGAACAGGAAATTTACCCCACATATATAGGGGAATAACCGCACCCTAGTTATGGTGCGGCAGTACATCCGACCAGTTGATTCAGTCTGGTTGAATCCTAGCCATTAACTTAAATGTGCTTCAAAATGTGCACTTCATATTTTCACCCTCTGCTGTCTTTCTTCTGCAACCAAAGAAGCCCATAAGCACAGCAGTGGAGAGGTGGGTGTCCTTCTTTCCATTCCAAAAGCTAAAGGTTGGGGCAATCACCATTAAGGTCGAACTGCTAATAAAATTGACATGCTAATATCCATTTTCACCATATTAATATTGGTCTCTACATTTAGATTATTTTTTGTAATTTAATTTGCTTCGCTAACTAATTATACTTAACATGCTAATATTAATATTGTTCATTCTAAAATGATTTTGGATGCTTTATTAGCACAACAACTGCTTATAATAGCATTCTAATTAGTGGAGGTGATACTAACTAAAAATTTGTTGAAGTCGGCAAGTTAATATTCATTTTTAGTCTGCTAATATTGGTCCCAGCCTATTTAGAATGTATTTTTGTAGTTGAATTTACCAGGCTAACTTATTATACTTAACATATGCTAATATTCATATCATTTATTCTAAAATGATTCGGGATATGTTATCACTACACTAACTACTTATGATTTGGGATGCGTTATTATCACGTTAACCACTCATAATTGGTATCCCAGTTAGTAGAGGGATTCTCTACAAGGGTCAGGAATTGAGATTCTACTGACATCGGCATGCTAATATTCTATTTTAGTAACACGCTAATATTGGTCCCAACCCATTTAAAATGTTTTGTCTTGCTACTTTATTATACTTAACATGCTAATATTAGTATCGTTCATTTTAGAATGATCTGAGATTGTAATTAATGCATTAACAACTTTAATTAGCATGCAAATCTTAATTTCAATCATTCCTGTGTATTTTAGAGGTTAAATTAATATGTTGATTTTTATATTTTTAAACATAGTGGTATTGTTCATAGATTAAGAGTTTTATTAAAACCTTTTCAATAACATATTAAAAAGTGATATTCCAGGTCTAAGATGGTATCTCAAACTAGTCTGAGCATGCTATTGTGAGTGCTTTATTGTTATCCTCATTCCATAGGATCTTGAGTAAGAAATCAACATGTTGCATGCTTGAATATAGCATGCTAACAAAGAACAAATTATATTATTTGAGTTTTAGTTCAGAGATACTCTTTAACTTACATAATTTATATAAAAGATTACTTTGGAAAAATAAAATTAGAAGTAATAAGATAATTTTTTTAAAGTACGGGGTATAAAAATTTTAAAAATTAGGAAATAAATAAATTCAGAAGGAAAATTCATCTATTTATGGATTAAACTTCCAGAAGAAGCGAAACCACAATTAGTATGTAAAATTAAACATAAGCATGCCAATTTCATCAAATTTACAACGCACATGGATTCACCAACTTGGTAACGTGAAAGACAAAAAAGACATTAGTATGAATTGGCCCTCATCTTTCTATTGATCTTTCTTGGTTAGCGATGATCTTAAATTGAATTAGTAGTACATATTTAAAGATAAGAAACATTAATAGCTATGAGAGTTTTATTTTTTCTTATCAATATTCACATTCAAGACGTGTTAGCATTCACAAGATACTCAAATTTTAGAATTTTGTTCAATGCGTTGCCCATTAATCTTCGAAGTCTAAAATGCTCCAAAATCTCTCATGCCTACACACCTATTAACAGTTGTGCGTTTTAAATCACACCATAGTGTGTAGGCACCTTAGCATCCGATCAATTGCATCTAAGTTGCATCCAAGCAATGGACCACTGATGACCCATCTTTGATCGTACACCTGATAAAATTTGAAGGTTTTCATGATGGTGCATGAAATAGACCCTTTTCCATTTTCAAAAATACAAAAATGTATTAAAAGTTCAAAAATTTTAAATTTGGCTAGGGATGTGACAAAATGTGGATCCACACATCCATGTTTTAAAAAATCCAAAAAAAAAAAAAAAACGATCAGAACCAAATATTGTACATGTGAGTCATCCTTCAATGCTTGCATGAACAATAAAGCTCAATGCTCATGCAAGCTTTTCCTTTTCTATTATTTTGTTTTTAAATTTTTTTATATATACATGAGATGTTTGGGAAGTGAGAAAAAAAATGGTGAAAAAAGTTTTGATGAAAAATTCTTTGAGAATGTGGTAAAGTAATGTAATATGATTGGGATAATAATGAGAAGTAAAAAGAATAAAATTAAAATAGATTGGTAATTGTATGCAGAAATGTGAAAAAAATAATAGAAAATAGGACAGTAGTATAAAAAAATGTGAAGAAATTATTTGAAAAAATGGTAGAAGTGGAAGAAAAAGATTTTGAGTGGAAAACTCCTCTTTTGTGTTATTACCAAACTGATAGACTAAATTTTCATTGTCCAATTTAAAATTTTTTACTTTGTTTTTTTTTTAATTTTAAAAATAAAAATTACTTATTTTTATCTTTAAAGTTCAAAAAATGTTAAATGAAAATGAAAATATAAAATTTCACATCAATAAAGATCATTTTTTGCCGAGACATCAATGCAACAAATTTTTAAAAAGAGAAAAGCAAGCTCACACAAGCATTCAAGCATGACTCTATAGGCTAGGTTGTCGCTCCACTGTAGCCACCAGCATTGCTAGTGCCATGCATCCAATCCAAAAAAAATATTTCTTGATTTTATTTTCGTTTTATATAAATATATGACACTTCTTGAAATTCATGTGTTCGGAAAGTAATAAAACCTTTGATGAAAAGTTTCTGATGTAAAAATTTTTGAATTGTGAGAAAATAAGGTGATATGATAAAGATAATGATGAGCAGTAAAGAAAATAAAGTTTAAATAAATAGATTAGATATACGAGTAGTGTAGAAATTGAAATAAGGTAGTCGTGTAAGAAAAAAAAGAAAAAATAATTAAAAAACAGAATAGTTATGGACAATAAAAAGTTCTAAGTTTTAACAAACACTCCCTTAGTTTTCTATTTTTGAAAATGAGTGAGCATGTATCCACTCCCTTTTCAATTTTTTTTTTAAATTGAAATAAAATACTAAAAAATTTTAAAGTTGTCAAATTTCACAAATGAAAAATATAGATGGGACTAATATATTTATAAAAAAAATTAGGAAAGTTTCTTTCATACTCATAATATTTATTCCTAATTCTTAATATGCCCATAACGTTTCAAAAATTCCCATTATACTCAAAACATTTTATCCTTTAATTCTCATCATACCTACGCAGTCAAAACAATAATTAATTATTCTATTAGTTTAGCCCTTTTCAAAATTTTCCTAAAAGTTATGGAGCTAAATCATCTTTTCAATAAGGTACTTAACAATTATTTTGATTACATGAGTATAATACAAATTTAGATTAAAATGTTATGGGTAGAAGAGTAATTTGTAAAACATTGTGAGCATGTTAGAAATTAAAGGCAAATTTTGTACATACAAGAGGAATTTTTTCAAAAAATTTTAAAAACTATCTTCACAGTCATGTGCGTTCTACCAACAATGCAACTAATCATAGAAGATCAGCCCACATATAAATGTGAATAATGTGTAGTACACCTAATTGTTACTTAAATGGTGTGTTTGAGAAGCGATTGAACTTTTGGATAAAACAAATTTTTAGAGTAGAAATTTTTTAAATGTTAGAAAATGATATGATACGATGAATAAAGAAAATAAAATTAAAACAGATAAGTTAATTATATTTGTATTGTGTATGGGTAGTTGTGCAGAGTTGATTAAGAAGTAGGGTAGTTTATATAGGGTGCGTTTGTTTAGGGTAAAAAAGTGTCAATTGAAACTTTTCAATCTAAAACTTTTCAATCTCCATAATTATTCTATTTTTTAATTATTTTTTCACATTTTTCTATACAAACTACCCTACTTTTCAATCATTTCTACACAACTACCCATACAACTAACCTATCTATTTTAACTTTATTCTCTTTACTACTCATCATTACTCCTATTATATCACATTACTTTCTATTGATTTGAAAAACTTTTACTCCGAAAACTTTTCATCAAAAGTTTTACCTCCAACCAAACACACCCATAGGAAGATGTAAAAAAATAATTAAAAAAGAGATAGTTATAGAGAATAAAAAGTTTTATATTGAAAAAATTTATGTGAAAAGTTGTATCTTGAAACAAACACACCCATAAAAATTTTTTCTAAAAGATGTCTAGGCCCACCGCTTTCATGGGTTAAAGAGATGTTAAATGCATAGGTTTTATGCATAGGTCGCGATTTCATGCACCCGGATGCAATTTCGCTTTAGTGCACCCGGGTGCAAATATCCATTTCTTATTTCTTTTAAAAAAAATTTATACAACTGTTAATCTAAGTGTATTTAACATATGTATCAACTTTTACCAGTTTTGGAGATGTTTAGATTTTTTTAGATTTTTAAAACTACTGTCATTTTCATATTTTAAAACTTTAAATTAACGATGATGTAAAAAAATTTAAAAAATTTAAAAAAGGTTAAATGCACTTGGGCATACCAAGCCTAAGTGCACCCTGGTGCATTTAAGCATTATCGAACAAGCATAACATAATAGACGTTAGCAGATTTTATAGAATATGTTGACCGACAACATCAAGACTTTTCAAGCACTATTTATGCAGTAGTACAAGGTGGCATATGTTTATGCTTCCAAATGAACTCATAAATTGTTACTATTATTTAAATTATTATATATTTCATATCAAAATTATTATGTTCGTATGGTTTATTTTATATGAAAATTTTGAAAATGTATTAATTATTAAAATTTACTTTAGAAAAAATTAATTGTAAAAGAATATACCAAGTACATGTATTATTGAGGTTTTTAAATTTATTTATTTTATTGTATAAATAAGGATGAATGATCTTATTAGCCCAAGCTAAGCAAATATCCCGCTTGGCCTACTTTAAAAAACTCATTTACAACAACTTTTTTTGTTTTTTTCATATAATTGTTTATCTAAGTATATTTAAAATATAAACCAAGTTTTACCATTTTTTGATATGTGTATATGTATTTTTTAGATTTTTAAAAATAATGGTATTTTAAATACATATAAACACATAGATGTTTAGAAATCTCAAAAAAATATATAAATATATCCAAAAATGGTCAAACTTGTTTTTTATATTAAATATACTTAGATAAACAAGTTTATGAAGCAAAGATAAAAATAAGTTGTTGTAAATAAGTTTTTAGAGGTGGGCTAAATGGATCGGGCTACTAGGACCACTCCTTATAAATAAATATTTAAAATTTTTATATATAGAAGTAAATATTATTATGATCTTATTATTTAGGTTTTTTTGCATATAGAGTGTAACTTTGAATAGATGAATTTTCTCATTTTGGATCTAAGTAAAATTCTTTTAAGTTTGCATATTTATACATTACCATTGGCAAATCACAAGTTTAATTGCATAATGATAAACTTTATTTAGTAAAATATGCAAATTTATAGAATTTATTTTAAACATGTGTAACTTATGAGGCCAAATTTGCAATTAGTAATTTTATACGATATAATTCCACGAATGCAAAACTAAAACTAATTCATAGAGAGATGTTCAAAATAAAAAATTAGGTAAAAGTTCAAATTTTTATTATTTAAAGTACAAAGGTTTCTCCAATAATAAGTTATATTTTTGTATGCTACAAATTATACCAACTAAATTAGCAATTGCAAATTAGGCCTTATAAGTTGCATGTTTTTAAAATAAATCTTACAAATTTGCATATGTTACTAAATAAAACTTTATTAATATACAAAAAAATAAACCCTATGATCCATTGATAGCAATCATCTTCTATTTTAAATTTTTCGTCAAAAAATATTTTTAAAATTTTTTGAGCATGTTTGTTCAATTGAAGAACTTTTCAAATTAAAATTTTTTAATTTAAAACTTTTCATTCTTCATAATTACACTACATTTTAATTATTTTTCATATTTTTTATACAACTATCCTACCTTTCAATCATTTCTTCACAACTATTTATACAACTGATTTGTTTTAACTTTATTTTATTTACTTCTCGTTATTATCTATATCATATCATATCTTTTTCTCCTAATTCAAAAACTTTTACCCCAAAAACTTTTCATCCAAAAATTTTATCACTTCCCAAACACACCCTTAAGGTATATGTGTTTTTTGTGGCAATGATGGGATGGGGCTGGAAGTGAGAAATGGTATATTTTGAAAATCATGTGATTGATATGCAATAATAGAGGTAAAGATGGAATAGATAAAGTAGTTGGAATGTAGCGGGAAAGAGAAATAATTGGAATGTAGGGTAAAAGAGTAAAAATATGATTATTGATTGATAAATGAATGAGCACGGGAATTCATGCTCCCACGGTTCTCCACCCCACATGTCCCATGCCGATTACCAAACCAAGCCTAAGGGCGCTTTTGGTAACGTGCGTGAGAAACGTCAAATGGGAAACCATTGTAGCACGGTTTTCAATGTTCATCATCTCTCAACCGGTCATAATATTTTTTCACTTTGTACGCCTATATTTCAATTATTTATCCTATCAACTAGCTTCCAACAAACCTATTTATTCTAACTTTAGCCCTATCATTTCATATCAATCACACAATTTTCAAAATATTTCCCACCACATCCCACATTTCTCACCACTTTTACTTTCCCAAACGTCCCCTTAGGGCACGTTTCGTAATCGATGCGGGAAACAAAAGGAGGGAAATAGTTGGGGCACTGATTCCAAAGCTCAACATTAATCAACTAATTATCATATTTTTCTACTTTTACCCTTACATTTCAATCATATTTTCTATTAATTACCCTCCAACAAACCTATTTATTCCCCTCCAATAAACCTATTCATTTCATATTAATTATATAATTTTCAAAATATTTCATTTTCTATTCCTGCCTTATCCCACAGTTTTCCCTACTTTCAAATTACTAAAAATTACTAAACATCCCCTGTCTGCGCCAAAAAACACACAGGCTGCGTTTGTACCTGTCATTTTCTATAACTAGGAGGGACGTTGAAATTTCAGGCACGGACTCCTCCATTTCCATTTTCCAACGTCAATACATTCCACAATTACCACAATGCCAACTCCCGAATACGAACCTGGACACGCCCGAACAAAAACCCAACCCCCAAAAAGACCCTCCATTTATTACCTCCCGACCGTACAACAACAGCCTCAAGGGCACTTTGGTCATTTCATCGCCATCACTTTTCCAACACATTCCAAACCATCAAATCGAGCCCGTCCGTTGCAAAAGCAGATGAAATCTCAGCAGTTGAGTTTTCATTCCGCATTTCTCGAAGCACTCATCCCAGGTGGTAGTACGGGCGGAGATTTCCACCAAAAACAGTGGCATATCCGCCATTTTTGCTACCTTCCAAAGGAACGACTAGCTTCCCCAGCTCGACGTCTTACCAACCGAAACATCACCCATTGCTCAAAATCCCCAAAATGTTCAACCCAAGTTCATCTCTGGGCACCGAGTCAAACAAAACTACAAGAATGCCACTCTCTTCTCCATTTCACAAAACAAAAAACCCACCTCAAGCATCCAAAAAACAACCACAAAACATAACTACGAGAAGAGAAAAAAGAAAACCCACCTCGAGCATCCAAAAAAACACCCACGAAACATAACTTCGAAAAGAGAAAAAAGAAAACTCCACGAAGGGTTTTAGAAGAAGAGGGTATAAATAAATAAAAAATAGCTTGGGAACAGGGGGGAGGACCGTACCTTGAGCTACGGCTATTGCAGAAATGCTGAGGAGGACAAGGAGGAACAGAGCCATGAATTCTTCGAAGGAAAAAAGAAAAAGCTTCGTCTTTCAGAGAATCATGCTACCAAATGCCGGAGACCCAGATAGGAAATCGAACAAAGAGGCGGGAATCGGATTAAAGAGGGAGATTTGGGTGAGGAAACAGGAGAAAGGGCGCGCCTTTTTTGAGCAAAAGGCATTCCCAGGCGAGAGGGTGGGAGAGCCGAAGCCGGAAGCTGTAAAAGAAGCGATATTTATATCGGGGCTCCGTACGTGGGACTGTGTATGTAAACCGTCCGGTGAATGCTTCCTTTCCCCCAACAGACATTGGCTCCTTGGAACATCTCAACTGTTCAGAGTATGCAAAAATATATTTGTAGTTGATCGATAAAAAGGTTACAAAGGCCATGGTACGATAATATATCTGAAACATATCTAACATGTATGTTTATTTTATTTTGTTGAATAATAGATAATTAAAGAAACATAGAAATTGCACTCGACAATTGATTATATATCATCTTTTGACGGATGAGATTAACTCTAAGAAAATAAAATAGCCGCAGAGAAGAAAGGATTGTATGGAAATAATACATCCCTAGTTGCATGCGGATTGAAATGCATGGTCCCCATGTCTGCTTCTGTGACTGTGCACAATAACTTTTGTTCGGCATGCTCAAGGCAATGAATCGATAATCGTGACTGTTGATCAGTTTGATGCGAACAAGATTATTCAAATATTTTGCTGTGAATTTTTCTGTCAAAATCTTTTTTATTTTGTTGCCTGCATAGTCTCTATCACAGAAGAAGAGGTGCGTATCAACGGTAGTCTGGTTATGAAATGATTCAACGGTCCAGATGGTTTTTAGATGGGATCGAGATGAAATCGCTTGGATTCCATCCATCAAAGATGCTGCAGCTGATGTATCGCGTCATATTCTCCCCACAAAGCTGAGGGGCTTTGTCGTTCTGAGATCCTCTCTACGAATCACGTGGGCGAGTGTCAGAATTTTGGACGGTCCGGATTCAGCAGAAGGCCTTGAGCTCCGCATCATAGCTGGACATGAGAAAGCAAGGCTGCAGAAATTTAGTCGCTCCGATGGCCTGGCAATAGGTTTATTTAGTCATAGCATCTCAACCGTATGTCATCTGGGCCACCAGGATCCCAGCATCCGTTCAAGACTCGACAGAACAATGACGGAAAGCTGTTAAAATTCATGAAATTACATATTCATATAATAAATAATAATATAAATTAGTATTTAAATTTAATAATTTGGACGGACGATATCTTCTGTGAAAATCATGTGAATGGGTATTTTTGGTTATCATTTATTAAATTTATACGCGCGCGAATATGAGTGGAGGCATCATTCCAGGCGTTGAGGTAGTGGTGGAAGGGCGACGCCAGCAACGAGGACCGCAGTCCGCAGTGATGACATGGCAGCCAGCTGTAATCAACGGTCGTATTCAGACCGTGCTTTTTTCAAATTCGGCTTTTGCAAGGAAGTTACTGTGCGCCACTAGAGCGTGGCGTAGCTTGCGCCCGCGCTTGCACTTCGAAGGCGTTGCACGTGTTGGTGCGCTCGTCCGGTCCATTCTTCAAAGCAAAGTACCTGACGAAGTTCTGCTCTTACCGAGGGTGTGTTTGAGAATGAATAAAATTTTTAGTAAAATTTTTTGAAGAATAAAAGTTGTTAAATGATGTGATATGATAGGGGTAATGATGAGGAATAAAGAGGATAAAGTTAAAATAGATAGGTTAGTTGTATAGGTAATTGTGTAGAAATGATTGAAAAGTAGGGTAGTTTGTGTTGGAAGATGTAAAAAATTAATTAAAAAATAGAAAAGTTGTAGAGAATGAAAAGTTTTAGATTGAAAAGTTTTAGATGAAAAGTTTTTGTTATTGCCAAACACCCCCCAAATTGAATTTTTGGTTGGGTTTGATTGGGAGTAAAATTTGTTGATGAAATTTTTTTATATTAGAATTGATATAAAATGATGTAATATGATAGGGATAATAATGAGGTGTAAAGAGAATAAAGTTAAAATAGATAGGGTAGTTGTATGGGTATTTGTGTGGAAATGATTGAAAAGTATGGTTGTTTATATAGAAAAATATGAAAAATAATTAAAAAATAAGGTAGTTATGGGGAGTGAAAAGTTTTTGATTGAAAAGTTTTCATTGACATGTTTTGTGTGTAACCAAACACACCTTTTATTTCTGCCCTTAGTTTTGGCCTAATTACATCGAGCTGCGTTTGAGGGACGGTGATTGTGTGCTCCCGTGGGCATCGAGCCTCAATGCTACCAGGCGCATATATCTAATTTTTTTATGTTTTTTAAATTTTTTTTTACAAGATTTTTTTTTTGATGAATTTTTTTACAAGATTATTAACCTAAGTGTATTTAACCTATGTATTAATTTTTACCAATTTTAGAGTATTTTAGATATTTATTTTTTATTTTCGAAAATCAGTGGCATTTTAGGTAATTTTAAATTACTAAAATGCCACTGTTTTTTAAAAATTCGAAATAAATATCTAAAAATCTCCGAAAATGGTAAAAATTAATACATACGTTAAATACACTTAGGTTAATAAGTTCATGAAAAATTTTTGAAAAAAAATAAAAAATAGGTATATGCGCTTGTGAGCATTGAGGCTCAATACTCCTGGGAGCATAGGATCACAGTCCGCATTTGATTGACAATACGGACAATAAGTCAAGTAAAAGTTTTATTTTTCAAGATTGTGATGGGAAACTAATAAAATTTTTAATGAAAATTTTTTAGTAGTATAAAAATTTTTAAATTTAGAAAAAATAATGTAATATAATAGGATAATAATGAAGAATAAAAAAATAAACTTAAAATGAATAAATTATTTGTATGAATAGTTGTATAAAAATAATTGAAATGTACGGTAGTTGTATAGCGAACGTGAAAAATAATTTAAAAATAAGCTAGTTATGAAGAGTGAAAAGGTTTCAGACTGAAAAATTTTTATGTTTAACAAACATACCCTTATTTTGGAAGTGATAAAACTTTACATAAAAAATTATGTCATATTTATTTTTAACAAAAAATTTTCAAACTAAAAGGGTGTTTGTTTTCTACAACAACTTTTAGGGGTTGTTTAATATTTACTAAAATTTTGTTCTAAAATTTTTTAGTTTAAAAATTTTCAATCTTTACGACTATCTTATTTTTTAATTTTTTTTACATCTGCCTATATAAATTATCTTACTTTTCAATCAATTATACATAATTATTCATACAACTAACCTATTATTTTAACTTTATTCTATTCAATTTTCAATTTTTACCCTTATCATATCACATTATTTCCTGTCATCTTAACAACTTTTACTCCAAAAATTTTCACGTTCAAAAGTTTTTTCACTTCTCTTGCACATCCTAATGTAAAGCTCTTCATTCTCCACTAGAGGTATTAATAGTCATAATCCTGTCAACTTGCTTATTCAACCTGTACATAAATGAATTTGAGTTAAGATTTTTGAATAAGTGGTTATGATCCGTTAACTTATTCATCCATTTAATTAAATAAATGAATTAAAATTAAGATTTTATAACTCGTTAACTCATTTAACGTGTTCAACTCGTGTAAGTCTTTTAACCCACTAAAGTCTAATATATGTATATATAAATATAGATCCCTTAGTTATTTTCTTCAGCTAAGTCTCTCTCTCTCTCTCATCACTTAATTTCCATTTTCTCGCTATTGCCATAATTCTATTTTTCCTTAGCTGTCCTATTTTCATGTTTCCCAATACTGAAACCCTCTATGAGAAATCATGTTTATCAAAGTTGAGACCTTCAAGTTATCTGATATGCAATCTCTTAATAATTCACCAATTTGTTTATTAAATGGGTTACAAATGGGCTATGATTGATTTTGTTAAATGGGTTATAATATTCTAAATTAATTAAGTTAGGATTAAGCTCCAACCTTATCTGTTAACACTCCCACTCTCTCCAACTACTTTATTTTTTAATTATTTTTTTCCTATACAACTATCGCACTTTTAAATTATTTATATACAACTACTCATATATCTAACATATCTATTTTAACTTTATTCTATTTACTTCTTATTATTACGTCTATCATATTACACTATTTTTTCCTATTCAAAAACTTCTACACTAAAATTTTTTGTAAAAAGTTTCATCACTTCCCAAACACACTCAAACTTCTTACTCTCTGTAATTACCTTATTTTTAATAATTTCTTCACATTTTCATATACAAACTATTACTTTCCAATTAGTTATACACAACTACCAATACAATTAGCCTATCTATTTTAACTTTATTTTCTTTACGCATCATTATCACTCTTATCATACCACATCATTTTCTATCAATTAACAACTTTAACAACAAAAACTTTTAATCCAAAGTTTTATCACTTCCTAAACATATCCGGACTTTTGGATGAAAAGTTTTTTAAAATAAAAATACTTAAAATGAGAGAAAATGATATAATATCATAAGGATAATGGTGATGAATATATAGTTAAAATAGAAAAGTTAGTTGTGTGAGAGTTGCGTAAAAATGATTGAAAAGTAGTGTTATTTGTATAAAAAAATCCGAAGAAATACTTAAAAGTATAATAATTATAGGTAGTTTTTGATTGAAAAGTTGTACCTGAAAAGTTTTATCTTAAGCCAAACACACCCCTGGTATAAAAGTTTTTAATTTTAATTTTGATTTTTAGATTAAATTTACTTTTTTATGCTTTTTTTTCTTGCTTTGTAACTTTAGATTAAATTTAATGCATTTTCATTTACTGCTTTCATAGTTTAAATTTTATTATTGCATTAATTTAATTGCTTTCTTAGTTTAGATTTAATTTAAGCTATTATTTGTTAATTGTGTTTTTTTTGCAACTAAATTCTAAATAATTTAGAACCTTATTACTTTTCTATGGATTCAACCTGACTCATCATTATTCTACATTATCTCTCATATAGTGCTAGCTTTTTGTTTTGATTAATTTAATTAAATTAGCGATCATAATGCTCTTAACAATAGGCACTTAGTAAACCAACCGAGGCTAGCTTGCTTGGTCATCGACAGCGGCGCAAAATGGCATTGCACGGTCGGTGTGGGTTCGAATCCCATTCGGGATTTCAGCCCATAAAATAGGTGTGGGAGCATGTGGTCTCCCGGGTGGAGGGGGTGTGGGAGCAGGTGGTCTTTCGGTTGACTGTTGGAATCTGTGTCTTCCAAATTTTTTTGTGGAGCTGTATATCCAGATTTCTTTGGTATGTTATGTGTGTCCCCATATTTGTAAGAATGTCTCAGATCTTCAGTATAATATGTATTGAGATATATGTAATTATGTACCAATAAAAAAAACAATAAGCACTTGGTTTGCATCATATACAGTTGGTCTAAGTCAAAAGGGTTATATATATTTTTTGGATGAGTCGTAGCCCATTGCTCATGGATGTTGTGGCGCTCTAAATCGAGCAACACAATATGAGCCTTATTCCGGGATCGTTTATTGATTGGTAAACGTTAACAAGATTGTTGCCCTGTCACGTGGGGGATTTTGACACATACATGGATTAATAATTCATACTACAAGAATTTATCACGTGACACTTAGTTATTTATTCATCAATTTGCCCTTCTTGGCCATCATCAAACCCTGATTTAGACATTCACCATTCATTTCCTACACATCATGTCCCATCATATAACATAGGTTTTCATAACATTCATATCATGTTCAAGTGTACATTCATCATCCATCATCATTTTTTTCAACGATTTGACATACACCAATCCACATCATACATCAACAGTGTAAATTTCATAAATTGCAACAAGTTGCAAACATTCAATTTATCCTACATTTCTCATCATATAGAAGCGTTCACAGGGATATATGAATCATATTTCTTCATTTAAATTGTGCTTCTCCTCCATAGCCATCCTTGCACCTGTCTTAGGGTTTGAAAAACAAATCGTGAGTATAAACTCAGTAAGCGAGCTGCATAGTTTTCAAGCAATTCATCTTTTAGTCAAATTTTTCATTTGAATATGCATCTTTGAAACCGACATCATACCCACTCATGGGTATATTATGAAAAATGCAACATCATACTCATCATGAGTATATCATGAATAACGCAATGCATTATTATCATCATAAACATGAACATCAAATGATGGTCACTAGCTAGGTGTCCATCCCATCATACTGCTCTCATTTCGGGGAGGGCGCCGCTGGCCTTTGGCCTATCTTACACCTCTAAAGTGGACCTAGTACCTTGTGCACTATGAACATAGACATGCTAGCATGATTTTCATGAATAAACGTTTGAACTATAGTTTATCAATATTATTTCATAAAACATTATAAAGTCGATTTGCAAGAGTTATAGGGATGATCATCCTTAAATAATTTCAAAAACATTTAAACATCCATTTGCAAGATAATTCAAAGCATTTGAATAGCAATTTGCAACATATTGTCATAATTTTGACAAAGCACGTTTTAAAATTTTGCTTGCTTGCTTTAATTTACTTTAGTTTCCATCGTCCACTTTTTCTTTACCTTTGTTTAAACACATAAGAATGACATTGCATTCATAAATATAATTTCATATTGTAATAGCCCAGAACCGAATCCCACATCGACAAGGAGAGAAAGTTCCTGGTAGTTTATAAGTGGGTCTCAAGTTCAATATGATATGACGTGTTTTAAAGTCGTGCGGCTAAGGTGTCAGGCCAGAGAGGATAATATCACACTATGAGGCCCATAGCCTACAGGCCCAATTGACGTTTTCTAGGTTTGTGCGCTCTGTACGTCAAACCCAATAGTCACTTTTATGGGTCTGTGTGTGACAAGTGGTATCAGAGCGGCTCCCCCTCCAGTAGATGTGGTTTGGAGAGTTAAACTAGTGAAAGTCAGGGCTGCAGGCAGAAGCCCAGAGTTGTGTTGTGTCGGGGACGAACCAAGTGGAAGCTAGTAGGCTTATAATAGCCCAAAGCCGAATCTTATATCAAAAAAAGGAGAAAGCTTATAGTAGTTTATACGTGGGTCTCAAGTAGGGATGCAACTCGGGTCAGTTCGGTTCAAGTAGTGGTCTACTCTACTCGTACCTTAATTATGAAAAGTCTACTCTACCCCACCCATTTGTCGGTTCAGTTCCTTTTATACCCTACCATACTCATTACCCATAGGGTCAGTTCCGGTTTCAATTCCAAATTAGTCCCTTTAATAATCAAATACAATATTTTTTAAAAAAATCTATGTTATTTTAAATAATGTAAAATAATACTCATTTATGTTTTAAAATCATAAGTACATATATTACTGTTTATATTATTATTAAAAATATGAAGTATAGACCATCATGGCCCAATCATTAAAACTATTAATATATTATAATCGTAAGTCACAAGCATATTTATAAGAGTCTTTCGGAAGTCAATGACGTATATGTAAATAACCGCATCAGTTTTATACTTCGCAAGGTATAAAATTCATTTAAATTTAAATTTGTTAAAATATGCGTGCACATAAGATTCCAAAGACAAAACGTAATACATACTATATAATATATATTATACATATATATAATATGCATCTAATTAATTACTTATATGAGTACCTATGCAGGTCAGTTCTGGGTACCCAATATATCTACCCTACCTGTACCCTATTTGAGGAGGCGAGTAATAATTTGTATCCTACTCATACCTATGGGTAATATTTTCTACCCTACCTTACCTATATTAGAGTCGGGTCGATGGGTAGCCTACCCAAGTTGCACTCCTAGTCTCAAGTTCAATATAGTTTAATGCGTTTTAAAGCCATGCGGCTAAGCTGCCAGGCCAAAGCGGACAATATCATACTGTGAGACTTATAGCTCATAGGCCCAATGGACATTTTATGGGCCTGTATGCTCTGTGTGTCGGGCCCAATAGTCGCTTTTCTAGTTCTGTGTGTGACACATATGCTTGCACATTATATAGTTTTCCAACCGACATGATTTCTATCAATTTACGTAACCCACTTGTCTTTCAAGTTGGGTGTTCATTTTACCCATTCACATATCGGTATAACTTGTGCTTCCATAGTATTCATTCATTTTATTTTTAATACCCTTAGGGTGCGTTTGGTTGGAGGTAAAATTTTTTTATGAAAACTTTTCAGAGTAAAAGTCGTCAAGTTGATAGAAAATGATGTGATATGGTAGGGGTAATAATGAAATGTAAAGAGAATAAAGTTAAAATAGATAGGGTAGTTGAATGGGCATTTGTGTGGAAATGATTGAAAAGTAGAATTGTTTATATAGGAAAATGTGAAAAAATAATTAAAAAATAAGGTAGTTATGGGGAGTGAAAAGTTTTTGATTGAAAAGTTTTCATTGACATGTTTTGTGTGTAACCAAACACACCATTATTTATGAAAAATTTTTGAGCTTATTGTAATCTTTCATTTAACTCAATATATGGAAGTTCATTTCTCCCATTTATCATTTAATATCCATTCTTTACATTTTACATATTAATACTCTTTCAAGGCACTTACTTATGAGTTAAGGTTTTACATATTAATCCCAAATTTTCGAGATTTCTTAATTTTATCAAAACATCATCTCTTTTCACATTTTATTATATTTTCTTCTATTTTTGCATTTTAGCAATTCATATTTAGTCATTTCTCATTCTTGCCATCTATAACAACCTTCATGTGCACCATTTTAGTTACACATATATTATGTGTTATTCAATTTTATTCAAAACAGCACCTTGCCTTCCATTTTTATCTAATTTAGACACTTAATTAGCACATAATTGAGGCTATATTCATGAAATTAAAATTCCTTAATTACATGGTTCCAAAACAGTAACTTTTTCATCATACTTTCCATGTTGAATGTCCATATCAATATGTATCCCATAAATAGATTTTTATATTTTTAATTTCAGCCCTTGGACATCCTCTTCTTGCTCCATATCTAGGATATTTTCATGAAATCAAAGTCCGTAAATCAAGTTGCCTAAAACAACAACTTTCTTTCTATACTTTTCCACCCTTAGACCTCCACATCACATGTCCAAATAAAACATATTTTTGAATATTATTTTCAGCCCATGTTGGACATCAATACCTCCTTAGATTTAGGATATTTTACCCTCCAAATCATCCACATATTAGGTTATTTAAATCATGCACCAATTCCACCTCAAATGGCTAGAATTTTCATTAAATTGTCAAGTTCATGTTTCACCCTTCTAAGTTTCATTAATCATGCTTGGTTCAATATATATTAATCATGGAAGCATTTAACATAATCTACACATATCACATGCTCAGAACATCAACTTTAATTGGGAATTTACAAAAATTTTAGCATGGTATACTTAGTATAATCAACCTTAAAACCATATATAGCATTTTTGAAAACTTGAATTGAATTCTCTAGTTCATTTATTATTTAGTAACCTTATCAAGGGCTTCATAAATCATCATTTAGGGTTTATAAATGAATCAATTTATGACCCATAAATTTAGCTAGAAACTTAAAAATTTATAAACCAGACTTAGTTCGATACCTACTTGAACTTGTATAGTTTTTTCTCCCACTTGTCAAGCTTGGTTTCTTCCGCTTCTTCCTCTCTCTTTTTCTTCTCTTTTTCTTCCCTTTCCTCTCTCTTTTTCCCTTGCTTGGGACGTCCACTATTGTTGGACTTAGTTTATTTTTTCACACAAGTTGTCCACTTTGAGAAAACGTCCAACAACCCTTTCTCTCTCCTTTATATATAGTTTTCACCCTTCCTTAATACCCGTAATTATCCTTTTAAGTGCTAGCATATTTATCCTCTTAATTTACATTTTTACAAAATTTTTAATCACAAATTTCTGCCCAAACAACCCCTTAAGCACATCCCCCCTTAGCCGTCCTATTTTGGCATTTTGTGGCTACACAAACTGCTCAAAATTCAGCCATTAATCACCCCTTATGTCTATATCATCAATTAAATCATAATATATTAAATAATTAATCATGACACATCCTCATTTCCCATACCTCATTTGGTCTCTTTGTATACATTAACCCACATTGAGCTATGATGATTAATTTACTAACCTTACTTAATCATTAGCCTTAATCTTAATTATTCAATTGAATAATATAATTAATCAAAGTTAAATGCCTAATTTACATGTATGGGCCTCAATTGGTTTGGGTATCACAGCTGAAGATTAATTGCATTTAGGAGGATTCAAAACCCTTACCATTGGCGATGAAGCCCGTCGGTCTTTCCAGCTAGCCTGAGGCCCTGAAACAAGGGTTATGTATTTTTGGCTTAAGTTATATGCTCAAGGTACATGAGTTGTTAATAAATTAATAGATTGGATGGGTTATATGGATCACTAAATGGGTCAATGAGTTATCAACAATTAATCTAATCTGTTTATTTAGCTTAAATGGACAGTTGGACTAATACATTGTAATTTACGTGTGAAGGTCAAACTTAACCTATTTATAAATAGATTGAACGATTTGGGTAGTGAGGTGAGCTGATTCTTATGCACCCTCATGCCTTTACCATGAACATCGAGCTAATCATTGATCAACATTGTTGCTTTAACTCATACTCGTCAACTGAATGGTCCAAGGCTATGTGGGCTAATCATGTGCAAATTGCAACTAAGGTTAGTTGTAGCTCATTGGCTCAGGCTATGTGTAAAAATAGAGTTGGGGTTGACTTATAACCTACTTTGATTTTACATAGAGTTAGGTTAGAAATTTTAACTTAATGGGGCAGAGTAAATTAGGATTTGAGACTTATTTCCCAATTTCGGATACGGTGTGGGTCTACCACATGTTGGTTGACTTGTTTATGTAGATGTGGTTTTGTTAAGTAGATATGTTTAATTTTATGACCTATTAATGTGAATATGTATACGTAAATATGATTGGTCCTAACTCGAACCTGACTAACCCAACCTAATTTAGAATGGGTTGTGTTAGACATTTTGGAAAAAAATTAAGTTATACAACTTAACTTGTACCAGCCGAATTTCAAAAGTAAATTGGTTTGGGTTATATGATTGTCGACTCGACCTGATTTCATATATTAGTGTAAAATATAATAGATTATTAAAAAATGTCATACATTAGCATATAATACATAAGAATTAATTAAATATTATTGCTTTGAAATAAGATGATTTAGTAATTATATTATTGTACAAGTTAAAAATTGAAAAAATTCATATAAAAAGGATTAATTTTTAATCTTTCATATAAATTTATATTTTAAAATTAAGCAAAATATTTTTAAATATTATATATTTATTAACCTAATTTTTAACCCAAACCGAACCGATTTTTATTGGGTTTAATAGGGTTGGTTTTAAGTGTGAGAAATATGATTAAAAGTAAGGTTGGGTTGATATTTTAGGATGTGAGTTAAGATTATGTTTACCTCATTTGAGACTCAATTTACACCAGTGTTGTTAGAACCGGACCGGACCGGCCGGTCCGACCGGTCTAACCGGGAACCGGTCAAATGTCTGGTTCGTTTGCCTACGGTTCGGTTTAATTGTATTAAACCGCTCGAACCGTAGAACCGGCGGTCGAACCGGACATTGCGGTTCGACCGTATGCGACCGGTCTGTCGGTTCTGCGGATGTTAAAAAAATAAAAATGTTTGTCGTCGTCAGCTCGTCGTCGACGACGACGAGAAGCCCCAAATCGCCCCAAATCGAGAAGAGGAGCTCCACCGGCAACTTCCTACTGCGGTGCTGCCCCCGGCGTCTTCATCTCGTCCGATCGGCATTCGGCAACAGCAAAGCAACTACCTCCTTTCCATTTCCGGCAATCGGCAGAGCAGCGACGTCCGATCTGCGTTCGGCGACCAGTAGAGCCACGAGTCTCCATTTCCGGCGACGAGCAGCGACCTCGTTGTCATTTCCGGCGACCAGCAGAGGAGGGACGTCCAATCGACCATGAGAAGCCCCAAATTGACAAGAGAAGCCCCAATCGGTGACCTCTTGCTGCGGTGCTGCCCTAGCTCACGACGTCTAGGCATCTTCATCTCGTCCGATTAGCATTTGGCGACAGCGAAGCATCAACCTCTCCATTTCCGGCGACGAGCGGCGACGTCCTTTCCATTTTCGGCAACCAGCAGAGCAGCAACGTCCGATCAGGGTTCAGCGACCAGCAGATCCATGATCTATCCATTTCCGGTGATGAGCAGCGATCTCCTTTATTTCCGGCAACAAGCAGAGCAGCGGCGTCCATCAGAGTTGCGCCATCTCCATTTTCGGCGATTGCATTCTGGTCCAGGGGAATACGGAGGGCGATATCCATTTTCGGCGATTGCATTCTGGTTCAGGGGAATACGAAGGGGGATATCTACCTGAATGATCTTTAGTTCTTTGCCGACCGGTCTGATTTCAGACTGGTCAAAAAATATTTTTTTCGTTTTTTTGAAAAATATTTTTATAAACATGCCCATCTAGTTATATTTAATTCATAAACCAAGTTTTATCATTTTTGGATATATATATTTATTTTGGATTTTTAAATACATAGGTATGTATTTTTAAAAATCTAAAATAAATATATATCCAAAAATGGTAAAACTTGGTTTATAGATTAAATATAACTACATTAATATATTTATAAAAATATTTTCAAAAAAATAAAAATATATATTTTTTGACCGATCGAAAAGAATCAGTGCTTGGATATCTATTGTCTACATTAAGTAAGGCCTACTACATGTCAAATACAAAATACTAGCTAACAGGTTAAATATACTAAGAAAAGCATGTTTAAAGATTTTTTTTAAATCTTGCTATTAATTTCTTTTTGCATATTTCGTACTTATATTGTGATTTTTAAAATCTAACATATATATTTAAGATTTATGAAAATATAATTTTATCAGTATATTTATTTAAAATTTAAAATTTATTTAATATTTATGACATCATAAATATGCTATGCTGACGTCACCGGTTCAAACCGGTTTGTTTAACCGATCGAACCGGTTCGAACCAAACCAGTTCCTTTTCCGGTTCAATCACCGGTTCGGTTCTGACAACATTGATTTACACCCATAATAAACCCCAATGCTCTCATTTTCACCCTTCAGGCTATCCAATTGGAATAATAGGATGACATTTTTTTTATTTCTAATCTTTCATCTCTTAAATCTTATTATACAAAATACTACTTTTTTTTTATTCTTAATAGTAATTTTTTATTTTCACTATACAA
Organism: Annona cherimola; assembly: GCA_030490835.1. Lineage (NCBI taxonomy): Eukaryota > Viridiplantae > Streptophyta > Magnoliopsida > Magnoliales > Annonaceae > Annona > Annona cherimola. Next base: position 81,576,438 of record CM059975.1, on the reverse strand, counting down.
GAACCTCTCTTCATCTAATCTCTTTATCTAAAATCTATACCATTTTATTAATGATACACTGTAATTATGTAACCCGGTAAAAGTGGGCCACCATTAGGTGGCTCATCATACAATGAAACAAAATATAAAGCTGTCCAATTTGAAAAACCAATAAAATCAGCTCATCGGGTGACAAGACGAATGAGGCCAATTATGGAAATTACATAGCATCAAAAAGCGTGACTTTTTTTATTTGAGTGAACAATATTACATCTCATTTCATCCAAAAGTGGGACTTTGTTAATATAAAACTAGTTATAAATGTTGTCGGTTTTCCACCCCCTTTTTTTCTTCCAGGGATATGCTACCACTGGGATTGAAGCGTGCTGCATCAGTGCATCAATCTCGAGCCTATCTTGATATTTGTTTATTTATTTTGCTTAATGTTGTTTTTCTTTATGTTACTAAAAATCATTTTAATCAAATTCTTAGATGAGCCATACCCACTTTAAAGTAAAATGATCCTTTCGGACCGGTCCAAAATCATATTTTTTTGTTATTTTGAAATTTTTTTTATAACCGGGTTAATCTAGTTGTATTTAATTTTAATTTAAAATGACTTAAATACCCTTATTTTTAAAAAACTAAAATAAATATATATACATATTTAAAAATTGTAAAACTTGATTTATAGATCAAATACAACTAGACTAACATGTTTATAAAAAAAAAAATTCAAAGAAATATGATTTTGGTCTTGTCTGAACTCACCGGATCTCAGACCGGCCTAAAAAGATTGCTCTTCCACTTTAAAATATGTATAACCCTGTGCAAAATATGAAAAATGCACATATCTATTCGTAGGTGTATCAAAGTTAATAATATTTGTAATCTTTTATCCATCTAAGGGTATGGTTATTTAACACCAAAAATTTTCGTTCTACAACTTTCAGTCTTCATAATTATCTTATTTTTAATTATTTTTTAATATTTTCTGTAAAATTATCTTGTCTTTCAATCAGTAATACACAATTGTATATACAATTAACTTATCTATTTAAATTTTATTCTATTTATTCCTTGTTATTATTTCTATTATATCACATTATTTTCTTATAATAATTTACATAAAGTTTTTCATCCAAAAGTTTTATCTTTCGCAAACACACCCTAAAAATTATATTTTACACTACTTTTTAGATTTAATAGTAACTTTGAAAATGATATATAAATCGAACCGTTAAATTACGTTGTTTTTATTAGAAGGTAGGCCCAAAAAATGAGGATGACAAACTTATAATATTTTTAACTTTTAAATTCAAACCATCGGTATTATTTGTTATAAAATTTGTAGTTATAATATACAAATTTATGACAATTGGATGGATGAGTTGGATACTTAAGTAGCTATATAGATTTTTCAAGCAATATCGTAAGTTTATATTCGATCATTTCGTAGTATAGAATTATGATAAGTTTTCATATTTACGTGGCTTTGTTCACTTGAAAGAGGATTAATAAGTGTCTTTTGTCGAAAAGGTGATGCCTCTGGAGCCTGGAATGCTTTTGTACAATCTATTATACGTATTAAGGGTATGTTTGAGTGATAAAATTTACAGATGAAAATTTTTTGTTGTATAAGTTTTTAAAATTAGAGAAAATGATGTGATATGACAAAGATAATGATGAAGAATAAAGAGAGTAAAGTTAAAATAAATAGGTTAGTTCTATAATTAGTTTATAAAAATAATTAAAAATAAGGTAGTTGTATAAAAATGTGAATGAATAATTAAAATAGTATAGTTAAAACTTTTAAATTGAAAAGTTCAATAAAATATGAGGTAAGATCCTGTTAGCCTTAGTTAAGTAAGCTATTACTTAGCCCACGTTAATAAACTTATTTGTTTATTTTTTTTACTTTTTCTTTCATAAGTTTATTAATCTAGATGTATTTAATGTATAAAATTATTACTAATTCTGAATATATGTATCTATATTTATTAAAAATTTAAACACCGTCGTATTTTAGCAAATTTTAATAGTTAAAATTATTTAAATAACCATGTGTTTGAAATCTAAAAAAATATACATGCATTTAAAAAATGATAAAACTTAATTTATATATATTAAATACACCTAAAATAACAAGTTTACGGGAAAAGCAAAAAAAAGTTAAATAGATTTTTTTGGAGTTAGCTAGTAAGATCATACATTACTAATATATATGATGATCAGGCATCATGTTTTAAGCTGGCAGGAAAACGGAGCCCGATCGCCTGCTCTCGGGAGCAGGCAGCGTTCCCTGCTCCCGGGAGCTTATACCCATTTTATTTTAAAATTTTTCCTAAACAGTGTTAATCTAGGTGTATTTAACATGTATATAAGTTTTTATCATTTTTGGAGTATTTTAGATATTTATTTTTGATTTTTGAAAATCAGTCAAAGATAAATATCTAAAATACTCCAAAAATGGTAAAAACTTATACACATGTTAAATACACATGGATTAACATTTTTATAAAAAAAATTTGAAAAAAAGTAGTTTGGCGGGCTAGATGCAAACACTACCGTTTTCGCCCCAATGGAAATGCTCAGTGTGCAAGATAATCATTAACCGAAAAAAAAAATGTCAGATGCGCCGTTAAATTTCAATCATTGTTACTTGGTGGCCGATAGAAAAGAGTATAATTTTTATTTTTTTAAATATTAATCTAGGTATACTTAATTTACAAGCCAAAATTTATCATTTTTGAGATATATATTTTTTAGATTTTTAAATATAGATATGCTTGGCAACATTGAAAACCATTTTAATCTAAAACTTTTCACTTTTTACAACGACCTTATTTTAAATTACTCATTCACATCTTCCTGTAAAATTATCATACTTTTCAATTATTTTTATATGACTACTCATATAATTAATCTGTCTCTTTTAATTTTGTTCTATTTACTCTTATTATATTACATTATTTTCTCTTATTTTAAAAATTTATATATTAAAATTTATATATTAAAATTTATCATCAAAAGTTTTATCATTTCCCAAACATGCCTACAAGGATATTTTAGTCAATTTAGATACTCAGGGAATGTTTATCTATACTAAAAATTTTCATTTTAGAATTTTTTTCATTTGAAAATTTTCACTCTTAATAACTATCTTATTATTTAGTTATTTCTCATATAACTTTATACAACTATTATATTTTTCAATAATTTTTACATAAATGAATATACAATTAACTTATCTATTTTAACTTTATTTTTTTTACTTATCATCATTATCACTATTATATTACTTTATTTTTCTTACTACAAAAACTTTTGCACTAAAGTTTTTCGTCAAAATTTTTTATCACTTCTCAACTCACTCTTAATTTTAAAATATTTAAAATGATTATGATTAAAATATCTCTATGTTTAAAACGCTAAAAGATATATGGGACAAAAAATGTTAAATTTAGTTTATAAATTAAACATTAGATTATCAACACATTAAAGAAAGAAAAAAAATTAAATAATTTTTGGACTGATTTGAACTCAAAAGACCAGACGCGTTGGTATCGTTCGCATAAGCCTATTAAAATGTTAACATTTAGGGTGTATTTGGGAATGGATAAAACTTTTGATGAAAAGTTATAGAGAGTAAAAATTGTCAAATGATATGATATAATAGGGGTAATGATGAGGAATAAATAGGATAAAGTTGAAATAGATAGATTAGTTGTGTTGGTAGTTGTGTAGAAATGATTGAAAGTAGGGTAGTTGTATAGAAAAATATAAAGAAATTATTAAAAATAGAGTAGTTGTGGAGAGTGAAAAGTTTTAGATTGAAAAATGTTAACTAGACAACTGTTACTTATTACCAAACACACCCTTTGTGGGGTCCTGATTTGTTGCACCCGGGAGTAGGCATCGCTCCCTACTCCCGAGTGCATATACTTATTTTTTTAATTTTTTGAAATTTTTTTATAACATTATTAATCTATGTGTATTTAACACGTGTATAAATTTTTACCATTTTTGGGGTATTTTAGATATTTATTTTTAATTTTTTAAAATCAGTGGCATTTTAGTAATTTTAAATTACTACTCTATTTTTACACATGTAAATTACTAACATGCCACTGATTTTCAAAAATAAAAAATAAATATCTAAAATATCACAAAAATGGTAAAAATTTATACACATGTTAAATACACATAGATTAACAGTTTTATAAAAAAATTCAAAAAAAATTAAGTATATGCACCCGGGAGCAGGGAGCGTTGCTTGCTCCCGGGTAGGTGTACAACTTAGGCTGGGTTCGGTCCGAACCCGGCCCGCCAAACTCGAAATTAACCAGTGCTGAAACTCAACATTTCTCAGCCTGAACCCGGACTGAAGTATACCAATTCTCGGGTTCGGGTTCTGGTAAACCCGAACCTGAGATTCAGTTTATATAATATAAATATTTTATTATAATATATGGCATATCAGCAGGCCTGCAGGCGCCAGCAGCAGCATTTCCATTTTCGAGTTTCCGCCATTTAATTCCCCGCTTTCCCTTTCCTGAGTTCTTCCCGTTCCCGACCAACCGAAACCTAGCAAGCGAATCCCGATTCCAACCTCTGCCAGCGGCCGCTTTCTCCCTGCCGATTGCCATCCGCATCCCTGTCTGCGTCCCTACCTTCTGACTGCCTGCGGCCGGCTGTGTCTCGGCGTCCCTGCTAGCGGCTACTTCCCTCCCTACGGCTGCGTCTCGGCGTTCAGTTGTCCCTGCCAACCCTGCCGGCGTTCAGCCATCCCTGCCTGTCCGCAGTCCTGCCTGTGCTGCATCCTCGCGTTTTGTCCTTGCCTGTCCGCCGTCCGCCGTCCGCCCCTAACTGCCCGTCCGCCCGTCCCTGCCTCCTTGTCGCCCTCCCGTCCATGCCCACTGCCGTCCGATGGTCTCTGCATCCTACGTCCGACGTCCCTGCAGAATGTCAGATGCTCTCCCTCTCCTTTGCTGTTGTTTTCTTCTTGTATGCTGCTGCCTGTTATTTATACCGTCTATGTATACCTCTTCTCATTGGCTTGTGATTGTGATAGTTATTATGTTAACGTTATTTATACCGTCTACTATGGCTTGTGGTTGTGTGTGTGTGTATATATATATATATTAACATGTCTGCCTAGTTGTTACTAATTAATTCCTACTAGAGGTTAATTGGTTCATGTCACATATAGTTAAAGGTTGTTGAATTTTTTTTTCTAAAGTTACTCTTTATAATCTAACCCGTTTATATTTTAAAACATATTAAATTAGTTGTTTATCTCAAGTTTCATGTTTAAATAATTAGAATTAGTTAAGATATAACAATACGAAATTAACTAATGCAATTCATTCAATTTTTAATTTTCTACCAATTTGTAAATATATTTTTTTATAATCTACTCAATTCACCAAGTAGAGTACATTAATCTAGGCTTATCCATGGATTGTCATATAAAACGGAGTTGTATATGTATAATAATTTAATTAATAAAGCATGCAATGCATAGTCGATGTAAACATATGTGCATGCTCCAAACTGTGTAAATGGTAATTTAGAAACATGCGCTACTTTAATGCTGAAAAAGATGCGCTTATTTTGCGTTTTTTTGAACAGGTATTTCTATAGCTTGAATGCTTGTATTTCAAATATTTTTGCAATTCCAAAGAATTATTTCCTTCGTTTGTGTTTATGTTAGTTGTTGATAACATGATACGCATTGGTTAATATTTTGATTTTTGAATTAATTTGTTATTGCTCTGAAACGAGTAGAACTATTGAAATTCACATGGAAAATAAAAATGTTTCTTTCTATTGTGTTGTAATATTTGTTGTAATATAGTTATTCGAACTTAAGACTTGTGTTATAGACTTGGAGTTAACTTGGATGTTGTGATTTGAAGTTGGATGCTTGAATTAATATAATCTTATTCAACTTGATATTTTGTGGTCTTTGGATGATTTTATTTTAGTGCAATTGATATGATAAGGTTTATCTTACAATTGTATGGTAATGTTAATATATATAATTGTGATATTGGTGTTAAATTGCAGAATGGAAAACGGTTGTACTTCTACGTTCTCAAAAATATAGCTATTATTCTACTTGATGCAAAGAGAAGACTCAAATCAGGTTTACTTTTTTTTACTTAAGCGGTATTTGAATTTTTTTGCTTTCATATAATAAATTATTTTTTAAACTTTTTTAAACAATAGGTTTGTGATAAAAACTATATATATATATATATATATATATATAAGATGAGTAGCAAAGACATATTAATAGAAGAATGTCAACTCGAAACTTAACCCGAGCCCGAATTTCAAAAATAGGATTAGAGTTGAGGTTTACAAATAAGGTTAGACTTAAGGTTGAAGTTATATAAATAAGGTTAAAGTTAGAGTTGAAGCGAACCCGAGTTTCATGAGCCCGAGTTGCAGCTCTACTCCCGGTGCAACAAATATGACCCCATTTAATGTGGTAGCGTGGTTTCAAATCAGTGCGCGTGCGTGATAAGACATCAAAGTATTTACGTTTTTATGTCCATGTGTACGCCACGCAAAAACATTTCAAGTCTGAGCCCCGATCAGTGCTCCTATCAGCACTCACGTTCAAGAGTGCCCCCTTTTAAAATATATAAAATTTTTGGAGTAAATGCGTGGGCTCATAAATATTTTAGATATACAATTTTTATAATTTCGAAAATTTTAAAATTTAAGAAAATAATGATAAATTAAAATTTTTTAAAAATTAAAGAATATAAAATTGTATATCTAAGATTTCAAGTCTGCATTCTGCACCCACATATTATTCCGAATTTTTTTTAAAATATTAAAAAGGCCTTCCGAATAAGCATCAATGCTCGGTGCTCGTGAGAGCACTAGATCGAAACTCTTTCAGTTTTATTATTAAATGACTAATCACAAATAAAATAAATGGATTCAAAAACGCTTCATGGCCCCATATCTACTGGCTCAACAAAAGCTATATATTGAACCGGATCCAAGTGCTCATAGACTTTTAATAACATCGAAGTTTTTGAATTTTAACAACATAGAAGTTTTTGAATTTTAACCAACATAGTTTGGATGAAATTAAAAGTGTATTTGGCAATTGATAAAAAATGTCAAGCTAAAACTTTTCCCTCTTCATAATTATTATATTTTTTAATTTTTTTTTACATTTTTCCTATACAACTACCTTACTTTTCAATCATTTCTATACAACTATCCAAACAATTAACTTATCTATTTTAACTTTATCTTTTTTACTACTTATCATTACCCATATCATATCACATCATTTGAAAATTTTTACTCTTCAAAATTTTTCATCAAAAGTTTTATTTATTATCAAATACACCATAAAAACGTGTTACACTTTTTTAAAAAATTGGTACCCACATAGTTCGTGGAAAGTTGGATGGGTATCGCTCAATGTGGATGAACATTAAAAAATCTCATAAAAAGATAAAAATACTCTTCTACTCATCCTCCCCAATTAAGCCGCAATTGCGATTTCCATGGGACACCACATAACACTTTTAAAATTTAAATTATGTTTTAGAGGTAATAAAACTTTTTAATGAAAATTTTTTGATAAAGAGTTTTTAAAATGGTAAAGAGTAATATGATATAATAGGAGTAATGATAAGGAATAAAGAGAATAAATTTAAAATAGATATATTTTTTATTGGTAGCATAGATATATTAGTTATATGAGTAGCTGTGTAGAAATAATTTAAAAAATATGATAGTTATAAAAAAACATAAAAAAAATTAAAAAATACAGTAGTCATTGAGAGTGAAATTGTTTTATTGTAGACAAACATATCCTAAAACTTTTTTATCTAAAATTTTTCTTATTTCATAACCACTTTATTTTTAAAACATTTCATTAGATTTTCTGTACAATTATCTTATTTTTAATTAATTTTCATAACTTTTCATATACTTATACTACTTTTGAATCATTACCTTTATTATATCATATTATTCTTTTATTTCAAAAACTTTCACAAAAACCTTTTTTCTTAAGAGAATGTTTTCTCAAGAAATGATAAAACTTGGGTGAAAAATTGTTGATATATAAGTTTTTGAATTGAAAAAATATAATATAATATGATTGGAGGTAATGATGAGAAGTAAATAGAATAAATTTAAAATAAATAGATTAGTTCTATGGTAGTTTTCTAGAAATGATTGAAAAGTATGATAGTTATATAGAAAGATATAAATAAATGATTAAAAAATATAGTAATTAGGGATAATGAAAAGTTGTAGCTTAATATTTTTTATTAGTTGTGAAATACATTTTAAAACTTTTCACTCTTCACAACTAATTTTTTAAATTATTTTTCACTTCTGGTACCTTACATTTTAATCTTTTTACTTAACTACCCATACATGTAACTTTTCTATTATATCACATCATTTTATCTAATTTTAAAAACTTTTACACAATAAAAACTTTCGATCAAAAAGTTTTATTACTTGCCAGATAAACCTTAAGTTTTATTACATTTCAATCACACCAAATAATGGGAGGAGAGAGCAAGGAAGCAAGAAGAAAACTGGAGGAACTTTCTCTCTTGGATCGATTTCCTTAAACCATTACTTGTAGGTGTAATAAGACTTGTCTACTTCGACGAATCAAGAGAGAGAGAGAGAGAGAGAGAGAGAGAATTGTCTACTTCGTTTCTGTTGCCCTGCCGAAGATTCCAATTTCCAAATGTCTCTTTTGTCGTATTGTTTTATTTAGCTGTATTAGCTATGAAATTCAATTTCTTTCTATCCCAACTCCATTCTGTTGGCCGGATTACTGAAATTGATTCTGGAGTTTCTAGTTTCAAGCTACCACATGCACCTCGGAACAAAGCAAGTACTTGGGGGCAACCATGGCTGCTCTGTGAAGACGAAGAAATAGAGGGACACCTTCGTCCTTTCGAAAAACATTTTAATTGTCATTATAGTAATGCAAAATTCCTCTAATATAAGGTTTGAATTACAACGAAAATAATGTGGGTTGAAAATCAACTAATTATCAGCTCCTAAATGAACAAGGTGGTTGACACCAGTATATAAACATGTATATGTGCGAAAAGTTCACGCCTGTCAATTGAAAAAAAAAAAAAAAAACATCTCAAGGGTAAAAGGCCCTCCCAAAATAAACCAACCACACCAGGATGTGTTTTGGAAAATAATAAAACATTTGGATGAAAACTTTTTTGAATTGAGAAAAAAATAATATGATATAGTAGAGGTAATAATGAAGAGTAAAAGGAATAAAGTAAAAATATATTGGTTTATTGTATATATAACTGTGCATAAATGATTGAAATATATGGTAGCTGGATAGAAGGATGTGAAAAATAATAAAAAAATATAATAATTGTAGAGAGTCAAAAGTTTTACATTGAAAAGTTGCGGTAATAAATAAACATGCCCTAAAGGCCTAAACTTGTCATTTGTCATATCAAATTATTAAAAAAACAAGGGCAAAGTTGAATAAGTTAGTACTTAATTAACGATAAAATGATTCAAATAATTTAAAAATGCATGCGAGTCAAAAGTAAAATCTTTTCATTTTTGACATTTATTTTTTATCTTTATATTTATGTGAATAATTTTAAAAATAATTTACACCCATGCTAATGCCATTACCTTTATATGACTATTATTAAATATTTACTATCCAAATTACCATGCTGTTTATAATATTTTAAGAATATATTGGGTAGGTTTAGCTACTATTAAAAATTTTCATTCTTCATAATTAACTTATTTTTTTACACATTCCGGCACGACTATCATATTTTTCAGTTATTTCTACATAACTATAAATATCACTAGCTTATTTATTTTAATTTTATTTTTTACTTGTCATTATTACCTTATTATATCACATCACTTTTTATAATTTAAAAACTTGTACGCAAAAACTATTCATTTAAAAATTTTATCACTTCCCAAACACTTAAATCTATTAAAATAAAATGATTACATGATATATTATTATATCGTATATTTTATGATGCTTGGGTCCGACCTAAAATCATATTTTTATTATTTTTATTTCTCATAAATTTATTAATTTAGGTGTATTTAATTTACAAATCAATTTTTGGATGTGTTTTTATATATATATATATTTTATTTTTAAACACAAAATATATGAAATATCCAAAAATAATAAAATTTAATTTATAAATTAAATCTACCTACTTCAAAAGGTTATAAAAAACAAAAAAGTAAAAAAATATGATATTGGGCATCACGACCAGATCAAACCTCATATTATAATATATAATATAATATTTTTTTATACGGTCCCGCTTTTAAGTAATTGCTTCTATGTAACCAGGTTTCATTGTCCGATTACATAAAAACAAACTCATGTAACCTCTTCACAATCTAAAATTTTGATCCTTAATGAAAAATCTAATTCATTAATTGTAGTTAACACTATTTGTTTATCTAGGAGACTAAGTTCATCCAAATCTAGTAAGTTTGTATGTCACATTTGTTCAAAAATATATATTATGTGTAAATTATAAAAAATGATTAGATCTATTTACACATGCATTAGAATATAATAATATTTTATAAAATCATTTATTCACATAGAAATGATATTTTGGACTGTTAAGATGTTGAAAATATTACTTTAAAATTGATATTTTAGTATTTTCATAATTTACAAATGAATATATACATTTTCTAACAAATGTGACCTATAAATATATTTTATTGGGATGAACTTGATCCTCTAAATAAATAAATAATACTAAATATAATGAATGAATTAGATTTTACATCAAAGATAAAAATTTTAAATTTTGAAAGGGTTAGATATAAACGAAGCTCTTTTTTGGGTGTGTTTGAGAATAGATAAAACTAAAAAGTTTTATAGAGTAGAAGTTGTCAAATGATGTGATATAATAGGGGTAATGATGGGGAGTAAAGAGGATAAAATTAAAATAGACAGACTAGTTTTATGGATAGTTGTGTAGAAATGATTGAAAAGTATGATAGTTGTATAGAAAAGTGTGAAAAATGGTGAAAAAATATGATAGTTGTGAAAAGTGAAAAGTTTTATATTGAAAATTTTTAACTTGTCACCTTATACTCATTGCCAAACACACCCCATTTACATATGAATAAAGTTTTATAATACGGCGAAAACACCCTCTATTGCTCACTACCCTTTTAATTGTGGAGTGGACTACAACAGCGGAGCTGCGCTCCCCTGTGGCTGTGATGGCACGTTTTGGAACAGAGCCTGCCGTTGCAATCTACATTAATTCCTCGAGACATGATCCTGAGCGTGGGATCATGCCTCTTAGTTCCTCTTAGTCTACTGAAATTTTCTTTCTATGTCAACAAGTAAGATATATCTATTTTAGAAATTTAAAATGGAGAAGTGATCTGTTAGTCGGGTTAAGCAAATGGCTTGATTAGCATATCTTAAAAAATCTATTTAAAATATTTTTTCGCTTTTTTTTCAATACTTATTTATCTAACTATATTTAATATATAAACTAAGTTTTACCATTTTTGAATATATGTATATTTTTTTTGAAAATTTTAAACATTCTTTTTGAAATTTTTAAACATAGAATATTTAAAAATCTCAAAAATATATAAACATAAAAAAATAGTAAAACTAGGTTTATATGTTCACTTATGCAAGTAAGTATATTTAACATATAAATAAATTTTTACCATTTTTAAACATATGTATATATTTTTTTGAGATTTTTAAAAATAGTGGTATTTTAAATACATATATATGTCTATAAAAATCTCAAAAAAATATATACACATGTTGAAAAATGGTAAAACTTAGTTTATATATTAAATACACTTAGATAAATAAATGTATTAAAAAAATAAAAAAAGTATTTTAAACGGATTTTTTGATGTGAGCTAAGCAAACGATTTACTTAGCCTAGACTAATAGGCTTGTTCCTTGAAGAAAAATAACAAAGTATTTTAATACATTTTTTGAGATTTCCTTAGCCTAAACTAATAGTATCCTTAATTTTAAAGGGCTCCACTTCTATGTAATCCGGTTGCATAGAAGCGGATTCATATAACCCTTCAAAATCTAATATTTTGATCTTTGATAAAAAATTTAATCAATTTATTGTGTTTACCATCAATTGTTTATCTAAGGGATCAAGTTTCATCCCAATCGAGTATGTTTTTTAGGCCACATTTATTAAAAAATGTATATATTCACGTGTAAATTATAAAAAATGCTAAAATATCAATTTTAAAGTGGTATTTTCAACCTCTAAACAGTTGAAAATATTATTTCTATGTGAATAAATGATTCTATAAAGTAATATTATATTCTAATATATGTGCAAAAAATCTAAATGTTTTTATAATTTACACATGAATATACATATTTTTGAACAAATGTGGCCCATAAACATATTTGATTGAAATGAAACTTGATTTCTTAAATAAATAAATGATATTAAATACAATGAATGGATTGAATTTTCCATTAAGGATCAAAATTTTAGATTTTAAGAGAGTTATATAAGTCTACTTCTATACAGTTACACAAAAGATGACCAAATTTTATAAACTATTCTATTTTCTAGAAGCCCGGATCAAATGCAGCTGGCGCAGTTGACAACCATTGTATCCCCCCACCTAACTGGGTTTTTAATTTTTTTGAATTTCTGCATAGCCTCAACAGTATCTTCATTTGATCCGTTTTACTTATTTTTAAAATTTAAAATAAAATACAAAATAAAATTTTAAATTTTGTCAAATTTCGGATGAAAATATAGATACAAATGATTCAAACAGTAAAGAAAGGTTTATGAGGCCAACATTTTGTGGTTGCTCTAGTTTTTTTTATATTTCAGCTCTACTTTTGTGTAACCGGGTTAGGGAGAAGCAATTTCATATAACTCACATCAAATTTTAGTCGTTGATGATTGATGTAAAATCTGATACATTTATTATATTTAATATTATTTATTTAACTAAAAAACTAAGTTTCATCTAAATTAGACATGTGCATGAACTATATTTGTTTAAAATAGGTATATTCATGGGTAAATTAAGAAAAATACTTAGATTTATTCACGTATACATTATGATGTAATAATATTTTACAAATTCATTTATCAATATTGTAGTGATATTTTAGATGATTTATAAAAAAATATTTTAGATGTTTTTTTATAAAATTTTCTGATGATTTAGATATTGAAAATGCCACTTAAAAATTAATATTTAGTATTAAAAATATTTTATTATATTAGATTTATTCACTATACATTACAATGTAATAATATTTTACAAATTTCTTTATCCATACCGTAGTGATATTTTAGATAGTTTAGAAATGAAAATATCACTTCAAAATTAATATTTAGTATTAAAAATTATTTTACTATATTAATTTTACACATTTGCATATGAAACACATATATAGCGATACTTAATAAGGTTCTTATGGTAATATAAATGATATTAAATACATTAGATTAAATATATTTTTCATCAACTATCAAGATATTAAAAATAGAAAGTATTAAATAGAGGAGAGGTTTCATACTAAGAGCCAGTAGACGCAACTAACAGAAAAAATATAAAGCTGGAGAAATTATGGGTGCATTTGTTTCCATGAAAACTTCTCAAACTCAAAATTTTCAATATGAAACTTTTTACTTTCTGCAACTATTTTATTTTTAATTATTTGTTCTTATCTTTCTATATAACTATTATATTTTTTAATTATTTATGTACAATTATTAATACAACTAATCTATCTATTTGAACTTTTTTCTCTCAATTTTCATTATAACTTTTATTATATAATATTATTTTTTTATTTCAAAAATTTTTACATTAGAAGCTTTTCACCTAAAGATTTTCCAAACTCACGGTTTTTTTTTTCCCCTTCCACGCCAAGAGTACTATGCGCAGACAGAAAATGTACAGGGAGCATTTCAAAGCTACCCACCAAAATCGAGGAGCATCCTAGCTTTTTACTTTCCAGGGATGGAATAAGTTTTACCACTTCGGAATATATTTATATTTTTTGAGATTTTTCAACATTCTTTTTAAGATTTTTAAATATAGAATATTTAAAAATCTCAAAAAATATATAAACATCCAAAAATAGTAAAACTTGATTTATATGTTCACTTATGCAAGTAAGTATATTTAACATATAAATAAATTTTTACTATTTTTAAACATATGTATATATTTTTTTGAGATTTAAAAAAAAACGGTATTTTATATACATATATATGTCTTTAAAAATCTCAAAAAAAAAATGCACATATAAAAAAAATGTTAAAACTTAATCTATTTATTAAATACACTTAGATAAACAAATGTATGAAAAAAAACAAAAAAAATTTTAAATGAATTTTTTGATGTAGGCTAAGCAAACCATTTGCTTAGCCTAGACTAACAGGCTTGTTCCTTGAAGAAAAATAACAAAATATTTTAATACATTTTTTGAGATTTGCTTAGCCTAAATTTATAGTATTGTTAATTTTAAAGGGCTCCACTTCTATGTAATCCTGTTACATAGAAGCGGACTTATGTAACCCTTTCGAAATCTAATATTTTGATATTTGATGAAAAATCTAATCCATTTATTATGTTTAACATCATTTATTTATCTAGGGGATCAAGTTTCATCCCAATCGAGTATGTTCGTGGGCCACATTTGTTAAAAAATATATATATTTAAATGCTAAATTTTCAATTTTAAAGTAGTATTTTCTACCTCTAAACCGTCGAAAATATCATTTTTATGTGAATAAATGATTCTATAAAGTAATATTATATTCTAATATATGTGTAAATAAATCTAAGCATTTTTCATAATTTACACATATATCTTTTTGAACAAACATGGCTTGTAAACATACTTGATTGAGATAAAACTTGATCTCTTAAATAAACAAATGATGTTAAATACAATAAATGAATTGAATTTTCTATTAAGAATCAAAATTTTAAATTTTGAGGGAGTTACATAAGTCCACTTCTATGCAACCTAGTTACATAAAAAAGGACCAAATTTTATAAACTACATCTATTTTCAAGGAGCCCCGATCAAATGCAGCTGGCGCAGTTGACAACCATTGTATCCCCCAACCTAACCAGGTTTTTAATTTTTTTGAATTTTTGTAGAGCCTCAACAGTATCTTCATTTGATCCGTTTACTTATTTTTAAAATTTTAAATAAAATACAAAATAAAATTTTAAAATTTGTCAAATTTCGGATGAAAATATAGATACAAATGATTCAAACAATAAAGAAGAGTTTATGAGGCCAACATTTTGTGGCTGCTCTAGTTTATTTCTATTCGAGCTCTACTTTTGTGTAACTAGGTTAGGGAGAAGTACTTTCATATAACTCACTTCAAATTTTAGTTGTTGATGATTGATGTAAATTTTGATACATTTATTATATTTAATATCATTTGTTTAGCTAAAAAACTAAGTTTCATCTAAATTAGATATGTGCATGAACTATATTTGCTTAAAATAGGTATATTCATGTGTAAATTAAGAAAAATACTTAGATTTATTCACATATACATAATGATGTAATAATATTTTACAAATTTATTTATCAATATTGTAGTGATATTTTAGATGATCTATAAAAAAAATTTTAGATGATTTTTTATAAAATTTTCTGATGATTTAGAAATGAAAATATTACTTCAAAATTGATATTTAGTATTAAAAATTATTTTATTATATTAATTTTACACATTTGCATATGAAACACATATATAGTGATACTTAACAAGGTTCTTATGGTAATATAAAGATATTAAATACATTAGATTAAATATATTTTTATCAGCTATCAAGATATTAAAAACAGAAAGGAATAAATGGAGAAGAGGTTTCATACTTAGAGCTAGTAGACACAATTAGCAGAAAAAATATAAAGCCAGAGAAATTTCGAGTGCGTTTGTTTCCACAAAAAACTTCTCAAATTCAAAATTTTCTATATGAAACTTTTTACTTTATGCAATTATTCTATTTTTTAATTATTTGTTTATATTTTTCTATATAACTATCATACTTTTTAATTATTTATGTATAATTATCAATAAAACTAATCTATGCATTGTAACTTTCTTCTCACAACTTTTCATTATAACTTCTATAATCTAATATTTTTTTTTTTTCAAAAATTTTTACATCTTTTCATCTGAAGATTTTCCAAACTCACCATTTTTTTTTCTTCCACGCCAAGAGTACTATGCGCAGACAAAAAAATGTACAGGAAGCATTTCAAAGCTACCAACCAAAATCGAGGAGCATCCTAGCTTTTCGCTTTCCTGGGATGGGAAATATTCGTAGGAGTCAAGTCTCCATCCATCCATCACCGTAGAAGGAATACAATGTGCATGCCAACCACGTGCATTGAGTTTGTGGCCGGCCGGTTGCATGCACAGAGTACAGACATGCACTTCTGGTCTGCCACCGTTACATCTGATATTCCATTTCAAATCCATTGATATTACAAGGTTTGTTTGGCGATCGCTATAAAATGTCAAAGTTAAAATATTTTAATTTAAAACTTTTCACTCTCTGTAATCATCATATTTTTTAATCATTTTTTACATTTTCCTGTACAACTACCATACTTTTTAATTATTTCTACACAATTACCCATATAACTAACTTATCTATTTTAACTATATCCTCTTTACTTCTCATTATTACCCCTATCATATCACATAATTTGACAATTTTTATTCTCTAAAATTTTTCACAAAATTTTTTATCAATTCCCAAATACACTCTACATTTTAAATCCATTCACTAGGAGACACAAGCTCTAACTTAATTTTTTAAAGAAAAATAACAAATTTCATCTATTTATTAAGAGAGACTGCTCCTACCTATTTTCAGTGGAGACCAGCTCTAAACTAAAATTTCCTTCAAAGTCCCCATGCTGGGATTTGGACCACGCACAACGGCCAGCCACAGCACTGTTATTGCCGCCGTGACCAACCGAGCATCTACTCGGTTGGCAGTCCTTGTAGTTGATATGCAGAAGATTTAAAGTAATGTTTTAATGCATCCGATGCAACCGAGTGAAAAGTGTATTTTTAAAATTCGTTTGATTTTTTTTTTTATAAAATTATTAATTTAACTATATTTAATTTATAAATTAAGTTTTAATATTTTTAAAAATATTTATATATATATATTTTATTTTTAAAAACAGACTTAAAATGCAAGATTGCTAGGTAGTTAAGATGTTAAATCATATAAAAAAAATTAACTATTAATTTTCAACCTAATACATAGTATATAAAATTTTTTAATATATGTAATTCTTGTAATTGAAAATGAATGCTCGTGAGCAATATGATAGAGGGGGCAACCTGGTCAAGTTTGGTAAATTTTGATTTTTAATAATTCATTTTATTTTTGAAAGTAAAAATGCATGGATTCATGCGTTACCAAATAAATTTAAAAAATTTGTCAAATTTCATAAGATGAAAATTCTAAATGAAGCTCAAATATTTATAAAAAAAAACAAAAAATATTTTGGGTGCACATATTTTGCCTACAATTCGAACGGTGCAATGCATCCCTGCCCTATGATAAATGGTAATTTTTTTTAGAAAAAGGGGTGAATGGACATTTTCACGCACCCCAGTTATATGTAATCATTTTCATGATGAATTTTACGTGACATGTTGTTTTTTACTTCAGGTACGCTGATGTCTTTTGCTACGCTTAATTAAGTCGGCCATGACCTTTTTAGCTAATTAAATTAATAATATAACCCATCTCGAAGTTGGAATAATTTGGTTGAAATGTCGCAGAAAAGGGCAACAACCATAATTTCGACTATTGCAACAACCCTGGCGGTTGGATCTGTGATGATGGTTCAAATATATTATGAAAAATCTCCAAGCGCTCGTATGAAAATAATAATAGTAAAAATAAAATAAAATAAATTCTTCCAACTCTGATCTCCAGTACTGCCTTGAAGTCTTGGACTTCATGTATGCCATGAATTGAACAACGATCGTCCCAAGGTAGAAATCTATAAGGGCTCCTTCAATCATGTGATGATAATGAAAAGAAAATGTTCAATTTCATTTTTCATTTTAATACAATTTTTATTTTTCAATATCTAATAATATTCTCACTTTTTTTTTAAAAAAATTTTCAATACTATTTTGTTTGCTACCAATAGGATTTCTTATTTTTTCCGATAAAAAATATGATTTCTTATTTCTCTTTGCTTAGTAACCTATTTTTGATAGGACAAAACTATTTTCTTATCAAAATATCATCTTAGATTTGATCGGGTAGGTTAGAGTCTAACACTAATCCTAACCATGTAAAAAATCTCTATCCAATTTTTTTATTTACTCATTTAAGAAGACTAAAACTCTAATTGAAAGTCCTGTGTAATACTAATATATGAAATAATTAAAGCCGAAAAAAATATACTGAAAACTTAGAAACATATCTAATTAGTTTGTAAATAACTTGAATACAAAAATCTATTCAACAATTCTCTTACTAATCTACTAGAGTGCCTCTTTGTTCCCATTCCAAAATGAGGATAATATTTTATTTTATTAACATTGAATAACTGGATTCAATAAAAATATATACGTGCAAATTCAAAAACATGTATATAGTATAAGGATGCACCAAACATACTTTCCATGATCAAATAAACTCAAGTAATCATATTTTCTTCTCAAAAAAGAAAGTAGTCATATTTTAAACACATATATTGTCATACACTTGCGAGATTCAACGTGTTGT
Source organism: Annona cherimola (assembly GCA_030490835.1). NCBI lineage: Eukaryota > Viridiplantae > Streptophyta > Magnoliopsida > Magnoliales > Annonaceae > Annona > Annona cherimola. The sequence goes on along the minus strand of CM059975.1, from coordinate 81,557,625 downwards.
TAATAAGTTAACGGGTTGGATAGGTCCAATTGATCATTATATGGGGCTGACGAGATGTAAACATCCAACTTATTTTCGTTTATTTAATGAAATTTATAGACAGGTTGACTGATCACCATTCATTTATTTAAGAAACTCAACTATAACCTATTTACAAAAGGTTAGACAAGCAAATTTATGATTTGACTGATCTGGTAACCCCCTTACTCATTCCTTGATTTTAAACTCAAAACGCTAATCTTTTAATTTACATGGCAATATCTATCGTTTATTGATTCCATAGCTAGAAACATAAGCAGGTTTATGTGGAGCTCCTTAGTAAAACTTTAGAAACTATGATTTTGGTTTGAGTGTATTCAATATTTGGTGTAAAATTTTTTAAAATAGGAGAAACGATGTGATATAATAAGGGTAATGTTGAAGAGTAAGAAAGAATAAAGTTAAAATAGACATAATAATTGTATAGGTAGTTATGGAAAAATAATTGAAAATTTTGCTAGTTATATAGAGAGACATAAACAAATGATTAATAAAAAAATAAGATATTTTTGGAGGTTGAAAAAATTTAGGTTGAATTTTTTTTTATTGCCAAACACACTTTTAAAAATTTGAAAATAAAATACTATTCATTTCGATATGATTATTCCCTCACAAATAATAGAGGATCGGAAATGGGAACCGGGTGAGGGTCTTTAAAGATATGTGGCTGGAGACAAAAGTGGATAAGGCAAGACCCCTCCCGTCTTCAATCCCGGAGGGGGCAACGGCGAACCGCTTCATTGATGGTGAAACCAATTTCTGGAACATGGACCGTGTGGTGGCGGCAATGGGGGAGACGCGGTGGCACGAGGTGAACATGATTCCTCTTCCCAATGGACCCGTGGAGGATACTGTCTTTTGGAAGCATGAACCTAACGGCTGCTATACTGTCAAGTCGGCATACAGACTGCTGTGCTCCGATGATGAAGGCCCGGCCCTCTCAGGAACCTTCAAGGCTATATGGCGACTAAAACTACCATCAAAAGTAATCATTTTTGGGTGGCGACTTCTTATTAATGCCCTTCCCACGCTACACAATCTTACGCGTAGGAGCATTGACGTGGACCCGTGCTGTGCATTTTGCAAAAATGAAACTGAAGACGCAAATCACCTATTTCTGAGGTGTGTTTTGACTCAAGGGGTTGGCTGGAAGGCTGCAAGGATGGTCCATCAAGGTATAACAGTACAGGAAGTTCTGGAAATTCTTGTGCAGCAAAATAGGCCCGAGGACCTTGCTATGTTTATCTTGTGCTGTTAGAGGGTGTGGTGGCTACGGAACAAGCTCAGTGAGGAGGGAATCCAATCGAAATTTACGGATACCTTGGCCTGGTGTGCATAATTTCTTTACCAACATTTGTCGGCTAAATTGCTTGTTCAGACGGGGGCATTGGGAAGATCTTTGGTGCCACGATGGCTCAAACCGCCACAGGGGTTTGTTAAGATCAACGTTGATGCTCGATGCCAGAAGGATCTTGGAGTATTTGCCTGCGCAGCGGTGATAAGAGACTCCCAGGGCTCCTTCATTGCTGCATGTGGGTGGAGAAAGAGTGGTGTGCTTGAACCGTTACTGATGGAAGCTACTGCTTTCTTATTGGGGATCAGATGGGCACTCCAGATTGATATTAGACATGCTCTGCTAGAGACTGACTCTCCCACCCTCTGCCACTTTCTGGAGAATGCGATCCCCATTTCATCCCCGGTGGGCTTTATTATTAAGGAAATCAGGTCGATCCTTAAAGTGAACACTTTTTATTCAATACATCATGTATTAAGGCAATGAAATATTGTTGCACATACCCTAGCCGATTTTGTCTCAGTCTCTACTTTGGACCACCACGTTTGGTGGGGCAACCCCCCCAAGCCATATTTGGAAAAATTTGTACTGACAAATTTTTGACAATGAATTGCTTGGATTACTCCATTCCTAATCCCTTTCACATTGAAAGGGATCAGGGATAGAGCGCATCATTTTATCAAAAATAAAATAAAATAAAATAATATGAGCCTCTGATTTTAAATTGCCACCGCCGGCGAAAGTCTCTAGACCCACCCAAGCTAGAAAGTCATTATATGGCAAATATCATCATCCATCATACTTGTAGTTGAAAATTTATTGACTTTGGAGTTGAGACTTGAGAAGTTGCTAACCATCGAACCGTGATTCATGACACATGCACATGTGGCTTAAATTGCTAATGATGTGAGCTCGAGACACGACGATTCACTCATAATTAAATTCACCCAACAATAATAATTCGAAGATTGTGAAGCAAAATAATTAAGTCCTTAGTCTGGGTATAATCAATAAAGTACATGAATGATGAGTAAGAGAAGCTAGTCATGATGCCATAATTGCAGTCCCTCGTGTGGAAAAGGTAATGGACCGTTAGATGCGTCCATCGCAACTAGTAGCTTTTTATTATTATTATTAATATCGCAGCTAATAAACTCTGGCTTAACAGCCTTTAAGGTCTTCATTTCTAGCCCTCCTTTCATGGGCAACCAGTCTTGTTGGTGAGAGCTTAATCTCTGGTACACAGCAAGAGCTTGGTTTTTTTCTAAAATAGGTGGGAATTTTGGAGCTCTCAAAAATTATGAAAATTTGTTGTCTCGTTAGAGTTTGATTCGAATATCAAATGAAATATAACTTTTATATCAATCAAAAATAGTTTCGATATAAAGTCCAGGGTAATTTTCATATATACCCAAATAGTTTGACGCTAATTGCAAATATTCCCAAGTAGTTTCATGAATTGTATATTAATCCTATGTAGTTTCACCGAAATTGCTTATTACCTCTACGCCATTACCTGCAGTTAATACCTGACATGATATTTAAAAAAATGACGAAAATTTTCTCATTTTTATACACAGTTTCATCAGGTAATATGTAATTTCGGTAAAACTATGTAGGCGTAATATGCAAATTACGAATGTGGACATTTTCATTATTTTTCAAAATAGCACGTCGGGTATTAACTGTATTTAATGACGTGGGGGTAATATGCAACTTTAGTGAAACTATGTGAGCCTACTATGCAATTCGTAAAGCTACGTGAGTTTATTTAACAATTAGAGTTAAACTATATGAATACATATGCAAATTACCCTAAAATCTATATCAAGAATTTTTAAAACGAAAAATAAGATAAAAATTAAAGCCCATATAAGTTAAAACCTGTTCAAGTGAGTCAAATCAAGTTAAACTAGTAGAGCCGGGTCCAAGAAACCCATCAAACTCAATTGAACAAAAATAAAGCCAATAAAATTTGATTTTAATTAATTAAATCAGTGAAGCAAAAGGAGAATTGACTAACTTATCAGAACTATGGGCAGGCATGTCAACAAAATTTCTTTTCGGTTCAGCATGGTGGCTGGTGCATTTAGTCAATCAAATCCATAACTTAAGATAAAAAATATATACTTAATAATTCATTTTAGAACTATGCAAACCTTGCTTTTGTATTAAATAATTTAAAAACTAAATAAATATATAATTAAAAATAATAATTAATTTAAATTGAATAAAATCAAATTTTAAACAAATATATAAAGTATAATAATTATTATCTATATACTTTTTAAAAATAAAATTATAATAATTATATTTATTTAAATTATATATAGTTGTAATTTAGATTTATTAATATAAATATAAATGACTTTTGAGGCTGGTTTAATAATTACTTATTTTAGATGCTTAATCAACAAAATAATGACTTAAATTAACTAAATATAATTTCTTCGTCCATCTCACCGAGTCACCGGAGCCGAAAGATAACCCCCGTACCCTCACGCCTAAAATTTTTAATGTACCGAGAATGCCCCTTTTAATCCTGACCGTCCGAGAGAAATTGATGGCAAGAGATGAACTTAATGACAAAATTGTGAGAACAGCTTCCCGTAGTGTTGGGGCTCAAGAGGTAAATCTCAATTTGAGTTAGCGCGTCTGATTTTGGAATCTCCGTCTCGCATTGCAGTTTTCTTTCTAATCAAGAGTTCTCGTCCATGGTGGAAATCTAATTATGATTAGTTTCGCTTAGGATTTGAAATTATAATTTTCTGAACAAAATATAGCTCGTTCAATTAAAAAGATAAGATATTCAAAAAGACTGAAATTTATTCGTATTTTAAATATGTGAATTTAGATCCCCTCTCTTCTCGTCTTTAACAAATTACAACTCAAAATTTTAGTGATAAAGGTTATCATCCATGAAATAATAAGGAATATTAGCAACAAAAATTGTCCTTAATAGTTCTTATATTGAAGATTTTGCAGAAGAAATCTTATAAATACCCATAATTTGCATTTTGATAGCAAATTTTGGCATTTTGCAAAGTAGACTTTGTATAGGTTCAGTATTAACCCAAGATTGACTAATTTAACATAAACAAGTAGGGTTAAAAAGTAAGGTCATGTTAGACTTGTAGGGGCGTTGTAGTACTCGCCACGAGCGCTACGATGGGCTCAGATCATTTTTCCGCGCCTTAAAAATCTGGGCCGTGTCAAATGGGTTTGAGCCGGTTCTTCAATGCTTTCGGAGCAGCAGCATGGACTCAGTTTTCCTGCGTTTCCACGAAGTAAAATATGTTAGGATCGACGGCTTATGAGTTGCTTGGCATATGGGAGTCCTTTCGTGGATTTGGCGGCATAACGGTTAAGACGGGGCTTTCCATACACGGATCAAATCACGAATTCGGCAGCATAACGACAGCGTATTATGCTAGAATTTATGAACCCGCGTGTGCCTGCCTTGCCGGAGCGTTAACTCAAACAAGAGCGCAAAAATAAAGAAAATGGAGTCGTCACTGATCTTTAAAGGGAGATCAGTCCCTGTTTTCAATGAATAAAGACACTAATCGTACAGAGTTTGGGTCCCGGCCTTCGGATTGAAGAAAATATGGTGAAATCTGCCAACCCGAGACGATTTACACGGGCGTGAAAGGGGAAAATGAAATATTTGAGAAAAGGGGAGAGAAGGAAAAGGGGGAAAGTGAGAGAGAGGTTTGGAGCTCAAAGAGCAGGAAAACCAAGACGTTGGGGCTTTGTTGCAGACTCTCATCCTCCCCTCTGGGATGCCTTCTCCAAGTGTGTTGAGAAGAGAGGCTTGACTCCCTATTTATAGATGGTGGAGCGGGCTTTGTAGGCCTTGGGTCGTGGATGGGAGCCCGCGGCAGGTGGACTTGGATCTAGTTGGAGCCCGTTGCTCTAAGTGGGCCGTTGTTGAGGCCTGATGGACTGTTGTTTGAAGAGTCCACTTTTGTGGGCCAAGGCTGGATCTGGTGGGCTGCATTGTAGAGCCTAGTTGTTGTGTCTGGTGAGCTGGATTTGGTGGGCTGCATTGTAGAGCCCATTCGGTGTCTAGTGAGTAGGATCTGGTGGGCTGGATTGTGGAGCCCACTTAGTAGTTTGTTGTTGAAGAGTTTGCTTTTGAGGCTTGGTGGAGCTTTACTCCTGTGAGCTAAGACTGGACAGGCCCGTTTAGTGGTGGACTTGGCTTGACATCTTTTGTTTTGGACTTGCTCCAAATGGGCTTTTGATTTTTTAGAGTCCATTTGCAATTTCTTTGGGTTTGCTCTCTTTTGGGTTGTTGGGCTTGGACTCTATTCCCATTTATTCATCCTTGTGCTTAAGGGAGGGGTGTCTACAGGCACGCTAGCGCTCAACACAGTGGTAACATGTTTCGTGGGTGTATGAGTTGATCCGGGATTGATTCCTACGAGGGGCAAAAGTCTCTATTGTAAACATGTAATAAAAAAAGTTAAGACTTGTAAGGTGTGTTTGGGAAGTAATAAAACTTTTGGTATAAAAGTTGTCAAAACGAAAGAAAATGGTGTAATATGATAGATTAATGATGAGAAGTAAAGAAAATAAAGTTAAAATAAATAGATTAGTTATACAGATAATTATGTAGAAATGATCGAAAAGTAGAGTAGTTGTATAGGAACATGTGAAGAAATTATTAAAAAATATAATAATTATTAAAAATAAAAAGTTTTAGCTTTATATTTTTTATGTTTTTGCAAGGACACCCCTACATACTTGAATTTTCGCTACTAAAAAAAGAGACTTGGGTTTTGAAAATAAAGTTCTACTTAGCTCAATTTGGAAGATAGGGTTTGGTGTGCATATTGTAATAAAATAATAAATATATATTATATATTTGTCTTACGTGCACTTTTTATTATGCAATAAATAGATTTTCTCATATGTGGAATATAGATGACTTAATTTGTATTGAATATGATGTGTATTAAATTTAAATAGTTAATGTAGATAGTAGATTTTTTGAATGTATATTAATATATTTTTTAATACGCTCTCTTTATTTCTACATGAAAATATAAGTGTCTATATTATTTCTCTTTAGACGTCAATTTTTTTTACAGTCATGTATTAAGTGAATTCTAATCCAAATGTTGTGGGATTTACGCAATGTTGTGTTGAGGCTTTAAAAATATGATTATGGCTAAGGATGAGTTAAGTTTTTGTACAAAGAGTTACGGTCGAAGAAACCCAGCCGAAAGTCCATCCAACCAGATTTACACTCTTATTGTTGAAATACGAAACAGCTTAAGAAGTCTCTTTTGGCATTTGGATGAAAATACAAGTATATAAAGTTGAAAAATGATAAAACATATTTTACAGGGATGGTTTTCTTATTAATTGAAATTAATAAAAACATTAAGCAAAGATTTGAAACTTATATTCTGCGAAGTACCGAAACAGAGTGATAAAATCCTCGGGTTTTCGTGGATAAACCTCACTGTTACGTTTTAGAGGTCCAAATGTAATCTCAACATCATGTTTTCTTTTTTCCCCAATCACCAAAAAAGTAAAAAAAAACTCCTCTTCCACACCTTTTTAATTTTTGGATGGGTACTACAAATTGATTGAGCCTAAATTCACTTTATCCGGCCCGTCTTCTAACTCAACCTAACCAATGCATTTTTATGTAGAGTTGGGTTGACGGGCCGTAGGCTGACCCAAACTTACTCCTATGGACCCATCTTCATCCATTTGTAGAGATTTAAGTTCAGCTCTAATCAAAGATTTTTTGTGTGGTTGATTGATCATAAAAAAATCTTCCACGATCAAGTCTTGTTGGGCTCCAATTGATTATAAAAAATCTTCCACGATCAAGTCTTGGTTGGGCTCCAATTGATCGATAAAAATCTTCAATGATCAACTCTTGGTTGGGCTTCAATTGATCATTAAAAAATTCTATGATCAAATCTTGATTCGGTTCCAATTGATCATTAAAAAATTTACTACGATCAAGTCTTGGTTTTGCTCCAATTAAAAATCATCTATGATCAAGTCTTGGTTGACTCCAATTGATCATTAAAGAACCTCTATGATCAAAGTCTTGGTTGGGCTCCAATTGATCATTAAAAATCTTCTATTATCAACTCTTGGTTGGGCTTCAATTGATCATGAAAAAATCTTCAATAATCAAGTTTTTATTTAAATTATTATTATTATTATTATTATTTTATAGATTCAATGATCAATCTTGGTCGGGCTCTAATTGATCATAAAAAAAAATCTTTTATGATCAAGTCTTCGATGGGCTCATTTTGGTGATCATATAAAACAAGCACGTATATTACATATGTTTAGCATTATCGATATTGATGCACATAATCTATATTGCTGTGCGAGAGGAAATAAGATGCTCAATTTCAAATAATTCCTGATTATAAGAAGGTTAATGCAAGTGAATTTGATTCTGATCGGGATAATTGTTTTGCGCTGATAATCAAAGCAGATCAATGATCTGAAGTTATGAAGAAGTTACAGCGGTAGAAACATTCAGCGTTCAAGGCAAGCTGATTTATGAAATCGCAAATTTTTTTGTCTTGGGCCTGTTTCACCTTGAGTTTTGATTATACCACCCACTTTTAGTGAAGTGTTTGATTCCTCCTCTATTTTCCGTAAAAGATTTTTTATTATAGAAGTCATAAAATGGGATGGGATTTCTTATTTTCAAAATATTTTTTTTTAAATTTCGATTATATATTTTTATATTTCCAACATAACTGTACTCATTGCTATACACGTTGTTACGTTATCATTCCATTCAAACCACTTGAGATCATATGGAAGACGGACTTAAGGAAGCTTAAAATGAAGGTTTCTTGCTTAGTACATAGCAGTGAAGTAAAATTAGGAGTATAACTTGGTGGACCCTGATCTTTTCGGGCCGGATGCACGACCTTCTCCCTACGTCCGGCCCAAAAGCTTATTTTATTTATTTTTTTCACGAGTAAGTAAATCTAGGTATATTAAATCTATAAATTAAGTTTTACCATTTTTAGATGTTTTTAAGTATTTTTTTGGATTTTTAAACACAATGGCATTTCCGTAATTTTTGGATCTCAGAAAATTACGGAAATGCCACTTTGTTTAAAAATCCAAAAAAATACTTAAAAAATCCAAAAATGGTAAAACTTGGTTTATAGATTTAATACACCTAGATTTATTTACCCGTGAAAAAAATTTTAAAAAATTAAAAAAATAAGTTTTTGTGCCGGAGGCCATGCGTCCGGCCTGAAAAGATCAATAGGCTAACTCGGTTGGATTTTAGTTTATCATATTCATAGTCTATTTGTAAAAGTTCTTACTCATATATCAGTTTTATTTCTGAATTATCCCGCCTACCAATGTGAAGGTCAGTTTCAGTTTTAAATCAGTTACTTAATTGACTGACAACAACGACATCGTGTTACAATAATATCAAACAAAACGAACATAAAAAAAAGAAAGTAAATACTTTAAATTTGTAGTCACCAAATCATTTAAAAAGTGTATAGTGCTTAAACTGATTAAACATACAATGCAGTTGTTAAATAATTAAAAATAACAGTTAGGAAAGAACCTAAACTATCAAAATAATAATTTAATATATGAAATTAATAAAAAATGTACTTTCAAATGCACTATAAATATGGCAATAAAAAAATAAATATTTACGTTGGGTAAACTTGTGGGTACTTATTCGGTCGATTCCAAATACACTTGTCTACCTGTTCAATTTGAGGAGATGAGTATTTTTTTCTACCTTATCCTACTCAAATTAAAGTCATCATTACCCAACGGAAGACTACTCAAGCTACAATCGGACAACAAAACAATCAGGCCTTTGCATGGATGACAACAACGTGGGGTTAGTCATTGACGTTAGATCATGAAGAAGTTCATATGGGTCCATAAACAATCTTAACTCAAGCCCATAAAACAAACATTGCTGAATGTCTTGGGAACAGTTTATGTTCCTGACCTGAAGAGGAATTTTTTTTTTTTTTAAAATTTAAAAAATAAATTTTCTTCAAAAATTTCCCCACTATTACATAGGCTCAGGCACAAACTATGTAGCCATTGAGGCCATGCCAAAGCGTTACGTGCTTTGGCTCGTTTTCTTTGCCAGTGGGTTTCGATTTCTGCCAGCTGCGAGTGATGTTTTACAATTCCACCAATAAAGAGAGTTTTATAAATTTTTCCCTATGTGGGGGGTTAAAAACGTCTTTGGATTATATGATGGTTGTGAGAAAAATGCTCCACCATCCGTGAAGATTGTAAAAGTACTTGATTGTAATATAAGATATCACGATGTATATTACCAATGAAAAAAACACAAATTATCTACGTCTGTAATTTTATTTCTTTCGATGTTATTATTTTATTTTAATTTTCAAAATAGAAAAAAAAACGTTGTAGACTTACAAAACGGAGCGTAATCCTATGCACTCGGGTGCATTGAGCCTCAATGCACCCGGGTGCACTGAACCTATTTTTTTTTATTTTTTTTAAATTTTTTTTATGAAGTTGTTAATTTAGGGTTATTTAACATATGTATCAATTTTTACAATTTTTGGAGATTTTTAGGTATTTTTTTTAGATTTTTAAAAATCAGTGGCATTTTCAGTAATTTAAATTACTGAAAATGCTACTTATTTTTAAAAATTTAAAAAAAATATTTAAAAATATCTAAAAATATTAAAAATTGACAGGTATATTAAATATGCTTAGATTAACTGTTGTGTAAGAAAAAATTTAAAAAAAAACAAAAAAAAAATAGGTGCAGTGCACCCGGGTGCACTGAGGCTCAATGCAGCCGGGTGCATAGGATTACGCTCCTTACAAAACACCCTCATTAAGTTTCATCAAAAAAAAAAAAAAAAAAAAACTACCCTTGGTAAGAGCAAAACGGGAAGCGAATTCTAATATCGCAATCCACTGTGGTGGGGTTTAATATGAACGATGGATTGAATTTTTGGTTTGGTTTCAAGGAAATTTTGGGGGGTTTTCCGTTGCTCCGTGAGCTTTTTAGTTAAATTGGGTGTTTGAGTTTTTCCAATTTTTTTAAAAAAGCTGTTGCCACAGTTTTAGAATTTCAAGCTGCTATCTTGATTCTTTCTGGGATCGTCGATTACCTGGATAATATTGCAGAGAATTATTCATGCAATGTAGGGTATGCCCTGTTGAAGTGGGAATTTATGATAGTGATTTGGGATTGCACGAGCAGGAATGAACATTTAGCACTTTGCCTTGAGTTATGAATTTTCGATTGCAGTACCGTTTATGGCTTTCTTCCCCAGCCGGGACTGAAAAACGACAACCATGGATGGATTCTGGGAGAAGACGGAGCACCGAAAACAGGTTTCCGGTGGTCTTAATACAACTGTGCACATGCAGTCCCCCTTCAACCGTGGTCATTGCAGGTATCATGATCTGCACCGTAGATCAAACATGTCGACGCAAAACTTGTATTTATGAATATTTTTATGCAGAAATTAACCTCCGCGGTGAGGCCTAAATTGAACTCCCATGTACGCATTATCCTTTTTAAAAGAAATGGCAAGCTAAAGTTTGTCATTTTAATTTTTTTTTACTCTGGGTATGTTTGGCAATCAATAAAATTTTCCAATCTAAAATATTTTATTATTTATAATTATCCTTTTTTTAATTACATAACGATCTTACTTTTTAATCATTTATATGTAACTATATGTACAATTAACCTATATATTTAAATTTTATTTTCTTTAATATTCATGATCGCCTTTATTATATCCAATTTAAAATATTTTTACATAAAAAAATTTTATCTAAATTTTTTTTACTTCCGGAACATACCCCATATTTTCTAATAGGACTTTTCATATTTTTAATTCAAGAAAAAATCCGAGGTCATCTGTACCATTTTTAAAAATGGAATTTACTCAAGTACATTTGGACAACACTATAATTATGCACTGTAGGCCTATTGACTATGAATAAGAAATCTACTCCACTTATTATATTTAGAATTATTCATTTTATTAGCATATCGATTTTCATTCAAATTCAACATGTGTATGTGCCTCATCTTAAAATAGTACAAAATTAATATAATAAAATAATTTAATGTAAACATCAAGTTTAAAGTGATGTTTTCAACATTTAAACCGTCTAAAGCCTGATTTATATATATATAAATGATTATATAAAGTATTATTACATTTTAATATGTGCAGGGCTCATTTTGCAGCGGACTACATCATAATTATGGTGTAGTCCGTCTGCACATGATGAGTTGTCTTTAAAAGTATATGGTCATATTTATAAATATGATATAAGTTGTATTTAAATTTGAAACAAACCCTTAATGAAATGCAAAAAATGGAGCGTCGACAATTAAATTTATTATTTGCAGATATCATTCCTACTGCAAGTTCAGTAAAAGCCATTTCAAAAACTTAACAGATCATTACACAAAAGACTATAGATAGGTATTTCAATAATAAAAATAAAACAATCAATTTAACATAGATTTGACATATAATAAGAATTACAAGAAAGACCTAAAAATTTAAAAATTTTGGTTTTTAAAAATATTCCTAACATTAAATATATTAGTTTCTTTGGTTGGGTTATGGAAATTCTCGCTATAAATAATTAAAATTTTAATATTATAATAGAAAAGAACAAATACTTTGAAAGTAGAAAAATTTTCTAACATTAATAGACTACTTTCGTACCTTTTGTTAGATTTTGAAAATTTTCATGATAAATAATTTAAAAACTAATTTTCTAATATTATAATAAAAAATAAAAGAAAATACCTTAAAAACAAGCAATGTCTTGTGAACGTGGAAACTTTTACTTATAATAATAATAATAATAATAATAGTTTAGAAGATGCTATAATTTTGGATACGGCCAAAATACTCTTAAAATTTTTAAAAATGCTGAAGGTAAAAAACAACGCAAATCCTAATAAGTCCTAAGTTGGGTTCACAACCAGTGGCCATGCCACACGGATGGGCAAGTTTTTAAAATTACAAAAATCTTTTTTAAAATTTTAGAAAAAATGTTTAAAAATATAATCCTCACCAAAGGTACTGGCTCCCCGTTCTTAGCATATATTAGTTGAACTTATTTCACAGTTTGAACTTGGTCTACATCAGTCATTGTATTTTGTATTTTCTTCATAGTTCCATGTCTAGTGTTGGCCTATGCACGTGTCTCCTAATTAATCAAAATAGTTCTTACACAAAAACTGCATCCCCATGTTACGATTTGACCCAAATTAAGCATATTAATGACCACCATCTCAATAACAGACCCATCATTATACGTACTTCCACATGCATGACATAGATAACTATAATTCAACACAATATGACCTATGTCTAGAATGCTACACTAGCTGGCTAGCGAGGATCTCTTATTGCAGTAGAACCCAGACCCAGGATAATGGGCTTGGAAATTGGACTTCTGGTTGATGGGAAATTGCACTTATGTTCTATTTGCAATTTAATATGTGGACTTGAATTTCTAAGGTCTGGCCATGCTAACTCTTAGAAATTTGAGTGAGCCTATGGTCATATTGGTATTGTGGACTTTTCATATATAATTTTTTCCTAATATAGGGATCTATAGAAAAATTCTTTCTATCTTGTGAGGTTGGGAGTGTATTTGATTGTAATATTAGTTCTAATGTTGTATAAATCTCAACAAAAAAAAGTAAGTTTGGGATTACCACCGTAACAGCTGCCTGTCATTGATAGGAATTAGGGGTGTATATAAGGTTGGTTTTAATCCGAACTTGCTTAACCCAACCCAATTTATAATAAGGTTGGATTAGACATTTTGAAAAAATAAATTATATAACTCGATTTGAACCTACCTGATTTCAAAAGTGGGTTGGTTTGGGTTGGATGATTGTTAACCTGACTCGACCCAATTTCATATATTAGCGTATAATATAATAGATTATTAATAAATAATCTTACATTAGTACATTATACGTATGAATTAATCATACATTATTGCTTTCAAATAAAATTATTTAGTAATTACATCATTGTATAAGTCATAAATTGGAAAGTACTCCTATAAAAATGATTAACTTTTATTTTTCATATAAAATTATATTTTGAAAGAGATTCAATTAAGCAAAATGTTTTTAAAGATTACATATTTATTAACCTGAATTCTAACCCGAACCGAACTAATTTCTATAGGGTTAAAATAGAGTTGGGTTAAGGTGTAAAAAAATAAGGTTGAAAGTAAAATTGAATTGAGATTTTATAATATGGGTTAGAATTATGTTTACTCCAACGCGAATCAACCCGACCCGATTTACACCCTTAATAGGAATGCTTCAATTGCTCTTTAAAAATTTTTAAAACTGACTCCCAAGTTCTTGCTGGCTGTTGAAGTTTACATGTCACAACCCCTGCGACCTCTGTGACTGTGTACTCTGAGGTCTACACCAGTCATCAATCCAAGTGATCATAGAGAAGCGAGGAACTTAATTCATGGCTTAGACGGGATGTTGATATGGGATTAAAAAAAAAAAAAAAGTGGTGTTGTATATTGGGAGTATCTAAAATTATATACAATTTTGGAAACATTGTATTGGAAATAAGAAAAGTAGGTCATTTTTTTTTAGAATAAAAAAAAATACTTTTAGAAAATGGATAATTTAATCATGTCTTATACCATCCATATTCCATCGTAATTGTGAACCGAATCCTTATTTTTACATGCAAAAAAGAGTTTATAATTTGAACTCAGCTGTCATGCCCACCTGCCAGTCCTATCAAGGTGGCTTTCAAAATGTTAAATGAACACATACCCATGAATAGTCGATTTATATTTAATTAAAAATAAAAATAAAAATCAACCAAACAATTGATTGCATGGAATCAAAGCCCACTTCAATAGTCTCTTCTTTGTTTCTTTCATTCTTCTTTTTTGTCTTAGCCAACCTGTCATCAGCTGTAATATGTTATTAGCACAAGCGGAAAAACCACAAGCATTCATTGAACTTGTCAGCATGTATGCAACAGCTGGAGCTTTTCATACGAAGCCCAGAATTCTTTTTAAACAATTCCTAAGCCCATGTTACTTAGACAACTAGAAATAGCTTGTTTTCATGTGTTAGAAGCGTTGTCTATCTCAATTACGCCAGAGAATGCAGATTCTTTCCTTTTTGGAATCCTATTCCATAAAAGCAGCAATCTAAGATATACCATACGTAATTAAGTATCTATGTTTTAGAAACACGTCAATAACTCAATAGAGTTTTGTTTATGGGATTGAGCTTGGTATCTTCCAGAATAAATCCAAGAACTTATGCATTAATCAGACTCCAAGCCTATCTCGGTCCTACTACTGTATTATGAAATGGATTTTAACTTACCATAATAAAAGATATATCATTTAGGTTTCGTTTGGCGTAAGGGGTGTAACCACATCGGGTTATTCAGGTTAGAGGCTAACTTTTATCATAACTACTTAAAAAAAAATCTCTCTCCTAATTCACTTATAGAAAATCTTAATCCTAACACTATTCCATGTAACATAAGCGGATTGAATTTTGGATTGTTAACGGGTTATTAACAGTGTGAAAAAGAAAAAAAATAAAAATGATAAACTAATTACTATGTAATTTACATTATAAGCAAAGGCTTCTGATACAATCATCTAATTGAATTTTAAACATGAAGATATATGCATTCTTAATTCACATGTTGGTTTCATTATTGAGAAGTATGTATGTAGTTTTAACTCTTTATGGGTTATCAATAGTTTTGTAGATTGATAAGTCAAATGGGTTGTATTATCTAGTCGGCGGGTTGAACAAGCTTAAACTATGACCAATGCATTTAATTAAATATGTTATACAAGTCATATAAATGAGTTTATGAGCTAAAGATCCACGAAATACTTTTATGAAATCGAGTTTCATAGAAGCAATTTCGTGAAACCCTTTTCATTTTTGAAATTTTGATCCTTGATGAAAAATCTAATCCATTCATTGTATTTAAAACCATTTGTTTAGGTAGGAGACCAAGTTTTATCTCAATCCAATATATGGATAGACCACATTTGCTAAAAAATAAGTGTATTCATGTGTAAATTATGAAAAATGCTTAGATCCATTCACACGTTTATTAGAATATAACAATACTTTATAGGATCATTTATCTATATATTATTGATATTTTAGATGGTTTAGATATTTAAAAAACTACTTTAAAGTTGATATTTTAATATTAAACCATTTTATTAGGTTGATTTTATATATTTATAGATGTGACCAATATACAGTGAAATTAAAAAAATAAATTTTTTTTCAAGATACTATAAATGATGCAAAATATAATAGATGAAGTAGATTTTTTTTTTATCAATTATCAAGATTTTAAAAATAGAAAGAATTTCATAGAAGACATGTTTCATAGAAGTGTCCCCGAAAGACCCATAGCCCACAACCCTATTACACCTTAGAAGTAGCATTTAATCGACTTAACCTACCAAAAGCACCATTCGTTTGTGAGAAGCTAATTAGGCGAGGTGTGTTTGGTAAGGTACAAAAAATGTAAGTTAAAACTTTTTAACATAACACTTTTCACATTATATAATTATCCTATTTCTTAATCATTTATTTATATATTTTAATACAACTATCCTACTCTTTAATCATTTCTATACAACTAATCTATTTATTTTAACGTTATTTTTTTACTCCTTATCATTTCCTCTATTATAACATACATTTTCTTTTATTTTGATAATTTTTATTCTAAAATTTTTTTATGCAAAAGTTTTATCACTTCTTAAACACACTATTTTCTACAAACAGCAGGATGTGCTATGGAAGTTTCAAAGTTTCCGAATGAAGTCTTATTTTGATCAAAACAACCCGGTTCAACCGGCATCTGGCGGGGCAACCAGTTTTGATAACATTGGCACGCATTCATATCTAGTGTTGCCCTCCATATGCATGTGCTGTCTCCACAAAAATAATTCTGCCACCTTTATCAAAAGGGAAAAAAAAATTTCTGACATGGAAACCTGTGCCATGTTAAGGTTTGAACTAAAAACGTATTCATGGCCACCATTTTCAACAACAGACCCATCGTACTGTAATTGGTTACAACAAGTATGACCTATGTCGATAGCACGTGCAACTAAGCTTCTGTCGTTGCATTAGCCTGGAACTTATTAATGCAAGCAAGAGGAATAAAATATAGAAGTTATCCATATAATATTTTGTTGTTAAAGATATGGCTTTTAGAGTTTTGAAGTTTGTCATGGAAATTGATCTTTTAGTTACTGGTTTCCCGAATTTGAATCCAGAGAACCTCTCATTTTAGGGGCTACCTGAATGAGTATGTAATCTATTCTACTATTTACATTTAAAGTTAAATATAGAAAATCAAGCTTCATCCCAATTAAAGGGAGTGCTCTTGGCGCCCATCTAATATAAGTGTAAAACATAATTGATGCGGACTTAACTCGGTCCCTCTTTCCTAATCTGGGTTGGCTCTTGATCGAGCCTCAATAGAGTGGACCTTGAGCCCTAGTTACGTTGGACACCTGTTACAACGCTGCAGCTGCCTATTTCAAATTGGCCCTCTACTCCCTTCATACACAATGAGAGAGACGCTGCATTACGGGTGTTAATGCTCATTGTCAACCAATCAATTCACTTGTCTAACCTGTTTATAAATGAGTTTAGATTAAAATTTTCGAATAAATTATTTAGGATCTGCTAACCTCTTTAACTATTTAAAGAAATAACTGGATTATAGTTGAGACTTTACAATTTGATAACTCGTGCAATAACCGATTTAATCCATTTAACCTATCAAGCAGTTTATAACTCATTAAGAATTTCTAAATCTATTTCTCTATTTTGATTTTCTATATTTATTTTCATCTATGAATTTACAACGTCCATCATCATCCCTTTCTGCTATAATTTTTCTTCCCTCTCCACCTCTCTCCCGTTCGCTTTGTCTTCCATCATCCCCTTCTCCATCTCTCTTCCCATTTTCACCTTTTTTTTTCTCCTCTCTCTCTCTCTCTCTCTATATATATATCTTTCCATCCTCGTTTCTGATTGTAAAATTCTGTGAATTTTTTTTTGATTGGTTTCGATGACGATAAAAGATATGTTTCTATGCTATTGATTTTGATAATGTGAAATTGTGTTTTGGAATCTTAAATGAGATTTTAAAAAGTAGGGTGTGTTTGTGGATTATAATTTTTGAGTTTATAATACTAAATATGATAAGATTAAGCTTGAAATAAATGGATAACTTGAAAATGGAATATGCTTATTGGAATACTTGGAACAATTTTGGAATATGTCAAATTGATAACTTTACTTGGAATAATCAAAGAATATGCTCTTTGAGATATGCTTAATTTTGGGTTGGAATGCTTAATTTTGAAATATACTCGACAAAAACACAAATTTTAAGGAGTTTGAATATACATGGAGACATCTTAATCTATTATTTGGGGCATGTTTCATGTGATCAAAATGCTATTGAAGAAGGACATGAGAGAGCTAGAAGGCAATCTAAAAATTGCACAAAATACCCAAGTGCAAATTTAGGAGACTCCAAAGTATTTCATTCTGAGATAGTTTTCTATGGAGGTTCAGAGGTGAAGTCGAAGTTGCAAATTCTTAAAGGTATTACTGTTGTGCATTCAAAGCTATAAAGTGTTGATTAATTGAAGAGTTGCTACTCTTGCAGATTTGCTAAACCGGTTTATTTTTAATTTAAAGTTTTGTTTTTTGTATTATCTTAGTATTGACGGTGATTAAACTAAAGAGAAAGGTTGTAATACATTGGTGTTGATGGTAATCAAACAAAGAGGAAGTGAATCAAATTGTTGATTACTTCATGAGCCTATCTAGAGTTTAGCACCATTTCAAAAGATAGTTGAATAAATTGTACCACTGTAACTTGTGTGTGAAAATTGACTAATGGAACCCAAGTAATCATACTTGCAGAGTGGAGTAGAATAGGAAGATTCGAATTACTATATATGTTTTTGTCTTTGTAGTTTGATTTCATTGTTGTGGTTTTTATTTTTTGCTTGATTCACATTATTTTACCAAAATTTTTTGAGTAGCCATCACATGGGACCAACACTGATTATTCTTCCTTTCTCTGTCGCTATCAGTGTTTCTCCCCATGCTGGCACATTAAATATACACACCGCTCTTGATAAATATTTGACCATACCATGTATCCTATCAGCATGGATTAATTCACTATGATAATTGCAAACAACATATACTCAACTTTAAATTAGCTTGGTTTTGACTTATTTGCACATGTATACATAACCCGTTAACAATCCACGAACTTGTTTATTAACCAGGTTATAAATAGGCAAGAGTTGAGGATTTTTAAATTGATTAATAAATAAATCGAGATTGAGATTTTTTTAATGGCTTAGAATTAATATTAGACTCTAACTTGTCAAACTCGACCCATTGACAGCCCTATGCTACATAAACTTCCCATTTCATTATGCCTAATGCCATTACATCCATTATATGTTTCTTTTAATAGCTAGATCTCACTTACTACCATGTTCGAGCATACGATACAGTCGTCTTCTCTCATAAATTCCCTAGGAAAAGCTTAGATTAGTCGACAAATTCCTATTGACAATATTCACAGTAGACTTTGACAGATTCCTATTAACAACAATTATCTAGATCTTAAGCCTAGATTTTCTTTATTTTGGAGCCTCAAATTGGATCATAATTGAATGAACTTAGGTATTATCTTTCAAAATGAATTCTATTTATCAATATGATGGAGTTCTAGCCACTAAAGATGTTGTTGCTGCACATTTAATGCTCCAACTTTAATGATTTTTAACTGTTATAATGTAAAGTAAAAGGCAAAGTTGATTTTAGGTGTAATTTTACTCAAGCCGACAATGAATTCAACTTGTGATGAGACTTTTATTGTCTCTTAAGTTTAGGTAAAGTTAACTTATAGTGAGACATCACTTAAGTAGTAGGTGAAGTCTTCTTGGTATAAGACTTCACTCTACTAAAAATTTTTGTCTTCTTTACTGCCGCTTAAGCTGTAGATGAAGTCACTTTGAGGGGAAGTGGGGCTTGACTCAAGTTGATGGTAAAGTTTACAACTTCACTGTATTTAACTTGTTGCATATGGACGTGAGTTCTTAAAAAATTTGATTGATTTTATATTCTCATGATCTGGTCCATGTCTTTCTATATCTAAGGATTCAAACTAGATGGTTATGGATGTTATATAGCACTTTGATATTTTTACCATAAAAAATTTATGTACATAATTGGAGACTTAGTATCTGACCATACTTATTCTTATTTATTAGATTCCCTTTTAAGAGTATTTCAGTAGTAATCATTAAAATTAAACTAATCTTTCTTACTCACAAGCATAAAGTTTGTAAATAATTTTTTATTGAATATCTCATTTAAATATAATATGAATATTTCAATTACTCTTTCGAATTTTAAAATCCATATATTTTATTTAAGAATGTGTTTGGAAGGTGATAAAACTCTTGATGAAAATTTTTTTATGTAATTTTTCTAATTTGTAGAAAATAATGTAATATGATAGGGGTAATGATGATCAATAAAGAAAATAAAGTTAAAATATATAAGTTGTTGTGTAGAAATAATTGAAAAATAAGATAGTTATATAGAAAAATGTGAAAAAATGACTAAAAAATAGGGTAGTTGTAAAAAGTAAAGAGTTTTAGTTGGAAAAGTTTGATGATTTTCCAAACAATCCCTTAAAATATTCATCATTAAAATTTATTAAAAATATTTTCAGTGTATCATAAAAAAATTTTAAACTTTGTTACATTATTTTAATACTTGAGCTTCAGCTACACCAAATATAACTTAAGAGTTTAAGTCATAGGAATCAAAATATTTTTATTTATTTAGTTTAGCTTCTTATCGCTTCCATCTACTTATCAGGCGTAAGCCAATAAACTTTGGCCCTTAAATCTGAGATATTCGCTTGCCTCCCCCCTTCAAGAGTAATTTAGTTCGACAGCACAGTCTCAATGCAGTTCATTATTTTTTAATTTTTAAAATATTTTTTTCAAATCGAAATCTTTTATCGCGTTCGTCCTATACATTAATTTATTTATCACTTTAAAAATCATCTGCATTCCAAAATTTATTTACTTTATATAATTATAAAACATAAATTTTTAGTAAAAATTATTTTCAATAGCATGATAAAATAAGATACGTTAAACAAAATAAATAGTTTAATTTAAAATTTTAAATAAAAAAGTTGCATGGAGGCTATACGTAGCTAGATGGTATTGAACCATTATTCATGCTTCAGTGGTACCCATAGCTCTGAATATTTCAAGAGGCCCCATTATATACATTTAGCTGTATATATGTTTTAACTTATAATATTTATTTTCCAATTTTAATTTAATTTTCTTTGATTTTCTCTTCATAGACATATTTTCTTAAATGCATTTAATCCATATACCAAATCTTCTATCAAAAAAAAAAAAATTCCATATACCAAATCTTGCCATTTTACATGTTCATTTCTGATTTTAAAAATTAATTTTTTAAGAAGTGAAAAATGACTTATATGCTCGTAAAATTGATGATTTAAAAAAAATAAAACTAATAGAAAAACTTGGTATATGGATTAAATGCACCTAGAAAAATATGTTTGCGAAGAAAAATAATTTTTTTTTTAAAAATGAACATTGTAAATCAAGCATATATACAACTCATTGTATATAAATTGGGCTTCATATTGTAAATCTGGCATCCATCTCTTTTGCCGACCCTAACGCTTAATGAAAATCCAATCCACCCTATCCATGTATAATCTTTTGTTTAACTAGGAAACTAATTTCTATCTAGGTAAATGATTTCATAAATTATTAGGATAATTTGCAAATATAATTGTATAATTTAGGGTTTTTCTAAATATACCAACTATGTTTGACTTTAATCCCAACTATATCAACTATGTTTTCAAATTCATAGATATGCCTATAATGTTTGCAGTTAATTCTAAAAAATCCAATCAACGAGTTAATGCCGTTAGTTAATATGTGAAGTTATTAATATGTCCATCAAATGTTAGACATAATTAAAAATTTAAATGTTATAAATCACCAATGCCTTAATTATACATGAACTCTAAATTTAGATAGCTATAATTTTATTTTTTCTTATTTATAATAGGGGTCTTTTAGACATTTAGAAAATTTTAATTGATAGTTTTTAAGGGAATAAACATTTTTGGTATTAATTGCAAACATAGTGAGTATACTTGGAATTTTAGAAACATGGTGGATATATTTGGAAAAATCCCTATAATTTAACTATAATTGCAAATAGGAATTTTTGCAAGTATGCCTACAAATTTTGACAAATATTGAAACCATATCTCCAAGTTTGCCAAAATTGCAAAATTGTTACAAAGTTTACATAAATTGAAAGTGTCCTTTCCGTTATGATGCAGTTATATTTCTTTTATAAAATAACGATAACGCACCAAGTAGTACGCTTGCAATTTTTGCATATATTGTAAGCATATTTGTAAGAAATATAAATTAATAATATAGATAAAATATATAAAAAATGAAATAGAAAATATGTCTACAATAGTTGGAACATTGCAAGTATATTACTTGGTTTAAAAGTCATTTTTGTTAAATCTAATGATGTCCTAACAGAAGGGATATATTTGTAATTTTATGTATACCTTATGACTATATTTACAATTTTGGCAAACTTAGAAATACATATGTAATATTGGTCAAATTTTGTTGGCATATTTGTAAAAATTTCTTGCAAATATATTTATATAATTTCAAAAATTACAAATAATATCCATATAGTTTGACTATAATTATAAATATACTCATGCCATCATAGTTCTGTGAAGGGGTTGTTATGACTTGGGGTATATTATACAACTATGTGAGCATATTTGTAGTTTTGAAAACTAAATGAGTACATATAGTTATAAAATTTGCATAGATTTACAAATATATCCACGTCGTATTGATACAGTGAAGCTATGGCGTGGGTAAATTTACAATTATGATCAAACTATGTGGGCATTTTATAATTTTTAAAACTATATGGTATATTTATAAATTATTCAATTATTATTATATAATAATAAATTTATAAATAAATCTAAGCATTTTTCATAATTTATACATGATTATTCACATTTTTAGTAGATACGACCCACTTAGAAATTTTGAAATATGATTTTGACAATTGTTAAAACATGTAATGTTAAGCAAAATAAATAGCCAAGATTTTAGTTTAGCTCAAACGGGAGGTTGTATAAAGAAATCTTCTATGGTATAGAGTACCTTTGAAGTAATAAGGTTAAACACAAGTTGCACTAATAATTAGAGGTCTCCACTTCAGGAATGCAATTAATATAATCGACTAATATGACATTTCATTAAGATAGTTTAATTAATTCCGTTTCATGATGACTACTGATATGCGAGCATTAGTAATAGCCATCAATTCTCATGAATAATAACTTAAAAAGATATTGGGTACATCCATGCGCTGTTCCATTTTGGCCAACCTTAAAATTCATTCCGTTTATTTCATTGAAGATACTAAAAATTATTTTCTATCAAAGTTTTGAGTGGTCATACCTGCTTTAAAATATTTATAAAAATATATAAAATGTGAAAATCGCTTAGATTATTCATTCATAGCTTTATGTATGAAGAACGAAAAGGTTTTAGATGATAGAAATATTGGATTAATAACTTCAAAATAGACATATAGATGACGCAGTAAGATTGCAATAATATTTTGGTGCAGTGGCATGCACGGTGGGCATCTTCACCCATGGTTGAGGGTTCAAATCTCCCCACCAACAGGCCCCCTTAGTTGTTGTGAGAGTTTTAATTTTCCTTTAGTGACGGGGTCTGTGGAATTTTTCTCCGTATTATGAGAATTTTGAATATATTTGATTATAATATCTATTGTCCTATTGTATATAAGAGATTAAAGAAAAAAAATTTCAGTAAAATTTCACATTTTTATTACTTTTATGATGAGGTTCATGTAAATACTCGATTTGGATGAAACTTATTATCATAGTTAAGTGAATAATTTTAAATGTAATGTATGAATTTAATTTTGATTTAAATATTAAAGTAGGTCAAGATAAGATTACAACCCTTAAACACATCGAGGTATGATAATGTGGAAGTATTTGATCATATGAAAGTATTTTACAATTATACATTAACCAGTATGCAAATTTAAATATCTAAGTCATCCATTATTTATAATTAATTAGGTAAACTAACCCCATTAAACATAATGAATAATGGGTGGAATGGATTTAGGAAAGTGTTATGGTTGAAAAACTAAAAGATTTTACATTTACATAGCCATACTTACAAATATTTTGAAAATTAATAGAAACGTCTTCAACAAGTTTCAGGTCATGGGCTAGACATAACCTCAATTTACCAAAAAGGCAAGATATGAGCGAAAAATAAATCCTTTCATTATTTTCTATATTTTTTGTCATTATATCTTGATTGTAAATTTATTCACTGTATCTATCACTGTAACCAATTAATTTTTTATGGTAAATTGCATGACTATTCTCTTTCTGAGTTTTGCCTTGTCCTATGAGAAATGGAGTTTTTGCACCTGTATATCCATAGTTGGAAAAAATTGCAAGAGCATCATGACTTTAGAGAAACTGCAACCTTACCTACCTAGTTTGCTTGAAATTGCAAGCTTATCACTTTAATTAGGGGCAAGTTAATTGGTGTTGCCAATTTTATTAAAATGAAGAAAATGCCACTATGAATAAATTTTTTGAATTTAATGAATATATGTTTTTAATGGGGTATGATTATATACAACACGATGTATTTAAAACTAAAATACAACATTTATTTTATTTTATTTTATTTATTTTATTTATTTTTCTTCATAAGTATATTTTTGTAATTGTATTTATCCATATACTAATTTTTTCTTTTTATAATACTTTTACATAAAATCATCAATTTTAGGGGTATTTAAGTCATTTTATCCTTTAAAAACTTGATTTTTAAAAAATAAAAAATAAAAATGTAAAATTATTATAAAATGGAAAAACTTTGTATATAGATTGAATACACTTAGAAAAATAAGTTTATGAAGAAAAATAAAAAATATAATGGGTATTCAAGTCATTTTCATCCTTAAAAAATGATTTTAAAAAAATTTAAAATAAATATGTAAAAGTTCACTTAAAAAAGTTTATGAAGAAAAATAAAAAAAATATAACATGCTATCATTTTTCACCCTTAAAAAATTAATTTTTAAGAAATAAAAAATAAATATGTAAAAGTATTGTAAAATAACAAAACTTTGCACATAGACATTTAGAAAAATAAGTTTATGAAAATGATTAAAAATATAAATAAATATAAAAATAAATGAATATTATATATCAGGATAAAATACATTATGATGTATATAATCGAGCTCCATTTTTAATGATGATTTTCATTGAGGTTTACTATTATTAATTGGGTTACATAAAAAATAATTCCACGTAACCCATTGATATATTAATTGTTGATGCAACATCCAAACTGTTCATTGTGTTTAACATCATTCGTTTTGCTATGAGAACAAATTTTATACAAATCAAATATATAGATGACCACATTTGCTTAAAAATGGATATACTCATATGTAAATTAAAAAATATTTAGATCTATTCACGTATGTATTAGAATATAATAATAATAATAATTCATCAAATCATTTTTCCACATAATAATGATATTTTATATGGTTTAGATTTTGATTTTGAAAACACTATTTTAAAATTAATATTTAGCATTAAACCACTTTGTTATATTAATTTTATACATTTGTAGATAGATGCCAATACATTGACATTAGACAAATGAAAGAATTTTCAAAATAATATAAATGACGATAATATAATGCATGAAGTGGATTTTCTATTAAACATCAAGATATTAAAAATAGAAGCAATTATACGAAGGAGGGGTTTGATAGAAGCATTTTCAATTTTTATTTTTATTATTTAAATACTTATTTCATATTTTGTTATTTAAAAATTTTTGCAATGATTTTTACAATATTTTCGTGACTTTAATAAAATTTTGACACGCATTACCCCTGACAGAAGTGATACGCCAGCAATATTTACGGACGTCTGCAATTACAGGCAAACCATGTAGTTATAAACGAGATTTCTACTTCCGAAATTTCCCCTGAATTATGTTGGTAGGAATGCAAAAACACTTATGGACAATATATAATTAATTCACGGAAGCATTATCGACACGTAGGTACCACCATATATATAATATTCGCCGGAAGAGATGAGCTATATATGCTGTGTGCGTCACAACTTCCACATGCTATATGCATATATACAACCACCTCATGCAGACAAAAAGCTTACGTACTAACAATGAGTATGAAACGACAAAATAATTATTCTATTTTTCTTTTGTCTTTAATAACTAGGGTAATTTATAAATATATTCATTTGGTTTGATCATAATTGCATAGTTTCAGAAATTATAAATAACATTTATACAGTTTGACCATAAATGCATATATATTCATACCATTATAATATTGTTATTGCATCGTCACGACATGAGTGAATTTGTGAAAACTAAATATACTCACTAAATGTTTGAAATTGTAAATATACCTATGCTGTAACGGTATAGTAATAGTGTCATAACAACGTGGGTATATTTGTAATTATGGTCAAACTATATGAGAATATCTATAATTCCTGAAATTATGTGGATATGTTTGAAATTATGGTTAAATTAGGTGGGTATGTTAGCAAATCACCCTACTTATTATCATGATAATATATGTAGTATTGTATGCATGCTCTAGGATCCTGATTCCATGCTCTCGAGACTTAATGCTCCTGGGTGTATATACCCGTTTTTTAATATTTTTTCTGAAATTTTTTTCATGAAATTGTTAATTTAAGTGCATTTAAAATTACTAAAAGACCACTAATTTTTAAAAATCCGAAGAAAATCTAAAAATCTCTAAAAATGGTAAAAATTGATACACATATTAAATACACTTAAATTAATAGTTGTGTAAAATTTTTTTTTTATAAAAGATAAAAAAAATTAAATATATGTACCCGAGGGGAGCAGTGAGGGAGCATACAACCAGGTTCCCATGCCGCGTCCGTCGAATATGCTTTTCTGCAATTCACGGGCATTACACTACGGGGTCCGTACGTGACGGAAATAAGTTGCTGGCTCAAGCCTTCCTCAGTCCAACCGATCACGTGCATTGCAATTTAAGGTCCGTGCGTGAACCAAATTACAATAATATTGGACCCACCCCAATAATCATATCATATAATATATCACCCATTTTTAACCAATTCACGTGGCCTGGAAATTATGTCTATCTTGGCAAGAAATTGGATTTTTTTGCGCAAGCTACCGCAAATGAAAAAACGTGGAATGATTAATTATGCGATGTATTCAACTTGCATGTGACATGGGGATACCATAGGGTTCCATTTTGGACACCAAAGATATGCATTTTACCATTTTACCGTACTCGAATTTTCTATGGGTGAATAAAAATGGAACCTACCATACCTATAAAAAAAAAAGTGAAATCTATCTCAATTACGAAAAGCAGCTGGGATTGCCTTTTACATCAGTTGAAGAGCTGCAACCTTATCTCGGAGAATATTTAATAACACTGACGTTTCTTCTTTTTGAGAGTTTTTTTTTTTTTTTTTGAAAGATAATAACATTGACGTTGATAGGAATCTCTCCAATAAAAATATTTAATACCATTTGAAAGTGCATATGAAATTGTTAAAATTTGATAATTTTGGGCAAATTCCACATATACTCATGAATTTTACCTATAATGTTATTTATACCTAAAATTTTTTTAAAAATTCAAATATACCTATATGTTCTACCCAAATTCAAATATACGTATGTATTTTACCTAAAAATTCATTTATAACTGTGACCATTTGTAAAATAATGAATATGCTCAAATCCTAATCATAATTCTAAGTGAAAAATTCATATTCAAATAAACTATTGCCACTTTTGTATAGCTATATAATTATACTTTTACCTTTATAGAATCATATGTTATTCGAATGCAAATTTTTATTTACGTATTTATAATTAGGTTTTATGCATATTTGACATTGATATTGGGCTGTGAGTATGAACAAAATTTTAAACAAAATACATACATATATATAGAATCTTTGAAAGTTCATAAGTACAAGTGGTAGAATTTATAGGTATACGTGAAATTCGCCCTAAATATATGCAAAACTTTCAAAGTATTTATTTTTTGACATCATAACTAAATGAGGAAAATACTTCAACATTATGGGTAGCATTAACGAAATTTGATAACCGATTTTGGCCAGCTTTGATGATTAATGAAAATTTAATTTACCCGTTGTATTTAAAAACATTTGTTTTATTATTCATATCAAAAATCATTTTAATTAAAGTATTTTTAATGTAAATTTCAAACAAATTTTTTGTGTGGGCCTCACATGCCTAAAAATATTTATTATCATAAATCAAAATTCACTTTTCTATAATTTCATCCATTTTTTCCACCTTAATTATTGATGTGAAATCTACTCCTTTCATTAATATTAAAATTTTTTATATTGTTATGAAAGCCTCATCATTTGTCTAGTATTATTGTGCATAAGTCCTTTCTTAAAATTTTTAAAATTTTAAAAGACATATTTGGATCCAAGGATAAAATTTTTAGATACACATTTTTTCTTTTAATTACTTTTTGAATTTCTAAAAAATAATTCTCCTTGTACTTACAATATTTACCCATAATTTCTAATATATATACAATGTCTCACAAATTTTTCTGATACGCATAACATTTCTCTCTAAATTTCTATGGTACTATGCAGTAAACAAAAAAGTTATTTACCTATCTAAAGGATAATTTTTTTTCATTTAAAAATTTCTAATTTGAATGATAAGGCCTCAACATAAGTCTTGATGATTTATTATCATTAATTAAGTGATATTAGAGATAAATCTTTTTAATCAAAAAATTTTAATAGGTAGAATCGTATTGGTATGATAGGAATTTTTTAAACATTTTAAACACATTAAAAATTAGGAGCAAATGTAATAAGCATACTCAAAACATGAATTTTTACTTTCTACAATCAAAAGTACTGTTCTTCCATGAGTTTAAAAAATTATATGTGTAATAAGTGGTACACTCTAGCATATTCGGATAAATATGGGTGAATCAATAAACACTTCAAATATTTAAAAGAAAAGCGGGAAGCAGGTAAAAGACACCGATTGTACCATACAACACATTTTTTTTTTTTTTTTAAATCACTGACCGTCTGCTTATCTGAGTCAATTCACTGAATAATAAGCATGGTGAGCTTTCAAAAAAAAAAAAAAAAGCATAGTGGTTAAACATGTGGACCCACATACATTGGCAGGTAGGGAAGTCGACCCAACAGTGCCTTATATCTGACTGACGAAGACCGTTAAATCAGGACCCTAACCCCACAATAAAAAAGTGAGGAAGCCGGCCTAATTTCTTCACTTTCAACGGCCAGAAAGTCCTCCCTCATCATTTTATCCATGTGCTGATGCTGCTGCTGATGGTGTGGCCCACTACAGAGCAATTCACAGCAAGATCTTCAACCCCCCCAACCAAACCATCCATCCAAAAGCAGGGGAGGGGTAGATTTGATTCACATCCGTCCGATCAGAGGATTATTTCTTGATCGAAGGATAAAATCGGATCAACGGTTCGGATCACACATTTTCGCACGTATGATTAATGGCCAAGGTCCTTGACACGCGTGTGACGTCAGTCGCGCCTTATCGGTAGTTTTTTTCATTGGCCATGATTTGCGGGCAGCACGTCCATCGCTTTGCGGAAGTTGGGACGACTGATCGTTATAGTACTCCGCACCCTCGCAATGCAATCTGCGCGAAAGTCTTGCTTCGAATAGACGAAATGCTTTTTTAAAAATATCATATTGGTTTTTCTCAAGCTTATTTTTGAATTAGATATTTCAAATTTTGGATTCTTTTATTTCTGTTATAATTATGTTCGTAGAGAAAAATTCTTCAAATCCATATGCGAATTGAGAAAGACAAGAATAAGATCTTGCATTACGATATTCACACATAATTTCTATTATTATTTGAGATGCAGATGGCCCAGATCATTTGGAAAATTGCAATATTCTTACAGCGGCTAAAGAAAGGGGCAGCATATCCCAGCGCTCCTCCGGAGTAGGAAAGGTTATACCGTTGAACCCTCGTGGCACGAGCCGCAACTCAAGGCTATCGTGCCTAGCTTTCTAACAGCACGCGTGACTGTTCGTGAGTTCCCTTTTCGTCCGTCGCGATTAAAATTGATTGTCCGTCCCACAAGGGACCCCAACATCTGAAACACCCTGATAATTGATCGATTTGACGATTTTTTCATCATATTCCAAGTCCCTTTTCATTCCCGAAAAATTTAATTTTTTACGTATCATCGATTCTCGACAAATTTTGATAGATATAAATATCAATAATACTTCTATAAAACTGGATTTTATAGAAGTGATTTTGTAAAAAAAAATTATTTTTTAAATGTTGATTCTGGGTGAAAAATTCAATTTATTTATTATATTTTTCATCATCTATTTAATTAGGAGATCAATTTTCATCCCTACGTAGATGAGCCATATTTGCTCAAAAACGCTTAGATCCATTTATACAATATATTAGAAGGTAATAATACTCTATAGGATCATTTACGTACATATTATTGATATTTTAGTTAGTTTAGATATTGAAAAATTACTTTAAGATTAATATTTTAATACCGAACTATTTTATTATGTTGATTTTACACGTTTATAGATAAGACTTATATATGTTGAAATTAAAACAATAGAAAAGCTTCTAGGATACTATAAATGATGTTAAATATAATAGATGAAGTAAATTTTCTATCGACTATTAAAATTTAAAAAATGAAGGAAGTTTTATAGAAGAATAGTTTCAAAGCATCCGTATAAATATTATGAATAAATAATACAAAATTAAAAAAAAAAAAAACTCTTCTTCCGGAGGTATCAGTTGGATGGAAGTACGTACATCGCGACAGAAATAAAACGAACCTCTACGTGCTGGCCACCCATGCTAGTAAGAAAAGATAGCGGCATGAAAAGGCTTGCTTTTATAGAATATTACAGAAACGCCAACCTTCCATTTCGGGGGCCTTGTAACGCTGTAACGAGTATGATCCGCCGGAGTGAGATGGGACGGTAATTTGGTAAGGACAACGTGAGAAGAAGCCGCAGTAATTGGTGGATTGGATTGATAAAGCGGTTTCCGCCGAGAAAAAGGCGACGAAATCGCCAGAAGTCCTTGCACCAACAGCGTCCATCGTCCATTTCGATTTGTTAGGACGAAGGGGTGAAAATTTTAAAAGAATAGAAGAGGGAAGATGAGAAGGTGATTTTTATTTTTGAAATGAGAAAATGATGAGATCTGATAAAATAAAGTTAAAATTAAGAGCTTATTAACAACTTAGATGGAATGAGAATGAAATGAAATGCCCCTTTTACTTCAAAAGTATTTTTCACTTCAAAAAATAACATCATTTTTTAAAAAGAATTTCGTACAATTTTTCATAACTTTTCTTAATTTTTATACAACTTTTATTATTCTCGATATATAGCAATACTTTTTCTATCATACATTTTCATGTCATTCTCACCAAATCTTTCATTATCCGTAAAGGATGTGAAAAAAAATAATTACAATATAAAGATAATAATAAAGACAAACCATCGGTTGTGAGAATTTATTTTATTTATGTTTTTTTAACTTTTATATGTTACCAAAGGTACGTATCCTGAAAAGTCCACATATCAACAGCTTCAATCTTGGATTTGTTAGGATGAACTGTTAAAATTTGAAGGGGTTAGGACAACGGAACAAAGATGGATATCGTGTGCTGGATCATGGATGCCTGCCCGCCATTTTCTGCTGTTCTTGGGGCAATTCCCCGGTCCTGTAATCATCTTCATAATGCAATTCCATGCAAAGCACCGACAGGTATAAATATTATGTTTTTTTTATTGGAATTATTCATTTGTACGGGAGAAATAAATGAAAAAGTACGGATGATGTATAATTTTTGCTCATTTTGTGCAATTATTACGTCAACCAATCCCCCTTTTAATTTAAAATTTTATGTTTAAAAAATCTAAATCATTCATAATACTAATCCATATATATATATATACAGTTTAGTTAGCATTTTAAAAAACTTTTATGAGTAATATATCTACTTTCAAAATTCGAAAAAATTTAGTACTTACATATTCAGTGTAAAATGGTGTTTAATGTTTATAATGTGAGTAATGGTTCGATACTTACATAAAGGATGAAAAATCTATTCTTTAAAACCATTGGCACACCAACATTCACAATTGTGTTCCAGTAGATCTAAAAGCCAAAAACAAACAAATGGGAAAAATGAAAAATAAAATATAAAATACAAAATATTAAAATCTAAAATTCCATGATCGCCATAAAAAATTAACATTTGCTTCTTAAAAAGATGATTCTTACAAACAGCATCTAATCTATTTATTATGATGGGCCCTAACCTTGAACCATCCATGGTGCGAAACGTGCAAGGAAAAGCTAGGTTCTTAAAGTTTGAAAAATAATTTTATAAAAAAAGGAAGGAAATGTACGTACACATTTGTCGATCTTCTCATCCTGATCATGAGTTATGATTATTCAATACTTATAGTAAACCTAAAAAATTACCAGCATGCACAATTGTGGCCAGTTTCAAAAATTGCACCCATCAACCAACAAATGTTTCAGGAGGCGTGACCTCATGCGGTCCGGCCGTGAGATTTTTTTTTTTAAATTTTTTGATAAATATGTAAAGATAGTTGTGCTTAATTTATAAATCAAAATTTATCATTTATATATATTTTAAGTAATTTTTAGTTTTAAACACAGTAACATTTTCGTAATTAACTTTTTTGATGTTTTGCACCAACCAATGTTTCAATAACGTGTCCTACCTGTTATTGACTTTTTGATGATTTGCAAAGAAAAAAACACGAAGTAAAAATTAAATTATAAATACAAAACATTAAAATCTAAAGTTAATTCCATGATTGCCATAAAAAATTAACATTCACTTCTTAAAAAGATGATTTTATTAGTCTAAGATTCTTACAAACAGTATCTAATCTATTTATTATGATGGGTCCAATCCCTGGTGTGAAACGAGCAAGTAAATTAAAAGCTAGGTTCTTAAAGTTTCAAAAAATAATTCTATAAAAAAGGAAGGAAATGGACGTATGCATTTGTCCATCTTCTCATTATGATCATGACGTACGAAGAATCTGGGAGAGATGTGATTAGTGGTTGCCTTTGTTTATAGTATTTGCTAACTAGCTAATCGATTATCAGATGGGGTCCGGATGCAAATTAAAGGTGGTGGAGAGTTCTCCTGTGATCGATTCTTCTTTCAAAAACCAAAACGATCAATCGACGCTTGCACACCTGATCGATCAGCTGTGAAATTGTTTCCAGCTAGCTATATATAGCTGGATTCAATTCGATTCATCGATCTGCAGCTTCAAAATTCAACTAATAGACAATAGGTAGGAGATAATTACATGCATATTACGTGGTCGAATTGGCATGCATGCAAAAGGCTGGCGCATATGCAGCTGTCGACCAGATAAGAATTGGGAGGCTTGCTTTAATCGTGAGATAGACATTGCATGCAGATGACCATATATGTATCATCCAGATAAGAAAGTTTGGACAAAGAATAATAATAATATATGATGATGATGTGTTAGTCACTAATAAAATCGAAACAATTTTGATGTGGAAAGTTGATCACGTAAGCAGGCACAATTAACCACAGGAAAACTGAGTTATTTTTGCAACTGTACTTTTGTTTACAAAAAAAATTATATTCCGTTGCAAAAACCTTTTAGAAAATTTGTGGTTACAAGAACATAATTGACAAGTGAGCTTTACTATCAAATTATCAGGGCCTTAGCAACAAAATTATCATTTGGTTGCAAAATCATTTCTTCTTTGCAATCAGATTATGGTTAGTTTCTAATAGATATGGAATGTAAATAGTTAATAGAAACCACTCATATCGTTGAAGAAAACCAAGTCAACAGTTGTTTTCCTACTGCACCATAAGAAAATAAATTTTTGGTAATGCAAAAACCTGTTATTATATGTATTAGTTTATATAGGCCTGATTTTTTTGTGGCTGGGCGCATGGGGGTAGCCATGCATCCAGCCCAAAAACATATTTTTTAAATTTTTTTATTTTTTTTATGGACATGCAAAGTTAGATTATTTAATTTATGAATTAAGTTTTACCATTTTTGGATATTTTTAAGTATTTATTTTTTATTTTTAAATATAGTGACATTTCTGCAAGTTTCTATGTCAAATTGAATCTTACCAACAAGAGATCCACATAAACCAGCATTAGTAAAAAAGCCATATCACGCTCAGAGACTTCAAATCTATAAAACCATCAATTTTAAGTTGTACTCAATGAGAACTCGGGCTCCGCCAATACGAACTTTGTTGACGCCTAAATGAAAACCCTGCAGTCCATAATATGTGAAGATTAGCAAACAGAACCTATCTTTTTAAAAAAATTATTTTCAATACAAAAATATTATTTCAAACAAGATGAATGATTCAAATTAATTTCGTAAACTCATATCACTAAGTCCTAAAACAAGAGTTTTCACTTTTGTGAAAATTGGGAGACATTTCCCTGGATGGCTATCTTGTAAATTATAATAAAAATGTTTTTATTTAGTATAATAGACCTAAAATTCTAAGTGTAGCACCATATTGGTAAATGGCATTGTTGGAAGCATGCAATCACTTCCCATTATTATACTAGAGAAGAGCAATTGTAATTTTTTTTAATGAAAGGTATTAAGAAAATTTCCAGTCACCTTTACTGTGCCTTTGTCTTAGAGGTTGGAATGGAAGCTCTAAAAAATAAATACTATATTGGTCTTTACACATGGCATTAGATATACATACGAGGGACAAATCTATCTAACAACTATTGGTTAGCCCCTGCATCATGGAAAAATTTGCCAACGCATGAGCCACATGTTTCCAAAACTAGAAACATGGAAAGAGTACATCTTCTCATATGCCTACTCACTTCTTTAATTTCCTCCAAAATTCTTGCCATCCGAGATTTAACCTCACATTGTTCATTGAAGAACCTTATAAGCAGAAGAGAATCCATCTCAACAATGACCTCTTGATAAGAGAGTTGTAGTACCCTTTTAATAGCTAATAGGTTACCTTTAGCTTAAATATGTAAAAGATCAACCCACTCAGACCACGTCCAAAAATTAACAATTATATAGCAGCCTTCATAATCTAAATAACTATGCCCACCCCAACAAGACCAGCTCGTCTTCTACATCTTGCATCTAGATTGATTTTTACTTGACCAGCCAAGAGAGGTTTCCACCTTACTAGCAGATCCTCCATAAACAAAGAACCACTTGGGTTCAAATTGGCAATCTCAAATTAATGGAAAAACATAACACACCTATCAAGAGTATGCAAAATATTTTGGCCTTTTGCTTGTTAATCTAAATTGATTTATTGCCTCCCAAATCAACCATCACATTATCCGTAACTAATGGACTGATCTTTCATCATATTTGCTTAACACCAGCTTGCACAAATCAATAAGATGATTATTCAAGCCATACATTAGCTGCCTTCTCAACAAAGGATCAAAGGAGATCTTAATTTGTGGACATGCCCAAAATAAATGTCTTGCATCTTCCTCCTCATTTATGCAAAAAATATAAAGAGGTTGCACCCTCACATCCCATTTTGCTAGACTTTTTTTTGTAGGTAATGCATCTTTTATGATTGAGGGGAATTTAAGTTTCTATATTGAATGGAAAACTGATTGAAATTCACACAGTCCCCATATCTTGCCTATTCTATTACCCTTCCATGCCTAGATTGAAATTCTAACTCCCTTTTTCACTCAAACTTAACTCTACACACTCCATTTGATTCATCTAGCCAGAAGATCAAGTCCTCTTCATCCTATAAAGGTATAGTCACCATTTGAATAATTTTCCACCCTACTTCTCATACCACAATCCTCACCATCTCTTCTCAATCAATGAATATATGCACTGGCGCTTCTTTATTTATGTAATTAGGAAGAAGACAAGCACATTATAGCTTTACTTAGGTCGATTTATCAAAGAAGAACCTAATCTTTCTGTCATTTCCCAATCTTCAATGACAGCTAGTCTTTAGAAAATCTTTGCTACTAATACACATCTACAAGGGCAAGAAGAAGAAGCTCTTAGAGATTGTGACCACAAATTATCATCGGAGAAGTATTTGCCTTTTAACAACTAGTAAAACAATGAGTCTTGATTAGTCATCAATCTCTCAGCCTATTTTGTAGGAAGTATTTGATTGAAGGCTGAGAAATTGCTAAAATCCATTCCCCCACCATCCTTAGATTTACACATATTTTTCCATGTAATCTAGCCACTTTCTTTTGTCCATTATCTTTTCCCACAAAAAACAACTTATCATGACATTTATAACATCATAAAAATTCTTTGGCAATATGAACTTTCTCATTGTGTAGTTTAGAATAACCTCAACTAAGCTTTAATTAGCACTTTTCCTCATATGACAAAAGTTTATATTGCCATCCCTGAATCCTTCTCCAAATATGCTCTTTCAAATTTTGAAAAATATGTTTTTTTTGCCTTCCAGTCAAGGTTGGCAAACTAAGATAAATTTGAATTTCCTTCCCAAAAGTGCTAAATAGCTTCTCTACCTATTTCCTTGTTCAAACGATGAGTTTTTACTAAAGTAGAAGGTTATTTTTCCCATGTTAATTTGTTGTCTAGTGCATTCCCCATAACATTCAATAATGTTAGTAAATTACTCAATTACGTTGTGTTTGCACTGGCAAATAAGAGAGCATCATCTGCAAACCAAAGGTGAGTTAATCTTACAACTTTTGCTAAATCTCATACCACCAATAAGGTGATTTGCTTTGGCATTATTTAATAGTAGAGTTAGTCCTTCTATACAACAGAGAAATAAGTAAGGAGATAAAGGATCGCCTTGACGAAGCCCCCCTTTCCGCATAAACTTTATCTAACTTAAGACCATTAATATTCACCTTGAATATAGTTGTATATATATATAGCAATAAATCCATCTAATTCAAACATTATCAAAGCCCATCCTCTTCATGATATGACATAGATAATCACATTTAACCCTATCACGAAATTTAGACATATTCAGCTTAATAGTCACCTCTCCTCTTTGTCTAAATTTCCTTCTCCTCAACGAGTGTAGCCTTATAAGTGATTAGCATATTATCAGATATTAATTTACCTAAGATGAAAGCACTCTGATTAGCTGAAATGATTCTTGATAAGCAACCCTTAAGTTTTTTTTTCTAACACTTTAGCAATAAGTTTGTAGCTTAAATTACTCAAACTAATATGTCTAAATTCCACTAATGTGGATGCACCATCTTTCGTTGAAATTAGAAGTATATTTGTATAATTAATCTCCCTCATCAACTACTTTTGATCTACTTCACTGATTGACTCTAGAAATTTTTTGCAGGTGCTGAGAACTTGGGTACCCACTACATCCCAATGCTATTGATAAAAGCAAGCATGTAGCCTATTAGGGACAACTACTTTGTCTAGATCCATAATTTTTCATGCCATGTTTAATTCTTTTATAAAGAATGGGGCTATCAACAAACTATTTTCTATTTTAGTAATACTCTATTAAACTAGATTAGAGATCCTCTGCATGTCCTTAACACGACTAGATTTGAAAAGTCTCATGTAATACTCTATTACTAGCTACTCCATATCTCTTTATTCAATCACTTGCCCGTCATCTTCAGAAAATAGTGAGGATATATAATTTCTTCTTCTTCTTCTTCTCTCACTAGCAATTCTATAAAAATATCTAATATTTCTATTAACAGACTTGAGCCAATTAAGCATTGATCTTTGTTGTCACAAAAACTCTTTGTCCTCTAATAGGTAATTGATTTTCAATGGTTGCATTTCATCATCCCGTTGATATGAAGGTTGGAGGTTCTTTAATTGAACCAATCTTTATTGCTATTTCCTAGTCTCTTCCCCATCATTTCCTCTTATACGAATATTCCAACTCATTAATTTCAAGCTACACTTATTGATAATTTCCTTTAAATATTTCAAAGTATCCCCTTGACTAGAGAACTTCTTATTCTAAGCTTCATAAATTACATTTGTTACTCTGCTATCTTCCCCCAAAACATCTCATATCTAAAATTTTTTGGAAGTGTAGTATGCTTTGGGCTATTATTTAAAACTATCAAAAGAGGAGAATAATTTGAAGAGGCTATGATAAGGTGGTATTTTATGCAAAAGGAAAGAGATCCAACTAATCCATTGAAGCTAACACTCTATTAAGTCTGGCTTCCACCTGCACAACACCCTTTCTTTTATTATGCCATACAAAGGGAGGATTGACAAACTCAATATCTCTTACACAACAATCATCCACTACCTCTCTGAATTGACCCATTTTGAGATTTTGAAAGAATGTTGATATCAAAATTCTGAAGCTCCTAACACCTCATCAAAATCTGTAGTTGTTAGGAAATAATTTTACAAAACGATAAAGTGGTGCAGAAAATAAGAAAAAGAGAAGTAAAGTAGACACAGATTTATGTGAAGAACCCTTCAATATGAAGGGAAAACTACGGGTGAATGAGGAGAAAATTTATCAGAAAAATATTACAAGAGAGCTTAAAAAATTCACACTTCCACATAGGAGCAGACCGTCTATTTATAACACCAAAGAGGTGCTCATAACGTGTGTAAAACCAATATGGGATGAAAACAAATGCACTGTGCATATTGAATTTGCTTAAGAGTTGGACGCTTGTGTGTGGGGTAGTGCAATTTGACACAAATGGAAATCAAATAGAGAGAAAAAACTTAGAGCATAATTCAAGGCACCCAGCCATAGAAGATTGCTTAGATAGCTAAGTTGATGAAGAAGACTCTAAGACTCTTTTCTCCTTTGAGATTCTAGAGCCCCATAGCAACTAATAGATCTCCATAAGTATCCAAAAAATGTATCAATTTCTATTTCTATATGGTTAGAGGAGAAAGAACTGATTGAAACTCGTCATTCCTTTTTTCAAAATAAAGAAAGCCCACCTCTTCTACCCTCCCAATCTACCACAAAACAACTATCAAAATTTGTTCTCCTTTTAACCCATTGTATTTCTACAAAGCTATGTTTTGTTTTTTGAAATGAAAACCAAAATAGAAGCTTATCTCTAAAAAAGGTCTAGAAAATTACGAATTGTTCTTCAGTTTCTAAGCCCACAATAACTCCATGCTAAAGGTACCATTCAGTTTCGGCAAGGCTAAGATTCAAGCTTAAACTTTACCGTTTGAATTTCACTGTACACAACTTCTTGTACTTGTTTTTCCTTCTTTTCTTAACTGGAGCAACATTTACTTGGATGTCTAGATCATAGCCTCCTGCCACCCTCTTCATATTATTGTAAATATCTTTTGATAGACTTGCTTCCTTATTTTGAATTTCCAGATTTTGCCTCCCTAGCCAATCTTCTGTCATAATTTGATGAGCATTTTGCACTTTATTTCAACTATTTTTACTCCCTTTAATTGCTCCTTCCATCCATAAATGCTTCTTATCTACCCCGTTATCCCTTTCACTCTTAGCACACTCTTAGCACAAGCAACCATGGTGTTTATTTCCTATCTTTCAGTATTTAAAACTAAGTAGTTATTTCCTTCACTTTTCTATTACTTGTACCACTTAATGCCATTAGATGAACTACCTGCACAAGCTCCTGACTACATATATTCTCCTTCATCTTCATTTCTAGCATCCTATCCTAATCTTAAAAATGAAACTGCATCCTATCCTAGTCCTAAAGATGAAACTGTTTTTCTCACCCCATCTTCAAGTGCCTACTAATAGCCATTATCCACTTCTAACCTTCCCAAATATGCGTAAAGAAAAATTTTATTTCTCTACTTCCTTCCACTCTATAGTTGTGTTTGTTTAACAATAAATTTTTTTTAAACTTTTCAATCTAAATTTTTTCACTTTCTACAACTCTCTTATTTTTAAATTTTTTCTTCGTAGCTTATTATACACCTACCCTAGTTTTAAATTATTTTTACATAAGTAACCACATAATCAACCTATCTATTTTAACTTTATTATCTTTATTCTTCATCATTACCCATATTATTCTACATTATTTTCTCTCATTTCGAAAATTTTTATACAAAAAATTTTTCATCTGAAAGTTTTATCATTTCCCAAATACACCCTCTACATTTATTTTTAGCATTAACACTCAAAAAACTTCTATAAGGTACTTGTAATATTGACAATCCTTGAACCCATTCCCTAATCCTCCATACGCAAAGTAGAAAATAGGTAATCTTTTATATTGAAAATTTAGTCATTTCTTCCTCATATGAGATTACTTGACAAAGATCTTTTACCTAAGAGGTTGTCTCACATCGATTTCTACCTTTATTTATATGCCATTACCTTCCACCTTTAGATCATACAATTTATTGAAAGTACCACCCATCATTCTACCCATTGTGTACCTATCATATAGATATGGAATATCTCCAGTATAGATCGACATTGAAGTAGAGTAGATCGTTACATCCTTTGGACACATTAGAGGTTTTGGTTCCTTAATTAAAACTAACTATAAGTTAAAAATTCAAGGCCTTCTCATCAAAATCTTCTACAAGGTTTTTTTTTTCAAACTAGAGGAGGTATAAATTTTCCTCGACATTAGTGAACTCACATTTATTAAACAATTTCCATACTCGTTGAAGCATAGCCTTGAAAATCTCTCTGTTGCATGATTTCTTCGACTATATATTGTAGATAGTTGTCAAATTCTTACCCTAATCAAGGGTTCTAATCATATCGTCTGAGATTTATAGGATTCACATTTTGTTTATCAGCAGAGCTTTCTCTTTGTAGGACATTTGAAACTAGAAAAAACCTCCCTCTTCCTTAATTAATCAAGTTTGACTTCAGTTCCAAGACACTTGATTTTCTCCTCTAATGAGTATCTCTTACCAATCACCGTCAATTCCCTCCTTCCTTGTTCACGAACTTCGCCTCTCAAATAGGACTAGCAAGGTTACTGGGCAATTGGCGCAGTGGTAAATCTAAATGGTTAACATTGAGGATATTGGGTTTCAAATCTCCTCCCTAGTGGGAGGAGTTTTTACAACACAGTCCCCTGAAATAGGAGTTTTATAATTTTCTTTTGAAAGTGAGAATTTTTAGAAATGTCCTTATGATATGGAGGTGTTAATAAGAAAATTCCTTCCATAGTGTAAAAGTTGTGAATGTACTTCATTGTAATGTCTAGAAGTCACATTATACAACTACCAATCAAAAAAGAACATTAACAGAGAGACTCATCACCCTTAACTAAAAGCAATTGTAATTAAAGCATATGCGATAGATCATGAAAAAGGAAGATTTTTTCCACATAAAAGTGGAATTTGCTCTCTACCCAAATACCCTTATCATTTGATAACCCCCCAAAAAAAAAAAATCTCTTGTGACGGAAATCTCCTTCCGCTTTAATCTCTTGACTCTCACCTCGTAAATATGTGCATATTACGCTTATGATAATTTTTTTTCGTGCAGGAATGAAACAGATATATTTTATGCAGTATATTTATTAAATATTAATTGTAACATAAGAGTCATTAATTAGGCTAAATTTATGATACCATGCGTATGTGTTAGTTACGTGAGTAAAAGACATGTGATCGAGCTGACAAGAGTCTCGTCTTAGGTTCCAAATTTGTCTTTCAATTTAAGAGCAATGTTTCCTGTGGATATATTGTTTAATTACATTGTTTGATTTACACCCGTTGTACTTGGGATAACTTAAGTTGTAAAAATTAAAAAAAATTTAAAAATCTATAATGACGCATGGGTAATTAATTTCCCTAGCTAGCAACCCTGTAGACTAGAGAGAGATTAATTATACATATGAGATAAAATGGTTTCACGTGAATCCCATCAACATTGATGCAATGGAAGAAACCTGAGTCCCATTTGGAAATTGACCATGCCTGCATGTTTAACATGCCATGAACTGACATGAACTGAAGGATAGAACACCAAGACGGCTGATATATATTCGAATAAAAGTGCAACTCCCATGAGTGGACTGCACGTCGCTGGCTAGATAATCCCGAACTTGTTTTTATTTTGATATACAGGACAGCAAACCGACTCACATGTCAACATCCATCCCACACGCCTGCCGGCTCCATGTTTCAAAAATAATATCAAATTAATAAGAGGAATTTGCGTTTATACTTATAAATTTTTACACAAATTGGGGTTATGCATGCCTTTAGCTTTTATAAATTATGAACTTTTTGATATATCCAAGTCACTCGTTATGTTTTTTTAATATCGATTTAGTTAAGGTAACAAAAATATCTTAAATTTGATACCTTGGTGGGCTATAACCAAACAATCTCATGTTTTATATTTATTGGGATCAATCTCATGCTTTATATTTATTGGGATCAATCTCATGTTTTATATTTATTGGGATCCACTTAGCTATTCGATCAAGGTGATTTTTAATATTTTAAATAAATGCATATTAAAATTAAAATAAGTTTTTATTATATGCAGGACCGCAGTTTGTGTAAAAAGTCATAAATATGCACATAAATAACTCAGTAATAATTTATGTCCAATTACTTCTTAATCTTAAATCGACTTGGTAGTAAATTTTATTTTGATTATTATTTTTCATTAACATTTATCTCAAAACAAAGCTACTATTACTACTTCTTATTATTATTATGTGAAGTGTATATAATCGATTAGAAAATTTCTATATGAATAGTTATTTGTTTAATAGACGTTGAAGAAAACTTATATAGATAAATTAGAATTCAAGCACTATTATTAAAATTGGATCGGCGGTCAAACCATTTAAAGGTCCTATTCACAGTGTAATGTCTGGTTTCATTGAATTGAACACTATTAAATTTCAAATTGGAATAGTTACAAAATTTACAAAGGTTTGAGACTTTTTATAGAAATTATTTTGCAAAATGCTAAATCACGTGATAAAAGGATTGCATAATTATAGGATCTATTTCACGAAAAACCCTCAAAAAATATAAAAATTGCAGAAAGGTATTTTATTATGAAATGAATTGTACCAAACAGTAAATTACATGTATCTGTATGCACGTGACCAATCGACAAGAGATTGAGCACGAATATTCGTACTCCTCCGCCGTACGTAAACATTTTCCGTGCTCCTCACTTTCGAAATTCGGATTTCCGTGCTCCCACTTCAAGAAAACCGCCACGGCCAAAACGAAGATGGCGGTCCCCGCAATTACGACTCGTCTCGGGGGACATTTCCGTCATTTCATTCAGCCAAATTCCCCTACATATACCCCCTGCGGCCCGGCTCCTTCCAAACAAACCGTCTTCTCATTGCATCGTATCGCAATCCCATCCCATCCCCAGCGATCGAAAATGCCGAAATCTCATCTGCTTGTTCTCCTTATCTCAGCCGTCCATCTCTGCGTCTTCCTCGCCCCTTCAATCTCAGCCTATCGCCTGTACGGCGCGTTGGACAACGGCCCAGGCAACAACAGCAGCAGCTGCAGTAACGCCACGGATTTCATCCGCAGCAGCTGCAGCGCGACGCTGTATCCGCAGCGCTGCTACAACTCCCTCGCCCGCTACGCAAACGCCATCCAGGACAACCCCCGCCAGCTCGCCCTCGTCGCTGTCTCCGTCAGCCTCCGCAAGGCCCGCCGCACGGCCGCCTACGCCGCGTCCCTCCTCCAAAGTTCCCCCGCCCCCTCCTCCGACCCCCGCGCCCTCGCCGCCCTCCGCGACTGCCGCTCCACCTTCGGCGACGCGGCTGACCTGATCCGGCAGTCGCGGGTGGAGCTGCGGCAGCTGAAGACCGGCGAGGAGTTCCGGTGGCAGATGAACAACGTGGAGACGTGGATGAGCGCGGCGGAGACGAACGAGGACACGTGCACCGACGGCTTCGAGGGGGTGGCCGACGGCCCGCTTAAGGCCGACGTATGCGCGCACGTCGGCAGCGCCAAGGAGGTCACCAGCAACGCCCTCGCCCTCGTCAACAGCCTCGCGGCGAAGGAAGAAGAAAGCGCCGCCGCTGCCGCCCCAGAGCCCGACTCATCTCCCGCCGTTTATTTCCCCGGCCGAGGGTTTTGATGGATTCTTGACCGTTGGATTGGCGCGTGGGT
The DNA here is from genome assembly GCA_030490835.1 of Annona cherimola. Classification (NCBI taxonomy): domain Eukaryota; kingdom Viridiplantae; phylum Streptophyta; class Magnoliopsida; order Magnoliales; family Annonaceae; genus Annona; species Annona cherimola. The sequence continues at coordinate 81,513,735 of CM059975.1, read as the reverse complement.
TTGTTACGCCTCTTGTGTGAGTTCGCCACGACTCTAGATACGGTGTGAAACTGGATGGTAAACCAAAAAAGGGCGGCTTAAGTTGGTGGTAAACTAGCAATAGAGAAACCGTAATACAGAGTGGGACATCGAAATCGTCTGGATTGGTGTGTAATGTGTACATACACATATGCGTCGCGTTCAAGTGCAACGGTTGTAGGAATGGTGAGTGTTTTTTTTTTTTTTTTTTGCCCTAAAAAAATGTTTTTCTGTTACAACATAACTCCTGGTGTGATAAAATGCGAAAAATTACAATCCATGTATTTTTTTTTCCCTAATTTTTCCTGATGTTGGTGATGGTTAGATTTTGGGACCCACCGCGCTGGTAGATGGGTCCCACCCGCCTGATAGCCCTTGCTCAGGTGGTAAAAAGCCATTGACGGTTAGCTTTTTCTAGCCGAGGATGTATAGTGACAAAACAAGGTTGGTTAGGCTCATTAAAAAAAGAAAAAGATCACTGTCGGTGCTTTGACAGCGATTTTTTGCAACGAAATCGTTTTTTTTTATGTATATATTTACCACCATGACCGAAATCTTTTGTCAAGAGACAAAAATATGAAAATCAGAAAGAAATATGTCTTTTTTTGGGCCCACAGTTGGCTGTGCATCCCCACATGCATTTTTTGCCGCATACGAGCTCATGAAGAAATATTTACACTTTCACATATGTAAATTTATGGGAAAAATTACAATTCAATATTCCTTTAAAGTTGGGTCATGACTCAATGTGTGACTAATGTGTTTCAACAGTAGACCTACTTTTAATTTTTTTTAAAAGACGTGCCGATCTCACTGAAATTGCACATTTTGTAAAATTTGGTAATTTTTAAAATTTAATTGCTTTAATTTAATGAATCAAAATAAACCGGAAAATAATTCAAAAAATGAAAGAATTTCATAGGATTGTGAAATCCAGTAGCGGCCTAAATTTTTAATAAAATAAAAAAATTTTAAAAAGAAAAATCTAGCATGGAGTTGCATTGAGGCTCAATCACGACTAGTAATGGTGTTTAACGCTTACTGGGGTTGTCTGTTGTGGAAGCTTATTGTCTTTTGTGTAGATGGGTGGAAGTTTATTTGTCTCCTCCATAAATAGGTGAGACTTAGTTGTTGTCTCTTGAATTATTGACCTTCATATTGTAACATAAGATGAAATATAATATTGTACAACCAATAAAAAATTACGACAAGCATCGGAGTCATGTAGAGTTAAAAGGGAGTAATTGCTCTTTGAAAATTTTAAATTTTTTAAAAAACAGCCCTCCTCATCAAAGGGTCCTAACTCTACCATTGATGGTGACTCTTTAAAATTACCCGAGATTTTAAATATTTGTAAACTTATTATCAATATGACTAAATTCAACGGAAGTAGCTAAGATTTAGTGCCGTTGAGGATAGTCTATCAAGGTTGCATGTCATTCTATAGTAGTTTCTAAAAATAGATGTTCGGTAATTAATTACTTGTCATCTTCAAAATTTTCCTCAAATAAATATTTTTCTAGCTTTCAATAATTCTAGAACTAGCAGTTGTTTACAATCCTTAATGCTCGACCATTGAAAAATTCTTGGGTTTACAGGAAAAAACACGCGCGAACACGCAAACAAAGAAGGAAAAAAGAAAAAAAGAAAACAAGCGTGAGGTCGTAAATGTTATTGGTTTCTCATCAACAGCCTTTTGAATACCATGAACAATTCAACACATGATGAGATTGTATAGATAGTAATTAATTTGATAATTTTTTCAATGTTTGTGGGCAGGTATTCATCTTCAAAGGCCACCAAAACAACAGGCTTTAATCCAGTTTACTGTGGGTCGGACTATTCTTTGCTTTCCTTAAATCCTTCCATTGCAAGCAAGCAAAATCATCCATTTAATCCAATTTCCCTCGTTTTGGTCAACCCCAAAAAATAGAAACAGTCATTGTCTCTGTTTTTTCTGAATATCTCTGTTAACAAACTGAAGTAATTTTGTGCATGTACACGTTATCGGTGTGTTTGGAAAGCGATAAAACTTGAAAGCGATAAAACTTTTAGGGTGTGTTTTGCAATGAGTATAAAATGTCAAGTTAAAACTTTTCACTTTCCACAACTACTATATTTTTTAATTATTTTTTTACACTAAGAATTGATTAGTCCTACTTTTGGTACTCAAGAAATAGATCCTTAGAGAGACTTTACTAAATTAAACCCCTACTTTCCCAAAGAAACCAACGTGCTCTTAGTTAGGCCTTTACACTTTGGACAATTCATTATGAAGGGACCCAACCCCTAGCCAAGGGGTGAAGTGATAATTTTATACATGGTTCATTTGGAGACAATCCATAATGAGCATCAGAAGAAGATTTACATTCATTTCATTAAATCTTTCTTTCAGTAACGTGGTCGTCTTTAATAAGATGAGCATCGACTAAGACCTACTATAAATGGCTTATATAACTTAAATTGCCTTTGCCTTCCAATGCTATAAGAGTGGCAATTAATGATGGCCATGATGCCCTACTCAAGGGTTGTGACTTAATGTGCTTATTTGATCGAGAAATATGTTGGGATGTTGTCACTATCTTTGTTTGATCATGCTCTCTTGGGTGGAGCTCAACATTCACACTTCGAGGGATCAGTTCTCAGGAACGGTTGATCATAGAGCTTCGATCTTCAGTACTCATAACTTTTCCCAAATATACTTATCATGTTGGATCTTAATCCTAAATATACCCATTATGTTCATATCGAAAATATCTTAGTATAAAATAAGGAGCTTAAGTATATATATCATGATGTATTTGAGACTAAAAGACATCATTCATTTATTTTTATAATTAGTTATATTTTTAAAATTCTTTTCTTTATAAATGTATTTTACTAAATATATTTAATTTATATACCAAATTTTACCTTTTTATAATACTTTTACATATTTATTTTTGATTTTTTAAAAATTAAGTTTCCTAAGGGATGGAAAAAGACTTAAGTGCCTCTGAAGTTGATGATTTTTTAAAAAATAAAAAATAAATATATATGTATTGAATCATCAATGACTCAACTTGGCCAAATTTCAAGCCGATCCATCAAGCTTTTTGGAAAGTCGAGGGACGATTTAATTGCAATTTAGCACAATCCCGACAACACTCAAAAGAAATCACTCATAGGACCCAAAAGAAGTCAGCACAATCATCAAAAATTTGCTTTACCTTTTCATGATTAAAATGAATTGGATATGTTCACATGCACTGATCAGGGTATTAAGATTTGCGACAGCATCCGCAAGGTTTGCATAAATAGCATTTTTGAAGAGCTTAGTTTTAAAATTCGCAAGCTTGATTTTACTTGTTCTATGTCGATTGTAAGCATAAGAACTCTTATAAAGTTTAGGATTATTTGCAAATACACCTGAATAGTTTGAGAAATATTGTAAGTATGTCAATTAATTAGTTTTACAAATTTGAAAATAACCCCTTGACTTTATCGAAAAGCATAAATATACATTAGGTCATTAGCATTCTCTCTCAATTCATTAAGAAATGAAAGTATTCAACATACAATTGTCAATCTTCTTTCCTACCATAAATTTCAAAAGAACCTTCAACAAACTCACCATAATACTAACTACCAGTTTTTATCATGTGCTCAGTGGTCATTTTCCATAGAGATTTCTGTCCGTTCATGGTAAAGACGGTAAATGGCATTTTTTGTGTATCTATTCATGAGGTAATTCTGTTAGCCCGGATTAAGCAAACGCCACACTTAGTTCATTTCAGAAAAACTCATTTGCAATACTTTTTTTTTTTAAACTTTACTCTTTATACATTTGTTTATCTAAATATATTTAACATATAAACTGAATTTTACCATTTTTGGGTACGTGTATATATTTTTTAAGATTTTTAAAGATAGGGTATTTTAAATATATATACATGTAGATGTTTAAAAGTATTTAAAAAATGTATACTCATACCCAAAAATGACAAAATTCAGTTTATATGTTAAGTACACTGAGATAAACAAGCGTATAAAAAAAATAGGAGGAAAATGTTGTAAATAAGTTTTTCGAGATACACTAAACAATGTATTTACTTAGCCCAGGTAACATGATCATTCTTCTTATTTATTAGATTATGATTATATGTAGTGCCTACACGCGCGATACCTTTTTTAAATTTTTTGTCTTTTCATAAATATTTTTTCTTAGGTATATTTATTTAACCTATATATGAGAAGTCATTCCATTAGCCCAAAGTAAGCAAATATTACACTTAGCCTACTTCAAAAAACCTATTTAAAACATATTTCCCAGGTAACATGATCATTCTTCTTATTTATTAGATTATGATTATATGTAGTGTCTACACACGCGATGCCTTTTTAAATTTTTTGTCCTTTCGTAAATATACTTTCTTAGGTATATTTGTTTAACTTATATGTGAGAAGTTGTTCCGTTAACCTAGGCTAAGCAAATATTACACTTAATCTACTTCAAAAAACCTATTTAGAACATATTTTTTGTTTTTTACCTATATATGAGAAGTTGTTCCATTAACCCAGGCTAAGTAAATGTTACACTTAACCTACTTCAAAAAACTTATTTATAATATATTTTTCATTTTTTCTTCATTCACTTGTTTATATAAGTGTATTTTAATTTAAAGACCAAAATTTATCATTTTTTGAATATGTGTATATGTTTTTTTGAAATTTTAAAAAAATCTCAAAAAATATATACATATATCCAAAAATGATAAAACTTGGATTATATATTAAATATACTTAGATAACATAAGTGTATGAAGAAAAAAAATAAAAATTATATTTTTAATAAATTTTTTGAAGTAGGCTAAACAAGACATTTACTTAGTTTGGCTAACAAGATCATTCTTGTATATGCATATTTTAAGTTTTACCATTTTATAACACTTTTATATTTATTTTTTATTTTTAAAAAATATCAATTTCAAGGGCATTTAAGTCGTTTTACCCAAAGAACCTTATCTTTAGAAAAAATATATAAAAATATTATAAAGTGATAACCCTTGATGTGTGTATTAAATACATCTAAAAAAAATGTCTACGAAAAGAATTTAAAAAATTAAAAATTAAAAGTGCATTACATGTGGGCCAATATGTGATACTATAGTTAGGTGTGCAATTGAGGCTCATGGAACTTAGATTTATCTCAATTCTAACTCTAACCCTATTTATAAAAGATCAATCCTAATCCTAATCCTAACCCTATTTGTAAAACGGAAACCACAAACTCTATTTTTGAAAATTGGGTCGGGTTGAGTTTCGGGTTGGAATTTAGGTTAATGAATTTACATTTTATTTAAGAGTTATAAGTTTAAATTTTCATATAAATATATATCAACAACAAATCATTTAAATAAACATAATAAGATATAATCAAACTACACATTTTTTTTAAAAAAGTAAAATAAAGAATATTTCTAGAAAAATTTAACATAAAAACAAGATAAATGAAGAAAATTAATGGATATAAAAGTAAATTATAGAAATAAAAGGTAAATATAAATGAAAATAATATACTTTATTTATAGTAGAATTACAATATGCTAAACATGTATTCAAATACAAATACAAATAAAATAAAATATGCAAATATAAAGACGTATTGTTTAAATAGTATGTATATAATAATAAATATACACTAAAAAATTGGGCTTGGGTTGGCTTTGGGTTCCAAGTCCCTGTCCTATTTATGAATTGGATTCCTCGAGTTCGAGTTCTTCAGGCTCAGATTACAAAAAAATGAGTTTTAACACCATGGAAAATTGGATTTTGCGGGCCGAGCTCAGGCTCAACTTGGCCCAACTGCACCCCTAGCTATGATATAATCATAATCCTTATTTAGTTTTTTCTTATTAATATTAAGATTGGAAATTGATTATATGAGGTATTTTTGTATTTTTTTTCTAAATTTTACAATGTTAATTGGAATTTTGTAAGGTATATATTCCCAATATCCCTTAGACTATTAAGTTATATATTTATTTAGGATTTTTCCATATAAACCTACTAAAGTTATATCCATAGCTTTCTAGAATTTCAAATATACCCAATATTTATCTTTAATCTAAAAGTCTTATTCTATTATTAGGAAAGTCAATGGAGGTCCATTTTGTGCAAGTTGTATTTTTATAAATGCCTAAAATATCTCTTATATAAAATAATAAAAGATAAATAAAATGAAGGGAAATGAAATTAAGACTATGAATTTAGAGCTCTCATGCAACTAGGCAATGATGAATTATAACGTTCAATCCTTTCAATTGAGCTCTAAATTTAATAGGCATGTTAGTAGTTCCACATATTAGCCAACAACATTTATTTACATTTGAAATGCAATAGACGTTTTTGGGATTAAAGACAAATATAATAAGCATATTTAGGATAGGGTCAAATGTAGTGGTATATTAGAAAAATTCATTTATTTGCAAATAAAGTAAAATTTAAGTTACTTTTTCTAGTTGTTCTAATGACAAGGGAATGCTTTTCAAATTATTAACAAATCTTTGAAAAGAGTTGTGTAATTTGTAAGCTAGAGGTGAAAAATGCAAATGAAGCAAACTTTAGAGATACCAATGCTAATTTTCAAGGGGGAGACACATGAGAAACATGTACTTAATTACTATCCCCTACTAATCATGTTTAATTTGTTGGAATTGAAAGAAAATTAAGCACAATACATGTTTTGATAATTAACAACTTAATTTGAGAAATAATTAAGTACTAATGGAATTGCTAAGTGTTTCAAAGGTTAAAAATTCAAGATTCCAAAGATAGCAGGTCAAGTCGCAGTCTCAAGTCAACTCGGTCATCGACTTAAGTCAAGTCGATTCTTAAGTCGACTCCAGAATTGACTTCAAGTGCTTTAAATTCGCCAGAGCTGAATTGGGACTCGAAGACAGGTAAAGTGGCAATTGAAGTCGACTCCGCTTGTGACTTAGGTGAAGTTGCAAACCCAAGTCGACTCCAGATGCAACTTGGGTATAGCCTTGCTGAAGACTTCAAATTCTTAGAGTTAAGTTGCTTTCCAAGTCAACTCCAGCAATGCGACTTAGGTGAAGTTGAATATCAAGTCGACGTAAGTGTGCGACTTGGGTAAAGTCGAAGTCCAAGTCGACCCAAGCAAGCAACTTAAGTACATGATCATTTCAGATTACTTCAAAGGTGTATTATTATTGAATGAACAATATTATTATTGAATGAACAATATTATATTGAAGTTTAGATAACAAGATCAAAAAGGACAATCATTATGAATCAAGGCCACAAGGAAAGACTTCTCAAGAGTAGAGCATATTGCTTAGTTTTTTAACAAAACAATGCATACCTAGGACATTTAATGAAGAACAAGAGAAGAAAAAGGAAATACACGAGATTAAGAACACTTTCAAGATCTCAAAGTTCAAACAAAATCAAACGATTGGTGAAGTCGCACCCGAAGTCGACTCTACCTGCGACTTGGGTCAAGTCTGAGACCAATTCGACCTAAAGCTAGAACTTGGAAGTGGAAGTTGAAGACCGAAATCGCACCCAAAGTCAACTCCACCATGCGACTTGGTTCACAACAGTTGGAAAAATTTGAACGTTGTCACATTAAATGTGCAATGTGCGCCACCTACCACCAAATATTTGAATTCACTTTCCTTTATTTAAGGAGCTTCAAAGGAAAGTGAATGAGGTTAGAGAAACATTGATTGAGCTCACTTTCCACTCTCTCTTGTATTTAAGTTGGTCTACAAGAAGATTGAAGAAGAACTTTGCTATAAATCTGCTGAAAGCTACATACTGCCTCTACAAGTTCTTCTAAGTGCTGCAAACTGCCTACATGAATTTATAAAGTGTAGATTTTTCTTTTGTTGATTTTTTTCTCATTTGATTTTATATTGGAAATCGAAACCAAGTGAAAACAAAGTAGTGTTGTGACTGGAGTGAGACTCGTCACCTACTTATGCGGAATTTGTAAAAGCCTCATAGAACTAGAATCTAGAAGAGAGTTGCTGCTTTAGTTGTATTGAGATACAATAGTGGAACCCAAGACACAACGGGTGTATGCTTGGAAGAGTGGAGTAGGAAAGATTGCCCAAACCACTATAAACCTTTGTCTCTTAGTGTGACTTGATTATTTGTGTTTTATTGCTTTATTTCTCTCCATCTTGTTATCTGTTTCATTGTGGGGATTAATTTTAAAAAGGGGAGATTTTTGTTTAAACAAAGAATTTTAAAATATCCAATTCACCTCTCCCCTCTTGGGTAACTGCTATAAACTTGGGGCCAACACAATCTAGTTGTCCACCAAAATAAAATACTTTGAATTAGATCTTATTAGGATTTATTTCTTATATTCTACTTATAAATTATTTGCATAATAATTTTGCATATGAGAATGCATGGTGAATATGCAAAAAAGCGTATATTGGTTTTGCATAAATACCCGTGGGAGTACTATGTATAAGTATATCAATAAAAGGATTCAATAAAACCCTATGAGGTATCCTGATGGGGCATGAGAGAAAAGTTGTGAGAGTGTCTTTTTTTTGTGGTAGGTTGGGGGGGGGGGGGATGGGTGTGTAAGACATTCAAAGAATGAGTATGAGTTATTTTGTGTATATCTCCATAACCTTTTGTTTAGTTATTCTGTGTATATCTTCATAACCTTTTGTTGAAGGATCTATTCATATATGTTAAAAAACAATTTTAAAATTGGTATGTAAAATCAAAATATTTTACTATGCTCATTTCACATAGTTTGTGTAATATCGATCCAAAAAAGTGATTTCGGACCGTGTATTTAATGCAATTTTCCAAGATCAATCACATATTTATAGCAAAATTACTTATTATAATTTCATAAAAAAAAATTAATTCTACTTCCACTAGTCATGTTCCGATGATTACATCAAAGCACAAAAGAAAAAAAAATTTACAAGTCTCATTCTCAATACATGCCTTTGAAATAAATAAATTAAATTAAATATCCTTGAAAATTTTCACGTAAATCCAAAACTCTAGTGTCCCACTTGATTTGGTACACCTGTAAAAATAATGAGTTAGTCTCAACATGACTAGCAAGTAGAAAATTATTTGAAAATGGATAATGACCCGAATAAAACTTAATTAAATGATAAAATAATTATTTAATTTAATATCTTAAAAATCAGGCCTCAAATGCAAAATCAAACCCTTCCATTGAGTCCAGAAGCATCAGAAACATAGAAATAGACTATTTGATCATTCAAATCGGAGTTCAAATGAATAAATCATAATAAAATAGAATGAACGACCCATATTAAGCCACATCATCATAGCCTTTATTACAGGTGGCCCCCACCAGGACCTCTCTTGCTTAGCACTTATTGCTGTAATGGTTTACACATCAATTTTTAAAAATACCTGGATATCAGAAGCACTAAAAATATATTAAATGAATTAAAACGTTAAAAGCAACGAAAAAAAATTCGTTGCAAATAAGGAATTATTCCCTACCCGACACAATTCTGCCGCAATTTGCTTCGGGCCTAATTTCTTCTTCCGAACGAAAATTTCTCCATGCCTTACGCATATAGATATCCTTATATATGCTGTAATTAACTCATACAATTAATATTTATATATATATATAATTCATTATTCATATATATGTTGCATATTAAATTTACATTAATGCATTTATAAAAATAAAATGCATAATAAAATACAACAATCTCAATGCATATATTTTAGGCATGAAGTTCGAGCATATTTATTTGCATAATTTTACAACTTAAAACTTAGAATAATAAAATTTAAATATGTCAAGCATAGCATAAAAATTATAACATGTTTCATACGTAACGATAAAAATAATTACAACATGAACTAAAATCAATTTTCACATAAAATCCGACTTCCCTCACATAGCTTTCAGTCATTCCACAATTTTATCTCCCAACCTTTCTTACGGATGCCTCCTTGCACCCACTCCCCAAACCCTTTTTTATTAGAGGGTTCTTATAGATTTCCTAAAATTCTAGGAAAGGTATAAAAGATAAAATTATCATTTTAACTTAAATTTCAATTAAACTAAATCTTATTTCATCTAAATCTTATCTCATTTAAATCTTATCTTATCTTATCTCATCTCATCTTATCTTATTCGGTGGGGCCCATGTGCCTGGGGTGGCAAAAGTATAAAATTAATTATTTTTTCAATATTTTACAGTTTGTAAATAGTGCCCATGCACAATGATGTTAAGGAAATGAATGAGTTTCCTTAACTAAATAATAACATTACTAAATATAATAAATAAAGTAAATTTTCCATCAATCCTTAAGATATGCTAAAATGGATATAATTTCACTAAAATGGGTTTGATCAAACGAAACTTATTACATATATTTTTTAAAAAAGTGGTTTTGCATCTATAACTAGATACAAGGTTTGATAAAGTACAAATATGTCATATTTTTGAAATTTTACATTAGTACATATGAAGGTTTGCCTAAAATTGAAGGCAATAACTTAAGATTAAAATTAACAAAAAAAACCTTCTCAATAAATTAAATTATAAATACAAGAAAAGACATTTAAAATATAAAAAATTATTTTTTAAAAAAATTCTCTCATTAAATAGATCTATTCCATGTTAGGAATATTTTTAAAAAATAAATTTTCTGTATATACTTTAAAGATATTTTCTTGCATTATAATTTTATTTGTTTAGAGGGATATTTTTGTTATCCTAACATCCTAATGGTATTTTGCAATTTGAAGCAAACCTTGTAAGTATGGGTCAAATTAATTTTATAAAAGTGGGGATATACATGCTATTTTGACCAAATCTTGTAGGTGCCGATGTAAAAACCAGTTTCTAACAAGAAAATCTTACGTTGATCATATGCATTTTTATATGATTGAATAAACTAGCAAGAAAGACCCGAAAATCTTTTTTCGCCAATCTTGGAACAAACCCAAAAGGTGTATGCAACAACTTTAGAAAGGACATCGAAAAACTTCAAAAATGTACATGCTCGGCACTCGATTTAGCATAACTGGGGCAGGTGGTGGTACGTGCAGGTGGCTTCTAAGGGGTCAGCACAGCTTTGAGTCCTGTATGATGTGGGTGATTTATTTACAATTTTATTCTGTAGCAGGGGTTTTACATATTTTTGCTTGAGGCTGGGCTATTTGCAGAAAATTCCCTCCATGGTATAAAGGTTGTAAAGGTGTTTGATTAGTGTAATTTGTATATATACCCACATAGTTTTACCGATATTGTATATATAACCACGTAGTTTCACGAAATGCATATTACCCTCATATAGTTTCACCAAAATTATGTATTACTCTCACGCCGTTAATCGCCGTTAATATCTGCTGTTATATTTTAAAAATGACGAAAATGCCCTCATCTTCATGGGGGTAATACGCAATTTTGGTGAAACTATGTGGGGTGATATGCAATTCGTGAAACTATGGATGAGGGCATTTTCATCATTTTTGAAAATATAACTGCAGATATTAACGGTAGTTAACGGCGTTGGTGTAATACGCAATTTGTGTGAAACTATGTAGGGGTAATATGCATTTCGTGAAACTACGTGGGTATATCTACAATTAGCGTTAAACTATGTGGGTACATATGCAAATTACCCGTTTAATTATAATATACGTTTTAATTATACAAATACAGTAAAAAAAAGATGCATTTACCATGCAGCTGGTTAAAATCAATAATTAGTAAGCTTCCTTTTATTAAAGAAACGGTCCCTAAGTAATTTATGAGCAGAGGCAGTTATTCGTACCCATCAACAACCAATTGTCACGAGCGGTTAGGAAAGCTATACGTCACAGCTCAAAAATTCAGAATGTCAGGTTGGAGCCGTTAGGAAAGCTGATTAACTTGATTAGTGCACATTGTCAACATATGGCGGTTAGGAAAGCTGAATTTCCAACTCATAAATAAATCTCTCTTATCTGTCTCCAATTATTCTTAACATCTCTTTCAGTCTTTTGTTCTTTCTGTCATGTGTGATGATTGGTTTGTTGGAAAATATCATATACATATATGAACAATTAAATTAAGGGTAATTTGTAAGGACCCGATACAGTGCACCCAAGTAGTTTAACTTATTTTTTATTTTTAAAATTTTTTTATACAACTTTTAATCTCAATGTATTTAACAGGTGTATCAAGTTTTACTATCTTTGAAGATTTTTAGATTTTTTATTTTTGAAAATTAGTGATATTTTTGTAATATTAAGTTACTAAAAACGCCAATGATTTTTAAAAATAAAAGATCTAAAAATCTCCAAAAATATTAAAATTTGATACACATGTTAAATACACTTAAATTAATAAATATATATAAAAAAGTTCTAAAAAATAAAAAATGAGTTAAATGTACCTAGGTGCACCAAGCTTGAGTGCACTCGCGTGTAAGGAATCATTGTTGTAGTTGTAAATATACTCAGTTAGTTTGATCAAAATTACAAATATACCCACATAGTTTTAAAAATTGCAAATAATCCCTACATAGTTTAACTATAATTTCAAATTATGGGTAATTTCCAATTATGGTTAAACTATGAGGGGATTATTTGCAAAAATTAAATATATCACTTAATTTCTAATAGTTTGTATATTTTTGCAAATTCACTCACACCATGGCAGTGTTATAATTTACAATTACGGTTGAACCACGTGAAGTTATTTATAATTTCTGAAACTATATAGGTATATTTGCAATTTTGATCAAACTAAGTGGATATATTTGCAAATTACCCTTAAATTAATGTCAATAATATAAAGGATGATGTTACTCCTGGAATGAATAATGATGATGATGTATGGAATTCCTGTGCAATACAATTTAGTTTGGGCAACTATATCCACAAATAATTTGTGGTAATCTGGTTCTCAATACTAGATCTTATATGTCTTTGGATAAGAAATTGAAGCAAATTTGGGTAATATATACCAGACAGGATTGGTACCGAGATTGCAACTATTGCCATTAAGGCAGTGCCTCAGTGGTGAACCACGTTGCCGCCCAAAGTATTACAAAGTATTACGTGTGGGTTCAAAACTTCACCACAGCAGTTTACATCCTTCTACCGGTGGTGATGGTATTATTTGGTTCTTCTAAGTTGTGAGAATTATGTGTATATTGATTTGTAATATTAGATGACTTGATATATGTATACATGAATCCAAAAAAAAATAAAAAAAATTGAACTATTAACCCTTGAAAAATGAGGTTCAATTTTGAAATACTTTTACATAAATTCCAATGGAATAAGATAATCAAACCCAAGGGCCCAACGAACAGATTAGATTTATTCAGATTAAAATCGAGTAAAAAGAAATTTACTATCAGCAATATAAAATTAACTTCAACCATGAAGCGAACACTAAAAGTTAAAATAAGTATTAGATGATAAGAAAGTTAAAATTAAGGTGAGATAATTCCCTGCAATATATTTTATTTTTTTGTAATAAAATTTTCGTTAAAGTCATTATCGATAGTCCTTTGCATAATTAATGTCCTCTACACATCAAAATTGCAATAAATTTGTAAATTTTGGGGTTTTTAGTGATATGATTTTGATGATGACATAACTAATGGCGATTCTGATTTGATGATGAATTTGTTGGTGGAGATGCAGTTGGTAGTGATGTTGTGCGAATTTTTATATTCAATTGAATAAGAATGTATGGTTGCAATTATAATTTGGTTAATGGACTAAGGATGCTTGACACATGTTGAAGACCTTAATAGTTTTTATGCTATCGAGATCTTATTTAGTAACATGCTTTGGAGATCTCAATGGATTTCATGCCAGTTAAACGTTTTAAACCAGGGTGTTGGCTTTAGAATCCTTGTGGATAAACTTTGATTTGGTGGAATAGAATCTTGGGTTAGTTCATTAGCTTGAATCTTGTTCACATTTGGTTAAATGAATGATTTTGTTTTTATTATTTTGTCGCTAATTGGTCAATTTTTTTGTTAGTAACCTTCTATATGAATATTTTATATTATTTGTTAAGTTTTCCAAGATTGTTTTAATACTTATGTGTTTGTTTAGGGCAAAAAAATGTCAACTAAAACTTTTCAATCTAAAACTTTTCACTCTCCATAACTACTCTATTTTTTAATTATTTTTTCACATTTTTCTATACAAATTACTCTACTTTTCAATCATTTCTACACATCTAACCTATCTATTTTAACTTTATTCTCTTTGCTCCTCATCATTACTCCTATTATATCACATCATTTTCTATTAATTTGACAACTTCTACTCAAGAAACTTTTCATCAAAAGTTTTACCTTCAACCAAACACACCCTTAGAATGCATGAAGAACTCATAGAGATAGATAGTTTTTCTAAGTTTACATTAGCAATGATTATGGGTCTTGAGAATATGATGACATTGATTTGTATTGAGAGCTTGAGGATGTCCTAAGAACATGATGGTGTAGGAAGACAAAATGCAATATATATTAGTTTGTACTTGATACGTAGGAGGTGCATGATCAAGTATATGATTGGATGAACTAGCACGTAAGTTAAAGCATGTAGATTTAGAATGTGCTTGAGAAGCATACATATATAAAGATGGTAAGTGCAAGGATATGTGTAGTTCCTATACTTATGCGATGTTTGAGTGAAGAAATTTATTGTAGGAGCAAATGTTAGCAGCATAAAAGAATTTGACTTGACTCAGTATAACACTATATTTATTCACATGAGACCTTGAGGATGTCGTGCCGATGACAGATGATAATCAATTAGAGAATTATAACAAAATTCATTGAAAGCTCTAGGTACAAAGAGATGGAAGATGAAAAGATGCACATCGAGTGGTGGTCTTCTTGATCACTAATTATGGTAGATTATGATTTGTTTAAGTGTTATCAAATAAAAAAGATGATGTTGTGAAAGATACAATGTTTAATGTGTAGGCATCCTAGGTGAAGATATGGATTCATACTATTCTAGGCATAAGAATAAAGTGATCATTCATGTTAATAAATATAGTGTTATACCGAGTCAAAACATGATCATTGAAGGATGAATTGATGGTTGAGTTGGAAGATGGTTAAAGGCACAATTTCTGTATGAGTTGATTAGATGAAGCAAAATCTAAGCCCATGTGGAGATCTACTAGGGTATGTGTCTCGTATTTTATATTGTATTATTTGTAAAATGGTTCATATGTGAGAGTTTACAATTAATGTATAAGAATGCGCTCTTTTGAATGAGTAAACCATGAGTGCCTATGTAACAAGATATCAATTAGGAAGGAAGCCTAGTATCTAGAGAATGAGTATGAGTCATCTGTTTGTTTCTGTAATTTATTTACAGTAAATTTGTCTCTCGCTAACGGTTTTTCTTCTTAATTAAAGGTTTCTAATATAAATATTTGTCTTTATGTTTGATCTTGTGCTTGTATATTTAATCTTAATGAGAAAATTTCTCTTATACCGGCAAACATTTGTCCCTAATTCTTATAACATTTCAAAAAAATTTCTTATACTCTTAATATTTTACCTTAAATTCCTATTATACTTATACAATTAAAATAATCATTAACTATCATATTGAAAAGATGATTTTACCCATTCAAATTTTTCGAATTGAAATAAATTAACCCCATTATGATATTTGAGTTACTTGATGTTACAAATTAATGGTTTACCAACATTAATGAAGTTAATTATGATTAAATCATTTCAATTAAGAAATTATATACGGATAAAATTATTTTTAATGGAATACTTAACGGTCGTTTTGACTACATGGATTTGTAGGAATTTAGGGTGGAATGTTCCAGGTATAAAAGAAAATTTTTAAAACATTATGAGTATAATAGAAATTATGGGTAAATATTATAGAATAAGAGGAATATTCACAATCTCAATTAATATGGGTGCTTTTGCAACAACTGATGTTAAAGCAAATCAAGTTTCTTAACATTGCTTTCTTGTTTTTTTTTCAAAGAAAATTCATTAATTTGGGTTTTTTTCTTTAGTTAGAAGTTTGTATCCGTAGCATGTAACTAAGGATTAAGGAAGGCACAACCGATCGACTAAGGACAAGGTCAGACAGATGACAGACTAGCTAACTAGAAATGGTCCTGCAGATTGGACGCTGCAGATAATGAGAAATGGGAAATCCTCTTTCTTTTTCTGTTTGTCCTTTGTTTACCCGTAAATAACTGAAAAGAACCAAATACAAAGACGTCCTTTTCCTCACATGTCCATGTCTCTCTCTCTCTCTCAAAGCTATTCTTCCATTTCTCATGGCATGCATGTGAATCCATTTTGGGGACCCACCAATTAACCACGCTAGTATTTTTGCTTGATGGTATTTCTCTCTTGAAATTTTCGCAAAAAAAGCCATTGTCTTTTATGTTCTTGGAGTGTTTAGTGATCATGAAAACTTGGTGGATTTAAAATTTTTTATTCTCCATGAATATTTTATTTTTATTATTTCTTTACTTTTTTCTAAACAATTACCCAATATATTTTAACTTTATTATTTTTATATTATTACCTCTGTCATACCACAACACTTCTCATATTTCAAAAAATTTCTCACCAAAACTTTTCTTCTTCCAAAGCTATTATTCCATTTCTCATAGCATGCATGTGAATCCGTTTTGGGGATCCACCAACTAACCACACTAATTAAGCTCGTATGCATAATTATATAACTTCACGAGCCGTTTTTCACGTGACGCTTCTTTTGCAACCCCATGTCCCACTTTTTTGAGTTTTTCTGCAGTAGAATTAAAGGGAATTAAATAATTAATTAAGGGATTTTTTTAAATGCACCTTGGTGTATTTAACCCTTTTTAATATTTTTTAAAATATTTTATACAATTATTAATCTAAGTGTATTTAATATATGTATTAATTGTTACCATTTTTGGATATTTGTAGATATTTGTTTTGGATTTTTTAAAATCAGTGGTAGTTTCGTAATTTAAAAATTATGAAACTGCCACGAAATTTAAAAAGTTCAAAACAAATATCTACAAATATACAAAATGATAAAAATTAATACACATATTAAATACACCTAGATTAATAGTTGTATAAAAAAAATTTCAAAAAAATATTAAAAAATAAGTTTTTGCATCCGGGTGCACTGTATCACGCCTCATTAATTCAACCATCGAAATTATTTAATAATTAAAATTAGTGCATGCTGAGGTTCTATGCATGACGGCATGCTTTGGCTAGCAAGCTAGAACATGCAATCAATCATGCACACACTAATAATGATGTATATCACGTTATAACTAACTGATTCTTGGAAAGAATTCAATTAGGATCAGGTTTTGCTCATCTTGGGGAGGTATGATTTGATGATGGAAATAGCCAACGCATCCCACAAAGTTGTGCTGCCCATCAAATCAATTTCATATGCGGCCAGTACCCAAAAATACACGCCAACGTGTTCACACTTCATCCATGTGCAATGACCATGACACAAGAATGTGTACTATTACTTTAGCAGTTAAATGAACTAGGTTTGCAATTGCATAAATGGTAGGGAGGTCATTGCCACGGGGTCACTTTTAGAAACAAAATTTTCAGTTTTTTTGTCAAAGATTATAAAGAGGGGTGATCCCATGCATCCAGCCATATGACTCCTAAAAATATTTTTTTATAAACATGTAGAGCTGAGTGTATTTAACTTGTAAACCAATTTTTACCAATTTTGAATGCTTTTAGAAAATTACGAAAATGTCACTTTGTTTAAAAATAAAAAAATACTTAAAAGTATCCAAAAATTGTAAAAGTTGGTTTATAGGTTGATACACCTAATTCTACATGTTTATAAAAAAAATCAAAAAAATTAATCAAAAAAGGTAAAAAGTGGTTTATAGGTTAAATACACTGAACTCTACATATTTATAAACGAATAATAAAAATTAGAAAAAAAAGCCGCCCCGCATGGCATTACTGCTCGATTATAAAATATAAATACATTTTTAGCAACGATCTTTTTGGCAGCCTCGTGTCCACCTTATGGCTTGTCCGTATGATAGTCAAGCATTAGTACACGGTTTCCATATTACAGCTGATATACTGGAGTAGATTCGTTCGGATAAGGAAATGATTTGAAGATAGAGTTATGTTCGGCACGCATGCTCCCTGAACTTATTAAATTCATTTCATTAATTTCGGTTGGAAGGAATCTTGTTACCCTGAACACGTGTTTTTTGCACGCACGCATGTATGCAGACGTTCAAAATTCGTAGTGCATTAATTAAAATGCACCCATAAATTAATCAGATTAGTTTGGTAAAGTTTTCAGATTAGTAGAGGATCCACATGCATTAAATGCATATTTGAATTCTTTTCTTTCATTGTGATATTCTACTTATTTCAATAAAAAGTATTTTTATCGTTAGTGCTTGTCTAGGCAGTGATATAATTTTTGTATAAAAAAAATTTTTTGTATAAAAATTTTTAAAATATGAGAAAATAATGTGTTATGACAAAGGTAACAATGGAGAGTAAAGAGAATAAAGTTAAAATAGATAAATTAGTTATATGAATAATTATATAGAAATAAATTTAAAATAGCGTAGTTGTATAGAAAAATATTAGTAAATACCTTAAAAACAAAATTACTTCTATGAAACCTCTTTAATTTGTACGTAACCTCTTCATTTTTAGCATCTTTATGGTTAATGAAAAATTCATTCCATCTATTTTATTTAATATCATTTACGTTATTACGAAAATTCTTCATTTGTCTAGTATTACTGTTTATGGGTATCATCTACAAATGTATAAAATCAATGTAATAAAATAATTTAATACTAAAATATCTATTTTAAAATAATATTATCAATATTTAAATCATTTAAAATATCACTACTATGTGGATAAATGATTCTATAAGATATTATTATATTATAATATACGTGTGAACGAATCTAAGCATTTTTTCTAATTTATACATAAATATATATATAATTTTGCACAAATGTGCCCTATGCATATTTGATTTGGATGGAACTTAGTTTTCTAACTAAACAAGTGATGTTATATATAATAGATAAATTAGATTTTGTATCAATCATCAACATATTAAAATTGTTGGAGTTTTGTGGGAGCCCATTTAAAAATCGATACCTATAGAGAACAAAAAATTTTAATTTGAAAAATTTTTAGTATAGTCAAACATGCTCTTCGTTAAAAGTTTAATCATCATTATCCTTTTATTTAATTATACAATATATTTATTTAAAATTTACTTGAGAAGCATGCGCCTAGCTATCGTTATAAATTTAGCTACATACGTTGTGCTACGAACTTTAGTTTAAAAAGGAAAAAAAAAAAAAACTCGTTTCACACACTTTTTGAGAGGACTCAACATCTTAACCATTTAATTATTTTAATTATTTACTATTTTAGAGTTTAATTCTTTTTCCATTTTCAAATAATTATCCTATCTATTTTATTTTTATTATTTCATCCTTAAATGTTTTCTCTATCATTTTACATCACTATTTCACTTTTTTTTAAAATTTCTTATTAAATTTTCCCAACTTTTTTTCCCTCATATAAAGTGGAGTTGCTAGCATTTTGGCCACAAATGATAATGAATTGTTGCATTTGTTAACTTTTTTTAAGTGTGATATCAGGCTCTGTTTCCAAGTACATGCTGAAATTAATCATTATCCTAATTACTTTATGCATGTGTTTGAGTGTTTCACGGTTAAATGTAATGATTCAAAACTACAAACAAAAATTTTACCCACCAAATGTTTAATTGCCCAAAATCTAAAAAGATAGAACACTTCCATAAAATTAAAAAAAAAAACGGTAGAACAGTATCTTTTCTTCTTGAGCAACTCTTAAAAATTTTAAGAGAAAAAATAATTTAAAATTTTTCATTGCTAAAATGCTTGGCAAGGACCTATCTACCTTAATGATTTTATGTAAAAATTTTGGCTCATCATCATCATAAGTTGTTCCCACTATTGTGAGACCAATTGCATGGTTCTTGTTGCGTAATGTTTTATGGCCATGAACTTCGTTCTCGGTAACCTTTAACGTGTACATATCTTGTATAATTATGTTTAATAATGTTTTATCTTTCTTTCATTTTCTTATATGTCTTGTATTTAAATCAATTCAACCTTTTAGCCTTTGTCTAACATGCATAAAGCACCTTGTCTACTTACCTTGTTTTATTATATATTGGCTTCAATTTTAAAATATTTCAAATTACATCATTTTAATTTTAATTTTTATTTTATTAATCATGAAACTTAACATTCTCATTTTTGCCATGTACATAAAAATTATTTCTACTTAATGAATAAGAAAGTAAGAAATTTTTTTGTTCCAAGTCTTCTAGAAGATGTTGGCAAATTAAGGTCAGTTCTCAAAGAAAAAAGTAATATAGATAAGCGGTCAAAAGCTAAATGATCTGTCATTTAGACCAAAATAAAGCTATATGATCTTTAATTTACACGAGGAAAGGATTCCAATCTTAACTTTGTACATATTACTATATTAGCATATAAAACGAAGAGAATCGAGCTCAGCTTTTGGGTTTTAGCTCAAATTAAAATAAGAAGGAAAGGGATCATCTATCCACCGGTAAGCAAGACTTGTCCCATTATCATTGGCACTTGTATGATATACCCACGCCAGCCATGAAAAACTGGACAGTGATCATTTCATCTCTACCATCCATTTTTTTAAGGGCCAATTCTTGGGCTCGCCCCAAAAGAATCAAACTCGATAAGGATGAGATTAAATTAAAGGGCAGCTTTTTTTTTTTAATTATGTATGTCGCCCACTTTATATGATCAAGCTGTAAAAGATGAAAGCAAATTTCAGAAAAAGAATAGCAAGGTAAATATTTCTAACTTCACTTAGGGTGTGTTTGTTTAGGGCAAAAAAGTGTCAACTAAAACTTTTCAATCTAAAACTTTTCACTCTCCATAACTACTCTATTTTTTAATTATTTTTTCACATTTTTCTATACAAATTACCCTACTTTTCAATCATTTCTACACATTTACCCATACAACTAACCTATTTATTTTAACTTTATTCTCTTTACTTCTCATCATTACTCCTATTATATCACATTATTTTCTATTAATTTGACAACTTCTACTCAAAAAATTTTTCATCAAAAATTTTACCTCCAACCAAACACACACACACGGACCACCTCACGTTCGAAGTGACGCGAGCAGCATAAACCGCCGAAGTGACTAGGATATATGGTCGAGGGAAGGCTGTTCGCATCACGCATACCTACACCTTTTCCAGATACTTCCCCGCAGATACGGCCAGGTATGGGTACATCACGCATGTGACTTAGAGTCAACAGCACCATGTGCGACTGTGGAACCTCCCATCCTATACACCCTTGATAAAGTTATACAAACCACTTAGATTATCCCAGTGGTGATAATTGAAGGACAGCTTTCAAAAATAGCTTGCCATCATATACTGCCACCTACAAAGCTATCTGGGTGGCCATTAAATATTATATTGTATTATTTTTGTTTTTCTGTAAATGTACCCGCTATATTTAAATCTTTCTTCTAGTAATATTTTGCAACTTCGGAATTTACTTTGTATTTTATTTTAATTTCTAAAAATCAATAAAATGAGCATATATACATGGAGAGCAGCGTGTACTCATATTCGTTTTATTGATTTTCAAAATCAAAATTAAATGATAAATAATTTCAAAAATTGCCAATCTTATACGAAGAAAATTTTAAGTAAAGCCCGCATATTTCTAAAAGAAATAAAAATAAGAGCTTTTTCCTATTATGTTTGACCTTAATTCCAAATATATCCAGTATATTTACAAAATCACATATATATCCATTACGTGTGTAGTTAATCTCAAAAAAAAGTCAATCTGTGAGTTAATGTCTTAGTTAATATGTGAAATTACTAATATGCCCATTAAATTTTGGATATAATTGAAATTTTGAATGTCATAATTCACCAATGCCCTAATTGCACATGAATTCTAAATTTGGATATCACTAATTTCATTTTCTTTCTACTTTATTTTTTATTGTTTTATAACGGGGTATTTTGGGCATGTATAAAAATTTAACTAACAATTTTTAACAAAATAGACATTTTTGAGATTAATTACAAACATAGCAGGTGTATTTGAGATTAAGGTCAAACAAGGGAAAATCCTACAAATAAATATTTCTGGCCGCCTATATTGAGGGTTGACATGATATTGATACTTGATGTATATTTTCGACGATTAATTTTCTAGTATATACTAGCCTATGGATGAACTGTCAAGGAATAGAACACGGGCTTTTTTCACGGACAAAGATATTGCTACTATTCCTTGCCAATTTAACTAAAATCTTTGAATAAATACTTGTTGAAATAAATATTTGCAACTTTGCATACGCAACTACTTAAGTTTAGCAATACTGCAAGCACAACAAAATTTTAAAAGACCTGACAGGGTTCAAACCAATGTTCTAAGAACCGAATTGTTAATTAAATCGGTAGAAAGACTGGTTTGGTTCAAACTGGTCTAACCGGCTATTTAAACCGGTTTGAACCGATGATGTCAATATTATTTATTTATGATATTATAAATAGTTAATTATTTTTATTTTTATATATCAATAAATTATTATAACTCATAACATTTATGTGTAATAATTAGTAAAAAATTTATTAATTTTGAAATAAAATAAAATTATACATCTAGAATAAAATCAAATGGCTTAAATAATTTAACTACATCTATTAGTTTATAAAAATATTAGATGTAATGTTATAAAATATTTTAATGGTTCAAATCATACAAAAAAAATGGCTGCATGCATAGTAGAGTACTAAAAGAATCATTGCATGCATACATATTTTTGGTGCATAGCAGGGTACTGAAAGAGAAAAGATAAGAGAGAAGAACACCAATCTTATCACGCACAGGTGAAAAATTGCCTAAGCTAGGAAAGAGAATTACAGCATTGGCATCCTTTTATTTTTTTGGCACATTTGGGTATTAGACCGAACCGCCATAATGAAACTGGAGAGGTAATCGGTTCTCGGTCAAACCAGCCGGGCCGATCCGGTTCTAATAACATTGGTTCAAACATTATGGGGAAAATTTTTTATATGCACTATGTATTTGTAGGCAAATATAAATTGTAGCTGCAAATAATAGTCTTAAGAGTGAGAGCCCTAAAATATTTCTCTATTCTCGGCGGCCACTTGTGCGGGCAGCATACCACGTTTCATGAGAATGGGTATTTCGCTCCTAAAAAAACCCTTACCCTCCTTAGTGGAGATATGGGGACCAACTAAATCTAATCCTTATAAAAAAGATAAATCTAGCCCAAATAAGGTGATCTGAAATTCTTCGTTGAAAAGACTCCAACTCTTGGAATTCTATAGGAAATCTTACATCCCAAAAATCCAAATCCACTCCAACAGCATTCCAAGCAACACATACGTGCAAAAAAAATTTTAATCGTTTACACTTGGTGTCATCTGTGGGAATGAATTTTTTCATTCTTTTCTTTCCCATGCATTTTTTGTTTTTCTTTAACCACGTTCATCTTTGTCTATGAAGCATAATCAGTCGAATCTGATCTGAAAAATGCTGAACAAAAAGATGATTCACCTCAAGTAGCACAGGAGGGTACTACTGGAACAAATTCAAAAGAAGTAACCCCTGATGTAGTAATTCGAGAAGAGTTTCGAGCAATGATGATAAAAAGATAGGAGTAAAGTGCACAAAAGCAATCAACTTCTTCATCATCCAACCCAGCAAATAATCTCGGTGGGCATATACCAATTTGACTTGTAATGAGGCTCATTGGTAGCACTTCTTCCAAAAATCCTTTGCCACAGATTGTTAATATTGTTGGTCTGGTAAGTCCTTGATCGCAGGAACTTAACTTTCTTGATTTTCTACTGGAAGGAAGGAAATTAAATTAAAGGAAAAGTAAAGAATAAAAATGAATTGGTATTTTCTTGCTTGTCCTTATATCTCCCTTTTTTACATACAGACGTGAGCCTCCCTCACTTTACATTCACACGTGCCTGTCATGGCCGCTTACCTTTTGTCCCAGAAATTATCAATGAACTACTTCCTCAAAAATTCAAAGCAATTCACATGAGGCCATACGATGGGCAGTCTAATCTTCAAAATGACTTAGATATAGTGGTGTTAATGATCATAGTCAATCAATCCATCAACCTACTCGTCCAACCTGTTTATAAATGACTTTGGGTTGAAATTTTTGAATAAATGAGTTGTGATCCGTCAATTCCTTTAACCATTTAATTAAATAAACGGGTTATAAAATTGAGATTTTATAACCTGTTTAGTCTATTTAACTCGTTCAACCCATTTTAACTTGTTTAACCCATTAAAGTTAGGTATATGTAAACCCTTGCTTACTTCCCCATCGCTAAGTCTTTCTTTCGCCAGTAAAATTTCATTTTTTGGTTGCTACCCTAATTTTATTTTCCCGTTACTATCTTATTTTTATTTCTCCTACACTGAAAACACATTCTCAACTCTCCCCATGAGATTATAGTCTATCAGAGTCTAGTCTTTCAAGTCATCTACTATATAACAAGTTAATAACCCACCAATCTATTTATTAAATAGGTTATAATGAATTAGGGTTGTGGTTTTTCAAATGAATTAATAAAAAGATTAGAATTGAGATATTTTAAATAGGTTAAGAGTAGAATAAGACTCCAACAAGTCTAAATCGATCCATTAACACTCCTACTTAGATATCTTTTGCATAAACGCCAATCAAGTGGGTCTTATGAGCAAAATAAAATATCATGCATTTATTAATACTTTAAAGGAAAAAGCACGACCATAGTTTCTAAACCTACTTCCTACCTCCATAACATCCTTGGATGCCTTCTCTAGGTGTTTTCTATAACAATTTATAGGTTGAATTGTTCTTGACAAGAGGCCTTCATATTTATATCATGTGCAACAAGAAAAAAGTGAGCCCATGCACATGTATATTGATCATCTCAACCACAAATGCACCTTGGTACAAAGCCTGACTCTTGAACTTATCAAAGCTACCTTCATTAGAGGATTATGACTAGAAGGTTATACATAAAGCTCAAAGTCTACGAGCCCGATTCGCTATAGCAAATAAATGACTGAATGCACAAGAACAAATCAAACAAAAAAAGCTAGCATTACAACAAGTGTGTGAAACCCTAGCTTGTATAGAAGTCATGTAAATAATATTAGATGAACTATGTATGAATGATGTATTCATATTGAGGTGTTTGTAATTTTTTTTAAGATTTTGTAGCTAGGCTATCTATGTGAATGATTGTTTAAATTTACCAATTAAAGATAATGTGGGTTATTATGATTGAAATATCATATTAAGAATGAATAAATAATTAGTATGCTACGAAAAATTTGATTTCATTTTTAAATGTGATCAATGGCTATTAGGAGGTTAATTATGAAGACAAATTGAGAAAATATTGAAAAATTCATAACTTGGAGATCTTAAATCGGATTGAGGTGAAATTTGAGGGAAAAGCACATAATTATATGCTTAATCTTATGGAACAATTATATTATGAAAATTTTGAAGAAAATCGATTATCACCGTTCAAAGCTTAAAATAGTCATAACTTGGGCTAGAAAGATCGGATTAAGATGAAATTTGAAATGAACGGCTAAAATTATGAAACCAAGGTTTTGGAAGGATTTGATCATGAAAATGATTAAGGGATTAAGATTTCACGAAATTAGCATGAGATATTTGTCTTTTCAAATTTTAAAAGTAAATAGCATTTATGATGAAATGGAATAAAATAAAATAAATGGAAAAAGGCAAATTTGAGGTGTCAAGAGAGGGTAAATTGTAGATTATTATGTGAATTATCAAAAATAGGAAAATTCCTGCAATTATCTTCTAATTAAATGCATAATTAATGGGTCAAAATAAAAAAATGGACAAAGGGCTGCTATGGATGTCCAAACAGCTATATGAATGGATTTTTGGAATTTTTTTATAAATAAATGTGTACCCAAAGTCAACGCTGAATTAATATAGGTAATTTATCATTAAATAAAAGTGAAATTCGGATTTTTAGGGGTTGATCTGGACCGTTAAATGGATGGGGAATAAATGGACAGCAACATGTATTCAGAATGATGTGGACGGTTTGGCAGCTCAATGCATTATTTATATTTTTTTAGATGCCTAAATTGACCCTAATTACCCTACACTACTAGATAATTAATTGGGTAATTAAATGGAGCTGTAAAAAAATTAATTATGATAAGGACAATTGCTGAAAAGTGGACGTTTTCTAGGCATCAAAAAGTGGACAGCAATAATGAGTCCGATCACATGGCCAGAAAAAGTGATCTTTTGTATTTTTTAAAATTGGAAAATGCATGGGTATTTAGCTTAGGTAATAGGGTATGTAAGTATGCATTTAATTGATGAGAAATTCATTGAAAAAAAATTGAAAAAGTGGCTGATGAAGGACGTGCAACAGGTGGACAGCTTTGTGTTAATTAAATGCTTTGGATAATTAGTGGATTTATAAATGAGATAAAAATAATTTTAATGGCCCACAAGTTGCCATGTCAGAAAGGGGATAGGAATGCATTGGATTTAGCAATTGATGAGGTGAAATGTAAATTCCAGCATAATGCATAAGTAGGGGGGGACGTCCAAGTGAGGAGGAACACTTAGGAAAAAAATTTTGGAATTTTGAGCTCCCATCTAAACCAGCAACTCACGACCCCTTTTTCATTATTTTCACACTTTAAAATCAAGTGAAGAAAAGAAGGAAGAAAAGGAAGAAGTAAAGTGAAGAAATTGCTTGAGAAAGAGAAGTGAAGTTGTAAACAACACAAGTAAGTAGTCGGTTTAAGTTTAAGTGATTCTAGTTTAGTTTTTCCAAATTAAATTATGAACTATGAACATGATTTATTGCTGGAATTTAGATTTTGAGTTGTGAGGTTTTCATTTGGAAATTTAATGGAATTTTATAGCAAGTGATATAGTTAAGAGTTAAGAGTATGTAGCGAGTGAATTGTATGTTGTTTAAGCTTATATATACTAACTTAATCATGCTGAAATTTTGTGTTCAAGTTGCTATTTAAATTTGTGAATATATTCACATGATAAATCATGATTTAATGATGATCATATCTGAAATTTAGCATATGTTGTGAAATATAGAAGGTAAATGAGTTGTGGTAACATTTAAGACCCAAAATTCACTTCTAAATGATGAAAATGATAAAGAAAATAATTTAAATAAGTTATGGATGAAAAATAGGGTAAAATACCCTAAATATAAGACACTTTAGACGTGATTAAGGGCATCATATAAACTGCCTAAATTCGGATTTTAACAGATGCAAAAAGTGGACGTCCAAATGGTGTAAACGGGTACCCTATGCATGAAGGAAATGTTGCTGTTTTGCAACTAATTTTATATGGATCTTAAATATGTGAAAATACATTGAATTTAGGGTAAGAAATCTTGGAAAAATTTCTGGAATTAGGGAGACAAAAATCTATTTATATTAAGGTATCAAAAGAAGCATCTAAAGTGTGAAAAATTGATGTCCAAGTGGCTGTTTTTGCAAAATTCGAGAATGGTAAATTATAAATTCGTAAAAAATGCCATAATTAGGCTTTAAATGAAGTAAATATACTTGCTGAATTTGTGAATGAGTTATTGATTTGAAAGACTTTAAGAAAAGTATGAATTAGACGCGGTTAGACGCATATATGTCAAGCAAAATACATGATAAGATGAGCAATGCAATATGTAAAATATAAAAATGTGAAAATATGTTAAAAAGGTCATGGACAAACATAAAATGCATTGCTGAATTTATAATCTCGAATTTTGAGATTTATATATATGGGAATTAAATATGATAAATAGTTGAGATATGTAAGAGTTTAAAGAATGCATACCCGACCTGGAGATTTAACGGGTTATGAATAATTATAAAAATGGGTTGGAAAACTAAATGAATGCAAGCAAATAGAATTTATATGAAAATTGTGCTATTCTGTCATAGGCAAAGGAAAAGGGAAAGTTGATCCGGGAAGCTCTCGGGAACAAGGTAAGCAAGCAAATTTTCTAAATGGATTTTATTTGAATTTTCTTTGAAATATTTGTAAATGATGTTTTAATTCTTTCCTTGGTTCAATAAATGTTATTTGGAATTTATTTCTAAATTTTTAAGGATGGTCATTCCTTAGTCCGCTAGATATTTACATTGATTTACATAACTTTTTATAAACTCTGAAAATTTCTATTGTATGGAAATATGTGTGAAGAATCATGCTAGCATGTCATGAGTAATACATGTGCACAATGCATAAGGTTCACCTCAAAGGAATAAGCGGACCGAATGTCCCCCTTTGGTGTTACCGAGTCGCTAATATAGGCCAAGGGCCGGCGGCGTCTCCTTATGTGGGAGGAGATGAAGACGGGTGGTCACCTATCTAGCCTTCATCCTAAGGGAGCATAATGCACGCATTGTATTGTCTTTATATATCCCCGAGGGGGTATAAAGTTGCTTTCCTTAATGATTAAGAATAAAAAAATTTCTGCTCCGCGGGTAGTTGATCACTTGATAAGTGTCTCTACTAAATGGAGGGAAACACTTTTAGAAAATGTTAAATTTTGCAAAATACTTTGCCTGAAAACATATGTAAATAATGCTTGCTTATTGAGTGTTCAACTCACGTTTTTGTTTTCCAAACCCATAGACAGGTAAATGAAGAAGCTCGACGAAGGAGCAAATAAAATATCACTTAAGCAAGAGAAAAACTTTTGCAGTCATGATGACGTAGTAGAACTTTTACTGAGTTGATGTAGTTAAGTTGTTGTTTTTATATGGACTACTATGATTTTAATATGCAGTGACATCTGATTTAGGAGACTGTTTGAAATATTTTTGGTTTATTGACATTCCTTGTGTGTCAAATGGATGGAAATGACACAGTTGTTATTTGAGATATAAATATGAGGAAATAACCTTCCATAAAAGTACAAATTAAAATGGGTAATTATCTGTTAAAAACCCGTTGTGTGACAAGGCAACAATCCTGATCACGTTTACCAGTCAATACCGATCCCGAGGTAAGGCTTAGGATGTGACGCTCGGTTTGGGGGCGCCACAAAGTGAAAGCAAAGGTAACAATCGAAAGAATCCTAAAACACCGATCAACAGACTCCAAACAAATGGAGTTGAAAAATGGAACTCATTTTACTACCCATATATGAAAAATATGCCCCTTTGATTGCCTCACAAGATAAAGTTTTTTTCGCTATCAATGACAAAGGCTACTTAAGAGACCCAATCGAATGAAAGCTCCTCCTAAAAAAAGATGCTCCATACTGGAGTGCCTATCATATAAATCATGAGCACTCCATAGAGAGATGTATATAATTGAAGAACACTATCGAAGATCTCATCAAAAAAAGGCTAACTAACCCAGTTCAATAAAAAAAAGTGGAAGAAAAGGCCCCCATTGCCACTCCAACTATACATGCTAATTTCATGTATGAGTCCTCCAATGCCCCTATGCATGGAATCATATCTAGTATGTTAGAATTTTCATGAATTAAAATATCATTTTCTGAGCGTTTCTTTTTTCAAGCATCCGTTTTGAGCATTTCTTTAATGGAATTTTGAAACGTTCATAACGCTCCTAATGAAACGTTAGATGCATAACGCTCCCAACCATTTATTTTTATGTTATTATATAGGCCTATATATATGATCCTAATTTGCTTGAAAATGATCAATCACAATTTTCTCTCCAACATACTCCTGCCCTCTAGTGTTCTCAAAGAAAATTTTGTGAATTTTCTCCTTATTTTCTAACTCCATTCAAAGTCTATTATTTTAATATCAAGTGTTTAGAATTTAGAAGGGATACTATTTTTCATTCTAGATTAGGTTCTCTTCTTATATCCTGAGGGCAAATTGTTATAATCCTAAACAGCTGTGAGGGTGCAAATATTGTCTTAAGGAAAGTGACATTTGTAATACGCTTGGAGGAGAAACCTATTTTCTGGTTTAAATATTTTCTCACTTTCCTTAAATTTTCTCTCTCTCTATTTTCAAGTCCCTGCCCCGAAATTCAACATTCTTAAGACAACATTTTTTTATATTTTCTTATCCTTTGCTGTTATTTATAAATAGCCCCCCAATCATCCATTTTACCCACAAAACCTGATATCCCAATATTGGACTGCTGTGTCGGTACCAATTTCAAAAGATAGAAACAACAGCTTCATCTTTTTCTAACTTGAATTGGAGCTGTTTATGTCCTCACCATGCTGAGACCTGAAAAAAAAGAAGACGAAACACTGCAAGATCGATGCCGAAGAGCAAGGTGGGATATGGACAATTATATTTGCAAAGGGCACATCATTGAAGCACTATCTGACTCGCTATTCGAGGTATACCAAGATGCAAATACGACCAACGAAATCTGGGATTCACTTCTACACAAATACAGTACTGATGATGTCAGCGTCAAACATTTTCTAGTAAGCAATTTTCTTAATTATACTATGACCGACGATAAAACAATTCTTTATTAAGTTAATGAGATTGAATTTATCGTCAATCAACTTGGGTCACAGGACAATAAGACGGATGAGTCGGATCTTGCTGGTGCAATTATTGAGAAATTGCCAGATAGTTGGAACAACCACCGCAAAAATCTGAAACAAATGAAAGGATCCTTGAGTTTAGATGACCTTGCTCTTAATCTTCGTACTAAAGAGAAATCAAGAAAAATGGAAAAGAAAGAAGAGAAAATTCAATTTAAGACTCACGTGGTTGAAACTCAAAACCGAGTGATAATTAGCAATAATCAACCCTCTAAGAAATTTAACTTAAATATCAATAAAACTAGTGCTAAGAAAAGAAATGGACTTTGTTATTACTGCGAAAAGATGGGACATTTAAAAAGGGAGTGTAGGCTTCTCAAAAAGAAGAATAACACTCAAAAGGGTCCTAAGACACATTTGATTGAACAAAATTTTGTTACCTTAATTTCTGAAATTTGTACTGTGAGTGA
The DNA here is from genome assembly GCA_030490835.1 of Annona cherimola. Classification (NCBI taxonomy): domain Eukaryota; kingdom Viridiplantae; phylum Streptophyta; class Magnoliopsida; order Magnoliales; family Annonaceae; genus Annona; species Annona cherimola. The sequence goes on along the minus strand of CM059975.1, from coordinate 81,482,566 downwards.
TGACCAGACCTGGTGGCTTGATTCTGGGGCTACTAAACATGTATGCAAAAACAGGAGTCAATTTAAAACCTATGAATCTGGTAATAATGGAAATAATCTTTTCATGGGTAATTCATCTACCGCCAAAGTAGTAGGTCAAGAACTATTATTCTGAAACTGACTTCTGGGAAATCACTCATCCTTACAAATGTACTTCATGTACCAGAAATTCGCAAAAACCTAGTCTCAGTTAGCCTTCTTAGCAAATATGATTTTAAATTAGTATTTGAGTCAAACCAAATTATCGTTACCAAAGGAGGTATTTTTTTTGAAGGGTTATGTTGTAGACGGCATGTTTCGCCTAAATGTAAATAATTGATCATCTTTTTTTGCTTATATTGTTGATTCATTTTCTTTATGGCAAGATAGACTATGTCATATTAATTTTAGAAGTATGGACACTATGATGAAATTAGGATTAATTCCTAGATCACCTAATGAATTAATGATAAATGTAAAGTATGTGTTCAAACTAAAATTACTAAAAAATCATTTCAAAATGTAAAAAGAAATTCAAAATTATTGGGTTTAATTCATTCTGATATATGTGATATGGAAAATAACCTAATAAAAGGTGGTAAAAGATATTTTATAACATTTATAGATGATTTTAGTAAATATATATGTTTATTTGCTAAGAACTAAAGATGAAGCCTTAGAAAAATTCAAATCTTATAAAGCTGAAGTTGAAAATCAACTTAATAAAACCAAAATCATTAAATCTTTAAAATTAGATAGAGGTGGTGAATATTTATCAAATGACTTTAATTATTTTTGTGAAAATGCTGGCATAATTCACCAAGTAACAACCTCATATACACCTCAACAAAATGGAACTGCAGAAAGGAAAAATAGAACACTCGTTAAGATGGTAAATTCAATGTTAATAAATGTAGACCTAAGTAAAGGTTGGTGGGGTGAAACATTATTAACAACTTGTCACATTCTTAATAGAATTTCACATAAGAAAACTAAAGTCACTCCTTATGAATTATGAAAAATAAGGCACCTAATCTTAAATATTTAAGAGTTTGGGGTTGTAGAGCCTTAGTAGAATTATCTGATCCTAAAAGACCAAAATTAGGACAAAGATGAATAGAATGCATATTTTTAGGGTATGCAATAAATAGTAAAGCTGATAGATTTATAGTGATAGAGCTTAACAGTCCAATTTAACAAAATACCATTATTGAATCTAGATACGCTAATTTTTATGAAAATACTTATAAAGATATTCCTAAGCTTGGTAATAATGATGAATCTTCTTTTTCTCAATCATCGAATCAATCTATAAGTAATAATTCTGCATTTACAGATAAACCTATAGATGATGAAAATGAAAATATGAAGAGAAATAAAAGAGCTAGAAAAGACAATTATAATCGCTTTGGGCCTGATTTTCAGCTATACTTAATAGAATGATCTAGAGATAAAATAAATGAGGAACATATGGTTGTTTTTATTACCGAAGGGGATCCAACTACATACGAAGAGGCCATGAAATCTCTAGATGTATCATACTGGAAAAAAGCAATCTAAGATGAAATGGATTCAATAATGGGAAATGGAACTTAGACATTAGTTGATTTACCACTAGCATCTAAACCTAAAGGTTGTGAATGGATTTTTAAAAAGAAATACTTTTGATCGCTCAATTGATAAATTTAAAGCTAGATTAGTAGCTAAGGGGTTTAAGCAAAAGGAAGGTATAAATTTCTTTGACACTTATACCTCGGTAGCTAGAATCTCAACCATTAGATTATTAATGGCCTTAGCTTCCATCTATCATTTTGAAATTTACCAAATAGATGTAAAAACTGCATTTCTAAATGGAGATTTAGATGCAAAAATTTATATGGAAAAACCCGAAGGATTCATAATGCTTTGACAAGAAAAGAAAGTTTGCAAACTAATAAAATCATTATATGGTTTAAAACAAACACCTAAGCAATGGCATGAAAAATTTGATCAAGTTGTGTTATCAAATGGGTATAAATTAAACCAATCAGACGAATGTGTTTATAATAAATTTACTGCAAATAGAGGTGTTATTATTTATCTATATGTGGATGATATGCTTATTTTTGTGACTGATATTGACATTATTGAAGAAACTAAAAACTTTCTACCAATTAATTTTGATATGAAAGATATGAGCAAAGCTGATGTTATTCTTGGCATCAAGATTATCAGAAATGGTAATGTATTTTTTCTTTCCCAATCGTATTATATTGAAAAGATACTCAAACGGTTTAACCATTTGGATGCGGGTGTAGCCTCAACTCCCTTTGATCCCAGCATTAAATTATGTAAAAATGAAGAAAGATCTATAGCGCAACTTGAGTATGCCAAAGTGATTGGAAGCTTGATGTATGTCATGTATCGTACTCGACCAGATATTGCTCATGTCGTAGGTGTACTTAGTAGGTTCACTAGTAATCTGGGATAGATACATTGGAATGCAATTTATAGGGTACTAAAATATTTGAAAAAGACCATTGCTTATGGATTGCATTTTAGTGGTAAACTCGCTGTATTAGAAGGGTACGGCGATGCAAATTGTATTTCAGACACCAAGGAATCCACGTCTATTAGTGGTTAGATTTTTACCCTTGGGGGAGCTACAATTTCTTAGGCTTCTAAAAAGCAAACCTGCATTACACATTCTACCATGGAATCTGAATTCCTTGCCTTGGTTGCAGTAGGGAAAGAAGCAGAATGGCTTAGAAATTTACTATTTGAAATCCCTATATGGCCTAACCCTATACCTCCTATCTATGTACATTGTGACAGTGAAGCAACCTTATCAAGTGCATACAACAAGACTTATAATGATAAATCGAGGCATATTGCATTAAGGCACAACTATGTAAGGCAATTGCTCCAAGATAGAGTGATAAATATTGATTTTGCAAAATCAAGTGAAAACTTGGCAAACCCGCTTACAAAAGGCCTTACTCGGAATATGGTCTGGAAAACAGCAAGAGGGATGAGACTTAAGTCCACATGTAATGAGTTGTAATGACTGAAACTCAACTCTAAGCTTGTAGCCCAGGTGTAGAGTTTAATGAGCAAAGCAAGTTATTTTGCAGCTTGCTGTTCGAAATCTTACCGCAAGTGCACGGGTCGTAGATTGTAGTATTTAAATTATCGATCCACAGGGAATTCAGGACTATAAATTTTACTTTTAAACGCTTTCGTGTCGGATATAGAGAGAATATAGCAAATAAAACAGAAAAGTGGGGAGAAAATGCAGTAAATAAAAGGGAAAGAAAATAAATAAAATGGGAAGAAGTGCAAATTAAAAATGAGAAGAGAAAGCGAAAGTGCAAATACCTAGGGTCTAGGATTTCACATGCGTATTTTGCAACGGGTAGTGGTATAATTATTTAATTTGGATATTGTTTGTTAAAGAAGAACAAACCCTAATTTATCCTTGCACCTTCTCTCGAAACCTACAAGGTGTACCCTAATTTTCTTAACCACATATTCTCATGGGATTAAGTTAATTAGAATCCATTAAGTTCTGTGGTTCGTTCATGTAATTTTTCAAGGTTATCATGCCTATTTTCATGGTCTTAGATTTCCAGGTTTAATATCTTAATTTTCGTATATTAGATTTCCACCTTTCGGTTCCATCACCTAATATATGGAATCATGCAAAAGTACGGGCCCGTGTACAAAGCAAACATAAAAATCACAAGATATTAAATTAACAAAAATATCCATCATAAATAAATTAAAAATCCACACCACATTGCATTGTACGCATGCTACATCCTAAACCCTAGATTTAGGATTTAGCCAAGCATGTTTAAGTTCAAAATAAAATTAAAATTACAACCCATCTTAAACAAGATAACAAAAATTAAAAAAGGAAAAGATAGAAAAGCTTATTGGTTTGAAGCCCCGATGGTGTGTCGGCTACTCCATGCAACTCGCCGGACTGCCTTTTGCCCGTGCTCTCCACCTTGCTTTTGCTCTCTTTCTTTCTCAGAATTTTGCTCTAATCTTCTTCTAAAATTCCTACTAAAATATTTTGCAGGAATTTTCTTCTCAAAAATCTGCTGCGGAATGCCCTCTGTGCTTCATGCTCACTCTCCTCTTCTTATAGCCTTTCATGTGGGGTCCATCATTAATGCATTTCTGCTAATGTTGCTGCTGGAATTCTGCATTCACGTGTAATCTCATTGTGGGCAGCAGTTGCTCATTCACGTGGGGTCCATGTGTTGAATCTTGCTGATTATGCTGGAAATTGAATGGAGCTGCTGCTTGGACGGTGAATGGAGTGGGCATTATGCTGCTGGAATTTTTAGACAATGGACAGCTTTGAACCAGATGAGACTAATGGTTGGACGGTGTGGATGGATTTTAGGCAGCAGCTGGATATTGCTACATCTCACGTGAATTAATGGGTAGATATAATGGCTGGACGTTGAATGCATTTTGTACAGCAACATGTTGCTGTCAATTTTGCAATTCAAAATTGTTGCTTCATCTCATTCACGTCACTATACAATTTAAATTGCATAAATTGCTGCTGCATTTGTATGTGGGAAATGACGTGAATGGGCATGGATTAATGGGCAGCTAGATGTGATTTTCTGAAATGGAAAAATCAAATATATACTGCTGAACGTGATCAAGCAATGCTGGATTGATTTGGTGGACCATTATATGTTGCTAGCCGTTGATATGATCAAGCTTATGGGATCACGTGAATGGGCAATTTTTTGTGGGACCATTTTGAATGCATGCTGCTGGAACAATTCATGGTTGTGGGGTCCATCTGTTGAGGATTCTCGTGAATTTGGTTGCAAAAATTTCTGGTCACGTAATGGATGCATGGATGTTTTGAAGATGCTGCATTTGTTGACGGTATGGGCAGCAACATTGCTGCTAGAAAATAAATGGATGTGGGGCCCATCTGTTGCATTTCACGTGAAGTTGCTGGGTATGGACAGATGATGAAATGAACGGCTGGCTGCATGGTCTGGAAAGCTTGGATTTAATCAAGTTGCAGAACGTGATCACATTGCTGGAAATGTGATTACGTTAATGGGCATTTATGCAATTAAATGGCAGCAAGGGATGGACGGTCCAAATTAATATCTGTTGCTGAATTTTCTGGACAGCGTTGAATGGTAATTGCTTAATGGGCGTGATCAAATGGCTGACACATTGCTCATGATGGATGGTTTGGATTTTGCATGATTTGATCAACTTGGTAAAACCTGTTTTTCCCTGCATTAAATCATTAATCATTAGTGATTTTACCTATGGCAACAAATAAAATGTAATTTCAAGCCAAAAGAATATAGAAGTTGTTTACATTGCTTGAAATTAATATTTAATTGCAAAATCATATTTAAAACCAAATTTCATATAAATTTTAATTAATTACCCACTAATTTGGTATAAAATGTTTATAAAATATAATATCAGTTTTTCACTTATCACTTGCAAGCACTGATTATAGTTTATTTAATTTTACATCCCTCAGAGAGTACTTGGTTCCTGTAAGGTATTTATGAAGATGAGTGTATTTTACTCTTAATGGATCTAAAACTATTATGTTTGAGTATTTAGTTACAGGGTACTCTAAATAGATCCACTTATATGAGTGTTGGAAATGAGGCCGCTTTTGTTACCAAAGTGTGTGGGTTCACTCTGAGGAGTTCATGAAACTGGGATACTGACACATGGCCATAACGTGTCACCTTTATAAACACTTGATACAATTTTGAAATCTTGTATGTGAAATATATCCGATTTATCAAATAGGGTTGATAGTTTAAGGTGTCGGCTACTATACACCTCGGTAAACCTTGATGTATTTTCACTAAATGAATATTTAAGTCTATCCGACACCTTGAATTATGTATAAGATTTCCTTCACTTGAATGGAATTGATTTTTATTTTGAAAATGGCGAGGGAATGTTAGAATTTTCATGAATTAAAATATCATTTTCTGAGTGTTTCTTTTTTCAAGCATCCGTTTTGAGCATTCCTTTAATGGAATTTTGAAACGTTCACAACGCTCCCAATGAAACGTTAGATGCATAACGCTCCCAACCATTTATTTTTACGTTATTATATAGGCCTATGTATATGAGCCTGATTTGCTTGAAAATGATCAATCACAATTTTCTCTCCAACATACTCCTGCCCTCTAGTGTTCTCAAAGAAAATTTTTTGAATTTTCTCCTTATTTTCTAACTCCATTCAAAGTCTATTATTTTAATATCAAGTGTTTGGAATCTAGAATGAAGGCTATTTTCCATTCTAGATTAGGTTCTCTCCTTGTATCCTGGGGGCAAATTGCTATAACCCTAAACAATTGTAAGGGTGTAAATATTGTCTTATGGAAAGTGATATTTGTAACACGCCTGAAGGAGAAACCTATTTTCTAGTTTAAATATTTTCTCACTTTCCTTAAATTTTTTCTCTCTCTTTTCAAGTCTCTGCCCCAAAATTCAACATAGTATTCATGATAACATTGCCTACGGAGGTACTACGAGATCAAGTAAATGAATGTATGCACATTTGGAACAAATCTCAAATAAAAGGCCCCATTGATCATCAAAATTTACTTTCTCTATGTATGGGGATCTTTGCATATGTCTCATGATGATGATGTTTTTATAAAAACTGTCATTGAAAGTTGGTTAGTTTGTCAGATAATGATTCTCAGAAACAAGCACACCAAACCGTAAATTCATATTCAAAATGCTATTTAAAATTTTAAAAACCCCACCACGAATATAAATAACAATGAAATATAATGTGTAAAAGTACCATTGCCATCGAGAAACAAAGGAAGGCCAATGTAAGAGCCCGAACAAGTTCTTCTATTCTCACTAGCCATGTGTATTGACAGCATACCACGTCTCACGAGAACAAAATTTCTCTCCTAGAAATGCCCATCATGCTCCTTAGTGGAGATATGAGAACCAACTAGATCTAATCCTTATAAAAAATAATAATAATAAGTGGAGCCGAAATGAGATAATCTGGGATCTTTCGTAGAAACCACTCTATTCTTCTTGGAATTCTATATATTACCTCCCAAGAATCCAAATCCAGTGTAATCTCATTCCAAGCAAAACATATGTGTAAGGATATTTTAATCCTTTATAAATAGTAAGGGCAGCCAACTTAAAAATATTTGCATTCATTCATAGTATTTGCAAATAAACAGAAATTGATATGTGTAAATTTTGCTGAATATAAATTTGATTGGATATCACATTATATGCAACAAATTTTTTAAAAAACAGTTGCTTCTATTCATATGCAACAGCTTGCTAAATATGTGGCCAATTTGTTTGTTCATATATTTTTTGAAGCCAAATGACATTACATATTGCCAAGTTTATATTATGTTCAGCCAAATTAATTGTTGCATTTAAGAAAATGTGTTGTATAGACAAAAACTGCTAGTTTATCCTTTCCATTTTGAAGTTTAAATGCACTTATCAGGATCTTTGAATTAATTATTAATTTCCGAAATAAGGTAAATAAGGAATACGCTTGTAATATTGTGGAGATTATGTTGGTACAAATATCCCTTGTCAAATAAATGTTAACTTAACAAATAAATACAAAAGATTTAAAAACTAATAGTCCTAGGAATTGTGTCTTTAGGAAACCACATTTTTACATAATCCTATCCATTTTTTTCTACCTATGATTGACCAAAACTTCATTTCATTCATTGTATTAATCGTCATTTATATTGTCATGGAAATTCATAATTTGCCTAGGCTCATTATGCATGACTCCATCTAACATGTGTAAAATCAACATAATAAAATTGTTTGATATTAATATTAATTTTAAAATTATATTTTGACGTCTAATAACTGTCTAAAATATCGTTATTATTAGGATAAATAATTCTATGTAATATTCTTACATTTTAATGTATATCTAAATGGATATAGGCTTTCATAATTTACATATAAACATTTATGCTTTTAAGCAAATATAGCCTACGTATTTTTTATTTGGATGAAATTTGTCTAAAAAGTTAAATAAATAATATTAAATACAATAGATGAAATGAATTCTCATCAATTATAAGGCAAAGAAAATAGACGTGGTTAAATGAAATTACTTAACCTAGTTACAACATAGAAGTGGGACTCCTAATGATTATCAAGATTTACCATACTACTTTAAAGGCGTTGAAACAAAAAATTAAGAACACTGAATTGAATGCTCAAGAATTTTATGAAATACTTAAAGGGGCGTTTTGTATTTTTAAAAAAGAAATATTAATACACAACTTCTTTATTTATGCAAATGCGACATACATATTTATAACTACTTTATTTTTTATTAGAAGGGTGATTTTCTTAAGTCAGTCTAGGTGGTTGGCTACTTATGCCGGCTTCAAATCCTATTTTTATTTTTTATAAACATGTTTATTTAGGTGTAGTTAGTTTATAATCTAAGTTTTACTAATTTTGGATATGTTTAGATTTTTTATTTTTAAACATAGGGGCATTGTGGTAATTTTAACAAGTAGAAAATTATCATAATGCCTCCGTATTTAAAAATAAAAATATCTAAATATATTCGAAATTGGTAAAACTTAGATTACAGATTAAATGCACCAAAATAAACACATTAATAAAAACACACAGTTGATGGCTAATTGTGGCTAGTCAAACTAGGTTACCCCTTTTTATTATCGTCTCTCTTTTTAAAACATCTGCATATAGTGGGATTTTTGCAAATATACCTTCAAATTTTAACCAATTGCATCTGTGTCTCTAAGTTTGCCAAAATTGCAAATATACTGATGAGTTTTGTGTAAATTTGCAGGTGTATTCATTCCATTGGGACCTTGTTGTATTTTCATAAAAGTACAAAAATGTCCTTTAAACTAAGTAATACACTTGCGATGTTGTCAGCTAGTGTAGAAATATTTGTTATTTCATTATTTTATATATTTTTATTTATATTATTATTTTAGATTATCTTACAAATATGCTTGTAAATATACTTAGCTTAAAGGGCATTATATTCATTTTATAGAAAAAACAAATTGCGTCATAATACAAAGGACACGTTTGCAAATTTGTACAAACTTCGTCAAAATATTTATAATTTTGCCATTTTTAGGGACACATACGCAATATGAGTCAGACTTTGTAAGTATATTTACAAAAATTCCGCCTATAAATTTCACACGCTTTCTTGTTGTTATCTTTTATATTGCGATTCACGCACATGCCCAAAAACTAATAATAATAAGTTAATCGAGATCTATTAATTCCATGAATAACATCTGGGTGGGAATTGCTCCTCTACGTATTAAAAATTCGCTTCATCGGGACCTTGTATCCCGTCCCTACGCTCAGCCCCGTTGTTTTGGAGTGATGGGGTTGGGTTCCTTCTCAAGTTGTTTGTTTGTACATTTTTAAAAAATATAATAAAAACAAAAAATCCATGAATAAGGGCACACGTTTTTAGAATCGAAGAAAAAAAATAACAATTATATAATTACGAGGGAATATGAAATTATTTAGTCCATGCCATAAGACTCGTGCACGCAAGTCAATTATGAAAACAATATTTGATGCTAAAGGTTCATGTTCTTACACTCAACACACGTACATATCATGTTCTTGTGACATTAAAAAAGAAAAAAAAAAAAAGATCAGAAGCGATACGTAGTAGCAAGGTCCACTTTAAACAAAAGAATAAAACGTCATGAACATTGGAATATTGCTGCGGTTATATGTCTCACGTTCACATTAATCTCTATAGCTAAAAGTATGAATGGTTGCAAATAGATTTTTCTAAAAAAATATATGGTTTCAGATTGCTTTTTCAAAACCCAAAAAAAAAAAAAAAAAGTTGTTTTATGTCATGATGTATCACTCATGGTTGGCTTAGGGTTAAGAAATTAACTAGTTGTGCAAGTCATTAGCTTTTCTTGCATGTATTACATACAAGATATATCACTCAATTGGATTTCTGTTTTTTTCTTCTTTTTTTCTTGAGACGCTTTATTTTTCCCCTTCTTATTCAAACAACTTCTTGAGGTTTACATATAGTTTTTTCATGTGTGCTTTTTATTTTTTAAAAAAAAAACTGATAATATTGCAAATTTTTTGTTCATGTTACTATTTGGAGCTATGAATTTTCAATCTTGGCACACAACACCCTCCAATTTTCCTATAGATGACCACGTTCTTTAGAGTACACCTTCTTAACTAAAAGATTTTGGATGCATTTACCAACATGTGGTAGGCCCCCTGTCATCAGCAGCTTTTTTCGCATGATGATGCTGACTGCTCACTTGTCGACAATAACCTTATTAAAAAATGGTCTTATTAACTTTAAATCTTAAATAAATGGACCTTAGTGTCTTTTCGTATCAAATGATGATAAACATAACTTTAGACCTTTGTATCGTATATACTTTCGACTCTTGAAAGGCTAAATTAAAATTACTAATATATATATATATATGGATAGCTACGAATGTGTTGCCTTAGCGGTCAGTGGTCAAGTACTGACCCCAGTGAATTGTGCGTCCTTGGTTCGAATTTTCCGTGGGAGCCTCCACTGAGTGGGTATTTTAGGAATTATTGTTAGAAAAATTTTATCCTTGAGTAGATACTTATAAGAATGTCTCAAATCCTAATTGAACTACCAATTGAGATAGTTTAATATATATATATAATAAAAAAATACTAATATGTAGATCAAATGAAGGACAATAGAATTCCGGGTACTCACAAACCCAGGGCCTTGTCACTTTGCTTAAAAGCTTTTGAACAACACTATTTGTAATTATTTCCTAAGAAAAAATTACCTAAAAATACTCCTTCCAGTTAAACATGGCTATAAACAAAACCAAAATTAGTACAAATTTCCCCATATGCTCACAAATTTTATCTTTAATTTCACTTATATCCATAAACTTTTATATGCTTACGAATTTAGAGCCCAGTTTGTATGCATCCAAGTGCAAAGACCTTTTTTTTATATTTTTTGAAAATTTTTTACATAACTGCTAATATAAGTGTATTTAACATGTGTATCAATTTTTACCATTTTTGAAGAATTTTATATTTTTTAGAATTTTTAAAAATCAATGGCATTTTTAGTAATTTAAAATTACTAATGCTATTAATTTTTAAAAATCTGAAAAAATATCTAGAAGCTTTCAAAAATTGTAAAAGTTAATATATATGTTAAATACACTTATATTAACAGTTTTATAAAAAAAAGTTTCAAAAAATTAACAAAAGGGTAAAATACATCTGGGTGGATACAACTGGGCTACAACAAATTTTGCCTAAAATTTTACTCAATGAAAAGACAAGTATGTCCAAGCCTTGATTATAATTTTATAACTAAAAATTCATATTCTAATGATTTTTTATTACTTTTACAACTTAAAAACACATTATTTTCATATGAATTTTTAGCTTTAAACAAACAAACCCAAAGTTATATTAAGGCTTCAACATATTCGTCATTTTTTGGGGAGAGATAAAGGCCACTTTAATAAATTCATAATGATATGGATATAAATAAAATTGTATGCAAAATATATAGGCATATTTGAAATTTTGAAAGTACATGGATATAAATGAAAATAAAATAAATATTCATAAGTATACATAGAATTTGCCCCCAAACTAATTATTTTCTCCTAACAAAAGAAAACCTCAAAACTTTTCCTTTCAAGCCACTAGCTTTTATGAAGATGTTATGCCCACTAAATAATTGAAGCCATGCACATCCGTGTGAACATATAATTGCACAAGAATAGTGGGCCCCCACATTTCTTTGAAAAAAGTATTATGTATTATTATTTTTTATTTGTTTTGTTTTATTTTGTTTGTGGGTTGGTGCCAAATGCAAGGGTTTGTGGGTTGGTGGAAAAAAAGAGTTGGGGTTGGATGCACCCAAAAGGTTGTGATGCTCGCAAGCACATTGAAGGTATGAAAAAGGAAGATTCTTGCGTGACTCGCTAGTTGATGTGTGCTAGCAATTAGACGCCGTTGAAAAGACTTTGATTTCGTATGCTAGCAATTAGCATATATATGATTGCAACCCAAGCATAGATAGCTTGACTTACTCCACAACAAGCAGTTAAACTGATCTCGATAAGGAATTTTTTCTCCCACTCATTGCATGGCCTCATCTGGGTCCTCATTAATTAGGTGGAGAATACCCATTCTTTTGAATATTTAGAGTGTCTTTGAATGCAAAGATAATTTGAGAAGCACTTAGGGCAAGAGGGTTATGCCAACCCAGTGTATCTCAATTAGTACCAATGTTTGAAAATGGTGTTGCTAGTCATGGAATTGAGTCCTATAGGTAGAAGTTTTGTCTTCCATAATAAGAGTTATGGAATTGAGTCCCATAGGTAGAAGTTTTGTTTTCCATAATAAGAGTTATAGAATTAAATTCCATAGGTGGAAGCTTTGTCTTCCATGGTGGGTGGGAGTTGTTGCTCTAATGTTAGTAATGTTTGTTCTCTTTCTTTCTTTATTGGTACTTGATAGGAGGAAAAATGAGCTTAATTTGAAAAAGGACTTGAGTTGAGATAAGATACAATATTATAAGGCTGATTTTTAAAATAAAATAAAAAAAAAAAGTGGAAGGGCTATGTAGCTATTATATGGAGCCTGATATGTTAGCTCTAATTAAAGTAAATAAAGATTTGGTAAAGAGAGTTTTCAAAGAAAGAATACAAATCATTCATCGGAAATTTTTAAAGAATCTCTTGGTGGAATAACTTAATGGATTCACATTTATAAAATTCAATTATGTTTAAGAATGTAAGAAAGAACGCATTTATCGCAATTTCTTAGCCTGCTAAAACTTTCGTCAATGTAATGACTGTGTTCTTACCTAAACTTATATTTTTCAGGGCAACGTTTACTCTGTGCGACTTTAAGCAAATAATGAATGAGCTTATGTTGTCACCATTTGCCCAATTTTGGGGGATTCTTCTATACATTATATTTAAAATATTGTATTTAATTAAGAATATATTAATTTGACTTAAAAGTGCATATAGGTAGTCTGCAAAATAAGTATAGTTTTAAAGTGAATATAAACCCATTAAAACCCTTATCTTATGTGTGGCCTACACAAATTTCTAATTAAAATAATTTTGAATGATATTATTAAATAAAAAATAACAAATGAATAGAATAGGTGGCCTAAAATGGCTCAAATATGACCCTTTTGAACCAATTCGCCGTTTGCCCAAAGCTGAACAACATCTAAGTGAACACTATTGTTGAACATAATGAAGGCTTTGGATATTATAAGTTAATTGATTAAGTCATTAAACAATAGTAAACAAAAGCACTGATATGTCTTTACTCGAGATATTTTTATGTATGGTTTTAACTTCATAGGATGTGCTTGTGTATTTGTTTTAAGGGGGAAAAAAGAAACGGAAATCGAAATTTTCATTATATTTTTTTGATAAAAAAATTTCATTATATTAAGTCACATTTTAAGGCAAGGTATGCATATATATATATATAAGAACCTTTCCTCTGTAGTAAAGCCGCACCATAATTAATGGTGCATTTTGCCTAAAATGGGTCTCACGTGTACTTAAATGTATTGATACTTTATATAATTATTTACCCATATTAAATTTTATAGCAAATGATTTACATGTTAAAAAAACAACTTTAAAGTTGTTATTTACATTAAACTATTTTATTACGTTAAATTTATACCATTTTCAGATGAGGTCCATACGCATGTTCGATTGGGATGAAAATTAGCATGATATAATTCTAAATACAATTAGTGAAATAGATTATAATTTCATGATTATGTGGGGTTCATTTTGAGGTAACTGCATCGTAATTGTAACGCAGTGAAGCTACACTTGAATATTTCTCTCTATATATATGTGTGTGCTGACCACCAGAATCCTGCTTTAATTGTTTATCATTATATATTTATTTTACTTTTTTTTATTGATATGTATTTATTTTACTTTGACTAGCATCATTTCTGTAATTTTCTTTCCATTTTCATTTCCTTTCCTAAACCCGGCAGGAGAGGAACAAATTTTGATCAAGGTCTGTTTGCTAATGTGAGAATGGGAAATGAAAGGGACAGTACAGGAGTAGAATAAAATAAAGTAAAAAAGAGATATAGTAATTGTGGGGGAAAATATGATAAAACAATTAGAATATAAGGATAAAATGAAAATATTAGGATAGTTAGATAATTAATATGTTGACTTTTGACATTTTCCATTAACCATTTCCATTCTCAACCTACCAAACACATGAATACAAAACCGAAAATAGGAAAAATGTCATCCTATGGTTAGATTATAGATAACATCATGAAATATTGGATCTTTTTATGAAGAAATGAAGTTACATGAGGTGAGTAGTAAGAGGCCAGCCCATCAACATAGCACACAGATGGCAAAGAGCCCACCTCAGGCTAATTAGCTCAGGTTCCCAAGGATTTCTTATCCTAAATGCATGTGTAGTTTAATGGGTATCTCAAATGCAACCAACTGAAGGATTTAACTATGCCAAATCAACGATTAGCCCTAATATCATCTTGGGCTTGATTGGCCTTGTTTATAGGCACCCACATTTTAGTTTTTAGATTAGCCCACATCCATCAGGCCTGATAGCAAACGGAAATTGGGTTTGATCCGGGTGTCACGGCACGTTGAAATGAGCCGTTTTTATCTCGAAGTGTTTTTTTAACGAAAGTTTTTATCTCCAAAAAAAAAAACTGGCAATGGCCAACTTGGGCACAAGAGCCCAACTTGCTGCTAGGTTGCCACCCAGAGAAGCCCCAAATCCATCTCACTCCTTACCCATTTTGCCCTGCGATTTAAGTAGGTCTCGCCATTAATTAATCTGCTTATTTTGAGATGAGATCACTATCGTTTGGATATGCATATTTTGAAATGAGATTATCCATCATGAATCTGGATGTGTGTATTTTGAAATGAGATTTTCTCTCTGGAATTTGGGTGCAATAGGTTTTCTCGTATCCCTCACATTTTCTGTTGTGAAAAAAAAAAACCCGTGGTAGAAGCTTGAAGCAACAGTGACATCATTGGGGACAACACCCGCGGTTTGCAGTCGAGTGCACTGTGCTGCATGCACTCTTTTTTCCTTTTTGAAAATTTAAAAATGCCACTGATTTTTAAAATTTTGAAAAAAAATCTAAAAATGATAAAAATTGATGCGCATATTAAATACACTTATATTAATAATTTCATGAAAAAATTTTAAAAAATCCGGAAGCTGATAGTATACTTAGCTTGCTGTGTAGGGTCACTAGTGTAGCCGACGGGCCTCTCACTATTCCCAATCCGAGTTATCGTTGGTCAACGGGCTAAGCGTAAACTCATATTTAAGTCATGGCGCGTGGCGTCATGTACCACACATTCAAGTCACGGCACAGGGTAAAGTATACTCATTTATCTTTATATAAAGTATACTCATTTATCTTTATATTTTTGTAAGACACGATTTTTCGTGCATTTGTAAAGTCGTAGAAAAATCTTCTACGCATTTCATTATCATTTCAATAAAATAATCGTTTCTTTTTCTAGACTATATTGTATTCGGTTGTTTAATCAAAGGTTTTCTTATTGGAAATGTAAAATCAGAATATAGAACATAATGCAAAATATTTCTGTGATATGCTTTTCGGACTCGGTTAAAGAATTTAATGCTTTAGAATTTTGCTGGGGAATTAATTAAGCATTTATTTTCCAACCAAGTGGCGAGGAAAATTTTCGAGGCCAGAACAATTATTAAATAAATAATAGCAAATGAATAGAATAGGTGGCCTAGAATGGCTCAAATATGACCCTTCTGAACCAATTCACAGTTTGCCCAAAGCTGAACAACATCTAAGTGAACACTATTGTTGAACATAATGAAGGCTTTGGATATTATAAGTTAATTGATTAAGTCATTTTATAAGTTAATTGATTAAGTCATTAAACACTAGTAAACAAAAGCACTTATATGTCCTTACTGGAGATATTTTTATTTATGGTTTTAACTGCATAGGATGTGCTTGTGTATTTATTTTAGGGTGTGAAAAAATGGAAATCGAAATTTTCATTGTACTTTTTTGATAAAAAAATTTCATTATATTAAGTCACATTTTAAGGCAAGGTATGCACATATATATATATATATGAGAATCTTTTCTGTGCAATGAAGCTTATATACATATATATATATATATACATACATACATACATATACAAGAACTTTTCCTATGCAGTGAAGCTGCACCATAATTAACATTGCATTTGGCCTAAAATGGATTACACGTGTACTTAAATGTACTGATACTTTATACAATTATTTACCCATATTAAATTTTATAGCGAATGATTTACATGTTAAAAAAAATAACTATAAAGTTGTTATTTACATTAAACTATTTTATTACTTTGAATTTGCACTATTTTCAGATGGGGTCTATACTCATGTCCAATTGGGATGAAAATTGGCATGGTATAATTCTAAACACAATTTGTGAAATAGATTATAATTTTATAATCATGTGAGGTTCATTTTGAGGTAACTGAACCGTAATTGTGGTGTAGTGAAGCCGCACTTGAATATTTCTCTCTTTCTCTGTATATGTGTGCTAACCACTAGAATCTTGCTTTAATTTTTGGTTGTTATATATTTATTTTACTTTTTTTTATTGGAAGTATTTATTTTACTTTGACCAGCATCAATTCTGTAATTTTCTTTCCATTTTCATTTCCTTTCCCAAACCCGGCAGGAGAGGAACAAATTTTGTTCAAGGTCTGTTTGCTAATGTGAGAATGGGAAATGAAATGGACAGTACAGGAGTAGAATAAAATAAAGTAAAAAGGAGATAGGGTAATTTTAGGGGAAAATATGATAAAACAATTAGAATATAAGGATAAAATGAAAAATATTAGGATAGTTAGATAATTAATATGTTGACTTTTGACATTTTCCATTAACCATGTCCATTCTCAACCTACCAAACACATGAATAAAAAACTGAAAATAGGAAAAATGTCATCCTATGGTTAGATTATAGATACCATCATGAAATATTGGATCTTTATATGATGAAGTTACATGAGGTGAGTAGTAAGAGGCCAGCCCATCAACATAGCACACAGATGGCAAAAGGCCCACCTCAGGCTAATTAGCTCAGGTTCCCAAGGATTTCTGATCCTAAATGCATGTGCAGCTTAATGGGTATGTCAAATGCAACCAACTGAAGGATTTAACTAAGCCAAATCAGCGATCAGCCCTAATATCATCTTGGGCTTGATTGGCCTTGTTTATAGGCACCCACATTTTAGTTTTTAGATAAGCCCGCATCCATCAGGCCTGATAGCAAACGGAAATTGGGTTTGATCCGGTTGGCACGCCACGTTGAAATGAGCCGTTTTTATCTCAAAAGTGTTTTTTTAACGAAAGTTTTTATCTCAATAATAAAAAAATAAAGGTAGAAGGGTAATGATTAATGACACCTAGCAATGTGTACCGAACACCTAAGTTTTTAAGCCCTTTTATTTATTTTTTCATTTTTAAGTAGACCCATATATAATTTGTGTACATATATATCAAATTTTATCGAATTTAAATTTTGTATATATTTTTAAATTTTAATAATCAACATCTCTTATTGTCTTACTCCCATTTAGTTAAATAAGGGTGAAAATTATTAATTTTTAAGTTAAAATATATAAACATAGAATTAATAAATTTTTTGCATATAAACTAAACCTCCATTCAGATCCATTCCATCAGGTCTAGTTTTTCTTAAATACCTCAAATATCAATGGCGCATGAACACAAATGTACCATCGTTCCAATATGTGGTGCTCCATCGTCCCAAGCCAAATTCATCGCTACCATCGCCGATCCCTGCATCGACTGTCACCGTCGACACCAAGGGTGCTCCTTTCTTCAAATTTCGCCGGCGTTGACAGCGGCAGATCCGGCAGCTACTCTTCTCCCATGAAAATCCGGCGACTCAACCACACAATGGTCACCGTGGATTCGAATCGTGATCTTCTCCGACCGGTCGATAACAACTACTGTTATCGACCGCGCGTCCAAGCCGTCCGATTGTGCGGGTTTTTTTGCCGTCGTTGGATCTAATGCGAAAAAGAACAGCGCAGGTGGAGCCATTAATGCTAATAGATTTTTTGCGGGCAGGCCCCTGTCAGGCACAAGTTGTGCTTACTTGGACCCCATCTCTCGCTCAGCATGGGTCACTCTCTCCTCCTCCTCTCCACCACTGTCTCATCCCGACCAATCTCCCACGGCTCCAACTACATCGCTAGTCTAAGTAAAAGTTCTCCTTTTTCTGCATCCCTCCCTTCCTCCCTCCCTCCCTTGCTGGTTTCCAGTTGTCCACGCCAGCTCCCGAATTGCAACCAACTCTCCTAGCTGCGGCACTCGATAGCCGTATTTTCACAAACCATGTTGTTCCATCCAACTGTACCAATGAGGCATTTCCCGGCACCTGTTAATCCAACAGCGCCCTTGCCACAGTTACACTTCAACGTTTCTCCTCCACCATTGTCGCAATGACACAAGCCGCACAAGGAGGCATATAAGGGTCACTCTCACCCTTTAGAGGACAAGCCGGCTAGAGTCTGCCAAAGCAACATGAACATCGGAGGCCCTTGCTAAGGGGCGCGCATTGACTGCTCGAACACGAAAGGATCCCACACTTCCGAGGCAGGGACGTATCAAAAAAATGAAGACAGACAATGGCAATATACTCCTCTGTCCCTCTCATTTCCTTAGCTTTTGCTCAGACCCATCCCTATTTCCTCCCTCTAAAATAAATCGCAATATTCTCCAACTAGTAATTCACCGCTTCAACAGCGCCTATCGGCAGTGGATGAGTTTTTTGCACTATGAGAGGGCAATGATCAAATGTTACAAAATTGGAGGCAATGATGTCAATGGCGGCAGCTCTGTGATGGTGGAAATGGGTTTTGTTGGAAAGAGGGGGCTGACCTCATGAGTTAGCTTGAGTCAACAACATCAATTGCAGGAGATTTATGGTGTCGAGAGAAGATGGCAGCAAGTTTTCTTCAATGCTATGTCTAGTTTGGACGGGTCTGCACATCTAATTGTTGATCGAAAAATGACCGGCACCGACGAGAAATTTGAGAGAAAAAGAGATAGCTCTTACGCAAAGAGTGAGGAGATTTCGGGGAGAGAGGGAACTTCTCTTGCTCTTCGCATGCATTCGCAGTTTTACAGGGACCTACAAGCAAAAGTCTTGTCGCGTTAATTGCAGGTTCTCTGACAGCTTTTTCCAATTTTGATCGAACGACTAAACTCAAGCCCGCGAGATCGAACGGCTCTCGGTAGTGGTCGAAAATAGGGGTCGGGAACGACCGGTCGGAAAAGATCATAGTTCCGTGGATTCCGACAGAAGCATCGCCAAAGCTCTCCAAATCTCAGATCCGGCCAATCACTGTAGATCATTACCTATCTCTTCCAAAGCCAGCAGCTTCTTCAATAGTCGCACGCCACCATCTTCTTGCGGTGAAGACTCTGCCCTGTTTCACGCTGGCTACTACTTCGATGCAAACCAATAACAGCTCCTTTCCGCCATTGCCAATAGATGCATCAAGCTCCTTTGCAAATGCGATCGTCAGAGATCACCGCCATACGCAGCACATCACAGCAGCTGCCCTCCTCCTAAAAATGGCAATGGCCAACTTGCGCACAAGAACTCATCTTGTTGCTAGGTTGCCACCCAGAGAAGACCCAAAAGCTTCAATGCAAACCCATAACAGCTCCTTTCTGCCGCTGCCAATAAATCCATCAAGCTCCTTTGCAAATTCGATCGTCAGAGATCACCGCCATACGCAGCACATCACAGCAGCGGCCCTCCTCCTAAAACTGGCAATGGCCAACTTGCGCACAAGAACCCATCTTGTTGCTAGGTTGCCACCCAGAGAAGCCCCAAATCCATCTTAGTCCTTACCAATTTTGCCCTGTGATTTAAGTGGGTCTCGCCATTAATTAATCTGCTTACTTTGAGATGGCATCATTTTCGTTTGGATATGCATATTTTGAAATGAGATTTTCTGTGGAATTTGGGTGAAATAGGTTTTCTCGTTTCCCTCACATTTTCCGTTGAAAAAAAAAATTAAAATAAAATAAAATAAAAATCCGTGGTAGAAGCTCGAAGAAACGGTGACATCATCGGGGACCACACCCGCGGGGCGCAGTCAGTGCACCCGACACCCTTTTTTATTTTGAAAATTAAAAAATCAGTGATTTTTAACGATTTGAAAAAAATATCTAAAAATTTTCAAAAATAATAAAAATTGACATGCATATTAAATACATTTATATTAACAGTTTTATGAAAAAATTTAAAAATAATTTAAAAATAAGTTTACATTAAGGGTATGTTTAACAATGGTTAAAAAATGTCAAGTTAAAACTGTTCAATCTAAAATTTTTCACACCCCATAACTATTATATTTTTTAATTATTTTTTTACATTTTCCTATACAACTACCTTATTTTTCAATCATTTCTACATAACTACCCATACAACTATCCTATCTATTTTAATTTTATTATCTCTACTCCTCATCATTACCCCTATCGTATCACATCATTTGACAACTTTTACTCTTCAAAACTTTTTATCAAAAGTTTTACCTATTCCCAAACACACTCTGAGTATGAAAAAAAAATTAAATAAATGAAGTACACCGAAGTAAATTGAGTTTCAGTGCACCCGCGTATCTAAGAAAAAAGGGCACATATTGACCAGACTGTACATATTTGGGGTGTAATTTGGTTAGCCTCACCGTGTGAATCTAACTCGGTTTTTAGCTGATTGTTTCAACCCGCTAACTCATTTTTATGATCCCTAAGTTGGTCATGTATTGAGAAAGTCCAACCCACTAACATGATAATTCAACCCATTTGATCATCCACACATAAAACTCGTTTATGACTTCTAAATAATTGATATTGTCTTGATGTTTATTTTACAAGTTATGTATACTTATCGACAATGTACAATGCATTTTGACCTAGAATATTAATGAAAGTTGATTTTAAATTTAATTAGATTATTAGTATTAGAAACCTATGTCAATTGTCAATTATGTAGAATTTTTATTTATATTAAAATAATATATTATGTACACACTAAGCTTCTATGCACCTGGTTCAAAATTTTATTTTTTATTTTTATAAAAATGTTATTTCAAGTGTGTTTAACATATATATTAAGTTGTATCAGTTTTGGATATCTGTATTTTTTTATTTTTAAAAAACAAAGGTATTCTAGACATTTTAAATGACTAATCAAAAAAATATATACAAATTTTCAAAAATAGTAAAACATAATATATATATATATATATGTTAAATACACTTATATTAATAACTTCATAAAAATTCTCAAAAATAAAAAAATAAAAAAAAAAGATTTTGCACCGACGTACGTTGAATCAAAAGCCTCTAAACAAAGGGATATACTAGGGTATTTTACATATTTTTAAAATCCAAAATTTACATATTTACAAAAATATAATTAATTATTTGTCCTGGTTTGGTTTTGTCGTCATTTTTTCATTTGAAGTAAAGAAATCAATTAATATCGAATGATACCATTGAGAATCTCACATCAATGATACTTTTGATACTCTAAATAATTTTTCAAGAAAAATATTTAACATTTGCAAATGGGCTTTATCAGGCTTGAGCACTACGTAAGTAACTTGAGTTATCTTCCCTTAAGCCAAACACTCTCATGCCTAATTCACCTCGTAATTTTCATTTTTCATTTTTCTCTGATGAATAATGGCCAACATACATCAACAATGGAGGAGACCAAGGCCCTTCAAATGGGAGACGGAGAGCTCTCACAGTGGCGAAAACCTTACCACCTGGGGGGAAAATTGCGCTATAGACCCTCTAACTATGCGTATTGGCATTTCGGACCCCGATGTTTGCGTATTAGCATTTTAAACCCCCGAAAGTTTCGACCTTTGCATTTTACCCCCCGCGCCCTCACGGCGTCAAAAAATCAGCGTCTGACAGTCTGAAATGACAAGAATACCCATTGACTGTCTCTCTAGATTCCCCATTCACTGTCTGTGAAGAGAGCGGCGACGGACATTAAAGTCAGCAGCTTCGAAGCTTCCATTATCTTCTCCTGTTGTCTGCTTCCATATCTGGCCGGAATCCATGGTCAGAGATCACCGCAGGAATCGCTTCCTACCACAGTCGACGAACTCCATTTTCCGCATTCGACTATGGCCGCCAAACTACGAATTCGCGCCGGCAAAAAAACTCATCTTCTCCGGCGGCAGAGTCCATACGATCGCAGTAGCTTGCAATTACGGCCAGATAAATCAGCTGTCAAAAAACTCCGTTATGCGTGTCCGCAATCATCCAAAGCAACGATCGACTGAGATCGCAGCGGCCATTAAACTCCTCTGCGGCGACCGAACAGCCATCGTCACCCATCGATCCAGCAGCCGACGATGTGCCTCCATCAACAACAGCAACGCCAACATCACCGACCGCAAGAACTGCTTAATCCGAACGCCCGTGCGTGCGGGATTCTCTTCTTCTCTTATGTCGCCGAATCACGGCTAGACAAATGAGGGTGGCGCAGCAATCGCAACTATGGGAGGAAATGGATTTTTCGTGGGGTGCTTAGTGCCTAAGTAGTAGATCTCCACTATGTAGAGATAGATGAGTGATCAGATTTGTGGGAGAGTTGCTGCGATGGCTAAGACAGAAGGCTGCTGTGTGATCCTCTTCTTCTCTTGTATGGTCAGATCATGGCTAGGCAGAGGAGAGCGGGAACGCAACAACAGATGGGAGAAAATGGGTTTTGGGCGTAACCTCGGTGAAAGTGGATCTGCCAAGGATGGGAAAATAGGGCTTTGCCGGAGAAGACGGATAACGTTATGCATGCTACCGACCTTCGATCAACTGTCCGGGGGTTGCTGGTGGAGATCACAAGTGGCAGCCACGGCTTTCCGTCGTGGAGAGAGAGAGCGTTTGGGGAAGATGACTTTATGGTGCTCCGACAGCGTATGAATATTTGTATACGTGCACCTCATTTACAAGCAATCTCAGCCGTTGATTCTCATATATTGACAGTTTAATAATTCCATAACAGCCTCTACAAATGTAGATCCGGCCCAATTATGCATCCTTAATTGCAATTAGTCCAAACCACATATATAATTTCAAATAGTGTCATTTCATAAAACGGGCCTAAAATTTCAGACTACGACTCATCCACTATATGGATAGAAACAGACAGTCAATGGGTATTCTCGTCATTTCAGATTGTCAAACGCTGATTTTTTGACGCCGTGAGGATGCGGGGGGTAAAATGCAAAGGTCAAAACTTTCGGGGGTTTAAAATGCTAATACGCAAACAAAAATGCCAATACGCATAGTTAAAGGGTCTATGGCGCAATTTCCCCCCACCTAGGCCATGCCCATATATTTGCAAACGAACCTTCTAGTTTCCTTTTAACGGGTTTCCCGATGGATAAATCTCCACGTGCAACAGTTTAGACAAATAGGCCCTTAACTTGGTTTTATAGGCCTTAATCGAGTTTACCTTAAATTATTGGGCTCTAAGCTTTGAGTCTTTTTCATTATTTTTTTATCCAATCATATACCAATCAAAGGGTTATTGATGGGCTAACCTCAGGGAAAAAAAAAGTTATTAATTGGCTACATCAGGCTCATTTAAGCTGGTGGATTTGGTTGGGTAAAACTATGTTTTTTGGAAAGTAACATTGATTTCTTATGCATAATTGAAGATATGGCATGCTGGATTGTTACAAATAAACCAATTTCAGGCCAGCTGTGGACAGTTCCCTATTTTCGGATATTAGGTTTTACTTCAACATCAAGTGCCCAATTTTGGCTTTTCTTTTTAAGAAAGGCTTTTGATAAGTATTGAGTTTGAAAAAAATTAAAAGACAGGGAGAAATTAAAAATATAAAAGAAAGAAGTCATTGCTAAACAAGCATGATGTCCAGAGTCGTCAAATAAATGAAAATAAACTATCGGGACGTTTGGAAAGGTGAAAGTTGTGGAAAATATGGTATTTGATGGGAGTAAAAAATAGAGTATTTTGAAAATTGTGTGATTAATATGAAATGATATGGGTAAAGTTAGAATAAATAGATTTGTTGAAAGATAGTTGATAGAAAAAATAATTAGAATATAGAGGTAAAAGTGGAAGATATGATGATTGATTAATGAGGTATCTTGAAATCCGTGTCTCCACCATTTTCCTCCCATATTTCTCACAACTTATTAACAAACGTCCCCTATATATTTTGGGTTAATTTACCCTTAATAACAAATATACATAATAACCATTCATTGGGCTTTGCTGCCATCATACGGGACTCAAATGGTTTTTTCTTCGCGGCCAAGGGTTGGAAACGTTGTGGCACCATGGAACCACTGTGTATGGAGGCCACAGCTTTTCTATTGGGATTAAAATGGGCTCTCCAGCTCAACCTACAAAAGATTCAAGTGGAAACTGATTCTCTACTCCTCTTCAACTATCTGTCAGCGGAAGAACACATCCTCTCACCTGCTGGGGTTCCCATTGAGGAGATCAAATCTCTCCTATCATCTAATCAAAACTATTCGGCTCATCATGTCTTAAGACAAGGAAACGCGGTAGCTCATTGTTTAGCAGACTTTGTAAGTATTTCTTTTTTGGATAGTCAGGTTTGGTGGGAAAACCCCCCTCCCCCAAGTTCTTTTGGAGAAAATTTGTACAGACAATTTTTTGGCTATGAATTGCATGG
Organism: Annona cherimola; assembly: GCA_030490835.1. Classification (NCBI taxonomy): domain Eukaryota; kingdom Viridiplantae; phylum Streptophyta; class Magnoliopsida; order Magnoliales; family Annonaceae; genus Annona; species Annona cherimola. The sequence continues at coordinate 81,457,670 of CM059975.1, read as the reverse complement.
ATCTCCTTATCCCTTCTTCCCCTCGCAGTGCAAGGGAGCTGGGATAGGGTATTTCCTTTTCATCAAAAAAAAAAGTATGAAAATTTTGATATACACCTACTAAGCATTCCATTAATTTCAAATATATTCAATCTAGCACTTAGGGATGTTTAATAATTTTAAAATCTCATAATATCTCTAGTCGATCTAGCATACCTTGACATTGCTAGCATATTATTTTCTCGCTCAAGTCAGATGAGGTTTTAATGGGACCACCCAATTTTTGTCATAATTGAAAAATATCATTATCGAATTCTAAGGGATAGTTTTGAACTTTTTATAATAGATAATGATGATTTTTTTTTGTTTCGTTTGCATATAAATTAAGTCATCTTGATATTATAATCTAGTACATGCATAATCATCTGAAAGAAAGTTTTTCTATAACACCATTTTTCATAACCTCCACATCTAGAGGAAGGAAAGCTTCAAAACCATGACTGTAGGATACATGACCCGACATGCATACTAGATCGCCTTAGCGCTGGTTGCAACAGTGATTTTTTTTTATTGTGACGGATGGAATTGGTGTGGATGAAATTTCATCCATATTTACCAAGTATATGTGAAACGTTTGAAATTTACTGAATACATTTATAATTAAAGGCAAATACGTGCATATTTGAAATTAATCTTATTTTTTTAAAAGTAAATTATTATACGAAAAAGTTACGATACACATTAACACATATACCCACTTGTAACTTCGATCCTATTACATATATCCTCACATGTAATTTCAATCCTACTTTGATATCAAACTTATTATAAGGTCATTAGCTCTAATTTTATTATTAAGGTAGAAACCATTCTAATGAATCCTTCAGCTTATACCATAAACATTATAAGTTAATATTTTTTTTATTCTACTGTAAGTTACAATTTTGAATGGGTATGTGTATGCATAAGTTTATCATCTAAGTATTAATTTGGCCCACCTTAATGATGATGTAAAATATACTTTGCGCCAGTTTGTTTGACTATGAGATAAGTTTCATCCAAATTAAATATATAAGTAGCTAAGAAATATGTAAAATTGGTATATTTGGAAAGTAATAAAATTTTTAAAATGTAAGAAAATGCTATGATATGATAAGGGTAATGATGAGGATTAAAAAGAATAAAGTTAAAATAGATAAATTAGTTATATAGGTAGTTGAATAAAAATGATTAAAAAGTAGAGTACTTATATAGGAATATGTGAACAATGATTAAAAAATATGATACTTATGGATGGTGAAAAGTTTTAAGTTGAAAAATCTTAGTTGAAAAGTTTAATATTAACTAAACACAAGATCTAATAATTTTTTATTTTTGCATAAATTTCAAATTTGTATTTTTCAACTTTTAAACTATCTAAAATACATCCTTGCGTGATAAATGATTCTATAAATTAATATTATTGCATTTTAAGGCATTTGTGAATTAATCCAAGCATTTTTCATAATATATATATATATATATCTCTTTTTTTCTTTTTTTTCTTTTTATAGTATCTCTCTTTAAACAAATACATTCCACTCAAAACTCTGATCGAGATGACTTTTTATTCTACGATAAACCAAATTAATGATATTGAACAACGTAAATGATTGATTTTCGATCCTATAATCAAAATCATCTATGATATTACACTTAAAACGTCTATGTAAATAGCCCTGTTGGTAACTTCCATGTAACCACAAACTCTAGTTTCGATTCCCACTTGGAGTTTTGTGTCTCCCGTACGACTAAAGAGCGTTAGTTTCCTCCCTTGTTGATTTATGTTGGTCATATATTGTAAAAAATAATATAAATTTATCAAAAAAAAATTTCTCTGTAACTAAAGTGGACCATGTTTTGAGCTGACCGAAAATGACTGATAACAACATTGAGGTTTCAAATGCAAAAATAAATATTTTTAAAACTAGAGGAAGTATTTATATAATACTGGTACTATTCAAGTCTTTAATGTTGCCTGGCCCACTTTAATAATTAAATCAAAATCTAATCTACTCGTTTATTTAAAATCATTTGTTTGAAGCAAGAAATCTTGAAATTAGCAAAGAACTCAATCCTTGCTAAAAGTTGACGATTACCAAAAAAATCCTATTTTCTTTGGTAATGGTGAATAAACTAAATATTTTTATTAATGGAAGTTTAAACTAGATGCTAAAATATTTTTTCATTAATTTTAGTAACAAACTTATAAATAATTCATTGTGGATTTCCCGGCCAACATTAGCATAGCTTAGTTGGTACCTTTGTGTTGAGGTTAGGGGTGCAACTCGGGTCGGGTTATACCGGGTTGGAGTGAACCCAAACCCTAAGTCAACCGGGTTGGAGTAAACCCAAACCCAAACCCTAAGAATGTAACTCGGGTTCGGACCGGGTTCGGGTCGGGTTCGCATCGGTTTTGGTTTGGTTTCGGGTTAGAATTCGGGTTACCAATAAACTATTTTTTTCCAAATTCAGTTGTAATTTAAAAGAAAATTATTGAAATATACATATATGTGTTTATGAAGTAAAGTCTCACGCTAAATTCTGCAACATACTTTCAAAGAATTCTGCAACATCATGCTGAATTCTGCAATATTCTTTGAATGAACTCTGAAAGCAATTTTTCAGCACCCTATAGACACAAATAAATGACAAATTAGTTAGTTTTATGACTAGTTGGTCATTTCTATTTAATAGCTAATGGAAATGACTCAAGTATACCAAATAGAAAATGAACATATCATACCAACTTTGTAGTTGAAACTAAACATTATCGTAAAAATTGCTGAAATTGAATTCAAACTAAATATTTATCATACAAATTGCTAAAGTAAAAATTGATCACTTTTCATACCAATAAACTTAAAATATGAATCAAATTTATATTACAATCTGAAATTCAAACTAACAGATTTCTCATGCTAATAGAAAGCATAATATGAAATAGATTTATCATACCGACTCAAATTCAAACATAATCTACATAACAGTTATTCAAAGTAACTAAATCTAAATACATTAAGCATAATGGTTCAACATTCCAATCTAATTTAAGTGCAATCCAAATTTAAAATGAAAATATAAACAAATCTCAAGTTTAAATAAGTTTACATCTACTTTTAAACAAATTCAAATTTCAAATGAGTTCATGTCTCTAAAGTTTCCAAAAAAACTAAAAAACTATTCGAAGACTTCCAAGTAATTTCTCCCTTGATTTTCATCTGCATTTCTAATGTCAAGTTCTTCCTCCTCGATTTACATATTTGAAAATAATATGCATCAACCTAGACGAAAAAAATGCATACAACTGTTAACAATAAGAAGATAATAATCATAAAAAATCATCCTAGAAATTAAGTTACCTCAAGCATGCTTTGGTAATAAAGAAAAAGGTGATTTGTCTAAATTAGAGTTAGTAATGCCTAAAACATGTATATATATAGATTAATATTACAAAAAAACATGTATAATTGATGAAAAAATTATATAAACTACATCGGGTTCGGACCGGGTCGGGTTTTGGTACCGGGTTGGTGCGAACCCGGTTTTGGTTTCGGGTTTCTACGGGTCGGGTTGAAACCGGGTCTATTTTGAAAAAAATCTTAAAAATAAAACCCATTTTTGGTTTTGATACCGGGTCGGGTCGGGCGGGTTCGGACCGACCCGGGTACCAAGTTGCACCCCTAGTTGAGGTTGGGTTTTGATCTCCACTAAGGGACACAATAGGGAGCTTTGTGTCTCCCATGTAATAAGCATTAGTCTACTCCTCTTCTAATGTATGTTAATCCTTATCAGTTAAAGAAAAATATAAGATGAAAATTATAAAGTGAATTTGGCATAAATTATAACAAAAAAAAGAGATATTGTAAAAGAAAATTCATTTGAAAAAAGTTCATTCCCGAACTTCACTGCCGAAAGGAAACAATTCTTGTTCTTAAAAACAAATCAAAATTTACTTTTTAGCAATAAAATATAAAAATTTGTTGCTAAAAGCAGTTTTAGCGGTGAACGTACTCCTTATCAATGGAAGGCTTTTGCGGTAGTCTTATCGTGGAACCAAGTATCATTTGGGTAAAAGTTCCAGGCGGGTCATACCTGTTTTAATTTATAATCATATACAAAAGATGAAAATCAATTAGATTCATTGAGAAATTTAATAAAATGTTGCAGCAATTTATAGGATTATTTATTTATAATGTAGGAAGAATGTTTTAGATGGCAAATGTTAAATTAAGGGAAATAGCTTAAATTAACGCATGTTTCTAGATATTTATACATGTAATTAAGGAGCTTTGGAGCTATGAAACCCGGTGCAATTTGTATTCGGTTCGATTTTACATTTTTATTTTTTATTCAATCCACACATTGTGTTTTAAAATATTTATTTAACTTAAATATGAAGAATTAACTTGTTTGGAAGATTCTAGAGCTTTTCTAAATATACTGATTACAATTTAGCCTTAATTGTAAATATACTCACTACATTTTTAAAATTCTAAATATATCAACTACATTTATAGTTAATCTCAAAAATGTTCATTCCATTAAAAACCTTTAGTGAAATTTGTATAAATGTCAAAACTACCCCTATTATAAAATAATAAAAATGAAATAAAACATACCCATGAATTTTACAGGTATTTTCATTTATACCCAAAAAATTTTAAAAATTCCTAATATACCTACATATTTTGCCTAGGATTCTATTTATACTCATGTCATTAGACATCTATTAAAAGAATAATTAGCACCTCTATAAAATGATGAAAACATTTATCCCTAATTATGATTTTATATCCAAAAATTTACATTCAAATGAATTTTTAATACAGCTATAAAATCATATAATATTTAAATATAAATTTTTAGCTTTACCTCAAGTTATATCATGGCTTAAACATATTCGCAATTTTACATAAATGCTAAGTCTCTTTAATAGATCTTCAATAACGCGGGTATAAGTGAAATTGTAAGGAAAATATACGAGTATATTGTGAATTTTTGAAAATTCAAAAGTATAAGTAGAATTATGAGTAAAATTTGTAGTTATATATGGGATTCGCCTTTAAATTAATCATATAAATTAAATAATTTTATTATGTTGCTTTGCATTTTTATTGCTTTATCAAATACTGCTCAAACAAATATTTCTAGTTGGGTAAATAATCCTAAATGTAACGATTTTAATTTAATATTCAAAGTGAGCCAAAATGAAATAACAAAATTGAAATTTTAAATATTATTGATACCACAGAAGTATTTCCTAAAATTTAAATTGCAAATTGAACTTTATAAATCTTATATTTTGCATTTGAAACCCTTCATTAATTCACACAGGAAGATTCTATTATATATTAACCAAAATACCAGTATTCCAAGCGCCCGAATTAACGGCTAGCCCCGTTAAACCGCGAGTTGTTCTGTGACAATAATTAGGACGTTGTTCGTCCAAATCATTAATTTATGAGGAGTAATAATTCGAAGATAATGAATATTATAATTTTTATCACCTTCACGTATTTTTGTCCAATGATCATCTACCTAAGTGGAGAAACTTTCCAAAACTTTTGTTTTAAAATATATATATATATATGTAGCGATAATATTAATGATAGTTTGGATGACGCGTGCCCCCACACTTTGAGAAAAGCTGGTTGAGGATGAGAATGAGCAGCTAGCCATGGGATGGCATGACCCACAGCACGTGCCAGCATCTCAAGATTCTCAGCCACTGTTTCAGTTTGTCTCTTTTTACTTACGCCATCTATCTCATTTCACCTCATATTTTGCTTAGGGTCCTCAAGGAAAATTCATGAAATTAAAATTCAACACATTGCTTAGAATCATTAATTTGTTGGAATTTGGAAGATTTTTTTTTTATGAAAATATGGGCCTAACTTAGATTACACCTCATACTAAGTTTGATAAATTTTTATTTTTTTTTTTTCGAAAATGAAAAAAATTGTTCCTGCCATCTTTATGCATGTATCCAACTATCCATGCTTATTTTTTATTTCTAAAAAATTAAAAATATTAAAAAATTAAAATTGTCAAACTTTGTACAAAGCGCTATCTATGTGGAGCTCACATTTTTACTAAAAATTTTAAAAGATATTCTTAGCGGTATTGAGCGAAAATATTAGTTTTTTTTATAACTAAAATTGCAATTCTTTAAAAGTACGGAAATTTTTAGATTCATTAGCATATGCATTATAATGTTATACTTAATTATAACAACTTTGAAATTTTATATAAACCAAACAATGTTATTGATGTAATTTTACATTCAAAGAGATGAGATTATGTTGATAATGAAAATTAAAATTCAATACGTCACACTGTTTAACATTTGTGCTACAATGGTACAAAAATCAACTAGGGTTTGTACTTCCTACGCAAGCTTAAAAAATATTATTCCTTGAAATTATGAAACACATTAAGATCCATTCCATCTGCATGATAAGAAGAATCTTTTAGATAGTTAAAAGGTTATTAACAACTTTTTTGGATAAATAATTAATTAACAACTTGAGAAGTACATATAAATTAAATAATTCTATTATTTTAATTTGGGGTGCGTTTAATTACATCAAAACTTTCAATCTAAAATTTTGCACCTTTCACAACTATCTTATTTTTAAATTATTTTTTATATTTTTCTATACAACTATCTTACTATTTTATCATCTTTACACAAATACTTAAATCATTAACTTATGTATTTTAACTTTATTCTCTTTAATACTCATTATTACCTTATTATATCACAACATCTTTTCTTATTTCAAAAACTTTATACTAAAAATTTATTATCAAAAATTTTAACCCTTTCCAAACATACAAATAATTCCTGATGACAATAATGTAACCGGCAGCATAGATGCAAAGCCTCTTCGATTACTTCGTCTGTTCTGTCCTCGTAAATTAAAGGCGCCAAATCCACTTTTAAAAGCTACAGCTACAGCTGCGTCGACGGCTAAGACGACGACGCGCACTCAATGCTGACAGGCCCACATGGACCCTTTCATAGCACAACCTGTTGTTACTCCGACGTGACCACATGCACATCATCATGCTCAGCCCTCAAAAGTCAAATCCTCCTCCAACCCAACAATTCCATTTCTGCCAACTTCTATATAACGCCCATCTAAAGAAATTTTATAACGGAATTATGATTTATTGGAACAGTACTGGTGACAACGATGTTGTAGGCCTATTTAGGAGGAGAAAGTATGGGATTAGAGGGTTGTGGAGCAACAAGATTAGGAATCCTTAGTAGAATCTTTAGAACTCCTAATTTAAATCCCACGCTGCCATCCAAAAAGAATTTATCCCACGCATCAAAAATTAGAAAAACAATTCATCAAAAAAATTAGAAAAACAGAATTATTCATTTTGTTGAATTCATTACTTGAATCCTTAAATTAAAACGTAAGTAAGTCCTTAACCATTAAAGCAATGGTAATTTCTTACATTAAACTACATTAACAAAATACTTAAACCCATTTAATTTACCTTGGATATTTCAAGCCACAAGCTCACTATAAATATATTCTCACCAAATAATAATATCCCAGTAAAAATTTAATTTTTTACATTATTATGTCATAGCGCTTTTATATAAATTGCAAAATTACTTCTAATTCTTTCAGATATAAAAAATAATCTGTTATTAACTCGTATATATAAAATCATCCAAATTTACATAATTATTAAATCTTAATTCACCATTTCATCATGTTCTAGGACTCTAGGCCAGCAGGAAACGTGCATGGGCTTCATCGCCAATGGTCGGGGTTTTGAATCCCCCTAAAGGCAATTAGTCTTTAGCCATGAGTTGTGGGCTCTAGCTCATAAAAAAAAATCATTTATTCATCTTATATAATTTACACAACTATTTTTAGACTTAATCATGAACACTGGAAACTTAAGATAGTCATTTTCATAAAAAGCAAGAAATGTTAAAGTTCAAAATACTTCAAATTGCAAAAAACAAAGCTAGGCCAAAATGCAAAAGTTTTATATTTAAGGTGTGCTTGAGAAGTAATAAAACTTTTTTTTAAAAAAATTTATGTGAAAGTTTTTTAAATAATATAATATGATAAGAATAAAGAGAATAAAATTAAAATAGATAGGTTATTTGTATAGAAATGATTGAAAATTATGATAATTGTATGAAAATGATTCGAAAGTATGATAGTTGTATAGGAAAATATGAAAAAATGACTAAAAAATAGGATAGTTGTGGAAAGTAAACAAATCTTATCGAAAAGTTGTAATTCTAACCAAATGCACTCTTAAAAAAAAACGACTCAATAATTAAATGTCTTACCTAATAAATCGTGGAGGAAATGATTTTGTTAACAAAAGATAAAAGAGTGAAAGAATGTCCATTGATTATAGCAAAAGAAGTGGTACAAGTGTTATAAAATAATTAAAAGAGTAAGAACAGAGTACAAAGGAGAAATCCATTGGAGATCAAGATGGAAAACACTTAAGCTTGGTAACCAATTACTTTAGGTAATTTTATATATTCCTTTCTTTTAGATGATTGATTCTTGTAAGATTTTTCATCCCAATAGTCTTGATATGGCCTAGGGGCACCAAAATTTAAGCCTAAAGTTAGTTATGATGGAGATATTAAAGTGGTTTTAGGACTTATTTAGTCAATTTATCAAATAAGTTAGCTAGTTCTGATCTAAGGATAAGCAAGTTCTGATCATTGGGGATAATAAATGAGAGACAAAATAGTGTCAGTATGGCAAAGTAGTTGAGCCTATATGGCCTTTTATCATGTCAGTTATATATATTTAACATATGTATCACTTTTTATCAATTTTTAAACTTTTAGATATTTTTAGATTAAATTATTAAAAATGACACTGATTTTTAAAAATTAAATTTTTTTTTAAAATTTTCTAAAATAGTAAAAATTGATACACATGTTAAATTTATTTAGATTAACGGTTTTGTAAAAAAAAAAAAAATCAAAAAAATGGGTCATGTGACTGGGCTCGGTAAGAAAGGTAGAGAAATTCGCATTCTCTTCCCCGACGGTCCTTTGCTTGCAGTGTGCTCGCCTTGGGAAATGGAATGTTGGATCGTGAGGCGTTGTGGTGGTTCTTAATTGATGATGGGCTACGACCTACGAACAAGCGTCCTGCTGCAGCAGAATCCATGGCCACGAGCTTCTTCTCCGGCAGGGTGTGGTGTGGATTTGAGGAAGCTGTCAATTTTCTTTTGTCGCCTTTTCACAAGCGCCGCTGGATTCGCCGACACTGGAAATTGGGGCTGGCCCGGGGCTGAAAGACGGCTGTTAAGGGGCTGCAAGCGGTGAAGCGCGCAACATTTACGGCAAGCTGCTTGGAGAAGATGACGTCCAGTTATGGTACCGCAAGTGTAGGACAATCCATACATACGCAGTCGGCTTGGGTGATCCGAACCATTAAATCTTATTTGATGTTGGCCCATTAATGGCGTAATAATACCATGTGTAAATCGGGGCCAAATAATATAAGAATGCTTTGACGAAATCTGTCTTCTATGTAAACCGTTTGTTTTAATATATTAATGGTATAAAAATACACTCTATTTATTATATTTAGCATAATTTATATTATCATATAAACTCTTTCATTTGTTTAATATTATCCTATATATCTATAAATATGTAAAATCAACCTAAAGAAATAATTTGGTGTTGAATATTAATTTTTAAAGAGCATCTTCAACATCTAAACCATTTAAAATATCACTGTTGTATGAATCAATAATTTTATAAAGTGCTATTATATTTTAATATATATGTGAATAAATTTAAATATTTTTCATAATTTATACATGAATATACTTAATTTTTAGCTAACGTAACCTATGTACATATTCTATTTGTACAAAATTTGATCTTCTAATTAAATAATAATATTAAATATAATGAGTCAATTTAATTCAAATCAATCATCAATATTTAAAAAATAGTGAGGGTTATAGTACCTAGTAATAGAGAAACCAAACTCCAAATCATATTCCTTCTTTACAAATTGATCCATGACATGTAGTGGACCCTTAAATTTAATAGATGTAGCTAATAAGGTTAAAAAATGGTAAAAGGTGTGTTTAAGAATTGATAAAATTTTGAATAAAAAATTATAAAGAATAGAAGTTGTCATATGATGTGAGATGATAATGGTAATCATGAAAAGTAAATAGAACAAAGTTAAAATAGATAGGTTAGTTGTGTGGGTAGTTGTATAGAAATGATTCAAAAATAAGATATTTATATAGAAAAATATGAAAAAACGATTAAAAATATAATAATTATAAAAAATGACAAGTTTTAAATGGAAAATTTTTAACTTACCATTTATACTTATTATCAGACACGTCCGAAATGCCGAGTTGGAAGGACAGCACCATGTGGAATCATGGAGTTCGAAAATCGAAATGCAGTGATGTCGCGGAGTATGAAACGTCAAATCCCAGAGCATCTTTAATTTTTTTCATGGGCGCCCATGTGACGTGCAAGAACTGCTACCGCTAGCCTATTATTATGATTGGCGCGGAATCGGTGTGGTGGGGCTCATCGTCTTCCATTGCAGCCTAGGATTTTTTTTATTATTTTTTTTAAAAGAAATGTATAACCGACTGTGAAATTTTGCAAACATATCCTGCATGCCTGTTGATTTTCATCTGAATTTGAAAGAAGAATGTCCTTGCAAATACTTCCTAGGCATTTTAGAAAATCTAAAACGCTTTTTACTTGTCAGGCTTTTGTAAAGATTTGACACTCACAAGGTACATTTTTCAAATATAATCATGCATACTTGCATGATCTATTCTGCAAGAACCCCACTGCAGTTACAATGAAAATCATTTTATGTGCAACCAGTGATAAGTTACATGAAAATTTGCATTTCTTGAAGAAAAGTTGAGCATCGTTTAGTGATCAGTTCACCGATACGAGAATTAAGTAATTTGGTCATTGAAAAAAAAATGTTGAAAGTTGTTGTAAGAAAAAGTTTGGAAAAATGGAAGAATAATGTGACAAGATACGGGCAATAACTAAGAATTAATAGTACTTATATGGACAAGTAGTTGTATAAAAAATGCATAAACACAAGGTGTGTTTGGGATGTGATACTCGGGTGCAAAAAATTTATTTTTAATAATTTTAAATTTTTTTTATAATACTATTAATCTAAATGTATTTAACATGTATATTAATCTTTAGCATTTTTTGATATTTATAGATATTTTTAATTTTTTAAATCAATGAAATTTTAGTAATTTATGAATTATAAAAAATGTTACTGATTTTAAAAAATTAAAAAAAATATCTATAAATGTCCAAAATGCTAAAAATTAATATATATAAATGTATATATATATTATAAATACACTTAGACTAAAAGTTTTATAAAAAAAAATCAAAAAAATATGAGTTAAATACACTGGGGCGCATTTGGTCATCCCCGAGTGTGTTTAGCATTCCATGTATCGTATCAATCTGGAACTTTTCTTTTTCTATAGTTACTTTATTTTGCAATTATTTCTTCACATTTTTTATACAGTTATCTTAATTTTTAATCATTTATTCAAAACTTCTTATACAACTATTTTATTTATTTTAACTTGATTTTATTTATTATTAGTTATTATCCTTGTCATATCACATTATTTTTTGCATTTCAAAATTTTTTATGCTAAAATCTTTTTATTAAGAAGTTTTATCTAATAACAAATATGTTCTTAATTGAAAAGTGGGACAACTATAGGAGTGCAACTTAGGCAAGGTACCCATGGGTACCCACCTGATAAGCTAAAATTCATTATCCAACCCCCTAAATAGGGTAAAGGTAGGATATACTCATCGAAACCAACCCATATGAGTACCTATGTTAGTAAATAATTATAAATATATATGAAAAAATACACAATAGTTTTTATTCCCGATTTACTAATAAATTAGTGTTAGTTTTATTTATGTACAGAGTTTATATTTGTAATGACGGATTATCATAACACGAATGCAGATAATGATGTTAATGTGATCATTAATATAGATAATGAGACTACAAAGAATATACAAATAGATGTAAACAACAACAAAATGAAAATAATTATAAATTATAAGGTCTAAAATGTAAATGAATATTACTTTATATTATTTAAAATAACATAAAAAATATTTTTTTCATATGTTATCATTGGTTACCGTAGGAACCTGACTCTATAGATAATGAATAAGGTATGATATAATAGGAACCAACCTTATAAGCAGATAAGATAAGATAAGCTTTTTACAAATATAGTATGAGTTCAGTATACCACTATCCAAACCAACCAGAGCTCACCCTGGACAACTGCGCAAAAAGTTTCATGGGAATTTTTTTCCTTTTTTAATACCAACAACACTCGAAGAAACGCATAATAAAATAAAGGCAGGCTAGAGGGATTCCTACGTCTTTGAATGGATAGCTGACAAGCGCATGACAAGCATGGCTCCATCTCAAGTTCAATGGACAGGGACAGAGAAAGGAAAATAAATGCATGTCAAGTTCGACGGATAGGCCCTGGACGGGTCAATGGACAGCTTAAAAAACACGAAGCAAGTAAAATAATATCATTGGATAAGCTATAACAACTAAAAAAAGCAATTAAAATAATATCATTCGATGAATCTCTCTTTATCATTTACCCAACACTTTTCAGTCCATCGTGTGTTAAGACAAGAAAATATTGTTGCTCATTCTTCAGCAGATTTTATATCTATCTCTTTTTTGAATAGCCAGGTTTGGTGGGATAACCCTTCCCCAAATTATTCTAGAAAAAATTTGTACAGACAATGTTTTGACAATGAATTGCTTGGATCTTCTTATTCCTCCCTCCCCTCATAGTACAAGGGAGCTGGGATAGGATATTTCTTTTTCATCAAAAAAATAAATAAAAAATAAGGCTATTTCCACTTTAAAAAATTCTTTGTGTCACATTTTGTAAAATAATTTGATATCTTATCTAGCTTCATACTTTTTTCATTATTAATTCTATATTCTAATTCTTTTTTCACATTTTTCTACGCTATTGCCTATTTTTTTATGTACTATTAATCATTACCTCCATAATGTCACACTCTTCCCTCTTTTAATGGAACGGAACAGTAATATGCAGCAAATAAACAAAAGATGAGCACTTTCGGGATAATGATGAAGTTAATGAGAAAAACATAAATTAAGCTAAATAAGCACTGATTACATACATAAATGAGAAATACATAAGGATTGTAGGATAAATATTATAGCTCCATTTCCATCAAAAAATATATATATTATAGCTCCATCAATTGCCGAATATTACTGCCTTCTCTCATTAGACAGCATACGATCAGGTGGGCCAGAACAAATAACAATTTACAAAGGGCAATTCCGTAAAATTAGATAACGGGAGGATAAAACAAAATACAATGACGGAATTACCCTAGTAATCATGCTAAGATTCCGTTCTGTACCGGCAAATGACAGGGGTAAGTTGGTGAAATTGACAGCTTTCTTTTCCCTCCCCCACAGAAACATGACAACACACCAAAGAAAAGACAGAGCGGCGATTTTCCAATTTTCTCAGATCCCCTTTCGAACCTCCAAAACGCACCTGAAATTACAAAACTACTCTCCACCGCCGCAGCAGATGCCGCTGAAAACAACCGGGAACCCGCAGGCGCCCGGCGCTGGAGACCGCACGCCGGGCGATGGCGGAGGAGGCGGCGGCGGGAGGACCCTCCCGTCGGCGAACAGTGCGGCGCCTCCAGCCACCTCGTGCTCCGAGAGGAACCGGTTGTCCGACGCGTCGCCGAAGCGACGCTCGATCTCGAGGTAGTCTGCCAGCGACGGCGCGCGGCTGTCCTCGCGGCAGAGGCTCCACCACCGGCGGCCGTGGTGCCGCCGCCGATCCGCCACGTGCTTCTTGCTCCTCCTGGCGGCGTCGGCCGCGTCAGAGGCGGAGGCGCTGGATTCGCGGCGGGAGGAGACCCGGACGGACATAGGAGGGAAGGAGACGCCCATTAGGGTTCCGAGCGTGATGCTTCGATCATGGAAGAAGGAGCCCGTGGACTGCAAGAAAAACAAGAAGCGTGAGAGAATGCGAGCACGAGAAACCGAAGTCGAACTCGTTGCGTATGAAATGCACCTCAGTATCGAGATCGGAGGACGAGACAGAAGAGATTGTGGGAGAAGACGGGAAGAGATCGTTCGGCTGCTCCATGAGAGAGAGAGAGGAGAGAGAGAAAGAGAGAGGAGAGACTATTTCGGCACTGGCCTTTGGGTGAGTTTTTAAGATTGAAGGGACGAATCATGTGATTTTTGTGAGGGTCATGATCGAACGGTGTTCGCGCGTTTAAAGTAATGATGGGCGTGTGTTTTTTATTTCATATGATCTGGACCGTTGATTTACTGTGGTGGGATAAATGAATTACTGGAGTGGGCGGTAGCCATGAGGATGGTTCGTGCTGTGGGACAGAAGATATGAACGGCTGAGATTCGAGTATTGATCGTGATGATTCGTTCGGGGGTGGTTAACGTATAACGACTAAGATACTGAGGATGATACCCCATCTGATGGAGGAGAAGCCACGCATGGTAATCGATTAGTGTTGATGTCCAAGGCGTTGATTGGTGATGGTTGGCGGCAATTAAGCTAGCATAATTGCAGCAAAAAGAGGATTGTAGAACGTGGGTGGATGGCTGGGCCGAGCCGGGCCGGGAACCGTCTTTTGGTTAGGGGCCTTAGGGCTGTTTAATAATATGAACTATGAAGCGGTGTTAATGGTCATGATTAACTTTTCAACATACTCATTCAACTTATTTATAAATGAATTTGTATTAGAATTTTCGAATAAACGGATTATGATTCACATGTTCGTTCAACCTTTAATTAAATAAACGGATTATAGTTGAGATTTTATAACCCGTCAACCTATTTAGTAATTCAATTAATAACTCATTTAATGTATTCAACTCATTTAACTCGTTTAACTTGTTAAAGTTTTTATATACAAATGTAAACTTTTTAGTTATTCTCTCTCACTAAGTCCTCCTATCAATTAATTTTTACTTTTTCACTGTTGTCATAATTTTATTTTTTCATTATTGTCTTATTTTCATTTCCTCGACGTTGAAACCACTCTCTTGTCTTTCTTTGAGAGATCATCGTTTGCCAGAGTTTAGACATTCAGGTCATTTACTATATAACTCATTAACAATCTACTAACTCATTCATTAAATGATGCATTTGCTGTAATAAGAGGGTTTCCATGATAATATAAATGATATTAAATACAATTAATGAAGTAAATTTTTTATCAATTATTAGGATTGTACAAATATAAGGGGTTATATAAAAAAGGGATTTAATAGAAGCAGGACTGATATAGGGCTCTGTTTCTGTGTAATTGGTTACCTAGAAGCGAACCTATATTATCCCTTCAAATTTTAGAATTTTGATCATTGATAGAAAATTTAATCAATTCATTATATTTAACTTCATTTGTTTAGTTAATAAACCAAGTTTTATCCAAATCAAGTATATATATGGGGCAATATTTGCTCAAAAATACGTATACTAGTGTTGATATTATTATCATCGTGTCTATTACTGCCTACTAGTATTGTCAATAAGACTCTTCTTGATTCTCTGCTCATCTCTTTCTATTTCTAAATTGTTTCTCTTCTCTCTCTCTCTCTCTCCTTTCCTCTATCTCTCCCTCTCCATTTCCAATCATTCCCCTCTCTACCTCCATTATTATTTTTTCTCTTTCTGTCTGGTCAAGTCGTCATCCTTCTTTATACTAGCAAGTCGAATATATACCCTTTTCCCGACGAAGACCTAGTCGTGTCATATATCTTATTGGTATAAATTAATTCAGGATGACGATTAAAAATAACATATACTCAAATTTAATTAGCTTGATTTTAACTTATTTGTAATATATATACAATTTATTAACAACTTGCAAACACGTTATTAAATGGATTGTAAATATGTTAGGGTTAAAGTTTTTTAAATATGTTGATAAGCGAATTATGGTTGAAATTTTTTAAATAGATTAGAATTAAGATTAACCTCTAACCATTCAACCCAATCCATTTACATTTGTACTCCCTATTCTTAAAATTCCAATACACCTTACTTCAAAGACCAACCTCTATTGCTACGATTAGATTTGATTTCATGTCATAAGTCTCGGCTCTAAGTTTTACTCGCTAATGATTGGATATTACTAGAAGCATGGAAGTTCTAGGTTTACCTTTTATTTTTTAATCTTAAAATATAAACAATTTATCATTTTTATGTACATATATTTATTATGATTTAAATTTTTTTATATATTATAAATTTTTATTCTCTATAATTATATTATATTTTAAAAAAAATATCAATTTATATATTTATTTTGAAAACATGTTATATTTTACTAGATAAGTTTCCAATAAAATTTATTTTTAATATTACAATAAAATATTTTTCAAAAATTTTAGTAATTATATGTTCTCAAAACATCCTATTTTCTTGAATAATTTTTGGATGGAAACTTTTTACAAGTATAAGTTTACAATGAAAACCATTTTTGGTAGTGTGATAAATAAATGAGGTAAACATGATAAATGGTTTAAATTAAAAAAATAATTTTAGAATTAAAAAGCAAAGGTAAGCATTCATGCTTACGACAAGTATTACATTATTACTCTTCATATTTTATTTTAAACAATATACAAATTATCAGAATTTAGCAATCAATTGCGTATGATTGTACTTTATAAAAAATCATTACTAGTATTTTAAATTATATAATTATTGCGAATACTTTAAATTCATGAATTAAAAATGAACTTAGAGCGTTTGGAAACAGGTTAGTGTTGGTAATCGGTTAGTGGTGGTGTTCGAAGGCATTGATTGGTGATGGTTGGCAGCAATTAAGCTGACATAATTGCAGCAAAAAGAGCATTGTAGATTGTGGGTGGAATGTCGGGCCGGGCCTGGTCGGGTCAGGTGAACCTGCTTTCAGGTGTCATTTGAAAATGTGAATTTTGTGGGATTTTTGGATGATATGAGGAGTAAAAAGGGAATATTTTAAAAATTACTTAATTGATATGAAATGATAAAGGTAAAGTCAAAATAAATAAAAGATTAAAAAAGATTAAAGTATATGAGTAAAGTTGAAATAAATAGAATTATTAAATTATTAAATTATTTATAAAATAATGTGTAAAAAAGAAAAAAATCATGTTGGGTGTAGATTGACTAACATGCCCTTACTTGACCCAAAGACCTACCTCTGGTATGCAGGTTTGGTTTGATTTCATGTCTTAAAAGTGTAGTCACAAAATATTACCTAATTCGTATTCTATTTTAAATGATATGTTAATTATAAGAATTTAGCAATTAATTACGTATAATTGTACTTTACAAAAAATAGGGTTAAAAACTACAAGTTGTTTTCAATGGTTGATCAACACCTTTTGATTTTCATATTAATTAATGAGTAAATGAAATCCAGTCCATCTAAAATATTTAAAACTATTTATTTAGCTAGCATGTAAGATATTAAGAAAACACTCTTTATAATTATTAAATAGTTATATTAGTGATATATTTAGCATGATATAACTTTATTTTGTGACCCGCCGAAGCATCCAATCAAAATAAATTTTTAAATTTTAATTTAATATCTTATAATAAATGTAATGAATGACTTAGATAATATTAAATGAAATCCAGTCCATCTAAAATATTTAAAACTATTTATTTAGCTAGCATGTAATTTATTAAGAAAATACTCTTTATAATTATTAAATAGTTCTATTAGTGATATATTTAGCATGATATAACTTTATTTTGTGACTCGCCGAAGCATCCAATCAAAATAATTTTTTAAATTTTAATTTAATATCTTATAATAAATGTAGTGAATGACTTAGATAATATTAAAAGAAATCCAGCCCATCTAAAATATTTAAAACTATTTATTTAGCTAGCATGTAATATATTAAGAAAACACTCTTTATAATTATTAAATAGTTCTATTAGTGATATATTTAGCATGATATAACTTTATTTTGTGACTCGCCGCAGCATCCAATCAAAATAATTTTTTAAATTTTAATTTAATATCTTATAATAAATATAGTGAATGATTTAGATAATATTAAAATATTGAAATGGCCAAAAAACTGTTGGATTATGATCCAAAACAGGCAACCGACTGCTTTGAATCATAAATATCCCTTTGAAGCATGTAGACATACGGTGTCACTATCATTTTATGTTATTTGAAATTCATATTATCTGACTATAAAAAAAATTCATATTATCTGTATAAAAACATGTCATACAAAGTGAATCGTATTTTCTATATTTATGAATCAATTTTCTTTTATTTTAATTGAAAAAAATTCAAAAGAAAGAAAGCATGTTATTTATTTCTTTTCATTTCTTCTATTTTTCCCAGTTTTTCTCACATGACCCATATTTAGCCACAATTAATAAAATTATTTTTTTATTATTACCTATTTTTAGTTATTTTTATTCTCCATTTTCAGTATTACCTATTTTAATCATTTTAGTGTTTTATTGAAAATACATTTAGTTGAGTCATGCTTTGTTGCATTGAGTTTCAATTCATAAGCAAACTTTTTATCTTTACGGATATGTAGACTCAAAGAAGTTGCTTTTACCGCCGGAATTTTATGTTTTTATTTTATTTTATTTTTTAAATTAAAAAAATAAAAATTCCATGCATGAAAATGCAAAATTGTCATTTTAAAATTCAAAAATATATTAAATAAAATTAAAAATATTAAATTTCAAATAATTAAAATTTTTTGTTTTGTCTTACATGTCCATTAAAATAATAAAAATTTTGAAAGAAAAAGAAAAAGCTTGTGTGAATTGAGCTTCCATGCACACACTTGAAAGAAGGAAAAGAAAAAACTTATGTGTAAATTAGGTATGTAACTCAGGTCAGTTTAATTTGGGTAATAATCTACTTTACCCATATCCTATTTGCAAAAAAAAAATAAAAAATTGTTCTCCTCTACCTATTAATCGATTTGGTTACTAATGTACCTTATCCTACCCAACCCAAATCGAACTCGTACTCTAAGTGAGTTTTGCCTGTCCTAGACTAGACCTCGAGCTAATACCAAATCTTACTCTATATTTCAATTAGGATGAATTTTGTATACCCCATAAATTTTACTTAGACTCATGAACTTCTAAAAATTCTATTACACTTATGTATTTTACCTAAAATTTCATTTATACCCATACTCTTGTGTAAAATGATGAATATACCTAACACCTAATTATGAATTTATAACCAAAAATCAATGATATATGATTCTCCAGTGATAGACGTATGAGTAACAAAAAATCATTTAAACATAATTTTTTAGCTTAGAATTATAATTAAACTTTAGGCATATTCATTATTCCACAAAAAGTCATAGGTGTAGATGAAATTTTAGATAAAATACATGAATATATTCAAAAAATTTGAAATTTTATAAGTATAAACAAAATTCATAAGTCACATAAAGTTTTCACTTTCAATTTTTTAAAACTTTTCATACTGCTCTTGTCATGTCACATTGCTACTTTTTTTTAGCAATCTTTCATCCCACCAAAATTTCCCAAGCTTTTATTTCGAGCAGATGTAGTACAATGTGCATGAAATATCTTTTAACTTTCTTAGGAAAAAAAAAATAAAACGATGTTATATGTGTTTCCGAAGATGGAATTACTATATAATGAATTTTACGCTTTTCAAAAACACTTTTTGAATTTATGATGTTGCCAAATGCCAACATCAAAGTCAAATATATCAATTGATTTTGTTCAGGTAGCAGATCTTAACCATCAACAGATGCACACAATCAGAATCTCTCGAGATCTTTTTAATCTTGCTACTCTTTATGAACAGATAGTCGTATTCTCTGTTGCAGATTTGTAAAATTCCTCTTTCATTTTTTTCTTAATTTTGAAAAAAACAGGAGCTTTGCCTTTGACTTCTGCCAACTTGGCAACCCTATTGGCAAATACTTTGGACATGTTGCTTGATAATCCCAATGGGGCAGATTCAAGTATTCGTATTGACAGAAAGAGATGGAATTTTGGTTTTCTGTATTTGTTATATAGTTTTGTGTGAACTACTTTTAGATTCTTTTATAATTGTTTTGACAAATTTATTAGCATTGAAATTTGAACATTTTCTAGTTCTTATGTATTAGTCGAGTTTGTTACTTTCCACCACATGATGCTTGGAAAATAATGATGCTTTTATCTCCTGGTCTATCTACCATGTGAAGAAGCTGAGTCATTGCTGAAATCCCAACTTCTGAACCAACGACTTTGTTGGTTTGCTTTAACTAAAATGCAATTTCAAGAAAGTTTCATCTCATTTGAGTGCTTAAAGTTTATTTTTCCATGCGATCCTGACTTTTTTTTGGATGTTTTTAAATATACCCAGTACATTTAACTTTAATTCTAGATATACCCGCAATGTTTTTATATTTTCAAATATACCCAATATGTTTGCATTTAATCCCAAAAATATTTATTTTACGAGTTAACATCATTAGTCAATATGTAAAATTACTAATGTATCCTTCAAATTTAAGACAAGATTGAAAAAATTGAATATCATAACTCACTGATTGTCTAATTTTACATGAATTCTAAATTTGGAGACCGCTAATTTCATTTTCTTTTTATTTCATTTCATTATTATTATTTTATAACAAAAGTATTTTGGGCATTTACAAAGATTTAAGTAATAATTTTTTAGAAAAATAGACATTTCTAGAATTAAATGCAAGTATAATGGGCATATTTGGGGTTTTCAAAATGTTAAGAAATATTCGGAATTAGGGCCAAACTCAGTGAGTATATTTATAAAAAGCCTTTTGTTGAAATATTGTGTGTGTCACTCCATTGAGTTAGTCCAAACTTCAAATTCCATGGCCTACAACATAATCACATTATGATACAAAATTGATATTGTTTAAAGTCAAAAGAAGTTGCGGAAAGAAAACATCCCAAATCAAAATATTTTGAAGAACATCCAGATACTGCTGTTTGCTTTTCACTGAACCATGGAGGGGCGTTGCATTGTAGAAATAATGCCAGTGCCAACTAGCATTGACATCTCATTTTGTATCTAAATAGAAGCTTTTTCTAGCCTTAATTCAAAAGTAGCATTTTGAATATCTGAATTTTAATTTTTTTTATCTCATTCGTCCACAATGAGTTGTATGATTCGTGTTGTCCATGTCAGTTATCATTACTTTTCGTCTGACCCATCATCCTTGTGGTTCACAAGTCCAATTGTCACCAAATCTTGAACAATAAGAAAGTATCTGCTTCTATCACTCTTTTATTTATCCGCCTGAGACTGAGATGCATGATCTTTAATTTCATCCTTGCATTTGTCTAATCTCTGTGTCGGGTCTTGTGTATCATTGTTGCTCCTACAATTCAGTTGTATTTTCCACATTTTTCTGTAATAGAAGTCATTTTTAAAACCAAAAATCTAACCAATATGGATGATAAGTTCTACTATTTACTAGTTTAATTTTACATTGTTGGATCCTTAAAAAAAAAAAATCAAAACAAAACAAAACTTACATGGTTGGAGAGTTCTGGTTTCTTATCTGTTTTGGTGTCTTGTTCTCAAGTTCCAAAATTCTTTCGAACTGCTCAGTTCATTGGTCCCTTCACTTGGTCCTCAATGATCTTATTCCCAATAAATAACAAATCAATGGATACCCATGATCTAAGATATTTCCATATTATGATTTATAATGAGTGTAGTTTAATTTTTCATATTTGCATTTTATCATCATCTAAATGTTTATATGAAATAGTAGTATGGGCTATGATAAACAAGCCACCAGTTGACATAAATATGTACTTATTTTACATTCCGTAAATTCCTTTCATTGGACATTTATACTCCTGAAAAATTTAAGACCATTTATGAGAGCTTCATATTAAAAAAATTACGTGTACTAAAAATGTAAAACCACATGCTGTGAATACGTAACTATATATTAAAGTTTGAAAACAAATGTATAACATATAAAATTTTTCCCATATATTCGACTTTTGAAATATAAAATATTTTTCAATAAACATGTATGAGGACTTAGATTTAATTAAAAATTATTTTTGAATCTAAAATCAACCAATTTGATGAAATGATTCATGTTGTCGGTTGCATGTGAATTTACGGTGTAACTCGGGTCCTGTTGTACCTGCTTTGAGTAAACCTAAATCCTAAACATAGCAGGTTTATGTGAACCCAAACCTTAAATCATAGATTAAAATTTGGATTTAGACCAAGTTCGTATTAGTTTCGAATTGAAATTCAAGTTATTCTCAAACCAATAGGTATTGAAATTACCAAAAAAGATAACAAATTTTTAAAACATTATCGCATTAGTATATGAATAACTTACATGTGAATTTATTTATATGTCCAATGATATCTTTAGTTTTGATGAAAGTTGGTCTTTTCATTAAAAGATAATTCTAAATACAATGAACATAATGAATTTATACATAACAATCAAGATAATATTATAAAAAAAATCAAGGTAAGAAAAATAAAAAGATTATATAAAAACACTATTTAAAATTTAATAAAAGCAAGAATTATATATCTCATAGCTAATTAGTATATATGCAATAATTTTAAAGAGTTTGTATATTTATAATTATTTGTAAATAAAGTTAATGTAGATGTAATATATTCAACTTTAATGGACAAATTTATACAATATTTAGGTTTTAGAATAAACGTTTTATAGTTTAATTAGGTTATGATTACATGAAATAACTTTTATCATAATTATAGTTGAAATACTTAATGCATAAATAAATAAAATTAGTTTAACAAATTATAAAGAATATCAAGTTCGGACCTATTTGGATTTTGGTATCTGTTCGACACAAATTCGATATTGGTTTCGGATTTTCTTGGGTTAAATTGAAATCGGGTCTAATTTGAAAAAAAAATCAAAAATAAAATGCAAATTTGGTTTTAAAAATAGACCGAGCTGAGTGGGTTCTGACCGTCTCGATACTAAGTTGCACTCCTACATGTGATAATAGCTATTTGCAATCAGTATAAAAGAAGTAAAAATTGGATACTTAATCTGCCGAAGTGTTGCATCTGTTTACTGTTGTGATCCATACGTTTGCCAGTTCTCTTGTCTGCCTGATTTTGAGTGGATATACATGAGAAGAGCCGTGTGACAAGTACTGCAGGAATAACGTTGGCTGGGAAAGAGGCCTGATATTTGTCTAGGGTGGAGACTAGCGATGGAGAAAAAGACAACGAAGCCAATGTGCAGAGTCGTTTTACTGTTTGCTTGAAACATGATTTCTTTCTTTTGGATCTATTTATTGGTTTCGTGCTCCCTTTGCTCTTGTGTAGTTGCTTTATCAATTTTCAAAAATTTTAATATTTTTTTCTTATCATGGAATTTTCTTCTGTATAATAAGATTTGATAAAATGACTATTCTTCTGTTGATTTTGACACTAGCTTAGCGTGTTTAATACTAACTTATTGAGTTAACACGATAAGATTCTTGTAGGTTGAGAAATTTTGAAGTTTCCTGAGGATTATGGCTATTTAATTTAAATAGATTAAATCTGTAATGGAAAAAGGATATCTCGCCGCTCTCTTACTTGTGAAATGTTTTACACTCACTCTTAAGTTTTTTGGCTATCCAAACAACCATATGATGAAATTACAAAAGTGAGTATATTTCAAAAAAAATTGTCATCCTATTGAAATAAATAAAATAAAGTGTGAGTTACTTATACACCCATGAATTTTATTCTTAATTTCATTTATACTCACAAACTTTAAAAATACGTCTTATACCTATGAATTTTCATCATAATTTCACATATACTCATGTCATTAGGGATTCGTTAAAGTGGTTGTTAACTTCCTAGAAATAATGATTATATTTATCATTAATTATGATTTTATAACTAAAAATTCATATTATAACAAATCTTTAGGAAGTCTATAACTATAAAATAATATACTATTTGAATATGAATATTTAATTTTTAGAAAATAACTTCGAAATATATTATGGCTTAAGCATATTCTTCATTTTATGAGGGACTAACTGCCCCTTTAATGGATTTTTAATGGCATGAGTATAGGTGAAATTATGGTGAAAATTCATGAGTATAAGAGGCCTTTTTCAAAGTTCGTAGGATTCTTAATGACATGGGTATAAGTGAAATTAAGATGAAAATTCATGAATATGAGAGATCTTTTTTAAAGTTCGTAAGTGTAAGTAGAATTAAGGGTAAATTTTGTGAGTATATATAGAATTTGCCCTATAATAAAATTATAAATATATGGTGTGTTTGGGAAATGATACAACTTTTAATGAAAAAAATTTTGTATAAAAGTTTTTGAAATCGAGAAAATAATGTAATATGATGAAAATAATAATTATGAACAAAGAGAGTTAAAATAGATAAGTTAGGTATATGTGTAGTTGTATAGAAATGATTGAAAAATAGGATAGTTGTACAGAAAGAAGTAAAGAAATAATTAAAAGATAAAGTAGTTGTAGAATTGAGAAGTTTTAGTTTAAAAAGTTTTAAGTGTTAATAACACCCCAAAATGAAATTACAGAAGTCAGTATATTTGAAGAAAGCCTGTCAGCTTATTAAAATAGTTAAAATGAAATTACAAAAATATTTTATTATAAGTGATGCAAACATTGTTGCTTGTGCAGGGATGTTAATGTACTGCCGGCGATGTGCGGTACTCCATCGTCCCCGATCAGAGGGCCGCAGTCCATGTTTTCTACACCAGCCTTAAAATCCATCAACTTCTTCCACAGATCCCTTCGTCAGCAAAACCTCTATCAAATCCAACGAGCCAGTTCTCTTTAGATTTCCCGGGCGCAATGCTTTCTCTTCATCAAATTCAAACGGCCCGTTCCACCATCTAGTCGAAAATTTCAGCAGCTCCTCCACATGATTCGACGATTGCTGTGGTTGAGATTTGCAGCCAGAAACAACCCCTGCTCCATCCCAGATCCGACCAGCTGCATCAAATGTAGCAGTAAACGGCACAGGAGACAGCAACCAAACCCATGTGCATGATCTCCATCGGCAGCCCCTATCGTCCTCAAAATACTGATGCATCCATCTCCAATTGAGTCAAGCAACCATGATTTTCTTCAGCCGATCTTTAGCTTCGTTTTTTTTTTTTTTTTGGTAGTTATATGATGTGACTTCTAGATATTATAATAAAGTACATTCACAAATCTAACACAGGGATATTTTATCTAAACACCACCGTACCATAGAGGCATCTAAAAACCCCCACTTTTAGGGAGGAAATTATAAAACCCTTATTTCAGGGGATTGTATTGTAAAAACTCCTTACAAGTAGGGAGGAGATTCGAAACCTAATGTCAACATTGCCAGCCACCCGGATTTACCACTCAGCTCAGTGGCATTTGTAGCTTCGTTTTGAAATTAAGAGAAAAAATGCAAAGGGGTGGAATTAGGGCCAATTTCAAGCGGAACAAGATTATTATTATTATTAAATATTTTCACATAAGGGTTAACGACCCATTTAATGGTTGCCCTAATCATAAAAGATGTTAACGACCCATTTAATGGTTGGCCTAATCATAAAATCCTAATCATAAAAGATTTTATGATTAGGGCAACCATTAAATGGGTCGTTAACCTTATGTGAAATGAAGAATATGCCCAGGTCCTAATATAATTTGAGATTATTTTACTCAAAGTTAAAAATTCGTATTCAAATAATATATTATTTTATAGTTATAAAATTACTCAAATTTCATTATAATACATATTTTTAGTTATAAAATTATAATTATAGATATGCATATCTGACCTCTCAAAAAAAAGGATGGGCATATCCATTATTTCACAAGGGATTAATGACCCTTTTAATATAATATTAATGGTATGAGTACATATGAAATTAGTTTGAAAATTTGTGGGTATAAAAGACATTTTTGAAAGCTTCTAGAATATAAAATGAATTGTGAGTAAAATTCATGGGCATACAAATAATTCATCTTTAGTATTATTACTGTTATTTTATGAAAAGATGACTGACTTCTGTCTCAATGGCCTCTGAAATTGGAGAAGTTCATAGGGAAGAGGGATAGAGCTGTCATGATATGTCATTGACAAAAATTATTTTTATAATTTTTTTCTTAAAGAAAGCATGGAGGATTAGCCCACCATACCTGGTCAGACAAAATATTATGTGAAGTAAAATCAGCAAGAATGTGAGCAACCGAGTTTACCATCTGCATGACATGGTGGAACAAAATAGATTAAGCTGTTGACGCTAATGATTTTATCAATCGTCTCCACCAAAGCAAGAACCGACATCTCGTTTGCCAAAAAGTTAATGAAAATCAAAGAATTTAATTTCATCTGTTATTACCGTAGTTGAATTTCTAGAGCCCACTTTACCCTCAGCCACATTGCAATGGCTCCCATAATCAATGGGTCCATGACTCCTACTCGGTTCCGTCCTTTAGCTATAATAATGTAACCCTTGAATCTCTGATGATTGTTGCGAACCCTATATAATTTTTGTGGAGATTTCTTCTTCCTTCAACATTAATCTTGAATTTGCCTTCAGCTAGGTTTTCCTATCTTGCAACAAGAGGTTGGTTGAGTATGCTTGATCCCATGAGATTTGTCGCTTTCTTATGTTGATCTTAATAGTTTATACACTAATCATTCACTTCAAGTACCATCCTCACTATAAGATTATTAAATGGAGGGCATGTTTGTTTAGTGCAATCCAAAATTTTTACTATCCACAACTATCTTATTTTTTAAATTATTTTTTATATATTTCTATACAATGACATTTTTAAATTTAATAATGTATTTGGGAAGTGATAAAATTTGTAGTTGAAAAGTTTTTAGTATAAAAGTTTTAAAATTGAAGAAAATAATGTGATATGATATAGTTAATGATGAGAAGTTAAAAAATTAAATTAAATTAATTAATTATATGATTAGTTGTGTAAACATGATTGAAAATTAAAGTAGTTATATAGGAAGATATGAAAAAAATAATTAAAAATACGATAGTTGTAGATAGTAACATTTTTTCTCTAAATGCAAAAATTAATGGTATATTTGAGATTTCGAAAACAGAGTATATATAGTTGGGATTAAGATCAAACATAAGAGTGGATATATTACTGTATTTAAGTCCCAAAAAATATGGTTTAAATTAGGTGTGGAACTGGTTACAACTCTCAATATCATACATCAGAATAATTGTGCTTTTCTTGCATACCATTGTATAGCTTGACCAATATTACATTTACACCCACAAGTTTTTAGAAATGTTGCAAATATAGCTATTTGGTTTACATAAATTTGAAAGTGCATCCCTTCAAATTATTCAAATGAATGGAGACGAGAGGTTATATTGGACAATGTACCATTGCAAACATCCTCCACTTGCATTTTTTAGATACTCTTAGAGAATGAAGAAGAAATAAGTTGCATTTTAAACCCTATAACTTTGTCTATTTGCATTTGAAACCTCGAACTTAGTTGTTTGCATTTTAAATCCTAAAAATTTTATCTTTTTTCATTTTAAACTTATATATTTGGAATTAAAATTAAACATAAGAGTGGATATATTACTATATTTAGTCCCCAAAAATATGGTTTAAATTAGTTGGAAGTGGTTCTACCTCTCGATATCCATACATCAGAACAATTGAATATTACATTTACAACCACAAGTTTTTAGAATTGTTGCAAATATAGCTATTTGGTATATATAAATTTGAAAGTGCATCCCTTCACGCTATTCAAATGAATGGAGATGAGAGATTTGTTGAATTATGGTGTTTTGATGATAGACAGGTTAAGAATTTAATGCTTGAAATGTGTTTGGTTGTACTTGGTTTGAGATGAATGGATAAATTGTTGTAACAAATTAACATGAAATTATGTGTTGTGAATCCGTTGAACTTTTCTGTAAATCTTTAACAGTTTTGGTTAGAAACTTTGATAGTTTTTATTTCAAACTTCAACTGATTTGGTTTTAAACTTCAATTGTTTTGGTTTGAAACTTCAACAGTTTTGAGTTGAAACTTTGACAGTTTTTTAAAGCGAACCATGGATCGGTTAGTTTGTTATGATAAGCTGTCTTGGTTTGTTAAGTTGTTACAAGTTGTTGAGAAAAATCCGATTAGTTACAGTTTGGTGGAGAAAATCTCTCTTGACGGTTTTGAAAGTTCAAAGCTATAAATAGACAATGAATTTTAATTGAAAATTCAAATTCAAAGAGAATATTTCAAAAGTGCAAATTTTTTTATGGTGTTCTCTATGACCTTCTATCTATTTGTCAAAAGTAACATATTGAAAATTGTCATAACTATCCTATTAAAAGCTTCATCTCCATTCTTCTATGTTGTTCAACTAGTTGTAAGCTCCATTTCATTTTATTTATTTTATCTTGAATTAGAAATTGTTTAATCCAATAGGAAAGCTTTCATTATGATTTATGGAAAGCTCCACGTGCCAATTGGAGTCATTTGTGTAATCCAGAAGACGATTGAGATCGCACCACTGTAACTTGAGTTCTAAATTGATTAATGGAAACCCGAGTCGAGACGTTAGCATGGAGAGTGAAGTAGGTGCGTTAACCGAACCACTATAATAAGTGGTGTCTTCTTTAGATTATTTTTTGTGGTGTGTAAAATCTATCATGTTATTTCTTAGATTTCTCTTTGTGATTTTGTCCTTTTCATTTATTAGTTTCATACAGGCTTAGCAAGGTTATAATGGACAACGTACCATTACAAGCATCCTCCACTTTCATTTTTAGATACTCTCAGGGAATGAAGAAGAAATAGGGTTTTTTTGCATTTTAAATCCTCTAATTTTGTCTGTTTGCATTTCAAACCTTGAACTTAGCTTTTTGCTTTTTACCCTAAAAATTTATTTTTTTTGCATTTTAAACGTTGACTCGTTTAAGATTATGGTTAAAACACATGAAGCAGAGCTATTCACATGCTGATAATTTTAAAATGACACACGTAACCTTCCACCGGTCTGATGATGGATGCAGCTGGACTAATGATGTGGTAAGAAGGACAGCAAAGAGAACCAGTGACCGAAGGTGAAGAAGAGGAGAAGAAATAAAGACGGCTGCATGGAAATCGTAAAATGCACCAAGACTTTCACTATTAGTATGTCCTAAATTTACAAAATCACCCCATATTTTCAAACCGTTCTAAAAAACTAAAAATTAGGCAGTCGACGTCACGGGGAGAAAAACATAAAACCGGGCCCAAAGTCTCCATCCCCGGAGAAAATTAATCAATGTTCCGACCTCACGTAGAAGTGTAGAACCAGCGAGAGCAGGCATAGACCAAGCAGAAGCTTCGAAACCCGTCAACACCAGCAGCAATATAGCCGCCAGAAATGTGAGAAACTGCCACGACCCAAACACGTACGCCTTCACGAATTTTCCTACCTTCGCCTTCCATCTGCTGCTATAGTATCTGTTCACATTCTCAATCACATGCACCTTATCCAGCAGTTTAGTCAGTCTCACGCACTTGTTCATCACGTTCCATAAGCTTGCCAGCTCCTCGTCGCTTTTCAAGCAATTAGACACGATCCCCATCTCCCTCAGCATCCTCGTGTCCTCGTCCGTGTCTATGATTCGATTCATCATCTCTGTATACAGCGTGAAAACCAGCGGCCCACTCACGAGGTTGCAGAGGATCACGTCCAGCATCACGGTGGGGAGGTATAAGGTGACGGTATTCGCGTCGAAGCGGATGGTGGACAGGTCGCCGTTGATGGCGGAGAACTTCACGCCCACCTTCAAGAGCTCCGACGCGGATGGGATGCTGATCTGTTCGATGGAAGGAGGGCTCTTGGCGGCGGCTTTCTCAGAAGACACGAACAGGTACTCGACAGGATGCTTGAGGAGTGGGAAGCCGGGGAGTTTCCCCGCAACCTTACAGGCCTAGACGTGAGGACTTCCTTGATGAGGGGCAGTGGTCGGGGATTGACAAAAGACAAATGAACCCTAACCCAGCGTAGCTTTCGTTTGCAAAGGATTCGGCAATTGTGATTTGGATGATCACATCTTGTCCGTCGGTGGATTCCGCGGCAACAACCATTTGATCGGATTCCGAGATGATGACATAGTAGAGAAGCCCGAGCAGGTGCGCCCGCTCTGTCGTTTGGATCTGCTGCAGTTAGTAATCGAGGATGGTTTTGAATGGGGAGAGCTCCCTGCACAGCGCCACTAAGATCTTTCCCAGCTGTTCTTCAAGTTCGTCGAAAGACAACGCGACACTGCGATTCCATTTTATTTGTGCGAGTTTTGTTCAGCTTTAGCTATTATTAATAAAATTTATTTTTGATTGTTTTGCAACAACTAAAGTTTTTGACTTAAAATTTTTCATTCATTGTAATTATCTTATTTTTTTAATTATTTTTTCACACCTTCATACATAAATTATCTTACTTTTCAATCATTTATATACAATTACCTATACGACTGGGTTATCTATTTTAACTTTATTCTTTTTTCTCATCACTATTACCCTTATTATATTACATGATTTTTTTAATCAATTTAACAACTTTTACATCGCAAAATTTTATCACTTCCTAAACATATATTTCATTTCAAGTTTTCTTCCCGATGGCATCACATCTCATCAGTTGGGGTTGTTGTTGATTTTTCATCTTCTTTCTCTTAACGTGTGAGGGTATTATGACATTTTACATAGATTGATCATAGTTTTAAACATTGTAACAGGTTAGAGTTTAAAATGAAAATGGGCAAATTTAGGATTTAAAATATAAATAGGAAAAAGTAGAAAATTTAAAATGCAAAAAATCTCATAGAAGCTTGGGAAAGTGGCTCTTTATGTATGTTCCTATATTCTTCTGTTCATGAATTTGAAATGAATGATGACTTACAATGTGGGTAGTGGGCATGCCTTCTAGGTATGTGCTGCAATTTGGAGGCATCAATAGTTTGACACAAGTATTTCTCCATTTTTTTATGATAACAAGTATTTCTCCATTTTGGGTTTAAGAGTCCCAAAAATTTGGGAAAAATGTGTTAGAGGTGTGAAGAATAACTTGCTCTTTTAATAAAAAATTACTTTTCCAATTTTATAGAGGGCAAAACCAACACTTTTTTTTATTGGTGGGAAAAATTAACATTTAGTTGTTCTTTTAAGTAGAATAAGGATATGAGATGAAGAATATTGTATTATATCGAAAATGATAAAAATATATATATAAGGATTGTGAAAAGTTATAATGAAAATGAAAAAAAGTATGTTGTTATTTTTTAAAATGGGAAAAATATTTTTAAAAAATTAAATATTTCATCTCATCCTTATCCTATCCTTGCATTATCTCAGACGTTGAGGTTCAACTAATATTGACAAATTTGATATTCTAAAAAATTATGAAAAATAATATTGGTATATATGAAAGGAAAATAATTTAGGTGATCAGTTAACACTGAAGAAACACTGAAGATTAACTGGGTTGCCTTTGTTTATTTTTGTTTTTGAGCTATACAATATTACATATCACCTTATATTACAATCTGGAGGTGAGACAATAAGTTCTAACCTATCTATATGGGAGAACAAGTTACCACCTACTTACATGGGGGACCACATGCTCCTACCAATATATACAGGAGACTAAGCTTCAACCCTGGGGAAGGGGGTATGGTTCGAACACACGACAATTGGCAACTTTTCTAACATCTCAACCAACCAGGTGTTATGCTTATCTCGATGACGAATAAAAACCCACTTTCCTTTTTCATTATTAAATGCTTTATAATAATAAATAAATGGTTTTAAATAGAGCAAAAGAATTGGGGAATTAGTACTGATAGAATTTTTTTAAATGATAAGAGGAATATGGTATAATGAGGATAATTATTATATGACCTATTTGAAAGCGTGGATGAGATGATGAGAATTGTGTTATTTTTATTTTTAATATTACTTTTATGATTATTCATACATCCCTTATTTTTCAATAAATGCAACAAACCTTTTTCATTATTAGTATTGATTTTCTCATTCTCAATATAATATTTTATTCATGAGTATACGACAATCCTTCCTCATTTAATGTTTTTATCCAATTTCAACTTCATTGAATGCTTCCAAACAGGCTAGAAGGAAATGAATTCAATTTTCCCTTTCAAATCCAGAAAAAGAGAAATTTTTTCACGAATGCAAATGCATTTTTAGCTCAATAATTATAGCCAATATATTGGAAAACTTTAATTTATATAGAACACAATCGCTTGTTAAAATTAAAAAACTCCAAAATATTGAGAAATACTTCAACGGTACTAATTTTATTAAAGATTTTAATAATCCCATCTATTTTGAATATTGTTATCAAAAAGAAAATCTGTGTAATAACCTCACCTATTTCAGCAATATTATCAAAAACTAAACTAGGAAATGTTATCAAAACCAAACTAGTGGATTAAATAGTTTAGTTCAAATTGTTTTAATGGTTTGCTCAAACTATTTTGAACTGCTAATTTACATAAATTATTTTATTTTTATTTTAGATCTATTTAGTGATTTTAATTTAAATTTTATATCTCAAAATGAGTCTAAACTTCATAGATGAATTAGATCATTTACTTTAATTAAAATTTGTCATCAGCTTATTGATCTATTATAGGACCAATCATTTTCATTTTAGAGCTTATTTCAAAGGATACAAACTTTTTTATGGAATTTGTATCTTCATTCACAGTTTTTCAATTTTCAATATAACTTTTTTCATTTTCAATATATATCATTACCATTTCATCTCAAATCCAGATCCCATCCAGGAATCTTATATAATTTGAAAGAGGCCCTTTATGGAGATAAACCATTAACTAATGCCAATTGGACAAGACCAGTCATCCATTCATTGGGTGGATCCCGGCAACCACATGATAGGTGGTTTGATTTGGTTCTTATCACATTAGTTTGATTTTGTGCTCACCTCATGATCACATAAATTAACTCTTGCTTATTTAGCTATATAGCTTATATAACTAGGAGGGAGCTTGTTGTCTGTCATACGAATGGATGAAAGCCTACTGTTGCCTCTCATACAAATTATTAAGCTTCATTATAATATAATATAAGATCAGATATAATATTGTATAAACCAATTAAAAGAATTACCATTTTCAGTTAGAAAAAACAAGGGTGCATTTGTTATTTACCACAATAAAAGTTACAATCTAAAATTTTTTCCTTTACAATTTTCTTTTTTTTAATTATTTTTCACATTTTTTTATACAACTATTCAACTTTTTAATCATTTTTTACAATTACTCATATAACTAACTTATTTGTTTTAACCTTATTTTCTCTATCATTCAATGTTGCTTTTATTACATTATATAACGTTTTTCTATTTCAAACAGTTTTATTTCAAAAGTTTTCTTAACACCAAGAACAATTCGAGTTTCTCAAAAATCAATATTTTCTTATGCCTTATTTAATAAAGGTTAATGATTCCAATTGTGGCTTCACAACTTAGATGAAATGAGAATGAAATGAAATTTTTTATTTTTAGAAATGTTCAAAAGGATTAAGAATTATTGAATGAAATGTGTATCCATTTTCAAGTCAACTATTTCATTTTTAAAGATATTTTTTTCATTTCTCAAATAATTTTTTAAAATTTTAACAATTTTTCTTGTGCTTGATACAAACTAGTACATTTTCATCTCATTTAAGCTTCTTGAATTATTCCGAAGAGAAATATTTTTCTCATTTCAAAAAAATAATAATTATTTTTTGATTCTTCATATAATTTTTTCAATTTTTATACAACTTTATGGATTTGCGATACACGCTAATAGTGTTTCTATCCTACATCTTCATCTCCTTCAAGTCAAGAACAGTAATCTAACATTATGAAGTCTTCATGCAACTCGATTATAAATTGAGATAATATTCTATCTCATCGTACTTCGCATTTCACCCCATCCATTTATGAATGAGCTTAACTTTTAAATAAATATATGCCAACACTTGTGTAGCTTAGCTAGTAAAAGTTTTGATTTGTGTTCAAATGGCTGAGATCTTGATCCTTGCTGAAAGCATTATGTCTTCCATTTTTGTGGAATGTTGGTTTGATTCCCCATTAATATATGAAGAGAGAGAAAAACGTAAGATAAATTGGGTGAAATAAGCTTGAATTGTAACAAAATATGAGTGTTGCTATAAAAAAATTATAAATTTTTTTAAATAAATATATAAATCATAGTATTTCACGATGTCCATCTTACACATTTATTGATGGCGAAAGATTTAATATATAACAATTTGCATTAAAATTCCATAGGTTGGAGAATAGAAAATGGGTAAAGTCAAAAAACAACTAGCATTTGGAGAACAATGAAAGGGTGAAGTCAAAAAATTAGATACATTAACTATCTAATTATTTTATTTTTATTCTTAATTTTGATACTTTAATCAAATTTCATATCTTTTCCTGCAAATACCTCATCTGTATTCGTTCGTTCTCATGCATTTTACTTATATCATATTGCATCATTCTCTTGTCCTGTTTGGTAAGTTGAGTATGTGCAGTGGAATGGAAGGATATGATATGTGTAAAGTAAGCATAAAATAAAATAAAAAAATGTGATAGTTATGCGGAAAGATATGTTAAAATGCTTGAATATAAAAGTAAAATATAAAAAGTATGTTGACTTTTAGTTTTTCTCATTCCCGCTTCCATTTTTGACATATGTTTAAAGGTTTGTTCTAAATCATACAAGATTTTTGAATTGAATTTGTATCGCCATTCCTAACACAATTTTTTAATTCATAAGACAACTTTTTAAATTTCTAACACAACTTTACTCATTTATAATACAATTTTACTCATTTCCAATATATATCGTTACATTCTCATCACAAATACATATTTAATTTAAAGAATTTGTATGGTTTGAAACTAACAGTAAAAGGTGGGAAACCAACTCTACTCCATACATTTAAAAAATAATTTAACATTTAATTTTTAAACTATCCTATTTCTATTATTATATTTTAATTATTTTTCACAAAATTATCATATTTTTCCATTTTAATATTATTATATCACATTATTCTCATTTTTTTAAAAATATTACTTTCTCCACTTACACACTTCCCTCATTATCTATGTTACCAACAGTGCTTTAAATTACGGAATTTTTTTATGACTTGGATGAGAGATAATATAGGATGAAAAATTATTGTTGTATATTGAAAATGTGTAAAGTGGCATGAGAATTGAAAAAAATAGTATAGAAAATAAAAATATAAGTTGTTATTTATTGGGAATGAATATTTCCCTACTTTTTTATGTTAATTATTTTTACACGATTATTCTATTTAGTTTTATCTTACGCTTGTCATATCAAGTCACTTCATGTTTGTTAAAAATATTTTTCCCTTAGTTGTGAACAAGATAGCTAAAATGGGATGATGAAGTGAAATTGATGTATTAAAAGGTGGGATTCCAAAAGCTAATTTTGAAACTAAAAATCTCAAACTCATACACATCCGATTTAAATAGCTTTGATGCTTTGAAATAACCCCTGAAACATGTATTTTCTAAATATTTACACTTCATAACAACTAATGTTACAATCAAGCCCATTCATAACCCAGAGACAAAAATTTTCTATAAACACTTTAAAACTGTGAGAAACTTATTTTTTTTACCTTATATGGGAAGAAATTGCTAAAACCCTTATTGAGGGAGAATTGTTAAAACCCTCGTTCTAGGAGAGCGAAAACGAACATCCAGCAAACATGCCCCTCAGGTGTTACCAATGGGATAGGCCCGTTGTGGCAATTGGCAACTATGGGTGTGTTTGATAATTAATAGAAAATGTCAAGTTAAAACTTTTCAATTTAAAACTTTTCATTCTCCACAATTATTATATTTTTTAATCATTTTTCACATTTTTCTATACAACGACACTACTTTTCAATCATTTTTACACAACTATCTACACAACTAACCTATCTATTTTAACTTTATCATCTTTACTACTCATCATTACCCCTGCTATATCATATAATTTGACAACTTTTACTCTCCAGAACTTTTCATCAAAAGTTTTATTCGTTACCAAAACACTCTATGTAAATATTTAAACGGGGATGGATCAAAGTGATTTTCGCATATGGTATATGATTATAAATATTTCTAATCAGGTATATATGAACTACCCATGATAGAAATTATTTTTAGTAACATATAAACAAAATCGAAATTCAATATAATAATAAATGGATTAGATTTTAGTACGATTGAACATGCTTCCAAAATAATTAGGATTATTTACTGCTGGTAAATAATTACTTTGGCGCGAAGCATCCTCGCAAAAGATCAGAAAGCCGCTGGATAACTCATAATAGCTGGATGGCAATAATTTGCGGTTCTGACCGTGGCCTGGCCCACTTCGAGTCCTTTTAAACGCGTCGTCTGTGCGTGTTTGTTTGTAGCTATTCCTTCTCTCTCTTTCCGCAGATGCGGTGAAGAAACCCTAGAAAACTTCTCCCCTCGGTTCCCTCCTCCGAATCCAACACTTCTCCCCTCGCAAAACCCTAGCAACAAAGCTACGAACAAATCCACCCTTCAAAACCCTAGCATCTCAAGAAGCATCATCATCATCTTCTCCGTAGGAAATCCACCGTTTGTGTGTTCTACTTAAAGAGAATCCGTGCTCTTCTTTTTCTTCTGTTTCTCTCTCTGCTGCCACCACTGCGGGCCGTCAAATCAAGTCAACAGAGACATCTACTGTTGTTACTTGTTTTCCGACTCTACTGGAGGATCATATCTCGATTTAGTACAGGTAATCGATCTTATCCGCTCAATCGATGCATGCAGTCGCATTATCTCGAGATTTTGACGTGGCTACTCCTTAATTATTTACTATTGCCTTGTCGTGGAGAGTAAGTTAATACGCTGATCTAGCTATCTCGTGTCTGTTCTTCATGTCGTGTATAGAAGAAAAGGATTTTTCCTTTTTTCCTCACCTTTTCTGAATTAGGGTTTTGTAAGATCGTACCAGTTCTGCGAGATTTTCGCTGACTTTCATTTTCTTCCTAATTGCTAAAGCAGGAGCTTTGAGTCTTTGCCAATTTGCTGACCTGATGGCAAATAAGTTGGAATCGTTGGATATGTCACTGGATGACATTATAAAGAATAGAAACACTGGCGAAAGAGGCAGAGGCCGCGGCCGTGGCAGGGCCTGGGGGCGAGGCCGCGGCTGGGGCCAAGGTGGTTCTTTTGGTCGCGGAAGGGGAGCTGGAATGCCTCGCCAAAGTGGGGCCCTCAGGGTGAACAGTCGGCCATCACCTTATACGATTGCTAAGGCAAGCTCGAAACTATAGCTGTTTTTTGCACGTTCAAGAATCTGAATTGATTTAGAAACCTATACATGAAAGGAGGAATTCCTATGCTGATTTTGTACACGGAGAAGCTCAATTCGCAGTATCCACTTAAGCAGTCTTGGCATCGGGTGTGTTTCCACCATCGTCTCGTCGCTTATCTCTTTTTAATGGGTGGTTTAGAGGGGAGAAATCTGAGGGATCCTCTTGGGTAAGTGCGGGATTCAACAGTGCAAGTGTTCGATTACTATGATATAATTCACAGAGTTTCATGCGGAGGAGCTTCCCCGGTTGAATTTCAGAACTGGAGTTCTCACCAGTAGCTATGCCAATACATGTCTAATGGTCGGAGTTCTCCACCTCCTTGTGTTATTTGTTTATATTTAGTTGCAAGCATTCCATGGTTTGGTCACTGGCTCTGAGGATTTCTATTAGTGGCTACTACTCTCTTAGACATTTATCTTTCATTTTATGGAATTTTCCTGACTTCTGATTGAATCTTGAAGAGCACGGGATTGTTGTGTTTCGTGGTTGTGTTTTGACACATTCTTATCCAAATCTGGGTTTTTGTTCGCGTACTTTCATCAGTCTTTCAACAGAGCTAAGGATATGATATGGCGACATGATTTGTTTGATGATAGCATGATAGCTGCTGGCCTTAGTGGAATGGAAACTGGCACCAAGTTGTATGTTTCCAATCTGGATTATGGAGTATCTAATGAAGACATAAAGGTATTTAGCTACACAAAATCTGCATGCCGTGCCATTTCTCAGTTTCCCATGCCTGGTGATTTCTTGTTTTAATACTTGGAGGAATTCAGGAACTATTTTCCGAGATTGGAGAGCTTAAACGTTTTGCAGTTCACTATGATCGGAATGGGCGATCCAGTGTGAGTTTCTAGCTTTTTTTCTGTAATATGTTTATTTACTTTATTCATATTACATGATGCGCGGACATGAATTTTTAATGAACTTTGTTTGGATTCTTGATATACCTATCATGCGAAGAAGCTAGTGTCGCATCCGTGGGGTACAAGAGCTTATCTCTAATCAAGTCAAGCCATGAAATTATCCACTATGCTTCAATGTTTAGCCTACTACAAACTACGTTATTGGGCTAGGCGTCTCTAAACCAAGTAACCAACCCTCTACAGGCTTCACAGATTGAGTCTGGCCCACGATTTAGATAATCCCTTGGCCTAGCACTTTAGTGTTGATGTTTCTTTAATCACTTCCATTTAAACATGGGACAGTTTTATCGGTTTATAAACTACTTCTATCACCAATTGAACTCAAAATTAACAGAACTCTTGGTTCTAGATTTGAGTAAAGACAGCTAAAGGTGTTAAAATTGATTGTTGGGCTAAGGGTTGATGTCTGTGTAGTGGGTTAGGCTCAACGGCCCATGGAGGACTGGACTAGAGATGCCTAGGCCAGTATTGAAGTCTGTGGGGATCGAGCATTGAGTTTTTGCTGTGGGTGATGCCATTACTCAGTTTGAATAGAGAGAAACTTGCACATCCCCTGGGCATGTGATAGGGAGCCTTCCTGAAATCCCAATTTCTAGATAAATGATTTCATTGGATTGCTTTAACTAGATTGTAATTCCTAGGAAGTTTCATGTTACTACTTGTTGTGCTGTGAAGTTTAGGGTATGTTTGGTTGGAGGTAAAACTTTTGATGAAAAATTTTTTGAGTAGAAGTTGTCAAATCAATAGAAAATGATGTGATATAATAGGAGTAATGATGAGGAGTAAAGAGAATAAAGTTAAAATAAATAGGTTAGTTGTATGGGTAGATGTGTAGAAATGATTGAAAAGTATGGTAGTTTGTATAAAAAAATGTGAAAAAATAATTAAAAAATAGAGTAGTTATGGAGAGTGAAAAGTTTTAGATTGAAAAGTTTTAGTTGACACTTTTTTGCCATAAACAAACACACCCTTAATCTTGACTGCATCCCTTGCTGTTGTTTTGTGGAAAAAAGCTGTGCATCAGTCTATTGAGCTGGTCCAAATTTCAAACTGTTACAGCATGTATTATAGTCAGATTATGGCATATATAAATGTTGTCTGCAGTTATTTTTCTAGAAAGAAAATGTTTAGTTAAATAACAAAATTTTGAAGAGCAACGGCTTTCAAGCTCTGACTGGAAAGATGCAAGGGCCTTGCATTGCTCTCCATTACTCAATTGGTATGGAAACATTGTTATGCCACTGATAAAGCTGTTTTCAGCCATACCGTTTTACATGCAAGAATCTAAGTTTGAGGAGATACTCAAGCCAACATGAAGAAAGAAGGCTGAGGATTGTACTCAAGCATTAGGGTTTTTCTTGAAAAAAGGTCTTTTTGTTCGGATTTGAGAATGAAATTAGAAGTAGAGGAAGAAAATCATGGAGCAGTGGCAGAAATGTTAGTGATCATACATAAATCGAGGCACTGCCATTTGCAAGTTTGCAATAGAGGGAATATTCTTGTAATTCAGTCACTGTACGGACCTGTAACTTAGTCTATTTCCTATAAGTTATGATAGAAATTTCCTTCAAGCCTTGTCTAATGTGTTATAACTTTTTCAAACATTCCAGATTCACACAATCCTTTTGGAAGTTGGAAATTAATTTAATTTCCTGTCAATAATGTGTATTTTCACAACAATTTCCTGTTAATTTAATTTCCTTTGTTCACCCATGTTGTAGACCTCTCTTGGATCTGCATCCAAAATTCATCTCCGTGGGAAATTATTGAGCGTACGAGATACTGGATAAGTTTCTAGCTTTGCGTAGCCAATGTACACTCAACTCAACTGAACACGTGGCAATTGTCAGGCAGTAAATTACTGTCTACAGAACTACCACTTGAAGATTTTTTGTGTTCTTACGCATGGATAGACCTATAGGAGTGCGTACATCGACATAGTGATGTTAGCTTTCTAATTGTGTTTGTAGGAAGGATGTTTTGCTCTTTAGCATGGCAAGTTTTAGGCTTATCATGGAATTGAGGCAAGTGTTGTAGATAGAAGTTAATAGAACGATTTGTTTTGTGCGCTATTCTCTGCCGTGTAGAAGATTGCTCTAAGACTGGCTGTACTTCGTACTCAATAGGTCCTTGATGAACTAGCTAATTAGTCTTCATTTCTCTCTCCGTCCACTTGTTATTTCTATTCGCATGATTGTTGATTTAGAGTTGCAATGGGGGTAATTTTTCATTTCAGTTATTAGTGCATCCTGCCCATACCTTATCTGTAAATGAACTATACTACATGTCGGTTTCGGACCTGACCCAACCTGACCCATTCCAAAGTTGGTTGGGTTTCAGTTCTAAATCGGTTCCTCCAATACCCCTAAGAACAACATATAATCATATATGCATGTGAATAAAGCAATGTCAATAATATGGCAGTGGTGACAAAACAATGTATAATTATATATTAAA
This sequence comes from Annona cherimola, assembly GCA_030490835.1. Classification (NCBI taxonomy): domain Eukaryota; kingdom Viridiplantae; phylum Streptophyta; class Magnoliopsida; order Magnoliales; family Annonaceae; genus Annona; species Annona cherimola. The sequence goes on along the minus strand of CM059975.1, from coordinate 81,416,685 downwards.
ATAAATACATGTTAAAAACTAGTAATTTTATTCGTTTCCTTTAACATACATGTATGTATTCAATAGTATAACCTCTATCATCCAATATACGTGCTATCACTCTCCTGGGTACCCATATGGATCAGTTTCAGGTACGTAGGCTATGTACTCTACCCTATGGATCAGTTTCAGGTACGTAGGCTATGTACTCTACCCTATGCTAGTTGAGAGGGTAGGTAATTTTTTCTACCCTTTTCTCATCTTATTCTACTCGAATTAGGGTCGGGCCGGTGGGTACCTGTTGGGTGGTTTGATAGTTCATTGAGGGTATGATTGACAACATGGAATGAAAATGGAAATTAATGTCTAGGTAAGTTCCAGTTCCAAAGGTTAATCTGACATGTACTTTCACCTAGGTAATTGTTAATCCGACGTTTGCGTTGGTAACTACAATATTTTTTCTTTCATTACTTGTATTTTAAATCGTTGCCCATGGTTGATGTCATCTTATATATGCTAATATCATTTCCTTAACTGATATCTTACAAGTATTGTTATTCTTTCCATATGCTAGTTTCTTGATCTGTTTTCCAATTGCTTTCGCTTACAAAGGCTAGTACATCTTTTCCTTCTCCTTGACAGGGCTCAGCAGAAGTGGTTTTTGTTAGGAAAAGTGATGCTTTAGCTGCCATGAAGCGATATAATAATGTTCAGCTGGATGGTAAACCCATGAAGATTGAAGTTATTGGAACCAATTTAGGCATGCCTGTTTCTGCTCGTGTGAATGTTGTTGATGGAGCAAATGGAAGAGGGAGGAGGACTGTTGTCATGATGTATGTGATGTTACTACAACCCTGACCACAAATTTTTTTATTATGATTTGTTCAGCTGCCAAATTGACATAATTTTTATGAATGGTTTTAGTTTGCTTGGTCATCTCAGGAGTTCAGAAGTCATTTTTAATTTCAAAATAGCATACCCTGTTAATTTGTTGCATCTTTATTAACATGTATAGAGCTTTTAGCTGTTATAAGTTTGTGAAGTTGTAGATGCTTAAGCCATGCCATGAACTATGCTCACCTTATGGTGAAAAAAAAAATCGTAGTAGAAGCTTTAGCTCAATAGGTTTGATAATGTATTACTAGAGTTTTCTTATAGCCACAAGGCATATTGGTTTGATATGGTAGTTTTGCAGTAATGGGAAAGCATTTACAGGATGAAAGGATGGGGGGTATTGTTTATGGTTTCTACTTGCTATAATCAGACACCGAGTTTTATCCTTGAGTAACATTGGTTTTTGTGCCTAACATGGTGGATCATTTCACCTACTTAAGAGTGATGTTTAACAATTCATTATGACCCATCAATTTGTGAGAAGGAAGTTATCAGGTGGCTGTTTAGGATGGTGGAATTGTATGAAGATAGTGGATGAAAAAATGTTGGTTGTGTATTAGGATGTAAATAATTATAAATAGTATTGGACATTAAAGTAAGGTTATTTATCGAAAATAGAAATTTTTTTTGGGAATGGGAAATCCCTCCCATCTCTTTCTTATCCACTCATGTTCAATATGCCCTGGAAGTAATCAATTATCTTTGCTAGAACATATTAATTGCGTAAGAACCCTGCTACCAGCAACAACTTGAACACCAGAGAAAAGAGTGTAAGCGGAGATTATATCAGCTAAGTTGCCACCGATTTAATAAAGAGAAATATCAATTATTTATGGGATATTATTCAGTCCTTGATGGATTAATAACTTTGTCCGCCCAAAGGGGCCATGTTGTAGAAACAAGAGTTGTGCTGTTCTAATATGTCATGAAGACAAGATGAGAATCAATTATTCTCCAATATGGAAATATACCAGCTGTCATTATTTTCCATTCATTGTTTTTGTTTGGAATAAGATTTATTATTTTCTCCTAGTAGGCTTTTCTAGGAAACAAGTTGCAAGTGTCTTTAATTTCTTTTAATCTTTACATTTATTTCGAAAGATTTTCTGTGGTGAAAGTTTTGTTTCTTGCGAGTGACACAACTGGGAAATTGTTTCACATGCGATGAAAAAAAGGTGCTTGACATCTGATCTGTGTCTGGGCAGGCGTGTTTCACTTTAGATATGCACTTAAATTTTGTGCCTGGCTGTTGGATTGTTGAGCTATTTTCTTTACTGAAAGGCTGTCATACTGACATCAAATGATGGTCAAGTTTTGTATATTGGGTGGGTTTGGGAATTGATAAAACTTTTGGATGAGAAGTTTTGGACATAGAAGTTTCTGAATTAGTAGAAAATGATGCAATATAATAAAGGTAATAATGAGAAGTGAAGAGAATAAAGTTAAAATGGACAGGTTAGTTGTATGGTTAATCGTGTAGAAATGATTGAAAAGTATAGCAGTTGTATAGGAAGATGTGAAGAAATAATTAAAAAATAGGGTAGTTATAGAGAAGTTTTAGTTTGAACAATTTTTATTATAAACAAAGATGCCCGTTGTATGGAATGGCTAGTTTTCTTGTTCATGGACTTGTTTCCACAACTGGACCAATGCCCTGATGTGTAATTATGGATGAGCTTGGTGGGGTCAGTGTTTCTTTCCTCTTTAAAGCTTATATTTGATTTCATTTATCATCTTTATTTTTGAATCACATGTTTATATGTTCATATGCATGCACTGAGGGATTTCTTCTTAATGACAAAGAAAAACTGGCTAATATCTGTCCTTATTGGATAGGACCAATATGGGCAGGAAGTAGTACTCATAATTTTAGGTTAGCAGTTCAATACAATTCACTTGTTTTGCTAGTCTGACTAGTTGGTTTTCTCGGGTTATCTGGTTTTTTACACTGTAAGGGTGCAAAATGAGCCACTAGCTTCAAAATAGGTTAATAGTAGAACAGGACAGACTGTCTAGGTTGAGCGCAGCTCTTACAAAATGCTGGTTTAGTATTGTACTTTTGGCAACCATTTTGTGTACATTTATTTTTAATTTTTATGAGTATAATTTTTCTAACTGCTAAAGTAATGCAGGCCAGAGGTGGGATGGGGCCGTGGTTCTGCTTCCTTGAATCGTGGAACTGGGTAAGAAACATAGAATACTCATTTTTATGATACCTATTTTTGTTACAGATCGTAGAATGCAATAAGTAGAACAGTGCAACCCATAAACAAATTTTGCGAATGAGGATATAAAAATTGTATCATTGGAGAAGTAGAGACAGTTCTTTCCTGTTTCAGATTGGGGCTCAAAAATTTCCAGATCTATGTGAAATCAGCGAGGGAAACTGAATGCCACGGAAGCTTGACTTATTCTTGTGGAAGATCACTTTATTATTTCTAACTTCAAAATCATGCTTACTCATATATTAAAATAATAGCAGCACGTGGCTATTTGGTGAGCCCATTTGCCTAAGGGGCATTGACATACATACCAACAAAAATTGAAGGATTTTCATTTATGCCAACAATGTTAAAAGTCTTTCGTTCATATTAAAACTTTTTCAAATTAATTTTGTTCATGCCAATACTAATGAATTTCAAAGTTTAGTTGTAAATGGACAAAATGTCCTTGATTGCTAAGAATGACTATGCTCATTTTTGTGTCATTTTGTTCATTTGCAATCTATAGCTGGAAAATTTTGACTGTCTTAGCGTGAATAAAATTAATTTAGAAGAGTGTTGGCATGAACGAGAGACTTAAAATTGTTTACATAGATGAAAATAATTTAATTTTCCGTTGGTATGGATGTCAATGTCCCTTTGCTAAATTTATTAGCTCCCTCAACCAACTGAAATCTGGAGTTGCTAAAGACACAGGATTTGTTCATTTGCAATCTATAGCTGGAAAATTTTGACTGTCTTAGCGTGAATAAAATTAATTTAGAAGAGTGTTGGCATGAACGAGAGACTTAAAATTGTTTACATAGATGAAAATAATTTAATTTTCCGTTGGTATGGATGTCAATGTCCCTTTGCTAAATTTATTAGCTCCCTCAACCAACTGAAATCTGGAGTTGCTAAAGACACAGGAATGAGGGAGTAACTGGAATCAGATAATTTGCTGTACAAAAATCCTTGGATGATGATTCATTACTTACTGTAAGCATGAAGGCTCCATGCTTACTCTTGGTTTTTTAATTTTTAAATATTTTTTCAAGAGTCTAAACCATTTATCATGTTTATCCATGTGCATTATTTATGATTCCACATGTACTGTGAACTTCTATATGCTATATATTCTATACATTTTTCAAAACAATTAATAGTTGTGTTGTCACTATCAAAAGATACCATTTTACAAGATCCTTTGCTTGGATTCTGTAGAAAGTCTTTGCATGATCATGGAGCATGCTTATGAGAAAAGTCCTCTTTAGATTGTAATTTGCAGGACATGGAACGAATTCCACCTTAAAGATTAAACCTCATTTTATTTGCCCAGTTCAATTTTTTCCCCCTTAGATCAAAAGTGTGTATTATTTTCTTGGGGGATTTGTTTAAGGGTGTGTTTGGGAAATGATAAACTTCTGTATGAAAAGTTCTTGATTTGAGAGAAAATGATGTGATATGATAGAGGTAATTATAAAGAGTAAAGAAAATAAAGTCAAAATGGATGGGTTAGTTTTATAGGCAGTTGTGTAGAAATGATTGAAATGTAGGATAGTTATATAGGAAAATGTGAAAAAATGATTGAGAAATAGGGTAGTTACGGAGAGAGTTTTAGTTTGAAAAGTTCTTAAGTTAAACAAACGTGCCCTAAATATTGTAAGTGTCATTTGTTATTAATCATTTGGTTTGACACCTGCTAGTGGAACTAAAATCCACATGGACTGTGTACCAAATTGGTTCAGCAGCCAGTTAGCCGTGCTGCTGAATTTCGTTTGGCAAGATTAGCTGTAGATGATGGTGCCATAGGTTCCTCAACCATCTTTGACTGGATTTGAGTCACAAAAGTAGCAAGCTAACTTATTGGGCCACCCGTAGCACACTGAGGACGGATGTATTTAGCAAATGTGAAAGCTTAATATTCCATTAATTTTTTATATTGCAGTAGGCGAGGTCGTGGTGGGTTCCCACGTGGCGGTCGTGGTGGCAGCACCAGCCGAGGCCGTGGTCGAGGCAGCCGAGGCCGTGGGAGGAAGCCTGTGTCTACAGAGCAATCAGCTGCAGAACTAGACAAGGAGCTGGACAAGTACCACACAGAATCTATGCAGACATGAATATGTAGTCTTACTGCAGGCGTGGTGAAATGAGATGGTTGTTAAAAAAGAAAAAAAGAAAAAAAGAAAAAATCATGTTGTAGCTATACTACTGTTAGAGAGAGGGAGGGGAGGGATTTGTTTGTGGCATTGGTTTTGCCTATTGCTTTGGCTTTGCTTTTCCTTTCTTAGTAGATAGATTCTATTGCCAATAGTGGTTTCTTATTGAAGGTTTCTGAGCTTTTGCTAGTAGCTGCTTGCTGTGCATGCTGTTGCCCTTCTCTTATTTCTTCCTAGTAGCAAAGGTCTATTTGGGCTCCTTTTTTATGGCTCATCCCGAGGTTGGAAGTACAGATGAAGAAGAATCAGGGGATCTGCAATAGAAACGTCATCGATAGACTGTTTTGAATGTTTAATGCAATGGCAATGGCAATGGCTTGCGCTGGTGGTAGCTTCATCACTCCCTTTTTGTTGGACTCTTGAGGCGGCAATTGGATGGCTATTCCATTATGCTGATGGTTTCCCGAGCAATGGAGATTGCGGTACGAATTGCGGGGGACAGTAATGTAACCTGATTTCTTTGTTCTTTTTTATGCGGAATATACGCATTCCACTACCGTGGAACTTTTTTTTCCTCTTGCAATCCGTGGTACTTCTTATGCATCAATGCAAGCCATTGTTTTTATTAAGATGGTAATTCAAGCCGTGATGTTATGCCTGGGTAGGTCATCATAAATAGGAACTAACTGGATTAGTCTAAAAAAAGAATTTGTTAAAGCCCTCGTGAAGTTAATTTGTAGTGTTCCGTTTTGTTGGATATTTTTTGAGGCTCGGATGTTCCAAAACTAGGAGGCTCCACTGAAAAATAAAATGGAATCCATATACAAATGAGGGTCCTCTATATCAAGCAATAATAGTGTGTGATTGCTACTGCCTCCAAAAGCCATTTGTTTCTGCAAGCCCTTTAAAGTGCGGAGAATGTTAGCATGCGGAAAGTGAATTACCCGGAAGAGCAGCTGCCCGCAAAAACAAGATATAAAATATATACATCCTTTGATAGCCGAGGGGACATGATATTTACAAATGGGCTTCTCTTATGGAAGTTGCACCCTTGGGGTTTTGTATTTTTGAAATCATATTTTTCAAGGTTATGGATTGACTATGAAATTTAGGCTAAATAAATAGTTTTAAACATAACGTGTCTTGGACCTAAAAGAAAATTAGTTACGAAAAATTGAAATATCCAAGAGGGTTCAAGTTCGTAGAAGAGAAGTCCTCTGCCAATATATTCCTATATGTCAGCGAAGAAATTCTATCGAAGGAAAAATATATTTGAAACACGAAAAATCCGAGAGGGTTCAACTTGCACCATTGTCATAGGGAGAAAAAAAAAAAGCCCTTTGCCAATATATTAGTACGTCGCCAAACGAAGTAGATCCAAAAACACGAGTATGCAACAAGTATCATGTACGAGCAAAGAATTTCAAATTTTTTCCGAAATTCTAAATAATATTTGTGAGGTTTCTTTTTGGAGCGTCGAAATTGAAGTCATTACTCAATGGGGGATATGTATGTAGATTATTTTTATTGAGGGATATTTGTGAGGTGTCCTTTTGGAGCGTCTAAATTGAAGTCGCTATTTTGGGTAATGATCCAATACAGCAAGGTGCACGGAGATATTCATGCAACCTCTTGTTTGTTTTTAAATTATTTTTACTTATTGATTTTTATGCGTTTTACTAGTTAATTAAATGAATGCAAATAGTATAGATTTTCATGCATTTTCTAATCTAATTAAATGCATACGTGATATCAATTTTTATGCATTGTAAAGTAAAATAAATGCATAGATGACAGAATTTTCATGCGTTTTTCAATTTTAATTAAATGCATAAGAGTTATTTTGATGAGAATTAGATATGTGAATTTTCCTTGTTAATTAAATACACGCGAGTTGAATAATTGAGAATTAATTTAATAAGAAATTAAGTAAGAAAGATGAGAAATATGTATTAAAGTTATCGGCTATATATGTATCGCACATCATGCGCTGTTTGCTCTTTTTATTTTTTTAGAAATTGCGATTTAGTCGTGTGACAACACGTCAAAAATTTAACCCTTTTCGAAATGAGTGTCGATGCAGTGCTTATTTTGAGCATTAAGTATTTAACCCATTTTCTATTTTTTTGAAAATTTTTATACAACGGTTAATCTAAGTGTTTTTAATGTGTATATCACATTTTTATTATTTTTAGAGATTTTAAAAATATTTTTTATTTTTGAAAATCAGTGGCATTTTTAGTAAAACTGATTTTCAAAAATAAAAACTCTAAAAAATATCTAAAAATAGTAAAACTTGATACACATGTTAAATACACTTAGATTAACTATTGCATACAAAAATTTCAAAAAAAAGGGTTAAAGCATCCGGATGTACCAAAGCTAAGTGCACCTGGATTCACTTTGTCAGGGCCTATTCATATGTGTGTCAAGCATGAAATTTTTATATATGCAGTTTTTATTTATTTTTTTGAATTTCAAAAATGGGAAAATAGCAACACATGAAAAAATGGGTTTTTCATTTTCATGATTAAGAAATATTTTAAAAAATGTAAAAACTATAGGTATAAAAACTTAATGCTTGGGCCCACATATGAATTGCAAAAATAAAAAACCCTCATGTGAGCGTGAGCATTGAAACTCAATGCTGGCACGAGCACCAGATCGGTACTCTTTTTAAATACCATTGATAATAATTAAGTCGAATAAAATATATTATTTACGAAATTTCTTTTTCTGAAGACTAATTTGATTATTCAAGAACTTGAAGTTATTAGTTATATTTTATGTCAAAGTGACCTATTAAGGATTCGTTGGCTTTTACCAGTTCAAACTTCAAAGAGATTTCCCCCCCTCTTTTTCAATGGTTAAAAGCGCTGGATTTGATTACCGAAATAGACACATTTTTGGTGAGGAATGTAACAGGATGATTGTATCTGAAATATTTGTCAAATATATTTTCATTTCAGTATGTTGTCAAATTTTTCATCAATATATATATATATTCCCGCATTTGCAATCGGGCAATGATTCAATACATATTCCAGCAGCCTCTTTTTATTCAAATGTAAACCATTTATTTTGTTTAATACCATTTCTTTTATCATCTTACCAAAAATAACTTAGATTTTGCAAAAAATAGAATCTCTTGAGAGTGAATATATTCTTAAAAATGTGCATGTATATACATATAAGAGTTTTCAATATTTGTGATTTTGCGCATAAGAAGCTGCATTAAGATTCCCGCAGTCGACTATTAGATCATTAGATCGGGTGCAACGTATACGCCTGGGTTTTTCATTTTTTGAAAATTTGAAAATTTTCACATCCAAGTCGTCTATCACATTCTCCTCTCCAGATATTAGCATGAAAAATCATCGATGTCCGGATGACATAGAAACTCATTTTAATTAGATTTGTATACAGTTCATAGGAAGTGTACATTTATAAGGTTCTTTATAATTATCTTTTGGGAAAATTCTACATATACTCACAACTTTTACCCTTAATTTCACTTAAAGGGCTGATTGCATGTGGTTTTTTCATGTAGGCCCCAGTATAATATTTATTTTCTTTATTTTTTATTTTTTCATAAATATATTTTCTAAATATATTTAATTTATATACTGACTGTTACCATTTTATAATTTTTTTTACATATTTATTTTTTATTCATAAAAATCAAGTTTTAAAAGATAAAATTGAGAATACCCTTGAAATTGTTGATTTTTAAGAGTAAAAAATATGTAAAAATATTATAAAATAGTAAAACTTAGTATGTGAGTGAAATACACTTAGGAAAATGTATTTATGAAAAATAAAAATAATATAAAAAATAAGTATTATTATCTCATATAATCAGGGTTTTATTTCACTTATACTAATGAATTTTCAAAAATTCCAAATACCTAAAATCCTACTTATAAAAATCTAAACAAATAATTTTATACGAAATGCATGGCTAGGATTCTTTTTGTTAAACACAATGCCAAAAAAAATGAGGAAAAAAACAAAAACTGAACGGATAGAAGCCCCTGCAAACATGGTACTCCTAGATTTGTGGCCAAAGAATCCAGAAAACGAGAAGCATGCAACTAAGGCAGACGACTACGAACTAAAATCTTCCATCTTTCAATCCTCCTGATTTTCATGCAATGTGAGAGGAGGCAATTTATTATCACATACTTAACCTAATCATTTCTTCCTCTTCATTATGTAAACGAATTCCAAACATACCGCCTCAAAGCAATTCAGTAACTAGACTTTCATAAATCCTTATTTTTTTTCTTTCTCTTTCATCCTTTCCTGTCATTTCAGCCCACATCCTTTTTTGGTTGGAGGGATAAATTCATTCAATATGTTCTTAGTTAAATAATCGATAATAATCGAAAATTTGAAAGGGAGCCAAGCACCGGATAATATTAAACGTCCTTTGTTTCCTTTGTTTTTTTTTTTTTTTTTCATAAGTAGACACATTAATCAATCCTATTCAGTCGATATCACAAAAGATCACCACATCCGTAGACCGGGTTGGCTGATACAAAGGTATTTAACTCGAGAAGGGGAAAGAATTACAATTTCCATTCCACCGAATTGATAATTAGAATAGATCAGTAGACCGGGCTGGCTGATACAAAGCTCAATACTTGCAGAATTTTTCACGCAAATTGAAATAATAGTTTGTACAAAACTTTGGGAACGAAGGAAAGACACATCCTTCTTGTATGGTACAACACCAATGTACACCAAAGTAGAAACAAATGAAGACAAAACAAAACCAAAAATAAAAAAATAAAAAAAGACAGAAAGTATAGACAGAGCAGAAGCAAAGAAACTCAAATGATATTACATCTCGAGGTGGTGACAATTTGGCCTCCTGAGTACTGAATCAAGAATTTTCACTTATGTCTCTCCTCAAGACAAGCTTTCCTGAGTCGTCCCTGTCGAAGAGCTTCTCAACCAGTTCTGCCCAGCTGGTTCTTCCACTAGATTTGGATCTGCTGTGGGAAGGCCCTTCCCTCTGATGAGGCAGTGGATTTTCAATCACCCTGTCTTCAGCTGTTTCATCCATTGTTGTTGCTGCTGCTGCATGATTGTCAGTCACGCTGTCTTCAGCTGGTTCATCTGTTGTCGTTGTCGTTGTCATTGTCGCCGCGTGTGGCACATTTAAGCTAACGGCCCTTTCCAGTGCATCCTTGTGCTCCTTCTTGATTGTTTCCAGCCTTGTGAATCTCTGCTCTGGTGGGGGAGTCATCACATCTGTGCTTTCCTTCATTCTCTGCCAGATGAATTAGGATGTCGAATCGTGCGGAAAGCATCATCAACAACAGACCAAGAGATAATGAAAACAAGGAAAGTAAAGGCAATATCATACTTTTCCTCTGCCCTCCACAGAATTAAGATCATAAAGAATATCACTAGCAACAGACGAGAGACTTAAGGAGAAAAAGTGTCAACTCCAGCAGAGAATGATGCCAGTTTCATACATGCTGTCCTCCAAATGTGAACTCACAGATGCCTGAGACGCTGAGACTAGTTTGTCTTAGACATTAGTAGTCTCTCAGACATGCAGAGCTTCACCACACATGAAGCAGGGAATGCATTTTGATTTTTTTTTTTTAAATAGTTTTTCCCCATAAAGTAGTTAATTTAGATGTATTTAATGTATAAATCAAGTTTTACCATTTTTGGAGATGTATATATATTTTTTGGATTTTTAAATATACAGATATTTTAACTACAAAAATAATTGCGTATAAAAATCTTAAAAAATATATACCCATCTCCGAAAATGGTAAAATTTAGTTTATATAATAAATACATTTAGATTAACCAGTTTATATATAAAAAAATTAAGTAGGTTTTTTGGCCCGGGCTAAGCCATCACTTAGCCCAAGCTAGCAAGATCATGCCTTATTATCCAAATATAAAGGTTTCCATCATGATCACCAACTGGTTCAGAATGTGCATAAATATAAAAGGATCCACAATGATCTCAACTAGCCCTGACACAATGGTAAGAGTTGTTGCTGCATGACTTGGAGGTCACTGGCCCAAAGTGGTCCGACCTTCCCTAGACCCCACGCAAGAATTGTGATTATTAATCAATTTTTGAAGAAGAATGCTTAACCTGCATGGTAAGTCAAATTAGGTTTAAAAGCATGAAATCTTCCTTAATAATAAAATCATCTAAATTAGTGGTGGTGGTGACCAAATTAACAAAAAATATTAAAATGTATTGTTAGGCACATATATACTTTAAAGTTATGATCACGTTTTTTTAAATGTTAAATTCATAAACATGACCACATTTGTCTTCATTTTTCAAGTATGCCTTAATGTCAGATTTGAAAAATCAGTCATATTTCATAATTCATAATATTGAATATGCGTGCTTTGTACCAGGAACTCATATAAAATATGTGGCCATATTTGAACAAGACCTCTTATTTAAATATCAAAGTTCCTTAATCTTTAAAGCATCTACGTACTTCTAAAGCTTTTTCTGCTTCTCTTTCAATCCAAATGAGCGCATGATCTGATGTAGCATTGCAAGATAAGACAATATGCTCAAATCTTCCGTCAACTGGTATAGCGGTCCTAACTTCTGGAGGAAACCTTCCACATCTGTAATATGCCAATTTGAAAAAAAGTTTCAGAATCAAGCAAAAGACAAAGGTAAGTACTTCCGACACCACTGAGGTCTCCAGCATCGCTGCCCCATTTTGCCCCATTTTGATTATTAAATCAAAATCCAATTCACTCATTTTGTTTAAAATCATTTGTTTTATTATAATACCAAAAATAATTTTGATCAAAGTTTGGGGTGGGCTATAACTACTTGAAAATATTAATAATCACAAGCAAAATATGAAAATCACTTGGATTCATTCACAGATTTATTGGAATATTGTAACAATTCATAGAATCATTTATCTATGCAATAAGAATGTTTTAAATGGTACAGATGTTGAATTAACAGATTCAAAATAGATATAAAAATCAAACAATTTTGTTATGCTGATTTTACTCTTTTATCAAAGTTTCCATCGGCCAATTGAAGGAGTATTAGATTGACACATTCTTAACATGATTAGGAAAGCAATTTATATGAGCCTGTAATTTTACTCATAAAAAAGAAAATAATATGGTCTGAGGTCTATCATTTCATAATGGAAGAAACATATAAGACAGCTTAGAATGTTTTCATGGAAATCACACAAAACTAAAACATATAAGACAGCTACAGCCAACACTTGCAGGCAAAACTAAAACATACAATTAAGCTACGCTAGAATAAATATTTGATCAATTTGATTTTTTTATATTACACAATACATGGCTTGGATCTTAAAATTTTTTATTTTTTTTTTAAAATAATGTCATCCAATGTGTGCAATCTGCACCTGGCTCCACTGGAGAAAAGCTCCTGGGATACAGATTAAAAGGATAAGCCGACCCTTCGTTTTTCTTATTTCTTTACTTCGTAGTGTGCTGTGTGTTTCTTTGGAGCTTTTGTTTGAATGCCTGTCATCCCATGTCAAGCATAGCTATGTCACATCATTCTAATTGCATGACTGGACAGGAACTGTTTTCACCACAAGAAAGTGTGTGAAGGCTCTCAAAAGTCGATTATTGTAAATTGAATAACATTACAGCGGTTAACTGAATTGAGTTGAAAGGCAAGGTCATGAGTACCACAAAGTTTTTGTGATTTCAGTATTCATTCTTCTTCATCTTCGAGTTCAACTTTTTTATTCTTTTAAGTGAGTGGAGACGTAGGGACATACTCATGGTTACTATAAATTATACACAGGCAAAAAAGCAGCTACAATTTCTCCTTCCAATGAATATTCCTGGGTATAAATGCATCAAAACTTGGACTAAAAACATACAAAATAATTGCCATTTCTTCTGAAAATTACATTTGCCACCAAAGAAGAAAATAAATAGCTAAAAGATAAAAGATCCCAAACCATCTATGTCTAGGCGTTCATAAAAACAGGGAAACTGAAAAATCAGAAGCACAAGTTCCTTTCAAATAATTTTTTTGCTTGTAAAATAAAATATCATTTGGTTCTGGTGCATGAAATCTATGAGATAATAAAATGCTTTCCAATTCACAACAAAATTCTTAGAAACGGTCCAAATAATATTTTTAAGGTCTTAATACCTGCAGAATTTTCTCTCGACAACATGATAAATTCTTCCTGGAGCATACAGTCTCCTTGGATCATTGAGCTTTCTATCCTCTGGAATGAATGTGTCTCTCATGCAAACCCAAAATAATAAGCAGGGCAAACTGTCCAAAGCATTAAGACCTGGTTTAAAAATAATCATAATTTACTCCAACAATCACATATTGGACTAAAAACAATCTTGAATTACCTAAAATAAGCACCAATGGATGCATAAACAAAAAATAAATAAATGGAAGATATGGTAAAGCCTAAGGGAACAAAAATAAAAACAAAAAAAGCCTACCAGAAGATTGATCTGAAAATGTCTTCCAAGGGCGTAGCTGTTCTGGGTAAAAAATCATCCTGGAGCCAGAATAGAACATTTGCATCAATGTCTAACTAAGAGATTTAATTGTATGATTATATGGAATCATAGATGAATTATAAATTGAAAAATCACGACCACTTGCATCTTTTTATCAAATTAAATGGACATGCTTTACACCATAATCTTCATAACGAGCTGATGCAACCTCCTCTTCCAGCCACTTTTAGGTACTGCTAAGAGTGGATTACAACAGGTGGAGTGACAAACCACACTAATCATATCACAACATCAGATTGCGGAAGATTTTCATGAAGGAAAAAAAAAAAAACAAGGTTTATCCAGCCATTCAAAATATGGACAGAACTAAGCACAGCAAGCAGAGTGACAAACCATATTAATCATATTGCAACTTCAGATGGCAGAAGTTTTTTATGAAGAAAACTCAACCAAGGTTTATCCAGCGATTCAAAATATGAACAGAACTAAGTACAGTAGAACTAAATACAATTTGTTGTCAAAGTTTGACATGCAGAGAGGAGTACACAGCTGCTGTTAACTTATGAAATGAGAAATTTCCAGTCTAAATGCAACCAATGTACGCCCAGTATTAACCCATTCAAAAACGTCTCCTAGGTTTTTTTTCGCAATGTTTAGAAAGTATTCAAACTAAACACTGATTGACTAATAGAATGTATGCATGTCACCAAAATTACCAGGACTTGTTTTCAAGATTTATACAGCAGTGCAGATTATGGAAGAAACTAAGCATGCTATGTAGCCAAGGCCCAAGGCTTGATATGCAAAAAGGCACAGCAGATGCTAAACTAGATGAAAATGAGAGAGCTTTCTTGTCTTAATGGAACCAATTAAGCTATAATCCACAACCAATTGGACCCTTGACCCAAATAAAAACTAAAAGCCATCAACTCAAACCCATCTTAAACCAGATTGTTTGTTTCCAAATGGGTAAATTTGAACCACCCACCAACAGTTTTAGGGAGATTAGGAAAGCAATAGGAGGCTAAACATACTTCCAATACTCCAGTCTAGAGCTTCCACCTCTCTGCAAAGTGACGAAGGGTGTGTTTGACAACACACTTATGAGGGGAAAGGGAAGCTTGTTTCATCATGTATCCCAATCATTTCACCCACTTTAACTATCGTACTTTTTCCATGTTCTCCCTATATTCCAATCATTTTCTCACACATTATCTTTTATTCCCACTTTATTCCTATCACATCACATCACACTCACAAATTTAAAATTTTTTCCCACTTCCCCTTTTTGCCCACATATTTTACCAAACACACCCCAAGTACAGTCCTCTTTCAGTCACTAAGGGTTGAATTCCCAACCTCAAGAATTTACTGGTTTTCAAATCATACCTTTTACTAATTGCACTATTTTTTAGCTACACATACAAATATGAATGTGCACATATAAAAAATGATTCAACGTGATTTGTTAATAAAATCAAATACAATCATCATATTTACCATTTTAATTGGACTTTGTGTGTGCGTACCATTTGAATATGTAGAATGATATGTCAAATGAAAATTCATTTAAATCAATTTATTCAAGGTATGATAACATTTTATAAACTTATTCATCTATAAAGAAGGAAGCAAATGCAAGCAATAGATGTGAAATTATATACTTAAGTGTTAAATAAGGTGATGCTTGCATATTCACTCTCAGATGATCTTTTTTTTTGGCACATATAAGTTCCAAATAAAGATTAACATAGTTTAAGATACATTAACTAAAATTATGATTGACTTGGATTTATATAAAACATTATTTTTGAGCAAAAATAATAGTGATAAGACCAATTTTTATAAGATTATTACTCTATTTAAACATTTGTTTCCGTTGAAAATGGAAAGTTTCATGCAACAAGTTTTATTGAATAACTTCCCTACATACAACAGAGAGGCTGTCTGCATAACTTCTAAAATAATGTAATGATCCATGACTACAACAAAATGTCTTGCAAAGGTTCCCTTCTGTCAGTCTCTCCCATCCCCATGTCATGTTTCCTAATAATTAAGGTGCAACTGAATTGGCCACCCATTTATAATAGTCAACTAGGGTTGCAGATTGGCAATTACAACTGGGTTCAAAACTGGTTAAATTACATGAAAGAACCCATTTATAATAGTCAACTAGGGTTGCAGATTGGCAATTACAACTGGGTTCAAAACTGGTTAAATTACATGAAAGATGAAGTAACTAAACTGTTAAGATTGCACAAGCATATTAGAGAAGGAATTTTATCCTCACAATAAAATAGTGACTGCAACAACTCAATACAGCAAAACTCTGAGAACGAGATCATTGAAACAACAGTACCACGCTAAGACAAAACAACACACTGTGGGCTAAACTGTTGCATAGAGCTTCCACACATTACAGAACCTGATAAGGGCGTCATGTGCACAGCCTTCTATTTTTACAAAGAGGCTGTTTACCATGACACAGAGCCTACTACCTCAGTTTGAAAGGAGCAACTCTTACCATTGCGCCAAGGCCCAACCTCAAGAGACATAATGATACTAAACATAGTTAAGAAGTTGATAAAACAGGTTGGTTAGCCGACTACTAAATGATTGATTAAATGGATTGCAAAATTGGTTGTTAATGGGGTTAGGCAAACCTCGACCCGTGACTATCTCAATTAGATATTGGGTAGTATAAGTATTCAACCTATTACAAATTAGTTTTCCAGAATTCCAGCCCAAACCCACTAACAATTGTTTGTTGGGTTAATTGGATGACAAATCTTCTGAACCCAGTCGCATCCCTAACAAAAGTGGAACCGATCCAAAGGAATTAGTCCCCTGGAATTTCAAAGAAATCTCTTTGTTTGATCGCTTAATTGAATAAATTTATGATATCTAAACCATTCATTATGTTTAAAAATATTTGTTTAACTAAGACCATGGTTATTACATTAATAGAAGTTTTGGTGACTACAAAACAGTCATTTAAAAGTGATTGATTTTGTTGTGGTCCATAAAAACTCTTATCAATATGCTAATTGCTAATTGCGTTGTTAGCTAAAATACATTCAACATTTTTAATGATATCATAAATTAATCTGTTAAGCCAGCAAACCAAGCAATTCCTTTGAAATTTCAGAGGACTGTAACGGGAATATTCCTCAACAAAGAAAAAAAACCAATCTATCTTCCATTTATAATCGGGCAATGTTTCAATGCATCAGGTGCAAAAAACCATTTTTAAAATTTTTTTGAAATCTTTTTATAAAATTATTAATTTAGGTGTATTTTAATCTAGACCAAATTTTACCATTTTAAGAAATGTATCTATATTTTTACCTTTTAAAAATTTGATGACCAAAATATCCTTATTTTTAACAAATAAATAATAGGAAAACTTAATACAAAATTTAAATGCATATAAAATTTTTAAATATTTCTTTTAAAAAATAAGTTTTGCACCCACCACGCACTGAAACATTCTCCGTAATTTTATCATCTACCTTCCTTTGCAATGAAAATTATAAGATTGATTACGCCATCGATCAAACAGCTACAGCGCATGCCTGACAGCAAAACAATTCAACCAAAAATCAAAACCAACTGTACGAGCAGAAAGCCAGAAACCTCGGAATTCACACTCACCTGCAACACGATCGAGTGTATCACATCCGCGTACTTGACCGCGAGATTGAGCGACATGCACCGGGCGGGGGCGACCGCGTAGCACCGAATCTTCTCCCTAGGCACGCCGCCAATCTTATCCCGGTGGTTCACGACGACAACAGTCATCAGCGCCGCCAGCCCGGAGCCGAGGGAGTGGCCGGCGAAGATGATCCTGTACGTGGAGCCGGTGTCGACCCAGAGCTTCTTGATGGTGTCGGCCTCCCGGTCCAGCAGCCAGACGGCGGCCTTGAGCAGGCCGTGGTGGACGTAGCCGCCGGCGAACATCTGCATCCCGAGGTCGTTGTCCATAAGCACCTTGTAGTCGCTCTCCTTGCGGAGATTGAGGCCGCGGACGGCGAGGATGATCTCGCGGTGGTCGTGGTCGGCGTAGATGATGTAGGGTGGGCATTGATCGTGGGTTTCCTCGTAGGTGGCGCGCTTCACGATCCACGAAGGATTCATGCGATATCCGCCGTTGGGGGAGTACTGGGGGTGCGCCAGATCGGGCTCGTAGACGGCGAGGATTGCGCGACAGACGCGAGGGACGGGCTCGAATTCCTCGGGGGTGGCGGTCGGCCACGTGGCGCTGTCGTCTGAGCCCACGTAGGCGCAGCGTTTCCATGCCCAGCGGGAGCAGCCGACGCAGACTACGCACTCGACGCCGCACGCAACTGACATGAGCAGAGCAGCAGAGACCAGAAACCAGAGCAGCGAGAGAAGACAAGAGAAGAGGAGAAGAGGAGAAGAGGAGAAGAGAGGAGGGTTTGGAGGTTTGCGAAGTGCGGGCAAGAGAAGAAGAGGTTGGGAGAAGCTTCTTCGGAGGGGAAGGAAGGACGCAGAAGCTGGTTTGCTCTTTTCCTTTTCCGTGATTTCCTGGAATGGGACAGCGGCTCGCGCGGTTGGATATCGACCCGTGATTTAAGATTAGGACACGATCATACGTAGGTTTGGAACTCGGATTTTAAATAGCACATGCAATATTAATTAGTTACTTTTCAAATCAAATTCGTACATTATATTAAACAGATAAATCATGTTTTACCCGA
This sequence comes from Annona cherimola, assembly GCA_030490835.1. NCBI lineage: Eukaryota > Viridiplantae > Streptophyta > Magnoliopsida > Magnoliales > Annonaceae > Annona > Annona cherimola. Next base: position 81,398,229 of record CM059975.1, on the reverse strand, counting down.
AAAATAAGATGATAAAATATTCATAAATTAACATCAATTCAGAAATAAATGATTTAATAAATTTAATTCTTAAAAGCTGGTGTAGATAACTAAGATTTTCTACCGTGGTATCAAATTTTAACCAGACTATAGTTAAATATTACAAATATATTGTAAATGATGTATTTTTCAAAATACTTGGGTGCTTTTTCTAACCCTCACGCTTGATTTGCAAACCTCGAAAAATTATGTTTTTATAATTTTTTTCTGTGAATATTTAAGGCATGTTTGAATTTTTTTTTTTGACTTCTTTACATATTTTATTTTAAAAATAGATAAATATTATAAAATATAAAATTTGGCATGCTAATGGATTTAAATAGATTTTTATATTCATAGAAATAAAAATTTAAAATGCATTTTTCATGGTCCTTTCCATTAATTAAATTCAAAAGTGTAGATTTGATATGCATTAGTTTCTAAGAAATTTCTTGGGTGCATTAGATCTTACTGTCTTAATCAATTTTAAACTGTGTTGTAGAGGTGAAATATGGTTATTTAAAAGAATGATTAATAAATTTAACAAAGATATAACATTAAAAATAATTAATTAATTAGAATTTTAAAAACTAAAAAACTATTATTTACTTCATATGTGTTTGGTAATTTCTGTATAAACTTTTTAAAATAAGAGGAAAGACATGATATGATAAAGTAATAGTGAAACTTAATGAAATAAAGTTAACATAAATAAGGTAATTGAATTAGTAATTGTGAATAAATGACTAAAAAGTAAAATAATTGTATAAAAAATTATAGTGTAAAAAGTTCTAAATTAACAAATGTTAAACACTATTATTTTTTTATGACTCTCCGAGCACGAGTTTCATGAAGAGTAAGTTGCCGTTTTTGGCCCTCGACTGCCAGCGTATGCAACCTGACGCGCGAATCTCTTCAAAAATTGGCGGCTGCCAGCCTGCAGCAGCAAACGAGGGGAGGACTCGATTCTCGCATTTGCCGGCTTCGAAACGAAGGAAATCCAACCGGGGCGAATCAATAAAGCACTTGGAGCAACATCCTAGCCGTTCGTCGAAAAGTTGTTATAAATTAAAAACTCAGAGGATTATTAACAGCAAAAATCTTTATATTTCGACGAAATTATTTTTTAAACTCAACGTAGGAAAATAAATAGAGAATCATGAAATAATATACATCATCACATGCAATTCGAAGATCATTTCTTTTATCGTATTATGGAAACCCATTTCAATCAGTCTTGCGTGAGATATGCCTATATATTTTGAATATAAAGATGACTTAGATCCATTTATGAATTATTAAAATATTATAATAGTTTATAAAATCATTTACCTCAATGAGGATTTTAGGTGGTCTAAATATTGAATTAATAGTTATAAAATAAAATATAAATCAAATAATTTTATAACGTTGATTTTAAATGTATATGAAATGGAGCTTGTAAATATTTAATTTGGCGCTTTGCATTTATAGAACTTTTTCTATTTTTAATGAAAAATTCAATGATTTCAAACGGGTCCAAAAATCTATTTTTTGATTTTTTGAATTTTTTTCTAAACATATTAATCTAATTATATTTAATCTATAAAATAAGTATTACCATTTTTAGATATTTGTATATATTTATTTTGGATTTTTAAATATAGGAGTATTTAAGTCAATGAAAAGAGTATTTAAGTCAATTTAAATAATTTAAAATGACTTAAATACCTCTATATTTAAAAATCCAAAATAAAGATATATACATATCCAAAAATGTTAAAATTTAGTTTAAGATTAAATATAACTAGATTAACATATTTATACAAAAAAAATTTAAAAAAATTTGGATTGGTCCAAAATCATTGGATTTCAGATAGTTCTAAAATGATCAAACGTCGTTTTTAATATGGTAATGCTTAATAAAAAATCTACTTCATTTGCTGTATTTAATATCATTTATATTATCATAAAATTTTTTAATTATATAGTATCATTATAGATGAGTCTTATCTAAAAATAATTAAAATCAACATAATAAAATGATTTAATATTAAATATCAAATTTAAAGTTGCATTTTCAACATTTAAACTACCTAGAATATAACTATCGCATGGATAAATGATTTTATAAAGTATTATTATGCTATAATATATAAATTGATTTAAATATTTTTCATAATTTATACATGAATATATATTTTAATAAATGTAGCTTAGGCACATTCTTTTTTTAAAAAAATGAAACTTATTTATATACTTGATTTGGATGAAACTTGTTTACTTAGCTAAAAGATGATGTTAAATATAATAAATGAAATAATTTTTTTTATTAAGTGTTAAGATTTTAAATAGATTACATAGAGTGGAGCTCATTAATTTGAATAAAATTTAATTTTCTTGTTAAATAAATAATTTTAATACCTAAGATGGATAACAACGTTGAAATGTCCCATGGCACTGAACTATAAGAGTTTCCCATAAAAATATTAATTTCATAAATACGTGTAAGAGTTGTGCTTCATTATACGAGGGACTGCAATGGGAAAAATTATAATGATGGGTACTGTGAAAAAAATTATATTGCAAATGCAAAATGTATCTTGGGAATTGAAAAAGCATCTGATAAAAATTCCATAAAAAAATCGTCGATCACGTGTAACTCCCCTTAACAAATCAATGAAATTTATTTTCGTAATGAGGGAAGAGATGAAAATTTAAATTTTTGAAAATATGAGCTATTACAACATGATATGGGTAGAGTAGGAATAAAAAATTAATTATATAATGTAATGTTTAAAATATAAAGATAAAAATAAAATAGTTAAAATATTAAATTATTTTTAAAAAAATGCGTGAAAATAAGAGTTCAACGTTTCTCCCGCTCGCACTTTTTTACCAAAAGACGTCTTGAAGAGAGAAGGAAGCGCATGGATTCTTCTCTTCGGCTGGAATCAGGAAGTCGGCGCGGCACGCAAGCGACCAGAAGAATCTGCAGTCAAAACAATCCCCAGTTCTACCCCAAAAAAATCCCCAGTTGCGTCCGTGGAATTAATTGCTAAAAATGGAAGAGAAACAACGTTGACGTTAATTATTTCTTTGTTCTAGAACAAGCTTAAAAAGTCCATTTATTTAATCTTTTAATATAAAACTTGATAAATTCGGGATCGAAAAATGCATTTATTAATTTGCCAAATGAAAGAGAAACGCAGAGTCGTCTTAAATTTATGGTTTCTCACGGTGGTATTTTAAGTAATGCGATTTTTGCAAATAAGTCTACCATATTGCATCTGTGTTCTTAAGTTTGTCAATATTACAAATACAATGATAAAATTTCTATAAAATTAAAAATTTGTCCTTTCCGTTATAATGCTATTAGAATTTTTTATACGATGACTATAATGCCATTTAATTTAAATGATACACTTATGATTTTTGTAAATATTATAAGCTTATTTCCAAAAAAATTTAAAATAACAATATGTGTAAAAGCTATAAAATAATAAAATAGCAAATATATTTACAATATTTGAAAAATTGCAAGCGTATCATTTTGCTTAAGGGCATTATCGTTGATTTACAGAAAATTCTAATGGCGACCTAATAGAAATGACACGCTTGCAATTTCATGCAAATTTTGTGGACATTTTTACAATATCGGCAAACTTAGAAACATGTAAGCAATATCAGCCAATATTTGTAGGTATGTTTTGCAAAAATTTCTTAAATAATACAAAATTCTTAGATTGAAATGTCTATTTGGATAAAAATGTAATAATGAGTATTGAGAATAATTAAAATTTTATTGAGAATATGTAAAGTTGTGTTGGATAATTGAAATACCTGTCATGAGAATTGGGTAATTATCTTGAAAATAATAGTGAAAATTCAATTCAAGAATCTTATTTGGTTTGGAATAGGCTATAAATTGAGCCCAGGGTTCCGATACTATGTAACATTTCAAACTCACCTTTTTAAAGTCAGTAGAAATTTAACTGATGGATCATATTGTGTAGCATCATTTGACTTATGACAACAATAATTTGATATCTTTCTTTTATCTTATAATGTAAATTCAAATGATAGTATTAGGATTTATTTATATTACCAAGAGCTGTGCTGATTGAAAATTATATGTTGTAACAATTTAAAGTCATTTGAAAATGGATATGTAATGAGACCAGGGCGTTGGTGTTGCCAGCCTGCTAGTGCTCACGCCGGGCTTGCATCCAGATATCAAATCCGGGCGAGGAGCGGTCTTTCGTTCAGGAGTGTAGCCTGGTGGTGGATAATCTGTTGAGTTAAAATTAGAAATGGGTACTCTGAAAATGATCGAGTTGTAAAATATATAGTTTCTAAATGGAATAATAAAAAATGGATATGTAATTAATAAATTTTGAAAATGAACATAGAGTACATAATATTGTATTTTAAAAGCTTTTAACTAAGGGATATGCTAGCCACCCGGCCTATGGCCTGGTGGTGGTGGTACGTTCAAGTGGCGTGAATTGCCAATGACGTCTAGTGAGGGAGATAGAATCTCTTAGTCCCATAAGAGGTATTAACTGATCGTAGGACTGAGAGGAATCAAGTGAGAGGTATTCACTGATTCCTCCACATTGTGGAGGTATTAGGAAAAAAATCTTCCAGTTTCATTGTAATGATTCCACCCAAATGTGGAGGTATTAGAAACAAAATCTTCCTGTTTAATTGTAATATCAGATATTATTATGCATATATATCAATAAAAACTAAGAAATATGGTAAGATACACCATGTTATAAGTTAGTTGTAATATACTATAGTTAAATGAGGTTTATTTCGATGATAAAACTAAAATCTAACATTTATCCCTAATTCTAAATATACTTATAATGATTCAAATAATTTCTACAAATATGCACATGATCTTTCTAATGCAGAACACCATTCACATGACAAATAAATCCCATCAATTTAAGTATTTTTCATAATTTATACATGAATACATATATTCTAAGGGTGAATTCCTCATATACTCATGAATTTTATCTTTAATTCCATTTATACCCATGAACTTTTAAAAAGTCTCTCATACCCACAATTTTTATCTTAATTCTACATATATTTATGCCGCTAGAGATTTGTTAAAGGGCAATTAACTCCTCGTGAAATGACGAATATGTCCATTCTTAATTACGATTTTCTAACAAAATTTCATATTATAACAAATTTTTGGTTATCCTATAATGATAAAATAATATATTGTTTTAAAATATAAAACTTTAACTTTGAGCAAATCAACTTCAAATTATGTCAAAGCTCGGGCATATTCATCATTTCATAAGAGGGCTAACGACCCTGATAATGGATTTTCAAGGGCATGGGTATACTGGAATTATGATGAAAATTCATGTATAGAAGACATTTTTAAAAATTTGGGGATATAAGTAGAATTAAAGGTATACATGAAATTTGCCCACAGATATGGCTCATGCACATATTTGATTTGAATGAAACTTCATTACTTAGCTAAAGATGATGTTGAAAACAATGAATGAATTAAATTTTTTTATTAAATATTAAGATTTTGAAATTTAAATAGGTTGCGTGGAGGGGAGCCCATTGAATTGAATAGAACTTAATTTTATTGTTAAATAAATAATTTTAATTCCTAAGATGGATAAGAACGTTGAAGTCTTCCATAGTGCGGAACCATAAGAATTTCTCATAAAAATATTAATTTTATAAATACACGTAAGAGTCGTGCTACATTAAAAATGGAAAAGCAAATCATAAAAATTTAGTACAAGAATCTTGAATCATGTGTCACCCTTACCTTATGAAACTGACAAGTTTTTGAAAATTTTGAATCGGTGTAATATAATATGGGTAAGTAGAAATAATTATTTAGTTGTGTGATAAATTATTTGAAAAAAATTAAAAAATAAATAAAATATTATATTACTTTTTAAAAAATGTGTGAAATGAGTATGTTAGTTTCTTTCCTTGCAAACAACCGTGGTAGCGCGGTTGGCCAGTGACGTTGGCTGGTATTCGTCCCTACCATTGTTGGATGCATGACATTGTCATTTGGTGCCCTTGCATAGTGGTGGCAATTGTCTTCTCTTACATTGTGGGAGTGTCCACAGTATTTTAGAATATTGTATGAAATTTGTAATAATATCTCAGAGTTTTTTTGTAATAATAATTAAGATAAGTCATAAATGCCCATGAAAAAAATTTCTTTCCTTTTTACCAAAAGAAGCCTGGGAGAGGAAGCGCGTGGATTCTTCTCTTCGGCCGAAGTCGGCGCAGTACGCGCGAGCGACCAGAAGGATCGGCCGTCAAAACAAACCCCCGTCTCGATTTTTTTTTTTTTTTTTAAATCCCCGGTCTTAAGCTAGGAAAATAATAATAATAAATTCCCAGTTGCATCCCTGCAATTAATTGCTAATAGTGGAGGAGAACCAACGTTTGTTTTAATTATTTCTTTGTTCTATTAATAGCTCCATAAATTCGGGTTTTAAAAAAGCACATATTAATTTGCCAAATGAATTAGAAATACGAAGTCACAGATTTAAAAGTTAGGATGAGCATGAGATGAGATAAGTTTAACGTTTTCTGAAAATATTTTTTCATCTTCAAAAATAATTGTTAGCTTTTTTTCATTTCTAATATAATTTTACCCCATTATGATATTTTTTATTCATTCTAAATACATTTTCATCCTAAATTTTCATCCCATACTTATCCTAATCTAAGTTTTGAATAGCTACGGTTTCTTGAGTTAGGCCCAACCATGATGGATACTAGTACTATGTAACTCATATAACCTCAACATTTGGGATCACGCTTTTATCATGAATGAAAATTCAACTGATTGATCATAGTGTGTAACATAATTCGACCTATGGTGACAATCATTTAAGACCCCTCTTTTTATCTTAAAATGTGAATTCAGTTGGCTAGTAATAGGGTTTATTTATATTGCCAAGAGCTATGTTGATTTAAAAATTATATGCTGTAACAATTTGAAGCCATCTGAGAATAGATATGTAATGAGCCTAGCGCATTAGTGCCGCTGGCTCTCACTCTAGGCTTGCATCTCAGTATCATAGTGAGGAGCTTTGTCTTTTATTTCAGGAGTGTGGTCTCGTATATGAATAATCTGTTGAGACAAAATTAGAAATGGATATGAGTTGTAAAATATGTAGCCTCTAAATGGAACAATGAAAAATGAATGTGCAATTAATAAATTTTGAAAATGAACATAGAGTATATAATGTTGCATTCTAAAAGATTTTAACTAAGGGATATACCTGCCATAGCATCAGCGGGCATAGTGGAATAACTTCATGCCTCTCAAATGGCAGGCGTCTGTTCGAATGCTGCAGCGTTCAAGTCTCCCTACATGACCAATGGTGGCAGTAAGTCTCTTCATTATCAATATCGGAGTGTCCACAATGTTTATGGCCAATGGCGGCAGTAAGTCTCCCTACACCATCTTTCCGATGGAGATACAACATTCACATGACAAATAAATTCCATCAATTCAGGGAAAAAAAGAAAGAAAATCTGGACTAGATACTGACATGCTTAAACGTTCAGTTCTCAAGCCGGACTAGATCAGCAAAAGAGGGTCCATCAGATGGATGATCTCGATCTTTGAGAAGTGGGCATGACCATCATGAATTCTGACTGATCTAGACCTTTTGTACTATTAACCTGGTGGAAGCACATGAGCCTGGTGACAAAGAAAGACGCAACGGCATTGAAGATGGATAGATATACTGCTAAGAGCAAAATCATGTTGAGATCACCCAGTTCAACAGTAATGGCAACTTCAGCAACACCAACGGCACTTTGAGCGGAACATCGAAGATCCAACACCAGCCTCAAGCGAAGCCAAATCTTCATTTAGGAAAATGGTGGGTTTAGTCATTAAAATTTTCAGTTAGCGGATTACGTGATGGTATGGATATACAAGACACTCTGGGCACAAGTTTGCAGGTGCAAGAGGAATTAGTGAAATGGGGTGGCATATCAGAAATTAGAGAGAAATGTGGTGGTGGGTTTAAGAGGAATTTTTCTATTATTAAAGTTTAAAGCTTATGTACATGTTTTTTCAGTTTTTTTTTATAATATATATTGGACCCACGTGTTTCATGCTTTTAAAAACATTAGTACATAAATCCTAGAAATTTTCTAAATTTATATTTATCTTTTATACCCACGTACAACTCTAATCGATATGTATTGTAGTATTTTAGAGAAATAAATAGTATTAATATAATAAATGAATTATATTTAACATTAATCATTAAGATGAATCCAAGCTGGAATGTCTTTAGTATTTTAGTAAAATAAATAGTGTTAAATATAATGAATAAATTATATTTAACATTTTTCATTAAGATGGTTCTAAACAAAAATGCCTTACCAATTTACTTTGGAAAGATAAATGGATAGTGGTTAACCTTATAATTTTCAACAAGATACCTAATTAATGAAATACTATAATTTTCGATAGGACGAAATACTATATTATTTAAAATATATTACACTCATCACATTTAAAAATATTTATTTAACCAAAAAGCTAAGTTTAATTTCATCTCAATTAAAGATGTGGATTACTCATCAAAATTTAAACAATTTGTCGTTAAACCATCTAAAATGTCATTTTTATTTAGATGAATGATTTTAAAAATATTATAATAATCAATGTACATACATAAATGGATCCCATTTTTTTATAATCTATAAAAGCATATACTTAAATGGTACCAGTATTACTAAAGATTCCAATGCGTCTAGGGCTCACTAGATGAATAAACCAAACTCTTACTTATTCATTTCGTTTTAACATTATGCCACAAATCATTTCAGGCGGGTCATATTTGCTTAAAATATTATCATTATGTATAAATTATGAAAAATTCTTAGATCTATTTATAGATGCATTAGAAAATAATAATAACAATAGTAACAATGATATATTTAAGAAATCATTTATCCATAACTTTAAAATTGTTGTATAAATCGAAATAATTTATTATATTAATTATATATATTTTTCATATAAGCTATATATACCTGAGTTAGATGAAACTTTGATTTGAGAAGGGGTAAAAGTGGGGATTAGGCATCATCAGGTAACAATGTTGGATAATTATAATCTCTTCCTCACACTTTTCAAATGATAATTTAACAACTAGATTATCTTACTATCCTATTTTTTATTTTTACCACTACATTTTAATTATTTTTTCACACAACCACCTTAGTTTTTCCTTCTTTATCTCTATTATATTACAAAATTCTCACATTTTTCAAAAATATTCTTTTTTCCACTTTCTCACTCACTCCTTATCTACAATAATAATCGTTGTCTTAAAATGTGGGAATGAAATATGATTGGAAAAAAGTGAAAAATAGATAGATTATTTTGTGAGTACATGCTTGAAATGTAAATGATAATATTTAGATAGTTAGGATAGTAAGGAAATTAGGATGTTAAAGTGAAAAAAGTGTACAAGAAGAAAGGACAAAGTAGAAAACCTACTTTTGCTAAATACCAAATGAAGTGTTAATTCCTTAATTAATTTCATGAAACCCAATTATTATTCTTATCCTGACAATTAATGAAAAATTTATTATATTTATTGTATTTAACATTATTTGTTTAGTTATAAACCAAATTTTAACTAGGTAAAAAAAGATAAAAAAAGATGTGCACGAGACGTTTGCTTAAAAGCGTATATATATATATATTAACATGTTAATTATATAATTATGAAAAATTCTTGTATTCATTCATATGTGCACGAAAATATAATAATATTTTATAAAATATTTACTACAAAATAATGATATTTTAAATAGTTTAGATTGAAAATACTAGTTTAAATTAATATTGAGTGTTAAATTATATTATTACATTACAGTTTGCATGACAATAATAATAATGTTAAATACATAAGTTTTAATAAATTTACTATTAATAATTAATGGAGGAAAATGGATGAGTGATATGGAAGTAATGTTTCATGCACTTGGAATTCATGAGCATATTTAGCTATATACAAAAATTTTTAAACTAAAAATTTTTAATTTAAATTTTTTTACTATTTATAATTATGTTTTTTAAATTATTTTTTCATATTTTCCTCTATAATTATCCTACTGTTAATCATTTCTACAGGACTCATGTAATAATTTATATATTTTAACTTTATTTTCTTTACTCTTACTCTTAGTTATTACCTCAATTATATTATATCATTTTTTTCTTATTTTAAAAACTTTTACACTAAAAACTTTCATTTAAAAATTTTATCATTTCCCAAACATATCCTAAATAAGTGATTTAACCTTGATGAATTAGATTTTAATTCTTTCCTGAAGGTGGCCAAAACGAAGTGAGAAACTAAATAGTTAAATATTTTTTTAAAGTACGACCCACTCTCCCAGTAAAATGACTTTCCTTAGATTTTTTTTTTTTTTTGATTGGAGTGTATTTTACATACATCTCAACACATATTACGTTAAAGGCTTTGAGACATTCTTACAAATTTGGAGACACTGCTCCACCCAATAATCAGGAAGACACAGCTTCCAACAACTAAACGGGAGACCACGGCTCCCACAACCATCCAGACGGGAGACCAAAGCTCCCAAACACATTTTTTGGCCGAAAGGGGATTCGAACCCTCGACCCACTGCCAGCCGCCAATTTTTCGGCAGCTGCACAGACCAACCGAGCACGGCTCGGTTGGTTACTTTCCTTAGATCTTAAACTGAAGGATTTTAAATAAGACGAAGAGTAGGATTTCCATTTCACCGTAAGGTGGACACGAAATGAAGAATTTGTATGTATAATTGGTACCTGTTACATCTATGCTTATATTAAGATAAAGTTATGACATATACAATGGATTGTTACTTAGCTAAGTAATCATGTTATATATTTTATAGAGCTATGACAGTATACCATGGATCGTTACTTAGCTAGGTGATAATCTCATGTATTTTATAGAGTTATATATAGATATATTTTTTCATCACTTTTATATGAGCTGAAGTGTGTTTAGATTATTTACAAAATTTTATCTTTTTTTATACATTTTTATAAAAATTGAAAAATTTTACGTTTTCATGTGTTGGGAAGTATAAGATGGTGAAAATTTTTAATTTTTTAAATTTTATAAAAATAAGTAAAAAATTTAAAAATGATAAAGTTTAGTATAAACAAACTTGGCCCCATATAAAGTGAAGAAAAAATAAAAAAATAAAATACATGACATCATAAAGTATTTTAACTCATTATATTACTTGATATAAAAAGAGAGGGTGAGAATCAGGTCAAGTTATCTTGGTTTAAGATTTGCTTAACTTTGACTGTTTTTTTAAAAATTATGTTTGACTTTATTTTTCAATATCAGGTTAGGACAAGGTGGATTTAGTCCTTACTCTTTTTTAATAAATCTTACAAAAAATTTCAGTTTGACTTCAGATCAATATCAAGATGAAAGATTAAATAAAAATATAAGTTAAGTAGAATAATTTTAAATATTTATAAACCTATCAAACATAAAACAAATCTATGCCAAATTTAAATGTTGCATGTTCCATAAAAAAATTTAAATGTTGCATGCTTCAATATTCTACTAGTTAATAAAAATAAACATCATTATTAAAACAAAATCAAGTAAATATAGTGTAACTTTATTAAAATAAGTTAATGAAATGTATTTTATTCAAGATGGATGTTGGTATTTTAAAAATATTTTTCTAAAATGATAATATTTTCTGCTAATGTTTCTAAAATGCTGGAAAAACTACAGGTATGCATAAAAGTTGTTTGTATATATAAATGCCTGCATTGATTATTATATTGTTAATATAGTTAGTTGTAAATAATGTGAGGATTTTGAAAAAATGAGAATAAAATTTAAAAATATATTTATAATTTTTATGAAAAATTCTATATATTTCATATCTAATTGCACTTATACTCATAAATTTTCAAAAATTTCAAATATACCTATGTATTTTGCTTAAAATTACACTTATACTTATGATGATAGGGATCTATTAAATGGGTCATTGGCCCCTATGTTAAATAACGAATATAATCAAGCCTTCATATAATTTGAGGTTTGTTTGCTCAAAATTGAAGATTTATATTCAAATAATATATGGTTTTTATATTTATAAAATGACTAAAAATTCATTAGAATATGAATTCTTAGTTATATAATCATAATTAGAGATATGTATAATTATTATTTTATAAAGGGCTAATGATTTCTTTAACCGATCCTTAATGATATGAACATAAGTGAAAGTTTAGGTAAATATACAGGTATATTTAGAATTTTCGAAGAAGTATGAGTATAAGTAAAATTAGGGGTAAAATTTATTAGTATATGTAAAATTTATCCTCATTTTGAATAAATAAATATATTTTGGCAGGTCATGATATGTTGTCCGAAGTCCTAATCTAAAATTTGAATTCGAATTAAAACTTTTGACTCGTTGCTGCACCGGGTCATAAAAATGCAGGTTTTGTTGGACGCCGATCTCGTGCACCCGGGAGCAGGCAACCGTTGCCTGCTCCCGGGCGCATACACTTAAAATTACCTAAAATGTCACTGATTTTCAAAAATAAAAAATAAAAATCTAAAATACTCTAAAAATAATAAAAATTTATACACATGTTAAATACACCTATATTAATATTTTTAGAAAAAAAATAAAAAAATGGGTGTATGCGCCCTGGGTGCAGGAGATCGGCGTCCGGTTTTGTCATAAAAAAGGAATCGGGTGCCGGGTGCCGGGTCCCACCCTAATTCCAATCCTATAAAATGATGAATCGGGTCCAGAGTCCTCGTATCCGTAGTTAGTCCCCTTTTTCCCGCGAGTCGTTGGCAGGTGGAAGAAAAAAGCGGGAGTGCATGAAAATGCGAACCAGAGGCCAATCTAAGCGCCAGCAAGAACCCTCGTCATCGCCATCATCATCTGGTTTGCAATCTCAGACGACGCTCTTTACCCCCTCTTTGTTCCACCTAATTGCTTCTTTTACGTTGTTAGTATTTACTGCCGCCGTTTTCTTCTCCTGACATCTCTTCCCACAAGTTTTTACGTCTCGCGGCATTACTTTTAGGCAGTGCTCTGCGACGATTATTCTGTTGATTCCTCGCTATCGAGTGTAGAATTTGAATTTCCTGCATGGTCGAAGGTTAGATTCGAGGGCTGTGATCGAATGCTGGAAACCCCTAAAATTTGGATTATGATTTCCGGTGAATGAATGGGAAAAGGGACGAATTTTGATACAATGCCAGATTTTAATCATGGAATTCAAAACAGGTTTTCCAAGTTAGTACTCTTAGGTTTAGTTTGCCTTCAGCTAGGTCCAATGCTTGTTTGAAGGTCAAAGCTTTTGGTGGTTGGTTGAAGGAAAATGAAATGTTATTTGAGAGAAACCTCTTTCTAGGAAGGTATGCCCTGCTTCAGAGCATTAGTATATTGTGATTAATTTAGCATTTGGGTTTTAGCTTGCTGCCATTAAGTTCAGGGATGTTATCAGTTTTAACTTTTGTTGTATCTGCATCTGTCTCACTGGACTGCTAATGGACGAAGCATCATTTGCAGCAATGGTATTGAATAATTCCCTCCTTCATTACTCGCTGACGCTGTCATTTTAGGGCCAGTTGGCTGCTGTATTATGGCTTGTTGACCATTATTAATTGCCCGGGAATTGAATGATGTTTTATGTCGGATTGTTGAGTGGCTCCAGCTGCATTTATTGCTATAATCAACATTATCATCACCTAAGCCTTGTCCCCTGAGATTTAGTTTTCCTGGAACAAAATGTCCTAGTAAATAGCAATGATAGGGAATCTTGTCCACAGAGAGTCTGGAAGTTACATTGTTGTTACTAATGGCATCATCATTTTGTATTGACATATCAGCAGTTGTTCAACTTGTTTCTAAAATTTCATCAGGATCATTCTTTACATTGCTTGTCACTAACTATCAAATATCAACAGTCAATAACAATAACAAAACATAGCACCCACAAGAAACTTTGTGAAGAAAATGTACAACAATTGTCAACAATCTTGGCGTTTGGCAGTAAATGGAAAAGGCAACTATGAATACATAGTAAGTTGTATTATTGATTGACTACACTTTACCGACTAAAGCATGTCTTTTTCCTGGAATAAAAACAGCAGCATAAAATAAAAGCGAGAAGCAGATTAGAGATCTGCAGCAGATAGAAAAGAAGAACAAGCCAAAAAAGCAGAAAAACACAGTGCTGCAGATAGAGAAAAGAAAAGCCAGCAGTGTCCTGCTGTGGGTCATCATCTGGTACGGGAAAAATAAAAAAGAGGAAAACATTGGGAGGAAGAAAATAAAGAATGGAATGGCTGATCTAGATAACAAGAGAAAAAGAAGAGAAAAAATATGTTTAAAAAAAGGGAAAAATTTCCAACTTAATGGGAAATGGAATGGACATGAAGCTCCAATCTGGCAACACGTGATGCTCAAAGCTCATTGGCTTCCCTCTGCCCAACCAAACTTTGGTGTTTGTTTGGTTGAATGAGCCACTTTATCCCTTATTATTATTGTTGTTGTTATTTTGCATCATCTTCAAGGCTTCAACTGGGTGTACTAGGTGCACATCTGGCACTTTGCTTAAAAGTGCTAAAATTAAGATGATATCTTTGATAATATAAATGAAAATGAGAGACGATACTAATTTATTCTTTCCTTCCAATAATGTACCCCTAGATTTTTTTTTTTTTGGGAGCAGTGTGTACCCCTAGATTATCCAAAAAAGAATATAGCATTAATACTATTGCTGATATATCCTTTCAGTGAACACCTATCAGCCATCCTCTGTTCAAGATGTCTTGCCATCCATTTAAATTGTATGATTTTATTTACTTGTCAAGATCATGCTCTTAGGACCCAGTGAAGCCAATAAATAACTTTAAGAATTGAATATTTTCTATATTCTATTTACTTTTTTATTTTCTTATTGTTAGAATCCTTTTTATGCTTCATATGTACAGGGGGTGAGAATATGGCTAAAGGTTTTCATGATTTAAGAAGCAGGGATTGTACAAAATCTCGACAGAGCAATGGTTTGTTTTGTTAACTTTCTGTTAATTTTCCTTACAAAATCTCAACTAGAATCATGTAGTGACAAATGGGGACTTGCACTGGAATAGGTACACTTACCAACATATCGAAGGAAGCTGTAGTGAGATTTCTCAAAAAAGGCGGTTCTCGAAAAGTGTCAAAAATGATGATGACAGAAGATGATCATGGGAAATCTAGTTCCATGGTTAGTATCAACAATTAATTTCTCTGTGATATGCATTACACAATGCTGCAGATTATGGGAGCATGGTTGAATAATTTACTCTCATTTTGCATCCCTCTCTCTTCATTTTAAATTTAAATCCCCTTTTATTGATATTGATTACTGCTTTGTTTGTATTAAATTTCTCAACCTTGTTCTTTTTTGCCCTTATTCTTAGCATAGCCTAGTCTCAGCTTAGTTGACTTTGCTGCTTGATCTTCATACTCCTGTAAGATTCCTTCTTATTTGTCCTTTTTGGTCTAGATAAAGGATGGAGACACAGGAACTGCTACACAAATAATAAAGGGACTCATTTCCAAAGATGGAGTTGCTGATAGAGATGAAAAAAGAAAAGTACCTGCAAGGGATGATTGTCAAAATTTGCATGCAAATATAGGAGAAACGGATGAAACAGATTGGGTAGATGGGTCAGTTTCCACGTTAGACATTGAAGAAGAACATGCTAATGATCTGGAGCAGGAGTTGACTATTGAATTTACTGAGTCACCATCTTCTTCTAAACGGAAGGTTCGAAGGGCTTCTGCTGAAGACAAGGTGGGGCATTGTGATTGCAATGCACTGACGTAGAGCTCCCACACATAGTGGGTTCTAGGCAGGGGTGTCCATGCATGCCGCCTTACCATTGCTTTTATATGAAGGCTATTTCCTGTGACTCAAAGCAGATTGTGGGTTCCAGGCAGGGGCGTGTTTATTTGCACAGCCTTATCCTTGCTTTTATACAAAAGGCTATTTCCTGTGACTTGAAGCACATTGTGGGTTCCAGGGAGGGGGGCTGTCCATGTATGCAGCCTCACCCTTGCTTTTATACAAGGAGGTTATTTTCTGTGACTTGAAAACATGACCTCTGCATGCAAAGGCAACAACTTTTACTATTAAGTCTCACCCTTGTGTAACATTGTGCACGAAGATCAATTTACTTAATTTTTGGTTCCCGGTTATACATTTGACATGTAGAGTTTGAATGATGTTTCCAGGAGTTGGCTGAGCTGGTCCATAAGGTCCATTTGCTGTGCCTTGTAGGACGAGGAAGGTTAGTTGACCGTGCTTGCGATGACCCTCTTATTCAGGTGCTTTCTCGCATCATGATACCAAACTATGGAGATTCGTTTCCAATTTCTTTGTCATTAATTTTTTAATTATTTTTTTAATGTTATCTTGCGCATTTGAAAATATTACAAATTACAGAAAATTTAGTCTTAAACTGCCAAGAATGGCGCAACAGAATCCATGCAGCCGACCCCACCTAGGTGGGAAATGGCTTATGATGATGATGATGATGATGGCCTTGTGCATGTGCATGCTAATCCCTTCAATGGAATTATATTTAATCACTGTTGTCTTACACTACGCTTACAATGCAACAGGGGCACTTAAAAATTGTGGGCTTATGCACATGGATTCATTTATGTTGAAAATTTCAGACATTGAACAGGATTGCATACATCTGGATGTTTGTGCGTGTACAAAAAATACAACACAATTTTAAAGTCAAGAGTGTGGAGGATTTAGAATTTTTTTTAAAAGCATACTAGGATATATTCTTGTGCTGATAGATTTTAATTGGCTTATGGATTAGAATCAGACTATCGAATAGTCTGTCTCCTTGGGATCAGCCTGGATGATATGAGGTGTCTTGCAATTTTTGTCTGGCATCTGTGCTTAATTCCAAGCCAAAAACTCTACTTCATTATGGCAAGTTGATTGTGCGGTTTGATGGTGGCATTGGCAGTTACCCTTTATAATTTTCCCTGGCAAAGAAATAATAATAATAATAATTTTTTCACTGCATGAATTTTTTGAATGAGCGGACACTAACCTGGTATTGATGTTACTATCAATGAAAAAAGGAAAAAAACATACATTAATGTTCTGAGGGATTCTGTTCTTGCAGGCTTCCTTAATATCACTTCTGCCAACAGGCTTGCTAGACGCAGTAAATAGCTCAAAACTGAAGGCAAATGATTTGGGTCCCCTTGTCAACTGGGTACATTATGCTGGTCTTGACTTTTGACTATCAAGCATCAAATGAAGTTCATTGATTTATTTTTTGAAAATTACTGCCTTGCTTATACTTTCAGCAACTATCTGCAGTTTCATCGTGATTTCCATGTCTCTGTCTCAAGCAATTCGGAGAGATCCTTTGCATCAAGCCTAGCTCATGCTCTTGAATCTCATGAGGGAAGTCCTGAGGAGGTAAATTTGCTGTGGTCCATGGCCAGAATCAATAAATTGAAACTTGTTCTTCTGTTTTCGGTTCATCATTACAATATAGTCTCAAGTGGAAGTATCTGGAGCTGTTTTACTTCTTAAACTGCATGTAGATGGAAGGTGCAAATCTATCGATTGACAGCAATGGACTTGTTTGTGACTAGTGCAGCTTTAGCACAAGTTTCTGAGCATGCCATTTATATAATTAATGAGATGGAACATGATATGGGGTTGACAGTATTTTAAGTTGGACAACAATCTTAATGTGCTAAGCCTTGGTTAGGTATGTGATTCATTTATCAGGGTCATGTTCAATCCTGAAAGGCTGCTATGCAAAATGATTCTTATTTTTGATTCTTTCCCATTAACAGGAACAACTGAACAAAATGAAACTTGAAGGATAAGATCAAGGTTCTCTTGAACTGCTAGATGCTGTATACAGTAATATTCAGTAAAAGGATTTATGGTCCATGAATAAGGATATTATGTCTTTATCTGTTGCTTTTAAGTCAACTGTGGTGAATTTAGTGCCTTTATGCATCTCACTAAGTATTCTACTTTTGCTGTAATAAAGGACTATCATTATTGCAGGTTGCTGCATTATCTGTGGCACTATTTAGAGCTCTCAATTTGACAACCAGGTACTATCTCATTTGAAAGGTGAAATAATATCTATGAGATTTGTCACTTGTCATTAATTTGAAGTCTTAGCTTTGAGGTAGGAGCTGCTACATGGCATAAGATCGCAACATGCTGGAAAAAATGTTGGCTGTTTTTGACTGGCTGATCTAAATTAGTGCTGCATTTGTCATACTTTTTTGTTACCCTGGCAAGGAGGGAACATCTTCAAGGGTTTTTCTTTGCCAATTTGCTGTTTTCTATTTCATGATTCTGGTAATTGGGTTTGTAATGCAGGATCATTAAAAATGCTGAATATTTCTTCTTCCTGTTCAAAAGATGTTTTGGTAATAATGGGTTGCAGACTTTGGTTTTCTCATCTTGTAAGCTTTTACAATTTTTTTCACAATTTTTTTATGAACAAGTAAATACCAATGTTTGAAATGCATGTAAAATTCTCCTAATTAAATTTATCTACTGCGACCTGTGGCACACAGCCCTTAGTGCATTCACAGGCCTGGTAATTGTTGTCCTTTTCATTCACAATACATTCTCAGTCCTGGCAATTGCTGTTCTTTTCATTCTCATGTCCTTTTGGATTGTGCTGTCCTTCTGAATAAGCTGCACTCTGGTTTTTGCTTGTGAATGTTTTAATCAATATACTTGTCAATGCCTGTCTTAGCTATGGATCATCATCAATGGGAATGCCCATGTTTTTGTGAAGGAACACAATCAATAATAATCATCCTTTCTCAGGTTTGTATCTTCTCTAGACGTGTCTTCTCTCAGACCAGAAACCGACAAGTTTGAATGTTTAGACCAACAAACGACCAAGACAGAGTCAAGGATATTTCCAAAAGCAGTGACCAATCTGAGTCAGGCCTCCACTGCACTTCATGTATGTTCTTCATTACAGAAAACAAATAGCAGTGGAAGCATTAACCATGATTCTCGGGCATGTGAACCTGATAAGCTAGAATCTTCCCCTAATACCATTCAACTGAATGATCAGAGATTGGATTCCAGAGCAACCAGCATGTGCAATAATGAAAATGCGGCACTTGCGACAAAACAAGATAGAGGAAAAAAAAGGAAAGGAGATACTGAGTTTGAAATGCAACTGGAAATGGCTCTTTCAGCCACTGCAACTGCCACTTCAACTGTGGCTCAATGCAGTAATTCAAAACTGCAGCAAGAAGGTGTAAATAGCAGTCTGCCAAATGTTTCTTCTCAATTTGGAAAAGGGAAGAGGATTAAAAGTGAGGATTCTCCAGTTTCTGCCCGCGAGAGTTCAGGAGCAGTTTGGTCGAGAAAAAAGGCCCCTCCAATGTATTGGGCAGAAGTCTTCTGCAATTTAGAGTCCTCAAATGGAAGGTGGGTGCATGTTGATGCTGCAAATGGAATTATTGATGGTGAGCAGAAGTTAGAACATGCAGCTGCAGCCTGCAGGAGGTCGCTGAGATATGTTGTTGCTTTTGCTGGCAATGGTGCTAAAGATGTGACTCGTAGGTATGAACCTCAATTGTTTGTACAATAATTATCTAAAGTCCACTGCACAATTTTATTAATGAGCAAAATTTTAGGAAAAATGAAATTCATTCTTTTGTAATATTAATGGAAATTTCTGTCATGTAATAATTATATTTAATACATCCCCTCGGCTTGGATACCACCTTTCTGAACTGGACTTCAGAGATAATGAGCAGCATGCTTTATTCTGAAGGCTGTGACGGTAAACTAGCACCAAATTACAGTTGACAGTGGACACTCCAATATGTAATTTATTTCAGCAATTCAGATAACACTTATTGTAGCAGGAATTGAGAAACATCCCATATCTATTTGTTTTGTTTCCATGGATCATGGAATGGCCAATTGGTTTGGCAGACATGGGGAACTCTACAAATTGACATTCATTCACTGTTAGGCCTCCCTTCCTCAAATGCTTAACTAAATTCTAAACTCTGTTATTGAGCTTGTGTTTAACTCCATTAAGCCTGATACTTTGAACGAGGGCTTCTTGCTGTCAGTAATTGTTGCTTATTTGTGATGTCAATTTTTTTTTTTTTTTTTGATATTTAATGATCATTGCATAATGATGTGGTTTATAAGTTATTTTCCATAATGTCAGGTATTGTACAAAATGGTACACAATTGCATCTCAGCGCATTAATTCACAGTGGTGGGACCAAGTACTGTCACCGCTGAAGCAATTAGAGTCAAGTGCAACTGGATGTGCAATCCCCTTAGGAGCGAACCTGGAGATTGCTTCGCCTGAAGTGGAAATGTCAAAATCTTTGGAGGTGTCTGATCGACCTGAAGCTTCTTCCAGTACTGCTGGAAGGTCTCCTGTGCAGAATCATATGTCAACTAGTCGGAGCTCACTTGAGGATATGGAGTTGGATACTAAAGCTCTGACTGAGCCTCTTCCAACCAATCAACTGGTAATGCAATCAATAATGTACTTTCTCCTCTTGCCCTTGGACATATGGTGGGAATCTAACCACAGGCCATTGGTTTATTTGGATTTATGAAGTCGATTCTGTCATAGCCATCCACTCTGGCCACTTTGCCCTTTTTGGTGGGCAGTGATTGCTTCCCCATTGTTTCCTCCTCATCGTTAAGTTCCCTGCCTTCCTGGTTGGGTTTCTTTCTACTGCTACTTTAGGCTGGGATAATCTGTGTAAGGCAATTTAGATGCAAATTATGGTCCTCTATGCAGAGAAGGCCTGAGAATATCAGACAGATGCTCGACTTTAGGGTCGTGCAGTGGAGCTTGTATATAGATGTTGTATGCGTCTTAATTGAAACTGTTTGAACTGTAATTCAGGCCTACAAAAATCACCACCTTTATGCAATTGAAAAATGGCTTACCAAGTATCAAATACTTCATCCCAAAGGTCCTCGACTGGGTTTCTGTACTGGGCATGCTGTCTACCCTCGAACATGTGTGCAGACATTGCAGACCAAACACAGATGGCTACGGGAGGGCTTGCAGGTTAAGGATCATGAGTGTCCTGCAAAGGTCTGGGCTTGGGACTTCTCTAACATGTTTTCATTCATACTTATTGTTACCTTCTCTGCCCAGTGGCAGCTAATTCATGTGTCAAATTTCCCTGTGCTTTCTCTAGGTTGTGAAACGATCCCAAAAATCAAAACAGCAAACATCAGAACCTAGTGTTTCTGAAGAAGATAATATGCAAGACTCTATTGAGTTGTATGGGAAGTGGCAACTGCAGCCATTACGCCTCCCTCAGGCCGTAGATGGAATTGTACCCAAGGTGAATACTTCTAAGAAAGTCTTCCTGTAAAGTGTTACTGCTTTTAAATTCATCTTGTTTGAAACTCAGACATGTCTCTTGTTTAATGAAAGCATAATGTGGAGCCTGAAGTAGCTTTTGTAAATTAGGGTTTATTTTATTTAGGAGTTCTTATTTAGAAGTTTTGTTATTTCAGGAATTTAGTATTTTTAGTTCAAACAATGGATTACATTGTCTTTTAAGTTATTTCCATTTTTAGTTCTTGTTATGCAAGTTTCCTTATTTGCAAGATTAAGAACGTTCTTGTTGCTTAAGTTTAGGGTTTAGCATTTTCTTAGAAATAGGGTGCTTTATTCAGTTGTAAGACAATTTTTATGAAGGCTTATTTCAAAAGTTTATGAATTAAGATTTCTTTGAATCTTTCTGTAGCCTTATTTCTTTTTTGTAATTGATATGTGATTTCTCCCCTTTCTTCCCTTCTTTCTCTATTGAGATGATCTCCTTTATTTCTTCCAAAATCTTTCCTTTTATTGATTTAGGGCATCTTGGCCTACGTCAATGAATTTGTTTATTTGTCATTGAAAAGAGGCCATGCTTGTGCAATATTACTTTCTTGCTCTTTTGTTTCACTTTCATGTAGCTGTTCACTTGTTCCTGAGTATCAAGAAAAATGTAGTCATTCCCAGTTTTGCTTTGCCAGTGTCTGCAAAATTTTGTCTCCCTTGTTTTTTGTTTTTTCCAATAAAATAATTTTTTTTTGAATTTTATTGAAAAATAATTGAAATGTGAAAGAGAAACTGGGCAAAAAGCACCCCTTGTCTGCCTGCAAACTGTAAAAACTATTCATGTGCAAGAAATAATATTTTTTTACAATTCACATAAAGGCTGGGGAGCTATGGGGAGCTATGTGAATGTACCATTGATGCAGTGTAGCAGACATATGGTGCTGGTCAAAAATGAGTTTGGGCATGTGGTGCATCCTCCAACAAGCAGATGACTGCTGCACCAAATGTTTAGCAAAATGCACCCAATAGGTTGGGTGTTCAAAAATTATCTGTGCTGATTGGGTTATTCAATTGATTTCTTCATGAAATTGTGTTCTTATCTGTATTTGGGCTATGCTTGTTGGCCTTCTGTGCATCCATGAAAATCTGAGGCTTAAAAAATATGACATGGAGTTTTTTGTGAACCTTCTTTCTGCCCTTATGACTGATGCAAATTTTAGGTTCTTAAATTTGTCTTGTGAATTTAATCTTTCTTGCTAGAATGAGCATGGCCAAGTTGATGTGTGGTCCGATAAGTGCCTACCGCCTGGTACTGTACACTTGAAGTTACCCAGATTGGTTCCTGTTGTAAAGAGGTTAGAGATTGACTTTGCTCCTGCTATGGTTGGATTTGAGTTCCGCAATGGGCGTTCATATCCTCTCTTTGAAGGGATTGTGGTCTGCACTGAGTTCAAAGATGCTATCATGGAGGTAAAAAGAACTCTGTAACTCTGTTAATGGATGCATTTTTCTGAGCTGGGAATTCCACCTGTGTCTTTCACCTTCAAATAAATCATAACTTGTTATCACTTTCATGAATATGAATATCATACATCCAATTCAAAATATTAAGAGACTCGGAGAAGATTATATGATTGTTGATGTGAAAGCACCTGACTGATTGTTAGTTTGTACGTTCATTGTGAAGCCAAAGTTGCAAAATTAGAATTCTGGAGCAGTCTCACCGAGTGACCTCTCTGATCTATGAATATATGTTTTTCCCTTGGAAATGAAACTTTATCTTTTCATGAATGTACACCACCTTGATTTTCTGGTAATCAGATTGGTACGCAGTATAAGTAAACTGAGAACCATATATTTGATGCCAAAGCATTTATGCAATTTACAGGTGCCTGTGCCATTCATCATTAGCCTGAGTTTTTCTCAGATTTCAACCCCCTTAAAATTAGAGATTTGGAGACCTTAGTACCGACAAATGAGGTTACAGTTCCCGTTCTCCTTTTGTGTGGGAACTACCTTCACCCACCCTTTTGCCTGTTTGTCATCCATTGTTTGCCACTTTTGCCTTTTACCATAAAAATTGGAGGCCTTATCGCTGACAAGTGAGATTACCCTTCCATTTTCTCCTTGCTTGGGAGCTACCATACTTGGGTGGATTGAGGGGGAAGATGTGTTCAAAATTACAATTGTGCAAATGAGCCTGTATATCAGTTCTATGAAGGCTGGTGAAGTTGATGACTAGATTCAGATGATGGACTTCTGCTTTTTTTTTTTGCCAGGCATATGCTGAAGAAGAGGAGAAACGAGAAGCCTGGGAAAAGAAACAAAAAGAATCTCAAGCCCTTTCTAAGTGGTATCAGCTTCTTTGCAACATGGTGACGCGGCAACGACTCAAAACTTCTTATGAGTCGATGCCGACTTCACAGTCCCACCAAAATCTTCTTCACCAGGGTGGTGGTCAGTATGCTGCACAGACTGCTGATAACAGTCACATTGATTTACCTTCAACTGAAGGCGGCGAGGGCCTTGCACAGGATCATGCATGGCCAGTGCCAGGTAAGCCGCTGGAGGCATTTGCTGGTGAACATGAACATGTATTTCCATTAGAAGGTCAGAGTTTTGATGAGGAGAGCTCTACACGGACAAAACGTTGCCCGTGTGGATTTTCAATCCAAGTGGAGGAGATGTAGCACTGTCTGAACCTTTGCTTGACCCGCTGGAGGCAGAAGATCGGGATTTTTGTATACTTGTTTATATAATTACTGACCTGGATTTTTGTGTACTTCTATAATTTTATGAGTATCTCATTTAAAAATTTTGGTAAATGGGTATTTGCCTATTTTATTTGATGATGTGATTCAGTTAGTTTTATTCTTTTTTTTTTATTAACAGTTAGTTTTATTCTTAAATCACTTTTCCGCCAAAAAATTTGTCCACTATTTTTCCATGCACCTTTCCATACAACAAATATATTTTTTTTGTGATTGGATATAACTACCTATTTATTTCAAAAAATTTCTTTTACTTCTGAACTTTACCCTTCCATATCACATCACACATTGCCCAATTAAAAGAATTCTTTTTAAAATTTTTTACCCCACTTACGAAACGCATGATTTCTGTAGGATTTTTTTCTTTTTTATAGAGATGAAGTGGCATATACATTAGAGTTCGTGATTTTATTACTTGATTATCTTTTTTCTTCTTATTTTTATTGTCTTCGAATTTCCTCTATTTTTTTTATTGAGTGGGTTAATTCCTTTCTTCCCGCGTTTTCCAGAGTTTGAATAAATTTTTTAAAATCTCATTTCGGATTTTGGTATATGGGTTTGTTGCCCAAAATCATAGTCTATAAATTTTTGATACACCCTGTTCAAATTTCTACCCATCCTTTCCATTTTCCAATACTTGTTAACAGATTCTGTGGAAATTAAGAGCGTAAAAGAGAGAGAAACAGAAATAAATAAAGATGGAAGGAAACAAACACGACCAGAAAACATGATCAGATGTCCAGAAAATTTCCTTATTGCCCATTTACCCATGCCCATCATAGCTACGAGTTCCATAGCCCTTTTTCATGAAGGTTTTAAGGTTTGAATCATGGATAATCATTCATCTAATAATAATTGAAACCCATCCTTTGTTTGAGCTCGATGTTAATCAGAACTCTCATACATGCTCTTCGAGATGAGAAATGCTCTGTTATTTTATTGCTTCCCTGACATGAAACAGGCGAACCTACAAGTAATATTAAAGCAGGGCGGCGTGGCCAGTTTGGCCAACAAAAATCAACATATCACTGACAATCCAGCCAACAACATCGAACGTGGAAACTGAATTGCTCTATTATATTTTGAACCGTTGGGTAATATGGAGCCAAAGATTTTTAGTAGTCTAGCTTTACTAGTTTACATATGGACTTAACCCTTCATTCTCAATCAAAGAATAATAATTTGTATGAAACAATGCAGTACATCCATCATTCTTAATAATCGGACATTTTCTAATTATCATCTGTGTTTCTAATTATAACTTCTTATCTGCTTCAACATTTTTCACCTTGTAGCTGACATTGCCCCTGATATCATTCCATTTCCTTCCTTTCCCAACTCACATGCAACCAATCACCCTCAAGTAATGTGATTTGCTGCACAGCTTTCCTTATAATTTGGCACAAATTTTGAACGTTCTCCCATAATTCAACATATAATTCTGAAACCCAAAAACCACCACAGAAAATTCTCTTTCACGCAATCATGTTAGACAGATTTACCAACCCTAACCATATTCATAAACTATAACCTAACTGACAGTTAGTTGATGTATGGCCCATGCATATAAGCCAGGTTCATCCTCAATAAAGAATCTCCCAAAAAACCATTTCTTTCCATGGAAAAGCTTCTATTTGCAACTTGCCTTTGTCTGTCTTTTGTCTTGTTCATTAAGCTAGTAAACAGTGACATGATCATACAGTCCTGTAATCAAACTCCTCACCCTGAAATTTGTAACTCTGTCATTTCCACAAATCATCTGCACAAGAAGAAGAAAACCCAAATCGGTTTTCGCCATTCGCTTCTCCAGGCTGCATTAGACTGGGCTATATGGGAACATTATCTTGCGTCCCTCGTAGAAATTGAATCACTGGATCAGGAATCCAGGGTAGCATGGGCTGATTGCATGGAGCTTTCTGTTGACACAATCAAGCTGCTCAATCGCTCTCTTCTTTCGAAGAATTCAAAGAACTTCCATGATGTTCAAACATGGCTAAGTGCAGCAGTTGCCAACCAAAGAACTTGCCGAGTGGGATTCTCCGAGGTGAACAGATCACCCCCTTCATTCCCTTCTTCCTTCTCTTCAAGCCTCTTTCCCAGGTTGCTTGCCAATTCACTTGCGGCTAACAAGGCAGCCATTTCTTCCCGCAAGTTGATGAGATGGAGGGGTCATCATCAGTTGCCTCCCAAAAGATATCCTCCATGGATTTCAAGGGGCGACCGAAAGCTTTTGGGGAGATCAAACGTAGCATATTGGAAGGCTGATGTTGTTGTAGCCAAAGATGGACTGGGCAATTACAGCACCATTTCAGAAGCTGTTGCTGCTTCTAAGATGCTAATGAGTGGTGACAAGAGATTTGTGATCTTTGTGAAGGCTGGTATTTATGATGAAGTCGTGGAGATCGACAGTGAGATGAAGAACGTCATGTTCATAGGTGAGGGGATGGACTACACTGTTGTCACTGGCAATAGGAGTGTTCAAGATGGTCTGATGACTACATACCGGACTGCCACATTCAGTAAGTAATTTACTACCGTTAAATACCTTTATAAAAATATCTGTGGCTATAATGTAAATTGATTTATGACCCAATCCAATCCCTTTTCCATAGGTTGGGCAGCCATATGCGTAATCTATGTGACGCACGCCCACCTGCCCGCCCCAGCTAGCTCAAAATAAGGCTAAAGGAGGGTAGTAGAGGGAGAGCGCCGCTCAAATATGAGTTGCGTTTAAATGCGTCTGGGTGCGATGGAAAATCGTTTTTTAATTTTTTTTTTATAATATATTAAGTTTTACCGTTTTGGAGGTGTATATATTATTATTATTTTATTTTTTAAAAACAGAGATAGACATGGTAGTTTTAGTCATTTTCAAATAACTAAAAACCACTGTAAAACAAACTAAAATGTCCTTATTTCTAAAAATAAAAAATATACACATTTTCAAAAACGGTAAAACTTGTTTTACACATTAAATACACCGCCGTTAACATTTTTATAAAAAAACATTTCAAGAGAAATTTTTAAAAAATGAATTTTTGCACCCAAGTGCATTGAAATTTCAATGCATTTTAGTGCATCCCCTGCATCCAAACATTACTCCCCAAATATTCCATCGAACCAGAGTTATCTCTAAATTCAATGCATTAAGATAGATCAATATATATAAGGTGATGAGGTTTCTTTAAAAGTGTATTTTTCCATTGATTATTAACTTGGGCCAAAATGAATAAAGTTCCACAAAAATGAGTTTTATAGAAGTGTGACTTTATAAATCAAATATTTTAGAAGTCAAGATTTAAGTTTAACTTTGACGACTTTTGTTGATAATATGTATAAAAATATCCAACGTCTTTGTCCAAAAATTATCATAAAGTCTTTCAAACTCGATTCTCAACTAGTGAAGAGGATTGAATTGGAATTTCGTGGGTTTAGAAAAGTAACTAGAAAGGGACGGGGTCGGGTATGAGATGGCCCCTAGCTGGGGCCGGGTATGGAATGAGTCACCCCAGCCCATATAACATACTCCATCAGTAGCACTATTCCAAGCCTACAAAATTTCATGGTCTTGGAACAATCCCGATGAGGTGCTACCAACACCGGATGGTCCCTAGCTAGAGGGCTTGATATGTGACAAGTTACTCTAGCTCGGTATGGGACGGGTCCCAATTAAGGGTGTAAAATAAGATGGTCTTCAACTCAAATCTAACGAATCCAACTTGATTTATAAAGGATTAGGTTACGCAATTCGAAAAAAAAAGTTATATAGCCCTAATTGAACCGACTTGATATCAAAAGTGAGTTAGTTTGGGTTAGATGCTTCTCAACCCGGTTACACCCGATTTCATATATTAATATAAAATATAATAGATTATTAACAAATAGTCATATATTAGCACATAATATATAGAAATTAACTAGACATTATTACTTTGAAATAAGATTATTTAACAATTATTTTATTGTACAAGTCATAAATTGGAAAATATTACTGTAAAAAGGATTAATTTTTATTCTTTTATATAAATTTATATTTTAAAATAAATTTAATTGTGAAAAATATATTCAATGATTTCTAACTCCAACCGAACTGATTTCTATAGAGTTAAAATATGGTTGAGTTAAGGTTTAAAGAATGAGGTTGAAAATAAGATTTAGTTAAGATTTTATAAGATAGATTAAGGTTGTGTTGATCTCAACCCGAATTAACCCACTCGATTTACACCCCTATTCCCAACAGGTCGACTCGAACTCAATACAATATTTAGGGTTCTTACACAGGATTAGGGTGAAATTGAAACTGCGCTGGGTTTTTAAGATAAGTAGGTTTGACCTGCTAACCTATTCGTCATTTAACTAAATAAATTGTTAATGAGCTAGTTAGCTTTTATCCGCCCAACCCTATTACAGCTTGTTATTATAGATGTTTTTTAAAGATTGTTTTATATTGATGCAGAATTTTACATTTAAAGTATATTTTATTGGGCACTCTAACGTAATTGGGTTACATAAAAGTGATTTTATGTAATCCTTTTTATTTTTTAAGTATCGACGATTGATACAAAATCTAATCTATTTATTATGGGTGTGTTTGTTATTAAGGAAAAGTTGTCAAGTTAAACTTTTCAATCTGAAACTTTTCACTTTCCACAATTACCCTATTTTTTTAATTATTTCTTCACATTTTTCTATACAACTACCATACTTTTCAATCATTTTTACACAACTTACCTATCTATTTCAACTTTATCTTATTTATTCCTCATCATTATCCCTATCATATCACATCATTTGACAACTTCTATTCTCTACAACTTTTCATCAAAAGTTTTACTCATTCCCAAACACACCCTATATTTAGCATATTTTGTTTAGTTATGAGACTAAATTTCATTCAAATTCAATATGTGTAAATTATTTATAAATTAAGAAAAATGCTTAGATCTCTTTTCACATATATTAGAATATAATAATACTTTATAGGATCATTTATCCACTTAGCAATGATATTTTTGATGGTTTAGATATTGAAAATACTACTTAAAAATTGATATTTAGTATTAAATTATTTTATTAGGTTGATTTTTACATTTATAAATGGAGCCCATATACAATGATATTAAACAAATACAAAGATTCCATGATAATAATAATGATGCTAAATACAATAGATGGAGTGAATTTTTCATCAACAATTAAGAAATTAAAAATGAAGAGAGTTACGTAGGATAGTGGTTTCGTAGAAGCGGCTTCATATTTTGGGTGCGTTTGGAAAATGAAAAACTTTTGGATGAAAAACTTTTGATATAAAAAATTTTAAATTAATAGAAAATGATGTGATATGATAGAGGTAATGATAATGAGTAAATAGAATAAGGTTAAAATAGATAAATTAATTGCCTTGGTAGTTGCGTAAAAAAATTGAAAACGAGGGTAGTTGTATAGAAAGATATGAAGAAATAATTAAAAAATAGAGTAGTCATAGGAACAAAAGTTGTACATTGAAAAATTTTAGTTTAAAGACTTTTTGTTATAAACAAATATTATTTGACTTTCTATAAAATTTTATTTCAAAACTTTTCAAATTGAATTTTTTTCATTATCCACAACTCCCACAATTTTTAATCATTTCTTTAGATTTTCCAATACAAATTATCCAAATTTTCAATTATTTCTATAGGACTATTCATACAACTCACTTATGTATTTTAATTTTATTTTCTTTATTCATCATCATTACTCTTATCATATCATATCATTTTCTTTTATTTTGATAAGTTTTACACAAAAAAATTTTGAATCAAAGCATTGTTTGGTAAGTAGTAAAACTTTTGCTAAAAAATTTTTAGTGTAAAAGTTTTTAAATTTGTAGAAAATGAAGTGATATGATAGGAGTAATGACAAAGAGTAAAGAGAATAAAATTAAAATAGGTAGATTAGTTATATGAGTAGTTGTGTAGAAATGATTAAAAAGTAGGATAATTATATGGGAAGACGTAGAAAAATTTAAAAAATAAAATAATGTAAAAATTGAAAAGTTTTGGTTGGAAAAGTTTTTCGTTTGAAAAATATCTCCTAAAACTTTTTACTTTCGATAACTTCCTGTTTTAAATTAATTTTTTATATTTTCCTGTATAATTATCTTATTTTTCAATTATTTTTACACAACGATTTATACAATTAATATATTCATTTCAACTCTATTCTTTTTACACCTCATCATCACTCTGTGTCATATAGCGCTAGAGTTGAGTATTTTTAAAGGTAGTCCAACGACCGAGTATTGTTGCGTATTGAGATTTTGACCGGTATATTCAACCTGTTCTACTTATAACGTTTATTTATAAGATGTTAAGATTTTTTTATTTTTACAGATATATTAGTTATTTTTATTTCATAAGCTGATTAATAAATCAAGTTGCTTCAACCCATTTACAACCCGTAGAGGGAACAGTTAACAACCCGTTATCGGATGAGATAAACGGATTATAAATGAATTAAGGTTGATGATTTCTAATTGGGGTTATAAATTAATTATTTTCGAAATGTTATAAATGGGTTGTTAGGCTCCAACCAGCTGTGTTGGATCACACCCCAATACCCAACCACCTTCACACCCATATACCCAACCACCTCGTTCGCAGTTCACACAGCTAGAAAGCCAACAAATTTTGAAAGAGCATCGATATTGTTTTAACTCACGACAATGCATCATGAATTGGATTCTCAGCTGTGGCCGGCGAAGGGTTCATTGCTCGAGATATGACGTTCAAGAACACGGCGGGGCCGCAGAAGCACCAAGCGGTGGCCCTCCGCTCGAGCTCCGACCGCTCCATCTTCTACCGTTGTAGCTTCAAGGGCTACCAAGACACCCTCTACCTCCACTCCTACCGCCAGTTCTACCATCACTGCCGCATCTATGGCACCGTCGACTTCATCTTTGGCGACGCCGCGGCCATTCTCCACAGCTGCGACATCTACGTCCGTCGCCCCATGATCTTCCAGGCCAACATTGTCACGGCCCAGGTACGGTATTGTCATAACCGAACCGGTGTATTGTCATAACCGAACCGGTAATTGAACAGGTAAAGCAACTGGTCTGGTTCGAACCGGTGATGTTAGCATGATATATTTATGATGTCATAAATATTAAATTATTTTTAATTTTAAATAAATATATTGATAAAATTATATTTTTATAAATCCTAAATATATATGTTAGATTTTAAAAACCACAATATAAGTACAAAACATGCAGGAAAAAATTAATCTAAGTATATTTAATATATGTATTAGGTTTTACTATTTTTGAAATTTTAAATATTTTTATTTTTAAAAATTAGTAGCATTTTAGTATTTTAAATTACTAAAATGTTAAAAAATTTAAAAATATTTAAAATTAGTAAAACTTAATACACATGTTAAATATACTTAGATTAATAGTTGTATTAAAAATTTTAAAATTAAACTAAAACATAGAGTACACTGCATTGTATCCTATTTGTACTTAACTTATGTCCATTGGTTTTAACGATGCGTTAGCCTCGAACCCCACTTCACAGAAAAAAACAAAATGCAACATGCGTAATGCTTTTAACAATTCACAGTTTCACGATTCACACACGATATTCGCAGTTTTGACTTCTGCGTCGTCGTGCGAAAGGGGGCGGGCGGCGGGTGATCGGGTGAGAGAGGCAGCGGCAGGCGTCGTGCGATCGGGCGAGAGAGGCAGCGAGCGTCGTCATGCGAACAAGAGGCGGGCGTCTTGCAATCTGGCGAGCATCGTCATTTGAACGGGCGGCGGGCGATTGGGCGAGCGAGGCAGCAAGAGTCGTCGTGCGAATGAGTGGCGGGCGGACAAAATAGGTGATGTGAGGTGAAAATCAACAACTGAATCTTTCAAAGTTTGCTGAAAATTGTGGAGACGGGAATGGAAAGGAGGCATAGCCAGGGTTTGGTTTGGGGCTTTTGGGTGGGATCTCGGAAATGGAAATGAGGGAAGAAGAAGGTGAATGGAAAGGAGGTAGAGATGGCATAGTATCGTGAGTTCGTGACTCTCGTCGTCGATCGGACGAGAGGAAGAAGACGGTGAACTAGGCTTCGATTTGGGGGCTCAAGTGCTCGACGTCGACCGGTCGACAACAACAACTGATTTTTTTTAATTTTTTTATATACGTTGAACCGGTCGCATTTAGTCCAACCGGGATGTTAGGTTCAACCTTCGGTTCGATGGTTTAAACAGTTTAATGTAATTCAACCGAACCATATGTAGCGAACCGGACACTGGACCGGTTCGGTTCTGACAACACTAACGTACGTGATAATCGAGGATTAGATGTGATCCCATGCCGGCTGCCCGGCCCAGTGTTCTGCAGCGTTTTTTTAATAAACATGTAGAGTTGGTGTATTTAACATATAAATTAAGTTTTACTATTTTTAGATGCTTTTTAGTATTTTTATTTTTAAATATGTGGCATTTTTCATAATTTTCGACTTATAAATTACAAAAAATACAACTGTGTTTAAAAATAAAAATATTTACAAGCATCTAAAAATAGTAAAACTTAATTTATAAGTTAAATACACCTAGCTCTATATATTTATAAAAAATAAAAAAAATATTTTTGGGGGTCTCATATAGGCGGATGCATAGGATCACCCCTCATTAAGAATAAACCATAAACTAAAGGGGTAGCTTAATTTACTATGTAGTTGCAAGTCACATTTATTCTAATTACATGAGATAATAATTCTGTACATCTGCTTGGTACTTAACTATAATAATCTTTTGCATTTTATACATTATACATTTTTAATTTTTATGTAGTCTAAGTGTATTTATTTTGCATGCATTTGTTTCTCAACGAAAGTTTTGAACAAATTTTTTTCACTATTTACAACTACTTTATTTTTTTAATTATTTATTCACATATTTCAATATAAGTATTTTATTTTTCAATTGTTTCTATACAACTACCAATACAACTAATCTATCTATTTTAATTTTATTTTTTTTTTCTTCATTATTAACCCTATTATATTATAAAATTTTCTTTCTTTGCGAAAACTTTTACATAAAAAATTTTCACCCAAAAATTTTATGACTTCCCAAACAAACCCTCTTATATACTAAAATTTATTATTTTTAATTTTCCTATATAAAATTTCACTCTCCTCCTCATGAAAAATTAGTAAAATTTTATAAAAATATATAAAAGCCCAAAAATGATAAATTTTGATTTATGAACTAAATACATATGAATTCGTATAAATGAAAAAAGATATAAAATGTACAAGATTGTTACCTAGAAATATAACAATTGGGTGTCCAAGATCATTATCCAACTATATATAATCGGTATATTTAGGGGGTGTTTAGGAAACCATATAACTTTTTTAACTAAATTTTTTTTAATCTAGGGGTGTGTTTGGTGAGTGGTAAAACTTGTGACGAGAAATTTTTAGTGTAAAAGTTTTTGAATTGGTAAAAAATAATATGATATGACATGAGTAAGGATAAGGAGTAAAGAGAATAAAGTTAAAATAGGTAAGTTAGTTATACAGGTAGTTGTATAGATATGATTGAAAAGTAGAGTAGTTGTACGAGAAGATGTAAAAAAAAATTAAAAATAAGGTAGTTGTATAGATTGAAAAGTTTTAGTTGGAAAAGAAAGTTTGCAAAACACCTCTATAACTTTTCACCTTCTGCAACTATCCTACTTTTAATCATTTGCACGTCTTTATGTATAATTATCTTACTTTTCAATCATTTCTGCATAACTATCTATACAACTAATATATTTATTTTAACTTTATTCTGTTTACTCTCACTACCCATATCATATCAGAGGCATGATCCCATGCGGCGGACCCCCCATGCGTTTGGCCGTGGGATATATTTTTTATTATTTTTATTATTTTTATAAATGTGTAGAGTTAGGTATGTTTAACTTATAAACTAAGTTTTTCTAATTTTGGATGATTTAAAGTATTTTTTATTTTTAAACGTAGTAACATTTTCGTAACTTTTTGAGTAAGAAATTGTAGAAAATGCCACTATTTCTTTTAAAAAATATTTAAAATTATCCAAAAATAATAAAACTTGGTTTATAGGTTACATACACCTAGCTCTACGCATTTATGAAAATCAAAAAAATATTTGTTGGGGTGTTGCATGGATCACTCCTTTTAATATCATATTATTTTCTACCAATTCAATAATTAGATAAATTTTTTTTTATTAAAAGTTTTATTACTTCCCAAATACACCCTTAATGTTTAACAAGTTCATCTAGGCCTAATTATTTTGCCCTATTTTAAATCCGCTCCTTTCATTAAATTCGGTCAGTAAGAATATGTTAATTTGGTTTAAAATATATAAGTGAGTTACAAATTAAAAAAATTTCCAGGATATTAAATGAGATGTGTATAGTACTATAGTATAAGATTTTTTCATCACAGCTTTTGCAATTTTCAATACAAGTTTTCTATTCCCCATACACTTCATATCCCATTTCTCCATCCCGTTCAAGTCTCTTGTATCATCAATAAGTCCCCAAAATGCTCATCTTATAATGTGGCCCACGTAAATTTCTTATTGAAATGATTTTAAGACTTATGGTTAAATAAATAACCAAAAAGAAGGTGCAAAAGGGGCCCACTTGAATCTGTTCTTAAAGTGAGTACTGCCCCTCTATATATTGTACATATGTATTATACCATGCTATCATTTCATTGTGAATATATATATATTTTTAAATATGGTCTCATTTCATTGTGATTTATGTGCGGGTGATTCCTTGATTTCGTATCCTCAACCCAAACCAGGGACGGTCCGACCCGAACGAGAACACGGGAATCGCCATCCAGAACTCGCGCGTGGAGGCCTCGCCGGAGCTGCTGCGGGTGCAAGGGTCGTTCAAGACATACCTTGGGAGGCCGTGGGGGGAGTACTCGAGGACGGTTTTCATGAAGACGCATTTGGGCGGGTTGGTCGACCCAGCGGGCTGGGTCGGCTGGATTGGCGACTTCGGCCTCCGGACATTGTTTTTTGGAGAGTACATGAACACGGGCCATGGGGCTCGGACCGGGAGCAGGGTCAGGTGGCCCGGCCGTGTTGTGATGAACGCTTCGCAGGCTGAGGATTTCACTTCCACAAGGTTTTTCCACGGGGATGGATGGATCAGAGCAGCCGGATTTTGATATGGGTGTGAATGAAATTCATTCAGGGGGACTTCTGTGTGCATGGGCTGTGCTTTAATGGCTTTGATCACTCCTTGGTGCCGCCCCCATTTTGGTCCGCTTTGATAGCCAAATCAACAGATTGTATACAAATCCTTTAGGTGTTGGTCTCATCAAATAAAGGTGCAAATAGATGTAATATAAACTATTTTCTACAAAATTTATATATGGATAAATGATTCTATAAAGTTTCATTACATTCTAATATGTGTGGAGCCCTATTTGGGCAAATGTACTGCTGTTCTTGTGTAGCTAATATTGGAATCAATGTTTTGATAATTAACAATTTAATTTGAGTAAGTTTTGATTACTAACATGTTTTGTTAAATGTTTAAAAGATAAATATGAGAAATATAAAGTATTACAGGTCAAGTCGATCATCAAGTCGACTTAGACATCGACTTAGGTCAAGTCGATCCTCAAGTTGACTCAGGCATCGACTTCAAACGCATTTTTATGTCCAATGCTGAAAATGAGGAGCAAGAGTTGCCCAAGTTGCACACGAAGTCGACTTCGCATGCGACTTGGGTGAAGTCGCAGACCAAGTCGACTTCAGGATCGACTTCAAACTGCCAGCACTGAATTTGAAGAGTAAAGTCGCAGACCAAGTTAACTTGACATACGACTTGAGTGAAGTTAAAGACCAAGTCGACCCAAACATTCAACTTGGATCAAATGAAGATAAATCAAGTTCAAAGCAAGCAGGTTTACATGAACAATCTAATCTAGATTAAGGAATGATTATTTGGACATCGCCATGAACTCCAAGATTCAAGTATTCAAGACTTCAAGACACAGAGCTAAAAGTTTTCAAGCTAGAATGATCATACAGAGTTCCAAGTGATATAAATCAGTAGAAGAACAATTAATATGAAAAAAATAAGCAACTAAAGTCATCTCCAAGGAATTTAAGTTCATCTAGCAAGCAAAGAAAGCGAAGTCACAGCGAAGTTGACTCTACATTCGAGTTGGGTCAAGTTCAAGTCAAAGTCGACTTGAAGTAGGGACTTGAAAAATTGCTGAAAACTGAAGTCACACCCGAAGTCAACTCCACATGCGACTTAGGTCAAGTTCAAGATCAAGTTGACCTGAGGAGGAACTTGAGGAGCTTGCTTAAACCTAAAGTCGCACCCAAAGTCGCCTTCAGCCTGCAACTTGGGTGAAGTTGCACCCGAAGTTCACTCCATCTGTGACTTGGGTCGCAACGTTCAAAAAATTTGAACGTTGGCACATTTAATACGCGCTACCAATTCTCTAACGTTCAAATTTCTTGTTCCATTATATATATGACACTCAAATGAATGTAGAACATAAGAGAAAGAGCAGAAAAGGAAGATAGAGAAAATACTAAACTCTATATTCCACTTTCTTCTAGCTTTAAGTGATCTATACATGTTTCGAAGGAAGAACAGGCTTCAAATTGCTGCTTACTCCAACGCTGATCAAATTGTCACTTCTACGAGTTCTTCCATGAGCTCAAACTTACCTACACAATCCGTAAAGTGTAGATCTTTTTGCTTTTAATTTGTTATTCGGTTTTGATACTTGGTTTGATTTTGGTGTTTCAAACCAAGTGATAGCAAAGTAGTGTTGTGACCGAAATAGGACTCGTTACCTACTTGTGCTGTGAGTTGTATTTGCCCCATAGAACTGGAATGTAGAAGAGAGTAGAAGCTTTAGTTGCATTTGTGAAATACATAGTGGAACCCAAGTCACAAGGAGTGTGAGCTTGGAAGAGTGGAGTAGGGAAGTTGTCCGAATCACTATAAAATCTTACCCATTAATTTATATTTCTGCTTTTATTATCTTATTACTTTCTATTTGTTTCATTAAGGGGACTGAACTAAATCGGGGAACATTTTCTGTTTAAGTGAA
Organism: Annona cherimola; assembly: GCA_030490835.1. NCBI lineage: Eukaryota > Viridiplantae > Streptophyta > Magnoliopsida > Magnoliales > Annonaceae > Annona > Annona cherimola. The sequence continues at coordinate 81,360,875 of CM059975.1, read as the reverse complement.
AGAATTTTTAAATACCCAATTCACCCCTCTCATCTTGGGTAATTGTTATAAACTCGGGACCAACAACTACATGCTGAAAAATCACTTTAAAATTGTAATTTAAATCAAAATTTTTTATTACGTTGAATTTGCACAATTTTCAGATAGGGTCCATACACATGTCCGATTGGGATGAAAATTAATACGATAATAGAATACATTATTGTAAATTCAATGGGTAAAGTAGATTTTAATTTTATCACATTATGTGGGGCCCATTTCAGCACCACTGCACCGTAACCTTACACTTAAAAATTTCTCTCTCTCTCTCTCTCTATATATATATATATTTGTGTCCACCCCCATCTTTTACAATTTCACAACTTCAAGGGCTACGAATATTAGGTGTTTAGAGATAAGTTTTCGAAAATCAAAATGATAATATCAAACCCACTTGTAACGAGGATTAACGAATACAAATTAGCCTGTTAGGCTCACGCATCCTTACGCAGCAAAATTTCATCGCTATTACTTTTGATGGGTGCACAAATCACCAACTTTCTACAACAATGCTAACTTTCACTAAAATTAGGCTGTTTTTTTGGAATATTTATGTTAACTTTATTCTCTTTACTCTTCATTATTATCTTTATTGTATAGATATTTTTTCAATGTATATTAATGCATTGAAATTTTAATGCATTACGGTGTAAATCTCATTTTAAAATAATTTTATGAAAGTATTTTTATCAAACTGTTAATCCTGGTCTATTTAATCTATAAATTAAAATTTATCACTTTTAGAGATGTGTATTTTTTGATTTTTTAAAATAGAGAGTTTAGTCATTTTAAATGACTAAAATACCCATATTTTAAAAATAAAGATAAACATACATTTTCAAAAATAATAAAACTTTAAAAAATAATAAAACTTAATACATAAGTTACGCATACCTTAGTTAAAAATGTTATAAGAAGACATTCAAAAAATGGAGTTTTGTACCCTAATGCATTGAAACTTCAATGCATTAGGATACGTTGAAATATTACTCTATTATTTTACATTATTTTCCTCAGTTTCACAAACTTTTTATCAAAAAATTTTATTACTTCACAAACACACCATAGAAATGTTAGTGTTCGAATTTTGTCATGTTTAGATGGAAAGTAAAATCCAATCAAAGTAGAGGGTACTTTTGCAAAGTAATGATTATTAGACAAATCAGGAGTGATCCTATTAGTTCGGGCTAAGTAGATGTCTCGCTTAGCCTACCTCTAAAAATTCATTTACAACATTTTTTTATTTTTCCCATTCACTTTTTTATCTAAGTGTATTTAACATATAAACCAAATTTTATCATTTTTGAATATGTATATAATTTTTTTTAGATTTTCAAACATCTGTGTATATGTAATTATAATAGACATCTTTAAAAATCTCAAAAAATATATCAATATATCCAAAAATGATAAAACTAGTTTATATATTAAATACATTTAGATAAAAAGGTGTATAAAGAAAAAATAAAGATGTCTGCTGTAAATGAGTTTTTTAACGTAAGCTAAGTAAGATATTTGCTTAGTCTACAATGACAAGATAATATCACTTCTCTTACAAAAATGCCCAAAAGATGAGAAGGAATTGGATTTTTTTTTTTTTTATGGCCTCTACGCGACTGCACATCCAGTGTGATGGAATTGGATTTTTTTGATGGCGTCTACAGGACTGCACTTCTAGCGTAATGTATCACAGATAGGCCGAGAAGCGTAGAAGAATAAAAATCAATTAAAAACGAAGAAATGGCAGGGTGTTTTCCTCACGATGGAAAGATGGAAAATTGGATTCTCCAACTTGTATCCAACCTGGCACAGGCAGGCGCAGTTCTGCACGTTGTTAAGATGCCGTGGTCCTTAATTTATTTATTTTACACATAACTCCCCCTTGGCATTAAAAACTTGAAACATTTAGTGTTATGAATTTATACATCTGGTCCAAAAATATATATTTTTAAATTTTTTTTAATTTTTCATTTGACTATTATTTTAAGTATATATATTTTTATCATATTGTGGAATAAATATATTTTTTAAGTGTATTTAAATCATGTAACAAGTTTTACAATTTTCGAACAAGCATATATATATTTTTTGAATTTTAAACCTATGCATATTTTAGTCGTTTAAAAATAAAAAAAATATCCCTACATTTGAAATTTAAAAAAATATATTCCCATCTTTAAGAATAATAAAACTTATTATAGATTAAATGCACTTATCACAATAATTTTATGAAAAAACAAAAAAATATCTTTTAGAAAAATATGTTTTTTGGGCCGTTAATCATCCCTCAAAGATTCTAATGTGATTTTCTGTGGGAATATGGGATGTGATGGAATGTAACCACCCACGTCCATTCTGACTTTTGTCGAATAAATTCCAAATGCATCCCGTAACGAAAATCCAGACTGTCGTAAAATACAGGTAGTGGCATAGCTTACTACTGTCACGGTTGCGGCCTGACAATCTGCAAGTGGGTCGGTGGTAGCCTAGTTTTGGCTGCACAAGACGATTCTCCCATATTTGATGGCTATAACTTTTAACTCTATATAATTATTCTATTTTTTAATTATTTTTTATTAATCTTATATAGTAGTTACTAAAGAATTTTAATAAAATGATGTGAATTAAGAAAAAATACAATTCACACTAACAAAATCAAATTATAAAGACTAAAATATCGACATTGGTCCGAATCTGTGTGTGTCCTATTCCAATATCTAAGGAAACAATCCTTGTGTTCTATTAGTTAACTTCAAAATATAAGTTATAACAGTATATTTTTTTTATTGTACATAATAGTATAATTAGTTCAATTGTCTTCTGGATTGGTATTAAATTCTAGATAAATTCGTAAATTACTTAACGTTTTGATTCACTTTCTTTTGATTTGATCACCATCAATATCAAAGTAATACAAAATAAAAATTTAAATAAAAAACAAACCAATTTAACACATTTGCAAGAGTAGTAATTCTTCAATTGATTAGCACTTTGCAGCCTTAAATCTTCAAAAGCAACACCTTTAAGGATTCACAACTTATGCTTTTTTTTTTAAATCCATTGAAAAGCAGTCTTCCAATAAAGCACTTTAGAATCTTTTACACTTGCACTTCGGTGTCTTTCTTGATGCATTCTGGTTCTTAAGTGTCCTCTTTTATAATGAGAAATTATCTTGTTCGTCTTGACAAAATAAATGTCTCATTTTGCCCATCTCAAAAGGCCCATTTAAAAATACTTTTTTTGTTTTTTTCCATATACTTGTTTATCTAAGTGTATTTAACATATAAATCAAGTTTTACAATTTTTGGATATGCGTATATATTTTTTTGAGATTTTTAAATATCTATGTGTATATGTGTTTAAAATACCCATATGTTTAAAAATCTTAAAAAAATATATACACATATTCAAAAATGGTAAAACTTGATTTATATTTTAAATATACTTAGATAAGCAAGTGTATGGAGAAAAAAACAAAAAAAATATTTTTAAATGAGTTTTTTAAGGTGGATTAAGTGAAACATTTACTTAATCTGGGCTAACAGAATCATTCTTCTTTTATAATATCTTAGTCACTTTGTCATGGTACATATGAATTTTTCACATAATTTGTGTTTAAACTGTAATTTGAAACTTATTACAAATACATTAAATAATTTTTAAAATATTTGTAGTTATGCCTATGACAAATGTTAACCTCTTAATTTTTATTAAATCAAAATGCTTTTCGGTAAATCTAAACCACTCATTGTATGTATTAATATAAATTTAATTAATATACCAAAAATTGCCTTCATTGAATAACTTGCAATTGGGATCTAATAAATATAAAATTTTTAAACAATTAACTACACAGAACTAGTGTTTCTGTCAACTGTACTTCTCAGTTGGCTGTTCAGGGTGATGGAACGAGACGAGGAAGCTGAGGATGAGATGAGGTGAGAAAAGATAAGGCTACTGTGCAAGAAAATGAAAATAATAACAATAATAATAATAATAATAATAATAATAATAATAATAATAATAATAATAATAATAATAAAATTGAAAAAGTTCCTTCGGGCAAGTTTCATCCAAATGCACATGTTATAATATGGTTAAGGGCTTTTCGTATTTTTAAATCCTTCGGCTCTGCATATTTGCATTTTTAATTCTAAAGTTTGATCGTTTACATTTTAAATTCAGAAAGTGTTGGTTTTGTTGCATTTTAGATCCTGATTCATAATGATGTTAAAAACTACTGTTAATCCATAAGAACTGATGTAAATACCCTCTAATATTATTTTTAAAAAAAATGAAAATCTATATTAAAGGTGAAAATTGTTGTTAGAGCCTCCAAGGATAAAATGAATAAAGCTTAATAGTCAAGTTTAAAATCAAAAGGATTTTCTTTTTTTAAATATTGAAGGGTATTTATTAACTGTAGTTTTTTAATGACTTTATGGGTTTAAGTTTAAAGTGCAAACGAACAAAAATTTTTGGGCTTAAAATGTCAAACGTCTAATCTTCTAAAATGCAAATACACTTAGTTAAAGAATTTAAAATACAAAAAATCTAAATGTAAGAAAGTTGGAGGTGTTCGAATGCATTTAAATTAGAGTTTTACTTCAACCAGGTTGTACAGTAGTAGTGTCATAGAAGGCTTTATATTTTTATTATCTTAATGCTTTGTGTGAAACTTGCTTTATTCAATGTGTTTAGTATTATTTATTTAGTTAGAAGACTATCTTTCATCAAAATAAAAAATGCATCTAGAACACATTGCTAAAAAACTTATAGTTATAGGTAAATTATGAAAAATTCTTAAATACATCCACATATATTATAATATAATAATACTTTATAGAATCATTTATTCAGTGTCCGAATTTAGTGTAGTCAAGTGCACTGGGCTTTTCGTCTACCTGGATGTAAAACTGTTTTTAAAATATTAATAAAATTATTAATCCAAGGGTATTTAATTCATATACCAAATTTACATTCTAGGAGGTGTATAATTTTAATAATCTTCAATCCTTAAACAACGATTAAAATATTTCTATGTTTAAAAACTCAAAAACATATATATACATAACCAAAAAGATAAAAATTGCTATACAGATTAAATACATTTATATTAACATTTTGATTAAAAATTTTTAAAAATAGATTTTATACTCAGGTGCATGAAAAGCCTAGTCACTTGAGTGTCCTAGGTTAAAACTTTATGTGAACATAGTAATGACATTTTAGATGATTTAGATATTAAAAATATAATTTTAAAATTAATATTTAGCTTATTAAACTAGAGGTTTGTTCTTTATAATGCATAGTATGATATTATTTTTATTTTTTTAGTGTTTTTCTCGAGTTTTATTTTCATTTTTATACATGCCCCAGTGCATTTAATTCATATACCAAAAATTAACAATCTTGAAATCTTTTAAATATATTCTATAAAATTAAAATTTTTTTTTTTCACATATCTCGCACTCCCTACGCATGGAAAAGGTTGAATTTTTTGTTTATGAAAGTTTATAAAAATATGTACAAGATTTTAAAATTAGTAAATTTCAGTATGTGAACTAAATGCACGAGAACTTACATAAAAATGAAAAGAAAATCCTAAAAATATTTTAAAATAAAAATAGTATATCATAGGTTTTTTTGATGGATATCGTAGGTTCGTTAACTTACAATATGTCTTATAAAATCAATATTTATTTAATTTTTTTTTGACGTTGAATTTATAAACTTGTTAGTGGGTTTTATCCACAATAATATTAGACAAACAAAAGAATTTTCATGCTAATATAAATGATATTGAAAATAATAGACTAAATGAATTTTCTATCAAAGATCAAGATATTAAAAAAATGAAAGAGGTTACAAAAAAAAATTAGTTTTATAGAAGCAAATTTTTAATTTTGCTTCAATGTAACTAGATTACGTAAAAGTTATTATATATAAAGTTTTCCATTTTTTGTTACTTTGAAAAAATAAAAAATAAAATAAAATGAAAAATTGAATATTATACGGTAAGTTAATATACAATATATTGTATAGTATCATGAATCTTTTTATAATTCATACATGAATATATCTTTAGGAAAATGTGGGTCATGCGCTATCTTTTTTTTTAATTGGAGGATATTTTACATCATATCTCAATTCATATTACATTCAAACCCTGAGACAATTCTAACAAACTTATAATGGAAGACGACAACAAGCTTCCACACATCAAGTGGGGAGACCATTAGCTCCCATCAAAGTATAAAGGGGACCACATGCCCCCACCCATATTTGGGTTCAGAATCCCACATGGGATTCGAACCACGCATAGGCTGGGAACGGAAATCCCGTTCCACAACCGATGACCAGACGAGCTAAATAAATGATATAATAAATGAATTCAATTTTCCATCAAACATCAAAATATTAAAAATTGAAGGGATTAATTGAAAAGATTACATGAAACGAAACCCGTTTATGTAACCAGGTCATAAAAGCAAAACCTAAACAATAGCTAATTGAGTAGGCAGGGAGATATATCATGAGCAGTCAAGCTTTCGAAAGGCTACGAATGGACGCCGTTGCTTAACGTGACATGTTTTGCGCAAATGGATATTGAAGATGATTGGAAATTGCTATGACACCAGCAAGCACGACATGATGGTGATGCCCCACCAGCTGCCAATACTAGTCACTCCATCGTCAAAGCTTTTTCAAAGTTGATAGGTACACAACACTACTATTATTGTCTTATGTTCAAAAAAAAAAAAAAAAAAAAAAAAATCTTGTAGTGAAGGTGTGTCGGGTATGATTTGAATGGAAGAGAATGAGATGAAGAGATGGGAGGATGAGGAGAAATTGTTATGTACGGAAAATGAGAAAAGTGAGATTAAAAATGTTTAAAAAATAATATAGTTATATATTTCAAAAGATGAGATGTTTTATTGACAGTTGAAAATTTTTTCGAGAATGAAAGATCTGATTTCATTCCATTAGATCAGTTGATTGGCAAATGAGGCTGTTGTACCGAGTCAAGATTTGGCTAATTATTTATAGAGTTGGAACGAGGTCCGTTTGATTCTTATGGGTTGGAACAAATTCTTACTTTTTTTTTTTCAATAGATCTTGAGATTAATTTTAAGATAGTCTTTAGTTGATATTGAAATGTCCAGTCGAGTAAAAATGTGAATCAAGTAGAAAAATATTAATAATTTATATACCTATCAAATATAGATACATATCTAATCCTACATTTAAATATTTAGTAAACATCATTACTAAACAAAACATGAGTAAATATAAAATACTTTTATTAAAATACGTTAATAAAATATACTTCATTTTGAATATCTTTTGGTGGTAATAAAATATCTTTCGTAAAATAATAATATTTTTTTGCTAAAGTTTCCAAAATAATAAAAAATTCACAATTATAAATAAAAATTATATGTATATATAAAAATATCTTATTAATTTTTATTTTGCAATAGAATTAATAATAAATAGTGTGAGAATTTTGAAAGAAAATGAGAATAAGAATAAAAAATACTTATATTTTATAATAAATAAATATATAAAATATGAGTCAGAATTCTTGGGGTCAGGCGTAACTGGCCCATCTTGACCTTATTTTTGAATTTTTTTAATGGAATCATCCCTTGTCAAGTCAAAAAACAATATTGATTCTACCTCGGTTCAAAAGATCTTCATGTGCGTGTAGCAGGTTAACCCAACCTAATTCCCAACTCTACACCGAACAAGCATTTCAGCACATCCAATGACGCTCCTATTAAGATACCATCATAACTCCGACCACCAAAGAAACAGAAGTAGTTCAACATCAACAGGAATGGAAAGAAGGACGAGAGATGGAAATTAAGAGCCTTCAAAGCAAAACAATTGTAATTACAGCAACCCATAAAAAGCCAACCAACCGCCCACCAAATGTGACTAATCCCCTGCCGTTGCACATACAGAGTTATTCACTGAAAAACAACAACGAAATTAAACAAACCCCCCTTCTTCATTCATCATCACCTTCTATCATATCATCCACAAGTGTATGGAAAGAAGATAGCAAAAAAAAAAAAAAAAAGCTATAAAAAGAAAAGTGGGGAAAATTACACAGTTGAGCTTAAGAAAATTAAAGAATAAATGTCTAAGCACCAACAAACGAATTCAAGATCCAATAGCTTAGAAGAGCATCTTGCACCTTCAACCCAAGAGAGAATTGGGAGCTGGGGGAGGTGGTCCTGACCCATTATCAAACATCAGGGGTCTGTCTGTCTCATTCAACAGGCTTGAGCTCCGAAACTCTTCAATCTGGTGCACCACTTCCACCATGGACGGGCGCTTGTCAGGGTACTGTGCCGCACAATCGATGCCTAGCTGCAAGAGCTGTACCATCTCCTCCTCCACTGTCTGGTACTTGAGGAGCTCCAGATCAAACACCTCTGCTGTCCACTCCTCCCGAACCACAGACTGAACCCACCTCGGCAGGTCGACCCCGTCCTCATTCAGGACGGCGTGCGTCGGAGCCTTGCCGGTGAGCAGCTCGAGCAGCAGCACGCCGAAGCTGTACACGTCGGCCTTCTGGGACACCTTGTGGGGGTCTGTCACCTCTGGTGCGCGGTAGCCGGCGACCCTATTGGGCGTGGTGGTGGGGCCAGCCAGGTGTGCGAGGCTGAAGTCGGAGACACGGGCTTCATATGATTGGGTCAGGAGGACATTCGAGGACTTGAGGTTGCCATGAGAAAAGGTTGGACCTTGGCGGTGGAGATACTCGATTCCCCGGGCCACACCGAGGGCAATGCTCGACCGGGTTTCCCAGTTCAGAGGGGTTCTACTGGCTCCTCTGTTTCCTGTAGCATAGGAAAAGAAGCAACTATCAATTAGACAAGTTCTTTCTTTTGTTCTTACACTCCTCGTTCTTGATCCTTCGTAGCTCCAACAATAAGTGGCATTATATTAAAACTGGTATAATTGGTTCAGGAGAAATTCCAGTCCCTGGCAAAAGCCCCAAGAGCTGGCTATCAGGAGCTCACCCCTTTCATAGCAGGGGCAGGGAAGCAACCATATCAGCCCATTCACCCCTGCATGACTGGAGGCATGTTTACTGGGCCTATTCTCCTCTTTAGATCAGATCATACAATGAATAGAAGTAACCATCACTAAAACAACACAACATGGAATTAGCTAGTAGATTCTCTCTTTATCGGAGTAAAATAATTTAATTTCATGCATGATTGTGATGCAGAGCAAAATTAAAAATAAGCACGATGTTAGTAACCCACATGTTATGAGAATGATCTCAGATGGCTATTAAATCCTAGTGGTGTCATTCACTCATTTGAAGAATCAAATAAAATTTTGATAAGAAAAAAAAAAAAAAAAACAAGGTCCGTGCATTCTTATTTCTACTCAATTTTCTGACAGTCAGGGTAGGCCGGCGTGCCACATCGCATGGGGTACGCTGCTCTAAAGAGTCCAACTCGAGGAAAAAGGAGAAACGAAAGGCGTCATTTTCTGTATGCAGACTAGACTCAATACAACGGTTAGTAAGTTGTAATATCAGACTCTTGAAAGAGCTTTTTCCCTAGATCTCAGGGAGAAGAAAAAAAGGCTGATATCCCAGGCCACGAAGCAATGCATTGAGGTGCTGATTGGTACAGTAACAGGAGAGATCTAGACCATTAATTCGTAATCCTTGCCGACATATAATAATAATAAGCAAATAAACCAAGATCCGAAAGCAGATTAGACTCGGAAAAAAGTGAGAATTATTCCTCATCAACGGATGAACATGTTAACTAATAATTCAAACACACGCCATAAATCCCAGACCATCTAACAGAAATTCAAAAATTAAAATGAAAAAGCCACGAAATCCCAACCAAAAACAGAAATATCCCAAAAACATCTAGCTCCAACATGAATTACTTTCTGAAAAACTAGAAACCAGTCAGAAAAAAGAGTCCTCGAATGAAGAGATCTGCAGAATTCGACACCTTTAAACCCCCGAAAACCCATGATTAGAAATCCGAAAACGAAAATTAAAAAACAGAAAAAAGAGAAATGAATTGGAAAGCAGATGAAGAAAAAGAGGAAAGATTGCTTACCATGCAGAAGGGCAGAAAGGCTGCCCATTGGCATGTAATCATAGACAAGAAGCTTCTCATCCCTGCTGTAGTAGTAAGCCCTCAATGGCACCAGATTCTCGTGCTCCATCGATCCAACGGCCTCGATCTTCTCCCTGAATTCCTTCTCCTCCACCCCCACCTCCTTCAGCCTCTTAACCGCCACAACCACCCCGCCCTCCAAAACCGCCTTGAACGCCGTCCCGAAACTCCCCTTTCCCAGAACCTCGGCTGATGCCCCCAGCAATTCGTCCAGATCAAAACCCCCTCGAACCTTCCCGAAGAACACCAACTTCTTCGTATCCACCACCGCCACCGCCTTCTTCCTCCCAACCTCCGACGCCGCCGCCGCCGCCGCCGCGGCGGGGATCGCCCCATTCTCCCGCTGACGCCCCTCCGCCGCAGCCGACTTCTCCGTCATTTCATCGTCCGCCGTCTCCTTCTTCGGCAATGCGTCGACGGATCTCGTCTTCCCGCTGCTCTTCTTCCGGCAGCATGTGATCAGGAGCAAGAGAACCACGAGAATCAACACCGCCGAGCCGACAGCGATCCCGGCGATTGCGCCGCCGGAGAGCTTCTTCTTCTTCTTCGTCTGGGAGCCTATGGAATCGCTCTCCTCGCCGGGGCAGGGGATGAGCGGCCTGCCGCAGAGCGAGTTGCCGAGAAAGGAATTGGCGGAATGGGTTCGGAGATCGAGCGGGATGGATCCGTTCAACTGATTGAAGGAGACATTGAACTGCACGAGGCCGGGGAGCTTGAGGTCGGGAATGAGGCCGTCGAAGCGGTTGTTCTCGAGGAAGAGCGTGCCGAGGCGGGAGAGGCGGTCGAAGTCGGTGGGGATGTGGCCGGAGAAGTTGTTTCCGGCGAGATTGAGGCGAACGAGGTTCTGGAGAGAGAAGATGAAGGCGGGGATGTCGCCGGAGAAGCGGTTGCCCTGGAGGTAGAGGTTGCGGAGTTGGGAGCAGCGGGCAATGTCGGAGGGGAGGGGGCCGGTGAGGGCGTTGAGGCGGAGGCTGAGGGTGCGGAGAGCGGTGAGGTTGCCGATCGTGGCGGGGGGGATGACGCCGACGAGGGCGTTGGCGGGGAGTCGGAGGACGGTGACGCGAGTGGACTCACACTGGATGCCCAGCCATTGGCAGACGGGGAGGGAGGAGTTCCAAGGGAGGGATTTGCGGACGGCGGCTTTGAAGGCGAGGAGGGCGGTTTTGTCGGATTGGAGATCTGGTTTGGAGAAGGGGAGGACGGAAAGGAGGAGGAGGAGGAGGGGAATGACGTGGTGGTGGTGGTGGGTATGGGAGGCCATAAGAGCGGTTTTGGGAATGTCAGAGAGCGGTTTTGGAGAGCGGCATTGAGTTAAAGGAGGAGGAGGGGGGAGAGAGTGGGAGTGAGAGTGAGAAGAGAGAAGAAGAGGTGGAGTATTAAAACTGGGAAGGCAAGAGAAGAAAAAGAAATGGGTTTGGTGGTGGGGTGGAGGCGTTAGCGTCTGGAGAGCCATCAGATCGAGATTTGCTTCGGCGTTGCAGTAATTGCGCGGTAAAAATCTAAATAAAAATGCATTGTTACTGCAGTTCCCTCGGCTTCCAAGTACCACCAATGGCCTCTCAAATATTAATTTCTAAAAAGTTATTTAAATTAATTACTGGTGCGGATGGTCGTCAGTAAAATATCTTTTTGGGTTATTTGCAAATATAACTACAAATTATATTGCTGTCAGAAAAATGGCATAATGTTTACAGAATTTACTAATAACTTCAGATACGACAACCCTATTAAATTCGGTCACTTAACAAATTTTTTTTTTTTTTTTTTTTTTCTGATTTCTTGCAGTTAGAAATATATTTCACTAGATCTCTTTTACAACCCAATCATTCCCAAGTAAAATTTTACGTTTTTCTCAATGGATTATATTCAATTGTGTCAGAGACAATGTTAGTGACAAACGGGCATTGAGTGTGCATAGATACCAAATGGCATAGATGACCATGGATTATTTGCTTCCAAACCATATTTTGGATAACAAAATGAGCACATAGTGCTCTTTTTATAATAAATGTTAGCACTAATTTGGACATTTTGATAAATTTTCGAGTATTGACTAACAAAAGTTAATGTTATTGCTATATTTTGAATTAATTTGCGATCACGATTTGAGTTAACATTTTCTAATTAAGGTCCATTCACAAAGGTTTAATTAGAGAGAACAACCCGATTGTACCGGTGAATGGCTCATAGACTTTAATTTATCTTTTGTGTAAATAATCATTTCATGGCTAGGCTTTGGCTTTTTAATATAAAAAAAATTGAATGAGACAGATAAACGAAATAAAAATATAACGATATTATTAAAAATGAAAAAAATTGTATTAAGAATGAGAAAAACCTTGTTGATAATAGAGATATATATTCTATTTAAGAATCTTATGAGATGTTTGGGTAGATGAAAATTTGTGGATTGTGGGACGAGGTAGGAAATGAAAAATGAAATATTTTGAAAACCGTGTAATTGATAAGAAATAATAAGATAGAGTTACAATAAATAAGTTTGATGAAGCTAGTTGGTAGCAAAAATAATTAAAATATAGAAGGTAAAAGTAAAAAAAAAATGATCATAGATGGAGTAATTATTAGCCTCGGGAAACGAATTCATACACCCTCCCACCCCTTCCCACTGAGATAAAATAACAAAGACGAACCTCCTTTATATGTGTGACTCATACTTACATCTTTCTTTATATAAAATTAAATGCATGTGCAGAACATTAATTTTTAAAAATAAAATAAAAATATTAAATAAATTTAAAAATTGACAAATTTCACTTTTATGCAAAGTCAGCAATTTTATAAAAAGCGAAAAAAGAAAAAAAGCATCGATCCATACTGACGTCCATTAATTAATCGAAAAATTTTCATTGTGCTTATTTATTCTTAAATTTAAAATTTCGTAACCACCTCCTTCAGGACATCGACACCTTGACTTGCCGGACACAAGAAGACGACTTTACCAAACGGGCAAATGGGACGAAGACGGTTTTTTGGGTAGAATGCATAAATAAATTAAATGAAAACAAAATTTTTGTCACATTGGCATCTAATTGTTTTGAAAATATTTACGTAATGAAAAAAATTCTAACAAATAATTTTGTTATGAAAAAGTAGTAGAATTGTTACGTGGCAAAGAGATGAATTGCTCATGTGACGTTAGGTTCGGGATGGATTGAAACCTTATTTAAGTGCCAACTGTTATGAGTCGTGTGAACCAACCCAGGCAAGAGTATCATGCGCTCATTTAATCGAATTAAAATGTTACAATTACATCAATCAATGCGTGTGGAAATTGGAACATCTTGGTAAATGTTAAAGTTTGAATATGTGGACGCTTTACTCTACATGATTTGAATATCAGAACAACTAATGCAAATTTATAAAAGAGTGTATTTTGAAAGTGATAAAATTTTGTTTTGAAAAGTTTTTGGTGAAAAAATAATATAATATGTCAGAAATTATATTGTATGGGTAAAGAGAATAAAGTTAAATAAATATATTAGTTATACAGATAATTGTATAAAAATGATTAAAAATAGAGTAGTCGTATAAGAATATGCGAATAAATAATTAAAAATTGAGATTAGTTGTGGAAAATAAAAGGCTTTTAGTATAATCAAATATATTTACGGTTAGCCACACTATTTTTATTTTGCTTAGTAAATGCTTTTGGGTCAAAATAACCATACTTCTATTCTTTTGTGATGAAGTATTTGTCTAAAGCGGCAGTACCCAAAACATTTTAAATTAAAACTTTTTAAGCCACAATGTGGTTGATGCCGTGGTAACAAGCAGTGGGCTGGTTATGAATTCAAACCATGGTCGTAGCTTGAATATTTGAGATAACTGTACAAATTAAAAAAAAAAATTTCAATATGAAACTTTTGACTTTCTGGAACTATCTTATTTTTTAATTAAATTTCACTCCTTTCCTTATAACTATCATACTTTTCAACTATTTTTACGTAAAATTATATAATCTAATAAATTTATTTTAACTTTATCCACTTTACTCCTCATCATTACCCCTATTATATTAAATCATTTTTCAAAATTTAAAAGCTTTTACATTGAAAAATTTTCATCACAGGTTTTATCATATCCAAAGCACACACTAAGATCTTTATCAAATGCTTGTCTAGTCAATGGATTTTGATAAATTCAATAAATTATGGGGAAGTAAATTTTTTTTTTATAGTCTGGAGATTGATTACACAAGGTAGAGAAAAGTATAATTAATTTAAATTTAATGCATTTCTAAGCATATAAGCAAATGTCTGTTTTAACCCATATCGAAAAATTCCTTTATAATATTTTTTTGGTTTTTTCTTCGTTCCTTATTTATTTAAGTGTATTTAATATATAAACTAAGTTTTTCCATTTTTGAATATGTGCAAATATTTTTTAAATATTTTTAAACATAAAAAACTCAAAAAATATATACATATATCCGAAAATGGTAAAATTTAGTTTATATGTTAAATGAACTTAGATAAACAAGTGTATAAAAAATAAATAATATTATAAATAGATTTTTGAAGTATGCTAAGCCAGATATTTGATTAGCGTGAGATAATAGAATCACTTCTGGGGATAAAAGAAGCTATCTTTTGGTTCTCAATTATCACTGCAGCGGCCCGTAAATCGCCCAAGAAAAAAAATTTCAAACTTTTTTTTAGATATGTAGTCCAACTAGATTGGCCACCATATAAAACTCTTTTCACGAAATAAGTCATATAAAACTTTTTATTTTTCAGTACTTGTTTTTAGAGATTAAAAAAAAACATGAATACGTGCATCTTAAACTTTAAAAATAAAAAAATTCCACCTGGTGACTAATCAGTGGGGCCCACGTATATAAATAAGAAATAAAAAATATATAAGAAATAAAAAAAAATTTGCGGCATCACAGGAACGACCTCTTTTTTGTTGCACACAACATTAATTTCGTTACTTATAAATTGATTCAAATGCAAATACGGTATCAACCAACCAATGCTGGATTGGTCACGGCCGCAACTATAAGGACGTCAATGTAATAACAGATGTCACGGTATACAATATCAATAATAATAATAATAATAATAATAATAATAATAATAATAATAATAATAATAATAACAATATCAATAATAATAATAAAGAATAGTGGCACCTAGATACAACTAAGTTTTACACCATAGTTAAAGAAAAATAATACCCAATGGGACCATGATTATATGTGATGGCACACATATTGCCTTTTTCTGACTTTTTTTGTTTTTTTCGTAAACATGTTTTTTCTAGGTGTATTTGACTTATATTCTAACTTTTATGATCTTGTATATTTATTTTTTATTTTTAAAAAATCAACAATTTCAAGAGCATAACGTAATTTTTCACTCATTTAAAACCTTATTATTAGAAATAAGAATAAATACATAAAAATATGGTAAAATTCTTAAACTTGGTAATATGAGTTAAACACATTTAAGAAAACATATCTATAAAAACATAAAAAAAAGTATCACATGTGTGCTTATCACTGATGCCATCACATGTCATCATGATCCTACTTAATGATGCAATCATTTATATTTCACCAAAAATAATAATAGCATTTTACGTAAATTCCATGTATACCTACAATTTTATCCATAATTTTACTTATACTTAGAAACCTTTAAAATATTTAAGTATATCTATACTTGGTAATATGAGTTAAACACATTTCAGAAAACATATCTATAAAAACATAAAAAAAAAAGCATATAATATGAGTTAAATACACTTAAGAAAACATATCTATGAAAACATCAAAAAAATTAAAAAAAGCATCATATGTGTGCTTACTATTGATGCCATCACATATCATCATGATCCTACTTAATGATGCAATCATTTATATTTCACCAAAAATAATAATAGCATTTTATGCAAAGTCCATGTATACCTATGATTTTACACATAATTTTACTTACAAAATTTTAAAAATTTAAATATATCTATATATCTTGCCTAAAATTCCATTTATAATCATGCAATTAGAGATTTGTTAAAGGGCCATTAGCCTCTTGTGAAATAACAAATATTCCCAAACCTCAATATAACTTTAGGTTGGTTTGCTCAAAACTAAAAATTCAATTCAAATAATATATAATTTTGTAGTAGTAGAAGTATTAAAAATTCAAAAAATATGAAAAATTTACCATAGAATTAGAATTGGGTAAACATATTCAACATTTTTAGAGAGCTAATGACCCTTTTAATAGATCCTTAACAACATGGGTATAAACAAAATTTTAAGTAAAATGCTCAGATACATTTGAAATTTTTTTAAAGTTTGTGAATATAAGTAAAATTAAAATTAGTGAGCTTGGAATTTTTTTTGAAAACAGTGAGCCCTAAATTCTTAGTGGAAGTTAGAATGAGGCTTGATCGTTTCAAACTTTATATTTTTATATTTTTAAATTTTTTACAAAATTATTATTCTAGTTATGTTTAATTTATTAACCAAATTTGGAGATGTGTATATATTTATTTTGAATTTTTAAACAGAGGGGTATTTTTTTATGTTTTTATATACACTCATCTCAAACGTGTATTACAACTAAACCCCTTGAGACATTCTTACAATATACCTGCAGCTAGCTACCAATTATCTAACAATATATTTAATTTTTCCACTCTATTTTTTCCTACAAGAACCAATGGTGAACACTTCCAGTGCTATTGCAAAGGAGACGTTGCCACCACAAACTGCATTTGCTGCCGTTCGAACACATGACCACTAACTCGTGGGACATGGTTATCTACCTCGTTGGTAACACCTGCGTGGCAACATAGGGGTATTTTAGTTATTTCTAGTTAGTAAAACATGGCTAGAATACTCATATGTTTAAAAAACCAATATATATATATATATATACACATCTTCAAAATTGAAAAAATTGATTTATAGATTAAACACAACTAGATTAATTATTTTGCAAAAAAACAAAAAAAGTTTGAAAAAAAAACAAAAAAAATGTTTTCACACCAATCGAGAAATGATCATTTTGCGGATAGTATGTTCTTCTCTCTATTTGTTACTATCCAGAGCGAGCCAAATCTAAATCTGGCTCAAAAAGATGGTCAGATGTATGACAATTACAGTAACACCATTTTCATTCTTTTCAACCACTTCTACTTCTAATGTATTGCCATTAGCTTTTCATAACCCAACAACATATATACATGTATACACCTGAATATATTCGCTGAAATGAGCCTCACATGATCATCAAATCATAATCTACTCCACAAATTATATTTAGAATCATGTATTCTATTACCGTACCAGTTTTCATCCCAATCGGATATATGTATGGGTCTCATCTGAAAATGGTACAAATTCAACGTAATAAAATAGTTTGATGTAAATAACAACTTTAAAGTGATTTTTTTAAACATATAAACCATTTGCTATAAAATTTATATATGGATAAATGATTGTATAAAGTTTCATTGCATTTTAATATTTGTGTGACCCATTTTTAGGCAAATATACTGCTGTTCCGGTGCAGTTGCACATGCATGCATGACATGTTCGTCGTCCATGTCCCCCATTACATTCCAATGCATCATCTTTCATCTCTGTATTCTTATATGCAGCGACAGAGAATCCGGCCAGCGTATATGCCTTGCAGTGCAGCTAGCTGTATATGGGGCCCCACATGCTAGCTTGGCCAGGTCCAATATTGCAACTATCAGGAAAATCTGTCTGGATCTCCAGCCATTCATTTACCATGGAAAGATGATTGCTGTTGCTGTTGTCATACTATCAGCTGTCAACAGCAGAGAAATATTATATATATAAAAAAGGAATTGGTCCTTTTAATTTGCAAGCCACAGATGTTAATTACACATAGTTGTTACAACTTACAAAACAGCTAGTGTTTCTAATCCAAGAAGTATCACTCACCATCTACTTCTGGGATCAGAATATATAAATTGACAAAGGTTTCAACAGAAACGTCTCCTTTGAAATCAATGTGTATTTTCTAAGCCTTCGGTAAAAATTTATTTTGCATCAGATCTGCAACGTTAGTTTGTTTCCGAGTTCCACTTGTACTAAATTTCATTTCATGTACAACGACGCTTAGGCATGTTTTCAGCATTAGATAAAACTTTTGAAAGAAAAAGTCTTGTGGTAAAACTTTTAGAAATGAAAGAAGTTACGTAATTTAATACGAATAATGACAAGTTATAATGAGAATAAAGTTAAAATTGAAAAGTTTGGGAACGAAGCAACGTGGGATGATATGGGAAAGCATAGCGTACATGTTATCCCATAAATGATTTAACAACCCAACATCCATAACTTTCGAACTTTATTCTTATATTTAAATTAGTTTTTCTTTCAAGTTCGTTATGTATTCTAACTTTACTCTTATTATTTCATATCAGCTACAAAAATTTTTAAAATATTTTTTTTCTACTGCCACTTTATATAAAAAATTTACCAATTTTTTGTCCCTTAAATAAAAGAATTATGTTGTAGTTGTGGAGAAAAATTGAAAAATATAATAGTTGTATAGAAAAATATAAATAAATGACTAAAAAATAGTCTGATTGTGAAGAAAAAAGTTTTAGATTGATAACTTTTCATCATTGTCAAGCACACCCTTTAATGTGTTCTAAAGAATCTAAGACCTAAAATAGAATATGTGTCTCATTCCTATGATGACTTTTCAATTACCCAAACAGTTTTTCAATTTCTAAAATAATTATTTTATATTTTTAATGTAACTTCTTTTCCATTTCAATATACATAATTATATTCTTATTACATATTGTCTTCCATATTTCAACCTATTCTCAGAAGAAGTCAAAAGAGAACTGAAAATATTTAAGTTGTCATAAATGCAAATAATCTTTATATTATCATGGAAATCTTTTCGTTTGTTTAGTATCATTAATGGGTTTCATATATAAATCTGTAAAATCAACATAATAAAATAGTTTAATACTAAAATATCAATTTTTAAGTACTATTTTCAACATGTAAACCATCTTAAATATCATGTCTATATGAATAAATGATTTTATAAATAATTATTAAATTTTAACACATGTATAAGTGGACCTAAGCATTTTTCTTAATTACACATGAATATATATGTTTTTGAGCAAATGTGACCCATGCACAACTTGATTTGGATGAAACTTAGTTTTATGTTAAATACAATAAATGAATTAAATTTTCTATCAATGAATAAAATTTTAAAATTTGAAAAGTTACATAACTTTACTTTATGTAACCTGGTTGCATAGAAGTAGAGTCCAATAAATAACTACTGTTAGAATCAATTTTTTTAAAAATACCAAATAATGAATTTTTTTTTTCAAATCTCCCCTCATTGGTGAGGAGTTTTACATGTGTTCCCCTAAAAAGTGGGGGAGGTTTTACAATTTTCCCCTAAGATTAAGGGTTTTTACATATTTACCCTTAATATAGAAGTGTTTAGAGCAAAAATTCACTCCAAGTGTGAGGGTTATGAATGTGCCACATTGTAATAAGAAAGTTGTCGCTTGTATAAATATCAATAAAAAATAATAAAAGATATATGTACAATTGTGAACGTGTCGAACTATTTTAAAATAGATTAATATCATTACTCAATTAAAAAAATAGCAATCCTCCAATGCTTTCAACATGCAAGTATAATTCAATTTGTTGGCTGGAATGTGTGAAGAACCCTTGTCGAGCATGGGCGGGATCGATCCATAATCATTGATTTAGGGTCCACATCAGCCATATGCTGTAAACCGGTTTCAATCTATTTCCAATTTTCCATCCTTCTGTGTAGCATAGGTTCCATACGTGGAAGGTGGAACCCGCTGTCTGTGAACAAAAGTGCGCTGCTTGGCCAATTACGACAAGGCTGCCAGGCTGCAACGATAGTGCGCAGCATGTACCAATGTTGAGAGAGGAATTTACCTCGTGGTAGGGGTGTAAATAGGGTCGGGTTCAACCCGAGCCCGCATCAATCCGGACCGATTTATACCATGGTTGGGTTGATATTTTGGAAATTCGGTTTTTGAAAATTGGGTTCAACCCGACCCGATTTTCAAAATCAGTTTGAGCCGGGTTAGGGGGTCGGTCAACCTGATTTGACCGACCCGAACCAACCCGATTTCATAAGATATGTTTATGAGAGTGTATTTTATTCATGTTGTTTGGATATTTAAATAAAATTGTTTGGAAATATGTTTGACAATTTGGTTGTGAAATGTTGTTTAAATTTATTTGGTTTGGAAATATATTTGGTTAATTAGTTGTGAAATTATGTTTGTATTATTTGGTTATGAGTGTGTTTGGTAATGAATAAAATTTTTAATGAAAAATTTTGGAGAGTAAAAGTTATCAACTAATGTAATATGATAGGGGTAATGATGAGTAATAAAGAGAATAAAGTTAAAATAGATAGGTTAGTTGTGTGGATAGTTGTATATAAATGATTGAAAAAGTAGGGTAGTTATATAGGAAAATGTAAAAAAATAATTAAAAAATATGATGGCTAAAAATATGATAATTGTAGAGAGTGAAAAGTTTTAGATTGAAAAGTTTTAATTGACTTTTTCTTTCAATTGCCAAACATACCCTATATTGCATTGTAAATAGGTTGTTTAGATGTTCGCTTGCATTGGTGATTTGAAATAACGAATAGGTCAATTGGGAATTTGAGATGTTTGTAGCTTTGATTGGAAGCCAACTGAGAATGTAAGTAAGACTATGATATTCGTTTTTTTATTTTGCATAATTTACTACGATACTTTTACTTGGCTTTCACTTTTTGACTTGCAGGGGACATCAATTGCTCAAAGAATACAAAAGCAAAAAAATAAATCAATTACAAAACTTATCCTCCACTTTTGAGTTACGTAGAACTTTTTAGTACTTATTTTTTTATAATTATCATTGCTTTTTTGTTATTTTAGAAATTTGGGTGAACAAAAGCTTAACTAATATTGATAATATGTGTAATCTATTAGCCCGATTTCTAACTCGAACCGAACCGATTTGAGGTGGGTTGAAATAGGGTTGAGTTAAGGTGTGAAAAGTAGGGTTGAAAGTAGGGTTGGGTTGAGATTTTACAAGGTGGGTTAGGGTTGTATTTGTCCCAACCCGAGTCAACCCGACCCGATTTACACCCCTACCTCGTGGTGCGTTTGTCAATTATAAAAACTTTTCACTTAAAAAAAAATACATATAAACTTTTTAAATTTAAATATTTCAGCCTCAATTTTTTCAGTTTTCATAATTTTTTCAGATATTCCTATACAACTATTCAACTTTTTAATCATTTCTCTATAAATATTGAAAGTGTGTTTGAGAATTTATAAAATATTTTATGAATACTTTTTTATGTAAAAGTTTTTGAAAATGATATGATATGATAGACGTAATGATAAAGAGTAAAGAGAATAAAGTTAAAATAAATAAAATAATTCTATAGAAATGATTAAAAATTTCAGAGTTGTATAGTAAGATATAAAGAAATAATTAAAAGATAGAATAGTGGCGGCAAATCAAAAATATATTAAAAAGTTTAATTTGAAAACTTTTAGTTGTAAATGAATACATCCTCAAAAGACTACTATATATTTTAACTTTATTCTCTTTATTTTCTTTTATTATCCATGTCACGTAACAATACTTTTCTTTTCTTTTTTTTATAAAAAACATTACTTTTCTTATGTCATAAGGTTTTACACAAAATATTTTTATTTTAAAAGTTATATCAAATGTCAAACACGACTTCAATTTAATTAATTGTCGAATGATTATACGATCATATTGCTCTGCATCGAAAACCTTGACCGTGTAGATAACAATGAAGGTCTGAAACTTAAGGCGTCAAATTCCAGATTATGATGATGTTGGACCGGGCTAACATAAGCGTATGTTAATTCAGGCTTAAAGTTGTTATTTTTCTATTTTTCTTGCCAAAATATTTTTTCAAGTGTATTTATTATTTAATTGATATATAATTTTTAGATATGTGCGTATATTTTTTATTTTTCAAAAATCAATATCTTAAGACGCAATTAAGTAATTTTCACTGCCTAACAATGTTGATTTTGAGAATTGAAATATGGCCCATTTCTATGTAATTGAGTTACATATAAGTGGCTCCATATAACCCCTTAAATTTGAAGATATTGATACTTCAAAAGAAAAAAGAAATTTGGATCTATCTATTGTATTTAACACAATTTATTAGCTAAAAGACCTAATTTCATCTAAATTCAATATGTACATAGGCCGCATTTACTAATAAATAGGTACATTAATGTGTAAATTAGGAAAAATACTTAGATCCATTCACATATGTAAAGAAATATAGCAATACTTTGTATAGAATAATTTAATAGTGATATTTTAAATGGTTTAGATGTTGAAAATACTACTTAAAAATTGATATTTAGTATTAAATCACGTTGATTTTACATGTTTATAGATAAGACCCATATTCAGTTATATTAGACAATAAAAAGATTTTCAAGATAATATAAGTAGTGTTAAACATGATAGATGAAGTGAATTTTGTGTCAACATTCTAGATGTTAAAAACAAATGAGGTTATATAGAAGCATTCCTGACTAAAATATATATGTATATTTAAAATTATAAATTTGATATATGATTAAATATAAGAAACGAATTATTTTCATGAAAAAGTTAAAAAACTAAGAAACTAAAAAATACACATTTTAGCTGTCGGAATAACGTAGGATTACTAAGATTCCCTAAATATTTCATTCGATTCCGATTCTATTCTTGCTAGGCGCATGTGAAAAACAATGCGGCGGTATATCCTGGCTATTGCATTGAGCTTTTGCCGAGCCCTTAGATCTTGAGAAGGATGCGGCAAAAAAAAATCTGGAAGAACAAGTTCTCACAGGACATGTAGGGACTGTCACAGGGCCTGTGTGACAGTGCATTATCTTCAAACCACCAGCACTTTTTTTAAATAGGCATCTGATTGATGCACCCAAGTGCACTGAGTTTCGGTTAGGGGTGTTGACGGACCGGGTTGGACGGGTTAACGCCTAATCCTAATCTTAACTCATTTAAAATATCTCAACCTTAATCCGTTTATTAGCTCATTTAAAAAACTTCAACCATAACTCATTTATAACTCATTTAATAAACGGATTGGTGGGTTGTTAACGAGTTGTATAGCATATAACCTGAAAGCCTAAACTTTAGTAGATAATGATCTCGCAGGAGAGACGAGAGGATATTTTCAACTTAGGAGAAATGTAAATAGGACAGTAATGGAAAAATGGAATTAGGGCAGCAGTAGAAAAATGAAAATTAGGTAACTTGAGTAAGACTTAGAGAGGGAAAATAACCAAGAGGTTTATATATATATATAACTTTAATAAGTTAAGCGAGTTAAATGGTTTCAACGAATTAAACGGGTTGAACAGGTTATATGGGTTAAATGGGTTACTAAGCGGGTTAACGAGTTATAAAATCTCAATCCTAATCCATTTATTTAATTAAATGGTTAAAAGGGTTGGCGGATCATAACTCATTTATTCCAAAATCTCAACCCAAACCCATTTATAAATGGGTTGAACGAGCGGGTTGACAGGTTGACCATGACCATTAACACCTCTAGCTTCAGTAGGCTCCGCGAAAAAACTCATTTTTTTATTTGTTTAAATTTTTTTAATATAATTGTTGATCTAAGTGTATTTAATAAAAAAAATGAGCTTTTTAACTCAGATGCACCGATGCATAATGCACCCCGAGTGCACTAGATAACTTCCCTTTTAAATATTTGAATGTATTTGGCCGGATTCAGAAATTACAGCACTTCCCAACAAACATTTGAATATTTGAGTAAAAATGCTTCATGCGGAAGCGTTGGCGGCTTTAATTGATGCCAAACACACCCATATTTGTTTTGTGTAACGCATTCTAGAATGTTTATAAATTGGATGGAATAGAGATTGATGAAATTTACCATTTATAAAAAATAATTTTTATTCTTAAAAATAACTTAGGTTTCCTAATTTTTTACAACTTTCCTTAATTTTCATGTAATTTTTTTCATTCCTGTCTATTACAATATTTTTTCATCTCGCATTTACATCCCATCCTCATCTAATTAAAGTCTTGAACTCAGTCACAAATCATACTAAAATTTCTTCGGATATGGTGTCAAATCTTAGAATTTACTTTTAATTTGTACGTTTAATAGCAGGAGTAGTCACGAAATGTGAAAAAAGCTACGAAGAGTAAAAATAATATGAGATGATAGGGTTAAAGTGAAAATAATTAAATAGGATAATCGTATTAGAAAATTATTGGGTAAAAAATTGAAAGAACAGGTAAAAATGGATAAAGTAGGGTAGTAGGTATTTGAAATTTTAAATTTTTTTTGAAAAATATGCGAAAAGTATGCAATTAGTTTTTTAATTTAGGGCGTGTTTGATAATAAGAAAAACATGCCAATCTAAAACTTCTAACTTTTCATAACTACTCTATTTTTAATCATTTTTTCATATCTATATATCCAGTTATACTACTTTCTAATCATTTCTACATAATTATCCATAAAACTAATCTATTTATTTTAACTTTATTCTTTTTACTCTTCATCATTACCCTTATCATATCATATCATTCTCTTTAAATTCAAAATATTTTTATATCAAAAGGTTTTTATCTAAAAATTTTATCACTTTATAAATACAGTCTTAGTTGATTTTCTTAAGGGTTTTTGTATCAGTTCCTATATAATTTACCAAAAATTATAGATGTGCCATGAGTTTTCAAAAATTGTATTCATACACACACAGTTTTGCAGTCTTTACTTAGATAAGTACACATATCGAATTTTATATTTTTACATATTTTTTGAATTTTGAAAACCAAAAAATTATGAGGGTATTTTATATTTTATAAAAATTTTAAAACTTTTAAGTGTGTTTTAGAAGTAATAAAATTTTTTGTCAAAATTTTTTTGTATAAAAAATTCTTAAAATGAGAGTAAATGACGTAATATGATTGAGGTAATGATAATAAATAAAAAAATAAAGTTAAAATAGATAAGTTAGTTGTATGAATAGTCATTTCAATGATTGAAAAGTAAAATAATTATATAGAAAGATGTAAAGAACGATTAAAATATGATGAAAAGTTTTAATTTGAAACATTTTTAGTGTGAGCAAATGTATCCGTGTTTCTGTTGATCATATGCTTGCTTTAAGAATGATTAATTTGATTTTGATGATTAACAAATAATTAAAATATCATTAAAAAGGTTCTAATAAATTTGTCTAAGTGTTCTCAGATAATTTGTCTCTAATTATGTGTATGAAAATGAAAATATGAAATAATTTAAGTTTCAAGAGCTCAAGTTCATGAATTGCAAGTCCAGCAAAGTGAAGTCTCACAGCCAAGTCGACTTCACTTGCGAATTGGGTGAAGTTCCAGACCCAAGTTGACTTCGCCTGCGACTTCGAACAGACAGCAAAGTGAAGCCTTAACCCAAGTCGACTTCACTTGCGACTTGGGTGAAGTCTCAACCCAAGTCGACTTCGCCTGCAACTTCGAAGGTAAATTTCTGGACAGCAAGTTTTAATAAGACAAAGTCGCATCACAAGTCTACTTCACCCATCTGAAGTCGACTCCACTCATCCGAAGTCGACTCCACTTGCGACTTCAAGTCGTAATGGTTGAAAATCCGAACGTTGGAGCTCTAGATGCACGTGAACCTCTACTCCAAACGGCTAGATCATTTTTCCTCTATATATACCATTGATGTATGAACATGAAGGAGAGAGAGAAGGAGGAAAGAAAGAGAAAAACACAAGTTGGGCTTTCATCTTCTAATATTCAAGTGTGTTGAAGTTATTTGAACAACTATTGAAGCTTCAAGTGCTACAACTTCCAAGTGTGCTTCCAAGATTATCATCTCCACATGACAAGGAGCTTCCAGAGCTTATCGAATACACGTTGTAAAGTGTAATTTCTCTTTTGTCTATTTTGTTTTGTATTGTTGTTTTGAATCGATGTTGGAGACCGAATTCAAGAAGAAGCAAAACAGGAGATTGGTTTGAGTTTATCTCACTAACGGGTTTTGCTTGATTGGTTTGAGTTTGTCTCACCAATAGATTAGACTTGGTTGGTTAGAGTTGGTCTCACCAATAAGTGATTATTGTATATGCCCCCTAGAGCTAGAATCTAGAAGAGAGAGTGGGTGCTCTAGATTATATTGAATATACAATAGTGGAACCCAAGACACAACGGGTGTGTGCTTGGAAGAGTGGAATAGGGAAGGTTGCCCAAACCACTATATATTGTTGTCTCTTGTGTGGATTGATTGTTTATATTTTTATATTCCATTTGCACCCTCTCATTCTATCTCATATCTCGTTTCATCAAGGGGATTGAAATTATAAGGGGTTAGGTTTTAATTTACCAAATAATTTTTCAAGAACCCAATTCACCCCTCCCCTCTTGGGTTTTGCCAAAAACTCGGGACCAACAGTTTCAACTTTATTTTTTTACTCTCATCATTATCTCTATCATATTACAATACTTCCCTTGTTTCAAAGAACTTCACATATTTCTCAAAAAAGCTTCACACAGAAATTTTTTTATTTAAAGAATATTTGAAAGGTGATAAAAAATTTTGGATGAAAGTTTTTTGTGTAGAAATTTTTAAAATGCGAAAAAAATGTAATATGATAAGAGTAATGATGAGAAATAAAAGAAATAAAGTTAAAATAGATAGAATAATTACATTAGTACTTATATAAAATTGATCAAAAAGTAGGATAATTGTATAAAAATATATAAAGAAATAATTTAAAATTAGGAAATTTTTGATAGTTGAAAATTTTAGATTAAAAAATTTTAGGTGTAAACAAAGTATTTTGAGAGTGATAAAATTTTTGGATAAAAAGTTCTCCTGTAAATGTTTGTTTCAAATGTGATAAAAAAATTAAAAAAATGGTTTGATATGATACGGGGAATGATGAGGAACAAAAATAATAAAATTAAAACAGATAGGTTACTTATATGCGTAGTTATGTAGAAATAATTGAAAAAGAGTAATTATATATAAAATTTTAAAAAAATAAAAAAAGCAATTATGAAAAGCATAAAGCTTTAAAGTAGAAAATTTTAGTGCGAAAAATTTTATTTGTAGCCAAATACTCCCGAAAAGTTTTTGAAATAGAAAAAATGATGTGATGTAATGTGACATGTGTAATGGTAAGAAGTAAAGGAGAAGTTAAAATGAAAAGGTTAGTTGAGTGAGTAGTTGTGTAAAAATGATTGAAAAGAAATAAGTTGAAAA
Source organism: Annona cherimola (assembly GCA_030490835.1). Lineage (NCBI taxonomy): Eukaryota > Viridiplantae > Streptophyta > Magnoliopsida > Magnoliales > Annonaceae > Annona > Annona cherimola. Next base: position 81,333,316 of record CM059975.1, on the reverse strand, counting down.
AATGAGTAGTTGTGGAGAGTAAAAAATTGTAGATTGAAAATTTTTAAGACATGTTTATTTAATACAATTTTTTAAACCAAAATGCTTTCATTTAAAATTTTTCACCTTATATAATTATCATATTTTTTAATTATTTTTTACATCATTTTATACAACTATCCTACCTTTTAATTATTTCTACAAAACTACACATATAACCAACATATGTATTTTAATTTTATTATCTTTATTCATCGTTATTGCCTTTATTATGTTATATTATTTTTTTCAAATTAAAAAAATTTTATATCAAAAAATTTTCATTTTAAAATTTTATCACTGCCCAAGATTAACCTTTGAAAATTTTTTGCGGTAAAAACATGCCTGAAGTTTTTAAAATCTTACAAAATACGCGGAAGTGGTAGCGGTGCTGGTGGGCCGCCACCGGAACGGATAATGCAATAATGCTACCTGACAGCGGCAGAAAAGACACTGCGCTGACTGAAGGCAGACAACGTACGATGACTTGGGTGGACTCTTCCTGCAACCTAGCATTGATAAATGATTGGCAAACAAATCATTTTTCAAACTTTCAGCGGATAAATTCTTTTTCCCATTTTTCATTATTTTCAAAATAATCGTATTCAATGGTGTAATGCCTTTCCATCTTGGCCCCACTTCGATAATTAAGGGTACGTTTATTAATTTGAATTTTATGGAGATTGTGGGATGTAGCAGAGAGTAGGTAATGAAATATTTTGAAATTTGTATGATTGAAATGAAATGACAAGTAGAATAAATACGTTTGTTGGAGGGTAGTTGAGAGAAAAAATGATTAGAGTATAAGAGTAAGAGTATGTTTGGGAAAGTATAAAACTTTCGATAAACATTTTTTTATGTAAAAGTTGTTAAATTAGTAGAAAATGATATGATATTGTAGGGAAAATAATGAGGAGTAAAAAGAATAAATTTAAAATAAATAGGTTAGTTGTATTAGTAGTTGTGTAAAAATGATTGAAATGTAGAATTGTTGTATAGAAAGATGTGTAAAAAATAATTAAAAAAAGAATAGTTACGAAGTGTAAAAAGTTTTAGATTAAAAAGTTTTAAGTTGACAACTTTTACAAATTGCCAAACACACCGTAAAAGTGACAAAATATAGTTATTAGTTGATTACCGTGCTCCCATTTATCCATGTCCCACCCCATGGAGTCAAGTTATAGAACGTTCCCTAAATCAACATTGAATTAGTTATCCATTCATTGCATTTGAATTATTTATTAAGCAATTTTTGCAAGCATAAAAAATAATTTTCCTACTTATCGATATAATTACCTTACATTATAATATTTTAATTTTTTCATGCAATTATTCTATTTATTTCAACTTTATTTTTTTTTACTCAGAATCATTATTTTTATTATATCATATTACTCTTTCTATTTGCCAAAATTTTGTTATTTGTGTTTGGGAAGTACTAAAATTTTTGATAAAAATTTTTTAGTGTAAAAGTTTTTGAATTGGTAGAAAATGATGTGATAAGATAGAAATAATGATAAAGAATACAGAGAATAAATTAAAAATAAAAGGTTAGTGATATATATTAGTTGTGTAGAAATGAACAAAAATTATGGTAATTTTATGAAAAATTTAAAAATAGAGTAGTCATAAAGATCGAAATGTTTTACCAATGCTGTCAGAGGCGCAAAGGGGCGCAGGGCAGCGGCGGAGCTTCGAATCGCGCTCCGGGCGGAAAAAATGGGTGGGAGCGAAACAAGGTGGTCTCCCGAATGGATGGTGTGTGGGAGCAGGTGGTCTCTCAAGTGGTTGTTGGAAGCTGTGTCTTCCTCATTCTTTCGTGGAGCTGTGTCTCCAGATTTCTTTGGGAATATGTGTCCCTTATATTTGTAAGAATGTCTCAGATCTTCAAGTATAATATGTGTTGAGATACATGTAATTGTACCAATCAAAAAAAAAAAGATTGAAATGTTTTAGTTGAATTTTTTTTTTATCAAACACCCTTTCCAAAATGCCAAACACTTATTAATTAAAAAATTAGTGTGTTTCACAATGGAAACATATATGCAATTACCGCATTTTATGCCCATTTCTTTTTGTCTTTTTTTTTTTGAGTGAATATTTCTTTGTGTCTTTATGTATAATTATCTTATCTATTTAGGTAATTTGCATATATGCTCCCATAATTTGACTGAAATGGCAGATATACCTATATAGTTTCACAAATTGCATAGTACCTCCATATAGTTTTGCCAAAATTATATATAACCCCCACGTGACCTCTTTTCCTTTAACAACTGTTAAAATGTGTGTTACAAAATTAGATAATCACAGAAATAAATAAAAAAATGAACAAATAACAATTTTGATTTAACTATCAAAGAATACTGGAAAGTAGGGGTGACACCAAAATATTTATGTATTATCGATACCATTGGAGCACTGTCCATAATTATTTACCTCAATTCTTTTATTGACATGGATATAATGGTGTGCATAATGATGATATGTGGCCTTACTCTAAAGTTGAAATCAAAATCCATTTAACTCAATGCATTTAAAATTACTTATGTAAGTAATAAATTACTCATTTATGGTCATGCTTGCTCACTGTTAGGGGCTTGGATGCGTTAGAGCATAATCCTAATACTAACTCATTTAAAATATACCAATCCAAATATATTTATTAACCCATCTAAAAAATCTTAACCCAACTCATTTAATAAATGGATTGGTGGGTTGTTAACGGGTTATATAGAAAATGACTTGAAGGCCTAAACTCTAACCGAAGATAATCTCGCAGAGAGAGATGAGAGGGTATTTTCGATGCAAAGGAAATAAAAATAAGACAATAATGAAAAAATGAAATTAGGGTAGTAGTTAAAAATAAAAATTAGGTAGTGGGGGAGGAACATTTAGTGGGAAAAATAACCAAAAAGGTTTATATTTATATATATAACTTTAATGAGTTAAATGGGTGAAATATATTACTGAATTGGTTGAAGGGTTATAAAATCTCAACCCTAATCCATTATTTAATTAAATGATTGAATTGGTTGATGAATCATAACTCATTTATTCAAAAATTTCAACCAAAATCCATTTATAAATAGGTTGAACGAGCTAGTTAATGGGTTGATCATAACTATAACACCATTATTCATTATTGGCTAGTCATGAGTTTAATTCTCCCCTCCCCCATTTAGGGGATGTAAGAGTTTTGATGTTTCCGTTATGTGGCAGTGGTATTTTTGTGTGAGGTGTTATTGAAAATTTCTCTTCATTATGTGAAGGTTATGAATATGCTCGAATGCAATATGAGTTGTCTTGGTGTATATAAATACCTGTAAAAATTACTTATACAAGTAATAAATTAAGTTTCATCTAAATCAAATACCTAAAGGTTTGGTATGCTAAAAAACAGCCATTGTGGTGGCTAAAAAATAGCCATTGTGGTGGTGCGGGATCAAATCTCCCTGGTTACGGGTTTTCACCTCGTCATGTGGCTCGGCTTTGGGAATTTTATCTCTCTTGATTATAGGTGGAGTTGTCTCTAAGTAAAAATTTGAGAAGCTTGGTATCACTTTCATGTATGAATGAGATTAATTTATAATTTTAAATTTCATGGTGTACATTACTAATAAAAAAGAGATACCCAAGAGTCTTATCTTATATTAGTATGAAATCGATTCAATAAAATTGTTTGATTTATATATGGATTATGGACCTGGTCAGAAATTGTATTTCAAAATTTTCAAATAAAACTTTTATATTAGTTGTATTTAATTCATAAAATAAGTTCCACCATTTTTTGAAATGTGTATATATCTTTTGGAATTTCAAACATAGAATTAAATGACTGGAACTTCCATGTCTGAAATTTCAAGAAAGTATATATACATTCTAAAAATAGCAAAATTTGATTTATGAAATATAAACACTTAAGATGATAGTTTTTATTAAAAAATAAAAAAATTTCCATTTTGGAACGGTTAGAAATGACATAATTTCTGATCCATTAGAAACGATTAGCGGGCAATTTTATTATTTTAATTTTTCGTAATCTAAGCCTTCTATTTTTATAAACAACACTTACTTTATCAAGTTATGAAAAATGAAAACTCATTCGTGAAAAGTGAGCATCTTTTGAGACTAATTTTAAATTACCTAAAATGCCACAGATTTTAAAAAATTAAAAATAAATATCTAAAATACTCGAAAAATGGTAAAAATTTATACACATGTTAAATACACTTAGATTAATAGTTTTATAAAAAAACAATTGAAAACAAAATAAAAAAATAAGTGTATGCAGCCCGGGAGCATGCAGCTACATGCTTTCGGGCGCAAGCAATCGGGGTCCATTTAGTGTTGTCTGCGTAAGCAATTTTTGGAGAAGCCAGATTTTGTAGCTTCCACCTACGCGTTTTTAAGTTCAAAATTTCCCTAAAATAGCAAAAAGCGCCAAACTAATGCACCATCACGCCAAACACCAAATTCAAAATCTCATGTCGTGGGCTAATGCGGGCATAGCTTAGCTAGTCAAGTCCTTTGCCATCAAGTTCGATGTTGATGTGGGGAGCTTTGTAGAATAATGTTTTCTGTAGTTATATTACTAGATTTATAGCCTTTAAAAAAAATTGGAAAAATATGTACTTAGAAATATTTGAGTTATAATAATGAAATAAAAAATATTGTATTGTGGAGGTGGCAATGTGAGCGAAAGGGACTGTACATCTAATTCCACATCTCGTCGCATTCATGAATAAATATACTGATTCAGGATACCATATAGATTATGAATTATTTTATTATATCGATTTTATATATTTGCAGACAGGGCCTACACACGGTAATATCAGACAAGTGAATAAGTTTCCAAGATACTACATTAAATATAATAGACAACCATCAAAATATTCAAAATAGAATAGGTTATATAGAAAAGAGGTTTCATGAAAGCATTCTTGATACATTATTATGATAAGCTATTTGCATCAACTTGGACTAAAAGTAAAGTATTTGCATCCATATTAATAAATATATATTATATAAGAATCTAATCGATATATTTATTCAATGGGTATTACAATTTTTAAATAATTTTTATATTTTATTACAATTTAAGAAAATTAAATTTTAGTACTGTTTGAACCGAATGTTATAAAAAATAAAAAGACATCAATTTGTTTATGCATAATGATTATGCGGCAACCATAAATTTCACCATTTATGGACGACTAAAAATATTTTTAAATTTTTATACTTACGCGGATCTCCCTTAATTTTATTCTTATGTACAATTTGACAATTTAATTGATATTTTAGTTTAGAATCAAAGCAGGGTGCAAATACAGGCACAAAGTGTAGATTCATACCTTCTCGTTGATTTTCAAAAATCCAAAAAAAAGCAAAAAAATTGTAAATTTCCCATGAAAAAGCTTACACATATACTAAAAAAAGGAGCATGATTATATATACCATAATGTATTTTGAGTTAAAATTAAATTTTCATTTATTTTACTTTATTTTTAAATTTTTAGTTAATTTTTTCCATAAACATGTTCTCCTAATTATTTTTAATCCATATACCAACTGTTGCCCTCTTACAATACTTCTACATATTTATTTTGTATTTTAAAAACCCATTAATTTAAGGAGCAGTTAAGTCATTTCTCATCTCTTAAAAATTTGATTTTTAAAATTTAAAAATAAATATGTAAGTATTGTAAAATAACAAAACTTAGTATATAAATTAAATATATTTAGGAAAACTTGTTTACGAAGAAAAATAAAAAATATATATAATTAATTGAAAAGATAAACGAATGTCGTATTTTAGCTCTAAATACATGATGTATATAATTGAGCTCCTTAAAAAAATTAATAATAGGTAGTCGTATAAGATCAGCACTCTTGCTTGTTTTTTTTTTTTTTTTTTTTTTTTTTTTTTTTTCCTAATTGGTGATTTACGATGTCACATTTAGATATTATGGTAAAGCTCTTTCATATGGAGACACTAAACTCTAGGTGGAAATCCATACTCCCACGCAGGGAAGACGAGTCGAAACCGCGCTGGCAGCCTGGCACTGCTAACGTCCTAAGCGCGGACCAACTGGGACGAGACCTAGTTGGCAGCACTCTTGCTTGTTATATCCAAACGTTTTCTGGAAATGGGCACAGCATTAATTGTCACCGACAAAGAATGAACGCTGTCCCAAAGAAAGAAAAATTGTAATTTGCAGCACTTACTGCCGCATGAGGCTCTAAATCGAAGGGATTTTTGGGCTTTTTTTAGTGTGCAACTTAGGTCGGCTTGGTTTGGATAGTGGTCTATTCTATCCGTACCCTATTTGTAAAAGGCCTATCCTATTCTACCTATTTGTCGGTTCGGTTCTTAATATACCCTACCCTATCTATTACCCATAGAGTCCGTTCTAATTTCAGTTCCTTTAATATTCAAATACAATACTTTTTAAAAAAATTCTATGTTATTTTAAATAATGTAAAAGAATACTTATTTATGTTTTAAAATCATAAGTATATATATTATCATTTATATTATTATATAAAAATATGAAGTATAGACTATTGTGATCCAATCATTAAAACTATTAATATATTATAATTATAGGTCACAAGAGTATTTAAAAGAGTTTTTCGGAAATCAATGATGTATATATAAATAAATTTATACTTTACAAGGTACAAAATTCATTTAAATTTTAATTTGTTAAAATATATGTGCACACGAGATGTCAAAGATAAAACATAATACATACTATATAATACATATATATATAATTATGCATCTAATTAATTATCTATATGAGTATCTATGCGGGTGGGTTCTGAGTACCCAACGTATCTACCCTAATCGTACCTTATTTAAGGAGTATTTAATAATTTATACCCTACCCATACCCATGGGTAATATTTTCTACCATACCCTACCCAAATTAGGGTCGGGTCGGCGGATACCCATGGGTGCCCTACCACAAGTTGCACCCCTGCTTCGCTTCCACCTAACTCCCTTAATTTTGGATAATTTGTATATATACTCACATAGTTTGACGCTAATTGCAGATAAATCCATAGAGTTTTACGAATTGCAGATTACCCCCGCATAGTTTCATCAAAATTGCATATTACCCCCACATCGTTACTTGTCATTAATATCTGACGAAAATGATCTCATTGGTATACATAGTTTCATGCGGGTAATATACAATTTTGGTGAAACTATGTGCGGGTAATATGCAATTTGTGAAACTACGGATGAGGACATTTTCATCATTTTTCAAAATATAACGTCAGATATTAATGACAGGTAACGACACGGGGGTAATACGCAATTTTGGTGAAACTATATGGGTGTAATATACAATTCGTGAAACTATGTGGGTATATAAACAATTAGCATCAAAACTGTATGGGTATATATGCAAATTACCATTTAAAAATTTTAATTTTTAATAGAAAAGTTAATTTATTTATTGTATTTGACATTATTTGTTTATCTTTGAGATTAATTTCATTTCGATCAAGTATGTTTATGCGTCAAATATAAATTCATATGTAAATTATGAGAACGTTTAGATTCATTCACGCATATATTAGAATGTAATAATATTTTATAAAATCACTTATCCACGTAAAAATGATATTTTGAATGGTTTAAATGTTGAAAATATAACTTTAAAATTGAATATTTAGCATTAAACCATTTTATTATGTAATTTTCATTGGAACCATGCACAATGATATTAAACAAATAAAAGAATTTTTTGAATACTATAATTAATGCTAAACACAATAGATGGAGTAAATTTTCCACCAAATCATTAAGATTTTAAATATGGTTGGGATTACATAGAAAAAATTGGTTTCATAACAGCATATTGTTTTTTTATTAGTATATATTTAAACCATTTCAATATCTTTATAAAAGGGAGATAACAAACTCTACGTATCAATCAACTTGCCCTCTAAGCCTGATAGTAATTTACCCTAGACCTTCAACGTGCAGGTCAATTGTCAAAGGTATTTTTAAAAGAAGTGTTATCTTGTTATCCTCAGCTGGCTGGCTGGCTGGCTTGCTTACGCCACATCAAAAAATCTATTAATTTTTTTTTTACTTTTTCATAAACTCGTTAATCTAGACATATTTATATAACTAAGTTTTATCGTTTTTTGGAAATATTTATATCTTTTTAGATTTTTAAACACGGTTATTTTAGTCATTTTAATCATTAAAAATGACTAAAATACCCTTATCTTTAAAAATGTAATAAAGTATATACATATATCTGAAAATGGTACTACTTGATTTATACATTAAATACATCTAGATTGATAAGTTTATAAAAAAAAGTTAAAGAATTAAGAAATAATTTTATTAATATGGACTAAGTCATTACCTAGCTTGCGTTAATAAGATTATACCTCATTTTGAAAAATAATTAAATTCAGAAGTCCGGGCATGCAAAATAAGCCCCGCGTAGTTATGAATTAGCCAACCATCAAAAAAATTATGAATTAGCCCATACATCGGATGTTTATGTAATAATTAAATTCTCTTACTTTTAGCGTGTTGAAAAATATGGCCTGTTAAATGACTCAACCGGAAAAGGTTAACGACTAGGATTTGAAATGCGAAAAAAAATGAAATATAAGGAGTACTAGTTTCAAAAATAAACCATATAGCTTTGCCTAATTGCAAAGTAGATCTATGCTGTGTGCCTGTATTCGCAAAAGGGTTCTTTTCGTTTCAAACTGTTACAAAATGAGAATGGGCTTAATGGAGGCGTTGTGTCTGCAGCCAGTAACCCTTAGGATGACATTGCTTTAAGAAAAAACAACAATTGGATTCAAGACAAAGGGATTTGTTAGTTGGTGAGAGATTTAGGGTAAGTTAATTTTTTAATAAAATTTTTTCCAACTAAAATTTTTCATTAAACTTTTTTCTCTATGACTCATTTACTTTTAAATTGTTTCTTCACATCTCTTCATACTGAAATCGTAGTTTTCAATCAATTTCCTACAACTTTTCATATAACTACTTATCTATTTTAATTTTATTATCTTTATTTTTTATTATTACTCCTATTTTATTATATTACTTTTCTCAATTTAAAAACCTTTCTAACAGAAAACTCTTATTTCAAAAGTCATATTAAATATCAAATGCATCCTTATTTTATAAAACTAAGGGTTGAGTTCAAATATATCAACCATTTTTACTTCTAATTCCAACTACATCTACAAAGTTTGAAAACGTTTATCCATAACCACTAAGTATGCTATCAATTCTAAGAATATTCAATCAGTCATAAAAACATTAACTATGATTGAAAATTACTAAATTACCCCTTAAGTCCAGTTTTCATCTCCTTCAAAGTTACTAGATGGCTGAATTTTTTAAATATAGCTATCCGATAACAACTTTGAACAATACAAAATTTAAATCTTAGGGATATTTTGGTCATTTCTAATCATAGTTAACAAATTTTGTAACAGATTTGGTATGCATGGAATTGATAGCATACTCAATGAGGACGAATGAAACTTTTAAAACTTTAGTTATGATTAGAATTAAAGATAATACTAGTGAGTAGATTTGGAATCGACTCTAAAACTAATAAAACTCTTACTTTCTAGGTTTTGAGTGTTGATGTCATAAACATAATACCAAATGCTTGAAAGTAAAAAACAAATTGTGTTGAAGAATTATTTTAGGCTATTCGCAAAATACACTCTATAACATTTTAAACTATGAATAGTTGATTTATTTTTGGTGTTTATAAAAGTCTGTTTGGCAATATAATCCCTTAATTTTTAATATTTTGATCCTTAATAAAAAATTCAATTAATTTATTATGTATAATATCTTTTGTTTATCTAGGAGATCAAGTTTATCCTGATTAAGTATGTTTATTGGCCACATTTGTTAAAAAATTATATTCATGCGTAAATAATGAAAAACGCTTAAATTCATTCACACGTGTATTAAAATATAATAATACTTTGTATAATCATTTATCTACATAATAGTGATATTTTAGATAGTTTAAATGTTGAAAAAGCTACTTTAAGATTGATATTTTAACATTAAAATATTTTATTACATTAATTTTACATATTTATAGATGAGGCTTATATATAATGAAACTAAAAAAAATAAAAGAGTTTTCAAAATACTATAAGTAGTGTTAAATACAATGGATAAAGTTGATTTTTTTTATTAACTATCAAGATTTTAAATACGGAGTAAATTATACAGAATAGGAGTTTCATAGAAATGAGACTGTTTACAAAATACACACTTTGGTAAAAGAAAAAACTCCGTGGAGAGTGTAAAACTTATCAATCTTGAGTCCTAAAATGTAAAACCTGTCACATCATGCTTTCACATCGAGCAACTGCATGCAAATTGTAGGCCTCACATGTGTTTGAGTTTTGCAGGTTGCATGCTTGCACAAAAGGAAATTGCATGCAAACCAAGAATTGTTGGGCAATATTAATACTGACAGAAATGCATGGTTGACAGTTTTTACCGTAAAAAATTTGTCACCCAAGTTTTACAATTTACCAAACACACCCGAAATTTTAAAAGGAAGCTTAAACATTGTGATATATCGCAAGGTAGCCTCATACAACATATATTTTATGAATTTTTTATAAATATATTTTCTTTTTTAGGAAAATAAATATATTTTCTTATGTATATTTAACTCATACCAACTTTCACTATTTTATAATATATTTATACATTTATCATTTATTTTGAAAACCATCAATTTTAGGGTTGTTTTAGTCAATTTCACCCTTTAAAACCGTACTTTTAAAAATAAAAATAAAAATGTAAAAATATTATAAAATAATAAAACTTGATATATAAGTTAACATGAAAATACACATAAGAAAACACATTTATGAAAAACCAAAAAATTTAAAATATAAATTGTATGGGTGAATGAATGTAGTGTCGAATGTCGTCAACATCCTTATACATCATAATGTATTTTAGGTTGAAATATAATTTTCGTTATTTTTATATTTAATTATATTTTTAAAATTTCTTCATAAACATGTTTTTTTAAGTATATTTAACCTATATACCAAATTTTCCATTTTAGAATACTTTTACATATTTATTTTTTATTTTTAAAATATCAATCTTAGGGGCACTTAAGTCTTTTTACCATCTTAAGAAACTTGATTTTTATAAATCAAAATAAAGATGTAAAAGTATTATAAAATGACAAAACTTGGTACATAGTTTGAATATACTTAGAAAAGCAAGTTTACTAAGAAAAATAAAAAATATTACTAATTGTAAAAATAAATGAATATTATATTTTAGCTTAAAATACATCATAATGTATATAATCGGATTCCATTTTTAAGATGATGTGAAATTGGTGTCTAATTTTTTTTTGGGGGGGGGGGGGTTATATTCGTAGAAAACAAATTTAGAATATAATGTGATATACTAAGAGTAGTCATTGAGTAAAGAAGATGAAAAAAAATAAATAAAATAGTTGTGTAAAAAAATGCAAAAAATGATGAGAATACAAATATAATAATAAAAAGCCGAGTACTTAAGTAAAGATGTCAAATCATATCAACAGATATATCATTGTAAGAGATGTATGCGATAAAGTGAAAAACTTTTTCTTTCACTAAATGCCAAATACGCTTATAGATTTATGAAATGAAGGAGCTTAACTGAGAGTGATAATTGGGTTTAACATGCAAAGATGGAAAATTTGAGAGTTCAATTTCTTTGTAAATTTTTACAAATTAAATCTCGTAAATTGTAAAAAATCCTATAGATTTTACATTTTAATATCCAATCGCCTTATATCGTCTCAGGCTTCTTCGATTCACAAAACAAAATCGATTTTTCAATATTTTAAACATAGAGTCTAATTCAAACACCAAAATGATATGCCAACCGGGCAGTGCCCATCAATTCTCGAATGGTGGAGGTGAGATCTCCTTCTGTATTAGGATGGGAACGTCCCCATGTTAATTGATAGGGGCATGTTGTTTGTCTCCTCCTTGAAGAAAAAGGAAATTCGTAAGAACGTCAAATTAAAAAATTGTAAGTATGTCTTAGTACTGAACTTTTCATTTTAATAGAAATGAGATAAATGTAAATATATACTAATAAAAAATACCTAAATAATACGGCTTGTTCATAATTTCGTGAAGTTTATAGGATAGAGCTATTTTGAAGAAATGGTCAGCGTGTTGAAAAAGGAAACTTTGTAATTTTGCTGCACTGCATTCAAATTAGCGCGCTCAATTGACGAGAATTAGCAGCGATTAACGTAATCCTTAAAAAACAACATTCTTTTATTTTTACAATTAATTATATTTTTTGATTTTTCTTTATAAATATGTTTTCCTAACCTATATGCCAACTTTTGCCATTTTATAATACTATTACATATTTATTTTTGATTTTTAACATTAAGTCTTTTAAAGGGCTAAAAATGACTTAAATATCCCTAAATTGATTATTCTTTAAAAATAAAAAGTAAATAAGTAAAAATATGGTAAAATGGCAATACTTAGTATATAAAATACACTTAGGAAAATATATTTATGAAGAAAAATTGAATAAAAATAAAAATAAAATAAAATAAACAAATGTTGTGTTTTAATTAAAAATACATCATGATATATATAATCATGGTCCATATAAAAAAAACATATGGCTAATTCATAATTTATTCAAGTTTTCAGGATAGCATTATTTTGAAAAAATGGCCAGAGTGATGGAAAAGGGAAACTTTTTAATTTTTCTGCACCGCATTCAAATTATCGCGCTAAGTTGACGAGAATTGGCAGAGATTAACGTAATCCTTAAATAACAAATGTTAGGTTAGTCGTTGGTAAGGCATCGGTCAATTCGCCGAGACTGGTGTAGAAAATCGCGGAACTTATGTCTTCCGTCGAACGGCATTCAATTGGTGGGCCCCGCATGATCAAAGTATCACGCGATCTTGCCGGTCAGACGCTTGAAAGCAAGTCAATTCCTCTTAAAGCAAAAAGCGCCTGTTTGATCCTGGCCGCGCTTGCAGATAGGGGCTGGAGCCTAATCATAACTCATTTGAAGTATTTTAATTTCAATCCGTATAATAATTTATTTTAAAATTTTCAATTTTAATTCATTTACAACTTATTTAATAAATGACTTAGCGGTTTGTTGAGGGGTTATATGTTGATGGGTTATATAACAGATGATATGAAAGTCTTTACTTGGTAGACAATGAGCTAGTAAAGAGAGCCAAAAAGGTGTTTTTGACATGTGGAAAAATGAAAATAAGACCACAATGAAAAAATAGAATAATGGAAGTAAGTAGCGAAAAAATGAAAATTAAGTGGCCTGAGGAAATCTTAGTAGGGAGAATAATCAATGGGTTTATATAGGGCTCCGGTTCTATGTAACTAGTTGCATAGATGTGAAGCCGTGTAACTCTTTCAAAATTAAGATTTTGATCCTTGATAGAACATATACTCTATTTATTGTATTTAACATCATTCGTTTATCTAAGAGACCAAGTTTTAGTCTAATCAAGTATGTTTATGAGTTACATTTATTGAAAAATATATATTCGTGTGTAAATTATGAAAAACACTTAAATCCATTTACAAATCTATTAGTATGTAATAATATTTTATAAAATCATTTATCCATGTAGAAATGATATTTTAGATGGTTTATATGTTGAAAATATAACTTTGAAATTGATATTTAATATTAATTATTTTATTAAATATTATCAAAAGACCATGTAAAGGTATGAATTTGAAAGAAAAATAACACTCTAATGAAAATGAGATATTTCAATTGCAGAGGATAAGGACATCTCAAAAATTCAAACTTCAGATTCAAGAAAAGTGAAAGATATGAATCTTAGAGTGACAGTGATACCCTCCTAGCAGTTTTGAATTTGATGATGAAACAGTTCAAACTGCAAAGCATACGAATATTTCTTTTATCGCAAATCACTCTGATGACGATTGTGGATTAGAGATAAGTTTTATTGATACAAATGAACTTCAAATGACATATGAAGAACTGTTTTATGAATTCACTATTATATTGATTTTCTCCATTAAGCTCATTTTGTTTGAGGTTGACATCATTCCCTATTTCATTCTTCTTTGTTTCCATATCCTATTCTTCTCTGCTCATAAAAATGGACAATTTACTTTTGAATTTGATTTTTCATTACTTCTATCGGTTATTGAATTGTAAATGTCATACATTTAATATTTATTCATATGTATCTTTCATTATAACTAAAACACATCAATTTTCCAACCAAAATTCTAGTTAAATTACTTAACCTTTCCCAACCCCACTACCCTATTCTCACCTAGCCAAAAGCTTAACCATCATCGCTAGTCAAAATTTTAGGTAAAAACCAACTAGTTAAAATCACAATGAAACCAAATTTAAATCTATTTTGCCAAAACCTTGTCTTTCTTGAAAACTGGTTTCTCAAAACCCAACATATAACCTAAACTGCTCTTACTAAATCTGATTTTAAAATAACTTAGCAAGAGAAGGGGAAAAGGAAAGTAGATGATATATTTTATGAGAAATCTCTTCTAAAGATTAGAATGATTTTAGGTATTGTTATCGCGGAAAGAATAAATATAAAGATCCAAATGTGCATCTCCTCCATCCAAAACTTTTTGATAAAAACAATTCGCATCAAAGGTTCAACTTCAACACGTTCAAGAGTAAAAAGAATGATAAAGAGAAAGAATGACAACCGTACATTCAAGAGAAAATGTACAGGATATAATGTCAAATCAAGATAGTTTCCAGGAAAAGCTTTCCTATATTTAACTTGAGAAAATGAATGATGATACAAATATGTTAAAGAATATAAATTTGTTGCTGAAGGACATGTTGAAGAAGGACTAAATGAATCAACTGTTATAGCATAATTGAAGAATTTTACTCAAAAGAAGAGACACAAACAAGCTAATAGCAGAAACTGGACTTCAACATTCAAATAGTAGAGGACTTCAGGTAATATAAGGCCTCATGGTAAAGAAGGTGGATCTCAAGGTAAAATATGGAAAAATTTGATAAGGAAGATAAAAAACTATCTTCGAGCCTTAACATAAACCTTTATACTTCAAATCTTCCACTAAATCATTTTCTAACCTTTTATCACAACACATACAATGGACTTGACTACTTTGAATAAGTTTCTAGCTGGTTTTTTTTTCTTTATTTCATTTTCATCTTGATTTTTCAAGAAAGGATATCATAGGGTGCAAATTCGATCAAATATCTCATCGTCGTAATGTTTCTTCAAAAAGAAATGATCTCTACATTCCAAATTATCTTCTTCATACTCTTCACATTCTTTCAATTTCCCTATTTCAAAACCTCAAATACACTGTTCAAATGAACAAAAGAACTATCTTTGTGCAAAAAAATTCTATTTAAAAGTTTATTTTAGTTCAATCTTTAAAGAGGAAATCAAAGAAGTCATTTCAAAGAAAGTTTTTACTCTAACCGAGAAGGCTCAAAGTACCATTGAATACCAAGTGTGACATAGTTTGTAAAGAAGAAGAGAATTAAGGGGTCACATCTTCTCAAAAGATGAATAATTAAAATATTCCATCTAAATGAGATATATTAAGAAGACTTTTTAAAATTTTCTAAGTTCTTACAAGCCCATTTCAATTTCTCAAAATATTTCCTCATCACTTATTAATGTTTGTTTGATTTTATTAAACTCCTATATCAATGCAATTTGGATACACTAACGTTGTACTTTGTGGTTTATTACTGATTTTTTATGATTTATCTTCAACATTGTTTTGCTAATAACAAAAAGAGGAAAAAATACAGCCACTATGAGCATGTTGAAAGGCGAGCAACAATATGAGCAATGCGACAGAGTGAGCAATATTTAACAATAGTTGCAAGTGTTTCTTCATCATCAAAAAAGGGAAAATGTGAACTCATGCAATTATTTCTTTTTGATTTTTTTTGATGATGACAAAAGGATGTAATTTTGTGAATTTGTGTTTGGTATTCTTGAACAGGATTTAAAAAGTGTAGGGTGCTTGTAAAATTATCATTTAGAGTTTATAATACCAATTATGATAAGATTGAGCTTTAAATTTGAAAATGGAATATCCTTGTTGAATTCTTGGAATAATTTTAGAATATGCTTAATTAATAGCTTCACTTGGAATATGTTATGGAATATGCCTTTTGAAATGTGCTTAATGTTGAATAAAGATTGGTATATTCTTTTATGATTATCTTGAGTGAATTAAAATATTTAAGAGGGACTTTTCTTCAAAATTTGAATTTGATAGAAAATAGGGAAAGTGTTGACCTTTTGGTTCAGCTTTCATATTATATCATCTGGAGTAAGCAAAAGGTCAACCTTTGTGACCCGGTAAAAATACAAATTTTCAGAAGTTTGGATATACATGGAGACTTCTTAAGCTATCATCTAAAGCACGTTTCAAGTGATTAATGGGCTATAAAAGGAAAACTTGGGAGAGCTAGAAGACATCGAAAAATAAAAAAAATACCCAAGTGCAAATTTGAGTGACTTAAAAATACTTCGTTGCGAGATAACTTTTTGTGGAGGTTCAAAGATAAAGCTGAAGTTGCAAATTCTTGAAGATATTGCTGCTGAGTATTCAAAGCTACAAAGTGTTTATTAATTTAAGATTGTTGCTCTTGCAGATGTGCTAAACCAGTTTGCTTTTCATTTAAAGCTTTGTTTTTTGTACTATCTTGGTGTTGATGATGATCAAATCAAGAAAAAAGTTGTAATACCTTGGTGTTGATGATGATCAAATCAAGAAAAAGGTTGTGCTACCTTAGTGTTGATGGTGAGCAAATCGAGAGAAAGCGAATCAAAGTGTTGATTACTTCATAAGCCTATTTGGAGCTTAGTACCAATTAAGAAAATAGTTGAACAAATTATACCATTGTAACTTGTGTATTAAAGTTAATTAGTGAAACCCAAATTGTCGTGCTTGGAGAGCAGAGTAAGAT
Source organism: Annona cherimola (assembly GCA_030490835.1). NCBI lineage: Eukaryota > Viridiplantae > Streptophyta > Magnoliopsida > Magnoliales > Annonaceae > Annona > Annona cherimola. The sequence continues at coordinate 81,316,254 of CM059975.1, read as the reverse complement.
AAAAAGAGATCTGAACCACTATGTGCTATTGTCTTTATGGTTTGATTTCATTATTGTGGTTTGTATTTTTTACTTGATTCACATCATTTTACTAAAGTTCTTTGAGTAGCCATCACACACGACCAACATTCATCTTCAAGCCTTCCCAAACCAATCTAGCCCTTCCAGTTTCCAGCCAACCAATTCAACTACACATCCATATTTTATTTTTCTTGTTTTTCCATTTCCATGTCCATGTAAATGCTCGTAAAAGTTGTTGTTGTAAATGCTTGATTTCGGGATCGGAATCCATATTTTGTAATGCAGCGCCTCTTAATGAAATAAGATCCAATCTCCCTTAAAGATCAATGGTGATTCCCTTCTATTTACAAGAATTTTATTTGCTGCTGTAGTTACACATATGCTGAAATCTTTATGTTAAAATTTGCATCATTCATTACTAACACATTTGGGTTTCTGGAGTGACAGTCGAGTCATTGGATCAGTTAGTTCTGTTCAGGTAATCCATAGCATTCAACAGGTCATGTGATCGTTTGCAATTCCTAGCTGTTTATAAGCTACATCTCAACGATGATCACTGATGGTTTTTTCATTTCTAACAGGCTATAGCAAGCATAAATAACATCAAATTAAAGTCTTCTCCATCTCTAGCATCTAGTTTCCTCTTTGAGGTTGACCACTGGTGGGTATTTCATCTCTGATAGGATACAGTGACCTCATTCCTTGTCAATTCCAAATCTTGTCCATATTTGTCATTCGGCTTCATCTCCGACACCGTGCTTTTGTCATCCTCTATATCCGGCAACATTGATTTGCGGTGAGGAACATTTCCTCCTTTGATTGGTTCGATTTTGCCTTTCTCTGTTCTCATTTTTCCATTTTCTGTTCCATCCCCTTTTCTTTGTTTTAATTTTCCTTTTCACCTTTCTTATTATTATTATTATTTTTTTGGTATTCTTTTTTCCGTTTTTAAATTTTGTAGTTTGTCTATCCTGTTTTCACAACCAGTTTCGTTTGCCATTGAGAGGAACAAAAACTATCAAGCAGTTGTGTTAATCCATTCCTCCAAGGACCAACCTCATAACTGTGCTCATCAAATTTCATGCATTTATATCAATGTAGTCAGATGAACTATGATAATTTATTTGTGTCATAAACATGTTATATGATAAAAATAATTGTCTCCCTCGCAGATTATGGGGAAAACATATTGCAATGTATTTGATATTGCGTGCATTATACTTGAGAATATGCTTGCATTGTGTTTGAATTTTGATTGCTTGCGCTTGGAATTATTTTTAGGAATTTCTTATTTTCATAAAATTATACCATATTTATTCATGTTGTATTATATTTATTTATGTGATTCGCTTTTATATAACCGGGTTACATAGAAGCAATTCCATGTAACCCCCTCAAATTTTAAAATTTTGATGCTTGATGTAAAATTCAATTTATTTGTTGTATTTAATATCATTTGCTTAGTTATGAGATCAAGTTTCAACTAAATCCAATATGTGCATAAGCCATATTTGCTAAAAAATAGGTATATTTATGTGTAAATCAAAAAAAATGCTCAGATCTATCCACACACACATATTGTAATGTGGTAATACTTTGTAGAATCATTTATCTATGTAGTAATGATATTTTAGATAATTTAAATGTTGAAAATACTACTTAAAAATTAATATTTAGTATTAATTCATTTTATTATGTTAATTTTGCATATTTGTAGATAGAGCTCATATACAGTAGTAATAGACAAATAAAAGCGTTTTCATGATAATATAAGTAATGTGAAACACAATAAATAGTGAGTGGATTTTTCATCAAATATCTAACGGTTGAAAATGGAAGGGGTTACACAGAAATGAGGTTCATAAAAGCACCCTCGTTTGTTTATACTTTGATTTAGTAATGTTGTTTTACTTTTACTAATTAGTAAAATTTAAAACATAAATATTTAATTTAGTTCAAAGATGTCTTTTTATATTTGATAGGTGTATAAATTCTTAAAGTCATCTTACTTAATTTGCTTTTTTACTTGGCCCATTATCCAAATACCAACTTGATATAAACCCGTAGTTTTTCTTGAGACACGTCAAAAAAAGAGCATCAGTCTGACTTTGTCTCAACCCGTATAAAAGTAAAGTCAAATAATTTACGTAGGATCTGCACCAGTTTTCACCCTTTACTTTTGGAAAATCAGCTGATTGGGATCTCTTTTCCGTACTTGTCGTCTTCTAAAACCATTTAGTGCATGGTGGGGATCACCGGATTAGATGTGATTTTTGGCAAACTATCATGGATTAAAAGATGAACGGCTTACATGGATTTTTTATCTGCATGACGTCCATGAGACCGTTAGTGGAAATCTTGAGGGATCTCTTATCAAGGTTTCAAAATTGATTTGAATATAATAATAGTAAGTTGAAGAACATTACGTTAAGATCAAGTCTAAATGCAAAATACGATTTATATTTAAATGAAAAGAAATCCTTTATATTTAAGGTAACAAGTGCCTCTTACTTGGGGCACTTTTTAAATTTTAAAAAATAAAAGTGATATGATAAAATTGTCAATTTAACAAAATAAAAAGAAAGAAAAAAGAAAACTCAAGCTGCTTGCACCTAAGGTAGGATGTTTTTAATTATAAAAAAAGTAGGATATTTTAACCCAAACCCACAAATTGCTTCGTTGTGAATCTACTAGGTCATTATAATATAAAATTAAATATAAACTTAAACCTTAAGCATTCCTCAACCCAAATCCATATATGTGATAAGAGCATGATTTCCAGAAAGGGTAATAATTCCATTATCCTTATATTTTTTTCATTTGGGCATAATATAAAATTGGAAATATTCCATCTTTTCTAATATTAGGGGTGTGTTTGAGAAGTGGTAAAACTTTTGATGAAAAGTTTTGTATGTAAAAGTTGTCAAATCAGTAGAAAATGATGTGATATTGTAGGAATAACGATGAGGAATAAAGAGAATAAATTTAAAATAAATAGGTTAGTTGTATTGGTAGTTGTGTAAAAATGATTGAAAAGTAGGTTGTTGTATAGAAATATGTGTAAAAAATAATTAAAAAAAAATAGTGATGGAGAGTGAAAAATTTTTAAGTTGACAATTTTTTCAAATTGTAAAACACACCCTAGATTGTTTTTCAACCACTGAGTGTCGGTGGCGACAGGTCATGTCATGAAAGGCTACAATGATTGAAAGACATGCTTCCGAGACTGATGGTTTTGCATGAATTGCGTCAAACCGTACGTAACAGGTGCGTTGAGTGGTTTGCTATTCCTATGCACATAATAAAAGAGGAGAAAGATAGCCGTGATTGGAGGGAAATTCCTCCCACCTCAATCATTCCATCGGATCCTTGGCTGATAAATCAACGAGAATGGCCCACCACCCACCAGGTCATCACCTTGGCGGTAACACATGAGAGCAATGTCTCCCCGCGAATCGATAAGAACGCTCTTTCTCATAAAAAAAATAAATTAAAGTTTATTGCCTTTTCCAAATATTATAAGAGTATCTCAACTTCTTTTTTTTTTGATGATAGAATATTTCAACTTAAAGTTTAAAACATAATAAAAATTGAGATGATTATATATATAAAGAAAAATAATTAAGTACATTTGGACGATACCATAATTACGGTGCAGTCCACGCACTGTGAGATCACTTGACCATGAATTAGAAATTTACTCTATTCATTGTATTTAAAATTATTCACTTAATTAGTATACTAATTTTCATCCAAATCTAAAATATTCCAACTTAAAATAGTATGAAATCAAAATAATAAAAGGAGGCCCACTTTCGTCACTAATACTATATACGGCTTGGCACCCGTAGACTTTCTTGCCAACAGGTCCCAATTTTATATTGCAAAACGGGGGGCATCCAATGTCGTTGCTTTTGCTTTCGTGGTCATTTACTTCTTTCATTCCATGTCCCATCATCACAGCCACATGCAAGCATGATCCTGACCTACCCATTTGGTGCCAATTGATATTGGGTGGGCCATAGTCGTTATTTGGATTGCTTAGGCTGCTATATAAGGTCATTAGTTCTGACTAATTTTACTTTAGGCAGCTTATAATCTAATCATAACCAGCAACTACCTCTTTTTGGGATAATTATCACCCTTGGTGGTAAGCAGCAATCATTTATTTAGACTAGTTCACATTTTAAAATAATTTTGTGACGTTACATTATACAAATTGTTAAAACCCTACTTTATATTTATAAAAAAATTAGGATATAAGAGCATGTAGAGTCAAATTCTTGCGGGTTAGTGGTTCAAAACAAACGTTTGTACTGTCCAAAAATTTGCTTTGAATTACTTGTCATCTATTTTATACTCATATAGTTTAATCATAATTGCAAATATATTCATATTGTTTCAAAAATTATAAATAACTTTTAGATAGTTTGATTATAATTTTAAATATACTTATGCCATTATGAAATTATTACTGCACCATTATAGTATAGTATATATGCAAAAACTAAATATGCTCAATTAATTTTGAAATTGCAAATATATTCATATAATTTGTATATATTTATAAATATACCCAGGTCGTGATGGTGTGATAATGACCTGACTATATTTCCAATATGAGAGTTATTTTTAATTTCTAAAACTATATGGATGTTTTTCTAAATCACCCATTTTTAGTATCTAAATCATTAATAATTCATCGATATATATTTGGTATAGTGCAAAAAAAATAGTTTGAAAACTTTTACACATTATCTGTTGATCTTTAAATTAATAATATATATTCACTATCAAATGACATTAAATATTCATAACATATAACTTCCAATTATAATAACTTTTGCATCATAATTGCATGAATATTAGTTTATATTTTAAATGGGTTAGATATAAAAGAACTAATAAAAATATAAAAATAATCATTTGTAAAAAATTAAGTGGTTTAAACATTTGTTTTGGATCACTAACGTACATATATTTATGAGGTTTTTCTGAACAACATCAATGCCATTATAATCTACAATTCCAGCATTATCTCATCGTTGCATTTTCCAGAATTACTTGGTATAGCCATCTCTTGATACTGTTCAAAAACTATACTAATGCCACTTGTTAATGCCATAAGAATGACTAATAAGAATTCCAAAGGGTGTTAATTGAGTGCAAATAAATGTGTAGTAAATCAGAAATTGAACTTTATCATTATTGGTACAAAATTTTATTATACAATAAACACTAACAATGCCATAAATCAAGTCAAAATAAAGTAAGGAGAAATTTCTAAACATACCTACAAATTTTTGTCATAATTTTAAATATACAAGTGTTTTCATTAATTCCTACCGTACTCACAAATTTTTTCCAGAAATCCTCCCATACCCACACCATTGTTGTCCATTAGCAATTTGCATTAACTTGCATGTAAAATAACTAATGTACGGTTCCTGATATGGTTGAAGAAGTGTCCTTCTTATCGAAAACATCAACCTTTGTTACTTCCACTTTTCAATGCATTACTGTTCAAAAATTGTATATCCAGATGTAGTTAACGTCAAAAGCTTAAGCTTTCTTTTTCTTGTTTGCAAGGGTACATGGGTTTTAGCGACAATTGCTAATGGGGTTTGCGACGTGTGTATGAGAGGAATCATTCCAGATACATGAGTATATAAAGAATTATTGCCAAAATTAATAGATATATTTGAAAATTTTCCTAAAGAAAATAAGAATTTGTAGTGATTTGACAAATTAATCTTCACTTTCTAAGAACAACGTGCTCAACTTTCTAAGCACAACGTGCTCAGATTCTACTAATTAACTAATCAACCACAGTTACAAGTGATGTCGATTTTCCAAAATCGTCTTTTGGATTTAACTTAGCTCCAAGTGGCTGTTAAATAACTAATCAAGTCATCCACTTGTTGACTTGTCGATAATGCCTTCAGTATCCTTTAGTAGCATGGTTAGCTCAACATGTCTAATTGACTTGTTCTTATTCGGCACTTGACATGTTCTTATTTGGCACTTGTAATTAAATTCAAGTAGTTCATTTTAATACATTGAAACAGTTTATTCACCTTTAATAGAGTTAATTTTTAACAATTTACTTTAAGAAAGTTAATTCTCAACAATTTACTTTCTCAAACCACATTCATATTAACTGTTTCATAAACCAATCTTATCATCATAACGTCATCAACATATGCCATCATCAAAACATCTTCATCTCAAGAACATTACTTTATATTGGGCAACAAAAAAAAAAGAACATTACTTTATAGCATTCTTCTTTTGTCGAGCCCGGCCCGTTCTCTCCACAAGCAACCAATGTTAATGAAATGGTCGAGCCAATGATTTGGTTCCGACCAATTCAACCATTTGCAAAAAAAACTAAATTAAACTCTTGTCTTAGCAACTTATATAAAATATATGTCAGATTAATAAGATAAAAAATCTAATAAATTACATCCAAAATAACGCAATAATTGGAATCATGATTTTAAAAGTTAAAATGTTGTACTATTTTAAACAATATAAAATGGCTGTTCTAAGTTCGGATTTTTTTTTATTGTTTTAGTTCGATCTTTAAAAATGTTATATACATGCAAGCAAAATAGAGAATAACACAAGAATAATTTTAATTATAAGATTAAATAAAAAGACTTTTTTGAAAAAAGTAAAAAGAAATTTTTTTGATGGAAAGTAAATAGAATTTATAGTTAGAAGATGAAATCCAACAATAAAACTATTTGTGTATGAGAGTACATAGAATGAAAGCCACTGACCAATTCACAACTAAATCTATCAACTAACTAGAAAAATACAATATTCTCAAATTCAAATGGTAAAAATATTCTTATTATAAGTTTGAAATTTATAATATCCTTCAACGCAATTTTTAAAAATTTCAAATAGTAAACAAATAAAAAATTTATTGAAATCTTCATTTTAAAATAGATTTCTTTCTTCTATCTCAATCCTCCATCACCTTATAGTGTTTTTAACTATCGTTTTGTAACATTAAAGATCATAAAATATGTAAAACAAAAAGAAACAAGTAATAACTAACCACTTAGAATATTTTCTAGAGCAACTATGTAATTAAAATAACCCAACCACTTCGAATGAATACCAAAATCTTCATTTTTTCTTCCAAATATTGATGTTTGTGGTTATTCCATCTAATTTTAAATATTAATATTCTTTTCAAACAGCAAGAGTGCTTCCTTTTCTACTATCCAATATTGCAACTTGTCTAGATCATTTAAAGATATGGGGTCATAGAAAAGTTTTGTAATTTTTACCTACAGAACAAAATTATATATCAAATAAAAGCTAAAATTTTAATCAACATTCATGCTTATGGAATATAAGCAAGTTCATGTTGACTTACCTATCCATCAAATAGTACACTATAATGAACTTTTGTTAGATCACTTTTTTGATGAAAATGGAATTACCCTATCCTAGCTCCCTTGCACTAAGAGGGGAGGGAGGGATAAGGTGATCCGAGCAATTCATTGCCAAAAAATGGTATGTACAAATTTTTTCCAAAATAACTTGGGGAGGGTTACCCTACCAAACCTGACTATCCAAAAAATATATAGATACAAAATCTGCTAGAGAATATGCAACAACATTTCCTTATCTTAACACGTGATGAGCCGAAATGTGATGGGTAGATGATAGGAGAGATTTGATCTCCTCAATGATAACTCCAACAGGTGATAGTATATGTTCATCATTCAACAGATAATTGAAGAGAAGGAGAGACTTGGTTTCTGCCTGTACTTGCCTCAACCTGATCTGAAGGGCCCATTTAAGTCCCAAAAGAAAAGCAGTTGCCTCCATAATCAAAAGTCCCAAGGTACCTCTTCGTCTCCAACCCTTAGCTGCAATGAAACACCCATTGGAATCCCGAATGACAGCCACAATACCCAAGGAGTAGTTATCTCCATGTTTCCGTGCATCTACATTCATCTCGAAAACCCCCATTGGTGGTTTGGACCATCTAACCACCAGAGGCCGATCAATCACCCCATCCCGAATGAGAATTTTGCCCTCTTGTACTTCTCGAGGTAGTTCTCACACTAATCGATAGTGTTGGTAAAGATTGTTTGAACCTTCTCTTCCCTGAGCTTGTTATGCAAATACCACACCCGCCAGTAGTACAAGATGAAGAAAGCAAGGTTCTTCAGCCTGTTTTTTGAAACAAGAATTTTGAAGATATCTTGTACTGTTGCCTAGGATGTGGTAAGTCTTGCAGCTTTCAAAAATATCCCCTGGTGTGCTAACACCCCGTGAAAATGTGGGTTGCATCCTCTACTTCGGTTCCGCAAAAACAACAGCACTGATCCACCATGATACCCCTCATAAGTAAATTCTACAATGTTGGATGGGAATCTTTGAATAGCCTCCATCCGAAGATGGTAATTTTACTCGGTAGCTTTGTCCTCAATATTACTTTATAAATGCACGAATTGTCAACAGCCAAGCTTAAGAGCCTATAGGCAGATTTCATTAGAATATATGCCATTTGGTTCATGTTGCCAGAACAATCGGTCCTCCTCGTTGGTTTGGGGTAGGGGAACTTGGTTGATTTGTCACCAGCCCACCTCCCCCACGGCCACCACAATCCTATCCATATTCTAGGACGGCTCACCAACATTTATGAAATGACCGATCAAAACATCTTCTGGGATTGATAGTGGTAGAGGGCCCGCTTTGGTCAGTAAGTCGTTAAGCCACACATCCCTGAAAACGTGCACCAGCATCCCATTACCAATACGCCATTTGCACCCCTTTCGGATCACCTCTCTTGCCTTTAGAATACTCTTCCAGGTAAAAGAGTCAGAGGGTTTTGCCTCACAATTCCAAATATCGTCATGCGAAAAGTATTTAGCCTTGAGAACTTGATGACATGGAGAATTAGAAAGTGAAATGAGTCGCCAAACTTGTTTGGCCAGGAGAGCATAGTTGAAAGTATGTGACTCCTAGAACCCCAGTCCGCTCAATAACTTGGATTTGCACATTTCCCTCCATGCGACCCAACTCATTTTGCGTTTGTTTCCCTGTTCACCCCACCAGTTAATCCTTAATTCTTTTATCTGTTTCTTTTTTAGTGTCTGTATGCTCAAGTACATTCTAATTATGCTTATGTCAAGATAAGCTACATGTTTTTCTTAAAATTGTTACTCTAATAGCTTGTAAGTAGGGAATGCAACTTTTATAGATTAGACATTAACTAGATACATAAAGATAGGAAATACATAATTAAATCACATTAGAAAATAAAGATATAATAGATTTGTTCCTCATAAAGTAAATAAATATCTATAGTTGTAGAATAACATGTTGTAATAGCATCACCACTTGGATAACCAAGTAGTTGACGTCAGTGTTTGTAAGGTTCGTATCATGAGTTGGAAGTTTGGGGCTTAAAGTTGGGTTGAAGCATTTGTCTTCTTCACCCATCCTCTTGAGTGCTCCTCTTTTTCAAAATCATCCAAAGTAGTAGTGTAAAACATCTATTTCATTGTAGATTGTAACTAATAATTTAAAGTTATTTTATAACTCCATCATTTATATCATTAACTTCTTTTTAAGTCATAAATTTTGTCTCTCTATTTGTGTAATAAAGTATATTGGATTAAATTAATGACTTGTTAGATGAAGTGGGTGACCACGCTAATGCTCCGGATAACAATCTACTATTGAAATAATTGCTTGAGTGTTCATGTACTTTTTATTGAATGTCTTGGAAATTGCATTTTTGATCCTCTAAATGCTGTCAAAGATATATCCGTAATAGATTTCTCATTGTTATTTGCCATTCTTAGAACATGAATAGAAGGCTAAAAAGTTTATACACTTATAAAGCAATTGTTCCAAAATAATGAATAAGGAATTAAATCTATCAAAATTATTACCTTTTTATTTTTTTTTCATTTGCTTTCAGTCCATTCTTTGCTTGAAACCATGACTCATAGTTGATTTTTGTAATTACAAATATTTTCAAAATTAGAAAATGAGTTACAAACCTAGTATTTGCAATGTGAATAATCTCTTTTCTATCTGTAAACTTTCTCATTAATAACAAAACGAAACTATGATTGTATGTAAAATATCTAATTCAACAAGATTTGTTAAGCACCATGTTCACATCGTCTTTAGTTATCCACTAACTAGCTGCTAATCCTACTCAATGATTCTTACTACGAGTAAAAAAAATCCAGTAGTATCTTCGTAAAACTAAGAGTTGTGAGGTACGATGAGTCGACTGTACATATATAATCTGTTCGAAGAATATATATTATGAATTAAGTCACCTTAATATAACTTCTTATGACATATTTTCCATATTCTTATTTTAGAGTCTCATATACTAACCTATAAAATATTTTTCTTCTCTCGTCAATATCTTACGTATTATTCTCTTCTAAAAATGCATATATATTATTTATTAAATTACCTATAAATTACGATTCGATAAATTATTGTAACATTTAATAAATTTGTGAGTTGATCCAGATATTTTTATTTTTATATATAATTACAGATATTTTAAAGTTGGTATACCCTATTCAAGACTTCGTTTGAAATTTTTTTTTTTATCATGATGCACCAGATAGTTTTAAATAAGATAAATGTATTGGATTGTGATATAATCATCCAGGTAGACCAAAAAAACTTAATAAGATAAGAACAACGAAATCTTTTATATCAATCAAGCCTAGATTTACAGGAATCTAATTCTTTATGCTCATGAGCAACACTTGGGCCAGCCCTCTAATTCTCACAAATGGAATCACTTTAGACATTGTATAGAGTATGATAGGATCCTTGAATTTAAATTCCAAGAAATTCGATTTCACAAAAAGAATTTCATTTGTAAAAGTTAATTTAAATATAATTCTAATTATTTATATTTTAATTAATTTAATTTTATTTACTTTATGCCTGCTCATTCTTTTGCATTTTCTCTCCCCTGGACACATATATAAAAACACCTAAGATTATGATGGGCACGGAAATCATGAAATCATGCTACTCCGCGACCCCTTTTAGCCACAGCATAAAACAAAAGAGGCTTGATTATTTTGAAAAGATTACCCCCATCTGAAATCCTATGATGATTGAGTTGAGAATCTGTCTCCCACAATTTCGCTTCATGATCTAAATTCTAATTATCCAACTAATTAAATAAATTAAAGTACAAAAGTTAAGACGTTCCATTTAAGTAGAACCCCAATTTACCATATAATTTTAATGGAAAATGATCAACTTAGGCTGGCCTAAAAAATATATTTGTAGGTATTTTTTAGTTTTCTTTTTGCATACATGTTAAGCTATATGTATTAAATTTATAGACCAAGTTTTACTATTTTTGGATATTTTTAAATATTTTTTAAAGATTTTTAAACATAATGGCGTTGTCTTAATTTTGAATTATAGATTCATAGTTTAACATGTATACAAAATGAAAACTGAAAAAAAAGACTTAAAAATATGTTTTTTTAGGCCGGCTTAAGAGGATCTACCCCAAATTTTAATTAGTATCAGACGCTATAACTAATGGAATAAGTTTCATACTTTCATTATTTGAATTTTACAATTTACGATGTCCAACAATTATTTAATTTAGTATCCGCATTTGAAAGCCCGTAAACTGTTCGAGAGTAGGTAATTTTTTTTTGTACATGTTCGGAAGTGCTAATTATGAAAAAAAGTGTGTTTGGGAAGTGCTAAAACTTCCGAAGAAAAGATTTAGGTATAAAAGTTTTTAAAATGAGAGAAATGATGTGTTATTATATATATGGGTAATATGAGTAGTAAAGACAATAAAGTCAAAATGAATGTTAGTTATATGAATAATTATGTAAAAATAATTAAAAAGTAGGGCAGTTACATGGGAAGATGTGAAAAAATGATTAAAAATTAGGTTAGTTATGGAGAGTAAAAAATTTTAGATTGAAAAGTTTTGATGGTAAACAAACACATATTAATGTAAATTTTATTATTATTATTATTATTATTATTATTATTATTATTATTATTATTATTAGAAACTACTTTAATATTTCTAATATTACTCAAGTCTTCACTACGGATATCCCATTTTAGCCTACTTTATAACTATCAAAATTTGATTTATTCATTTCGTTTTATTGTGTTGGGGAAGTGAGAAAACATTATGAGAAAAAATTTTAAAACCGTATAAGGTGTAATATGATAAAATAGGGGTAATGATCATGAGTAAAAAAATTAAAATATATAAGGTAGCTATGTAGAAAAATGTATCGGAATTAATTCAGAAGTATTGTAGTTGTATGGTGTGACCTTTGATAATAACAAAAGATGTGTTTTTATGCTTTTGATTTTGATATTATGAAATTGTATTTTTTGGGATCTTAAATGGGATTTTAATAAGTCTTGCGTGTCTGTAGAATTATCATTTTTGAGTTTATAATACTAAATGTTATAAGATTGAAAGCTTGAAAAAAATGGAATATGCTAATTGGAATGCTTGCAATAATTTTGGAATATGCTTAATTTATAACTTCTTTGGAATAATCATGGAATATGCTCTTCGAGTGTGTTGAATCTTGAACTAAAATTGGTTTATTCATTTATATCTTAAGTGGGTTAATATGATTGAAGCAGAACTTTTCGCAAAAATTATATTTTGCAAAAATGGGGATAAGGTCAACCTTTTGGTTTAGCTTTCTTGCGATCTCCACTAGAGCAAGGAAAAATTGACCTTTTGGATAGAAAAGGTCAATCTTTTATGGGCAGTAAAAACATAAAATTTAAAAAGTTTGGGTATGCATGAAGACCGCTTGAGCTGTCACATCGGCCATGTTTCAAGTGTTCAACACGCTACAAAAACAGAACTTATGAGAGCTAGAAGATATCGAAAAATTGGATAAAAATATCCAAGTGCAAATTTAAAAGACTTCAAAGTACTTCATTGCAATATAGCTTTCTGTGAAGGTTCAAAGGTAAATCTGAATTTGCAAATTCTTAAAGGTATTACTATTGGGCATTCAAAGCTACAAAGTGTTAATCAATTGAAGAGTTACTACTTTTGCAGATGTGCTAAATCGATTTGCTTTTCATTTAAAATTTTGTTCTTTATATTACATTGGTGTTAATTTTGATCAAACTAAGAAGAAGTGAGTCAAAGTGTTAATTACTTCACGAGTCTACTTGGAGCTCAGTACAAATTCAGGAGACAGTTTAACAAACTATACCACTGCAATTTGTATATTAAAGTTGATTAGTAGAACCCAAGTCATTGTACTTGGAGAGTGGAGTAGATAGAGAAATCTGAACCACTATGTGTTCTTGTTTTTCATTATTGTCGTTTGTATTTTTTACTTGATTCACATCGTTTTACCAAAGTTCTTTGAGTAACCATCACACAAGACCAACATATGGAAAGATGTACATGGGAGTATTGGGAAACTTTTTTCCTTTATTACCAAATGCCCCCATGATATAAAAAAATATTTCCATCAAAAGTTTGGGTGGACCTTATCTGCTTAGAAATATTTATAAGTATATGTAAAATATAAAAATGTCGTGGATTCATTGACAAGTTTATGAAATGTTATACTATTTTATAAAATTATTTATCTATATGTTTCTCAACATAATTATGTGAACTATGCATAAATTAAACATGAACAATAACCAAAGTTCCATTAAGATCTTCATTAATGTGTTGTATTTCATTATAAATCAAGAGTACAATGTTTTTTATATATATTTATATACATTACAACAACTCATATTACATTTAAATATTTTCTTAAATATATTCATAACCCTCACACAACTGAGGAAAATTTTTCAATAACACCCCACGCAAGGGAAACTATAAATATCTCCACCAAATGAAGAAAACAAAAAAAACTCTCAGATCACCTAAATGGGAGTGGAGACAGTCGAACTCATGACCAGCCACCAATGAGTTAGCATGAGTTATCAAAAAGGCACACCCCACATGGCTAGAGAGTTTACATGTTGTTTGATCTGATAATTCTGGATTCTCGCCTGCATCTTAAAAATCTTTGCAAAAAATACTATTCAATAAACTAATGCCGGAATATTATATTATGGCAAGTTGCTTGTGAGCAATTAAATTTTGGGCTGCACATTCATGTATTGTAGCCGTTGGTCTGTCAGAGTTTTCTCTGCCACGCGCAATAGGCCATGAAACAAGCAAGCAATCCACATCGAGTGGGGTCCATTGATTGACGGTCTACCAAACGTTTGGGATTGATAATAAAATCTTGCTTCGGATGATTCTCTTTCATGGATATTATTATAAATTATACTAGCAAACTAGCTAGAAATATGATCAATACAAGCTACAAGCCTGCAATATTCCATGAGACAACCCAGCGTATCTATCGAAACTGTCATCTAATGGAAAAAAAAAAAAAAGCCTAGCCAACTTGAATTTCAACTGGTCTACCTGTGTTCGAGAAAACAGATGGACATGTCAATGCGAATGCAATTGAGGTGTAAATACGTAATAAAGGACAATGGTCTTATATTATGTAACTGGTTTCATAGAATGTAGCCATGCGACCGGTTGCTATTCAAATTTAACTCATTAGAAATGTTTATCAAGGGAAGTGTTTGTTAGAATTGTACTCTTATAAGGTGTCCTAATTAAATTATAAGTCTTTTGATTTAAAGATAGCTCAGTCATATCTGAAATGCGTACGCAATCCGAGTTCAGGTAGAACTACACTTCTAGTTGAGTCATGATGGGAAGGGCTCTATAAATATAGGAGTCTAGGTCCCTCTCTGAAATGCATAGCATTATTGAATATAATCATGCATTATTGCTTGTGTGATTAAATTTAAAATTTTAGCTATGATTAATTAATGTTAATAGAATTGTTACATAATATTTTATCTGAATCATAATGGTAATATGAGCTTAATAATTTTTTTACAGTTATGGCTCCTGTTCCTCGATCTCATCTATCTAATATCCCGATACTGAATTGATCAAATTATTCTGATTGGCATGAGCAATTACTTATCACCTTAGGATGTTTGGATCTGGATTTAGCCCTTCGTGTTGCAAAACCTAATGACTTAACGTCTGAAAGTACTGATAGTCAAAAGATTCAATTTGATAAATGGGAGCGTTCCAACAGGTTGTCTCTTATGATTATAAAGAGTACAATAGAAAGGAACATCAGGGGCTCTATTTCTGACCCTGAAAATGAAAGTGCCAAAACTTATCTAGACTCAATTAAGGAAAAATTCAGTGGGTCAGATAAAGCATTGGCTGGAATGCTCACTAACAAATTGACTTCAATGAAATATGATGGCATTTGTGGAGTGCGAAAGCACATAATGAAAATGTCAAATATAGCTGGGAAACTTAATGAACTAGGGATGAAAATCTCTGACTCTTTCTTAGTCATATTTGTCTTAAACTCTCTTCCATCACAGTTTTCTCAATTCAAAATCTCCTATAACACACAAAAGGAGAAATGAACTTTAAATGAATTAATATCCATGTGTGTACAAGAGGAAGAGAGATTAAAGCAGGATGGATCAATGACTATCTATTTCATATCGACTTTTAAGCAGTACAAGTCAAAGAAAGGAAAAAGGAAGAATAAATTCCCATTAAAGAAAGACTGAGAGGATGGATTGAAAAAGTCCGCTGAGAAGTGTCATTTCTGTAAAAAGAAAGGACATTTTAAGAAAGATTGTCTCAAGCGGAAGAGTTGGTTTGAAAAGAAAGGTAACAATTATGTACATGTTTGCCTTGAAACCAATTTCATAAATGTATCCTCTAATTTATGGTGTATTGACTCTGGTGCTGCTATTCATGTTTCAAACTCTTTACAGGCATTCTATTCAACCCGCAACCCAAAATTGCATGAGTCATCTATCTTAATGGGCAATCTGACCAAGTCTAAAGTCAAAGCAGTAGGAAATTGCAAGCTTCGCGTTGACACAGGGCATTTTTTAGAACTGCATGACGTTTTCTATGTTCCGTCCATTTCTAGACATCTAATTTCTTTGTCAAAAACTTGATGTAATGGGATATTCTTTCAGTTTTGCGAACTCAAAGTTTTCTTTATTGAAGGATTTGAAATGGAAGGAAAGGACACATTAGTATGCAAATTAAAGAAATCTATATATGGACTTAAACAAGCTTCCTGACAGTGGTATTTAAAGTTCAACAAAGTTATCACTTCCTTTGGATTTACAGAAAACATTGGTGATCAATGTATATATCTGAAGTTGAGTGGGAGAAAGTTTATATTTTTTGATTTTATATGTAGATGATATTTTGCTTGCTACTAATAATTTAGGTCTTTTACATAATACTAAAAATTTCCTTTCTGAACATTTTGATATGAAAGATATGAGTGATGCATCATGTGTCATAGGAATTGAGGTTCATCGAAATAGGACTAAAAGACTTTTAGGGTTATCACAAAGGGCATATATCAATAAAATTTTAGAAAGGTTCCAAATGTCCAATTGCTCATCATGTGAAGTGCCAATCTTTAAAGGTAAAAAATATGGTCTGCATCAGTGTCCACATAATGAGATTGAGAAACAGGAAATGAGGTCCATCCCATATGCTTCTGCTCTTGGGAGCATGATGTATGCGCAAGTTTGTACACGTCCTGATATCAGTTATGCAATGGGATTACTTGGAAGATATCAAAGTAATCCAAGAATGGAACATTGGAAAGCAGTAAAGAAAGTAATGCGATATCTCCAAGGAACTAAAGATTATGAGCTCACATATGTAAAAACTGATCAATTAGAAGTGATCGGTTACATAGATTCAAATTATGCTGGTTGTATAGACAGCAGAAGATCCACATCAGGCTATGTTTTCTTATTAGCCGGTAGAGCAGTTTTATGGAAGAGTGGGAGACAAAATCGTGTAGTCGACTCTACCATGGAAGCTGAATTTGTCGGCTGTCATGAAGCATCCTCACATGCACTTTGGTTGAGGAAATTTATCTCAGAGCTTAAAATTATGGATTCTATCTCTCGGCCTCTGAGAATCAGTTGTGACAATTCATCATCGATTAGCTTCTCCAATTATAGAAGAATTACTGGCGCTAACAAGCATATTGATGCTAAGTTTATGTCAGTACAAGAAAGGATTAATGATCATCTGATATCGATTAGTTTTGTTGGTACTGCTGACATGATTGCTGATCCCATGACTAAGGCTCTGGCGCCCAAAGTTTTCTCTGGACATATAAGAAATATGGGTCTTGTTATGTGGGACAATTATTGATGTAATCGATACATTTTGAGATCTCATGTTGGATGATTATTTTCTTTTGTTTCATTATGGTATTTTGTTAACAATTTTATGTGATTTGGAAGCAAAAGATTTTATCTATTTGATATTAATGTGAGACATTAAATTCACATAATTGTAAATCTGCCATTAAGAACTTAGTTAAGTAAGTTTGTTAATATTGTGATACATGGAAGGAAGTATGTTTATATTGCATATAACCGCCATGATCCATGTTGACAAATTTTCTTAACTTAAGTATTAAAGTTGAATTGCGTATGTATTGACTGGGCATGTTTTTTTTTTCAAATGAGTGCACTCGTCCGGTAATTTTTCAAATGATAAATCCAAGGATTGTATTTTAAGTATAATTTTTCTTTTCTTTCTTAATTTTTATTTTAATTAGGCCAAGTGGGAGAATGTTAGAATTGTACTCCTATAAGGTGTCCTAATTAAATTATAAGTCTTTGGATTTAAAGATAGTTCAGTCATATCTGAAATGCGTACGCAATCCGAGTTCAGGTAGAACTACACTTCTAGTTGAGTCATGATGGGAAGAGCTCTATAAATATAGGAGTCTAGGTCCCTCTCTCACACGTTTACATTACAAGTGGTTCTCATCTACCACTCGTATCACAGGGAGAAGTGTTGAGGGAGAAGACCTCGTACTCTACTCGGTCTACAGGTGGAATCTACACACATGGATTCAGGTATGCTTCCGCATCACATGATTTCCAACAGTGTTCGTATTTACAGGTTAAATGTTAACACATTTAGTAATTTACATGCAACGCATGTAGCATGTGATTTGTTTGAAAAACCATGGGTTTTTTAGTTTTCTAACTCCCATAATTATAAACTAAAACTCCTAATGAGTTTAAGGAAAATGGATGTTTTGTGCTTAGCATTTCATAATGGGTTGTAATCCTCGGCTTATAAATAGAGAGAGATCCAAACCTTCTACCATCATTCAACAAGTGCAAGGCATTCCATCACTTGCATGTACATTTAGAGACGAGGTGATACAAGTAGCTAGGAGCAATGGTAATATATAAGAGCTCTACGTGTATTTACTTTGGCTCAATGGTCCGTTATCAAGTTGAAGATTGAGATGTACATCTTGAATTCTGATAGATCAAGGTGCGCAATATCTATTTTATTAATATATATTTATTGATATTTTTAGATTATATGTTGGTGATTTTGATGATGCCAGAAGATGTGATCAATGTTGAGTTGAATCTTTTGCTTGGACAGATCTAAGTGTGGTTAAGATAATCTTGCAAGAAAAGAAAATTGATTGTGAATGGTTATCTCTTTGTTTATAATTGGATTTGGATGTTTAATCAGGATTGGTTGTACATTGATATGCTTGAGATATTGTCTGGGCTTGATAAATTTCATGTTGTTTATGCTTGAGTAGAATAGGAAGGTATGAGTAAGTATGAGTTGCCATGAGGATAAACATCAAGATGAAGAAATTTTCATTTTTTGTGGAGTAGGAGAAACGTCCAATATTTCTGAACAAAAAAGGTCAACTGATAATTTAGCAAAATCTCACCGACTTCCTTGACTGCAAAAAGGCAGACTATTTTCAAGAAAAACGTTAGACTTTTGGTCAAAAGGTTGACTATTTTGATGCAAAACATGAAATGTTTTTTGGGCCATAGAATTACAAATTTTAAGGAGTTTGGATATATATATATGGATTATATTTCTGTGCAGCATCGCTGTAATGGGCCCCACATGATCATGAAATCATGATCTACTCCACTCATTGTATTTAGAATAATGTATTCTATTACCATACCAATTTTCATCCCAATTGGATATGTATATGGGCCCCATCTGAAAATGGTACAAATCCAACGTAATAAAATAGTTTGATGAAAATAACAACTTTAAAGTATCTGATTGAGATGAAAATTGGTATGGTAATAGAATACATTATTCTAAATATAATGGGTGGAGTAGATCATGATTTCATGATCATGTGGGGCCCATTTTTGGGCCACTGTACCGCTGTTCCGGTGCAGTGACGCTGCATCGGAACAGCTCTCTCTCTCTCTCTATATATATATATGCATATATATAGAGGAATGATCCTGTTAGCCCGGGCTAAGCAAATGCTCCCCTTAGCTCACCTAAGAAACCCTATTTACAACAAATTTTTTTACTTTTTTCTTCATAAACTTATTTAACTAATTGTATTTAACATATAAACTAAGTTTTATCATTTTTCAAACTTAGTTTATATGTTAAATATACTTAGATAAACAAGTATATGAAGAAAAAAAATAAAAAAAGATTGTTATACATGAGTTTTTTTATGTAAACTAAGCGGAACATTTATTTAGCCCGGGCTAACAGGATCACTCCTCATATATATATATATAAAGATCTTTTGGCCTATCTTCCAGGTCATTGTTTAAGTGACTAAGAAGCTATAAAAGGAAAACATGAAAGAGCTAGAAGGCATTAAAAAAGATACCTAAATGCAAGAGTGAATGACTCCAAGTGCTTCATTGTGAGATTATTTTGTGTAGATTTAAAATTGTAGATCTTTTGAAGGGTTGTTGCTTGGGACTCAAAACTACAAATTGCATATCATTTGAAGAAATTACTTCTCAAGTGGATGTGCAAAATTGGTTTGTTTTTCATTTAAGATTTTATTTTGTATTACCTTAGGGTGTGTCTTGGAAATAATAAAACTTTTGAAAAAACATTTAGTGTAGAAGTTTTTAAAATGAAAGAAAATAATATAATATAATATGAGTAATGATGAAGAGTAAAGAAAATAAAGTTAAAGAGATTAATGTACTTCCATTGGTACCCTATCATTGAAGTTCCTAGTGTTGATTCTTTCTGGCCTACTTTGGCGACTAAATTAAAACATAATCTAGGGATGCAACTTGGTAGGGTAACCATGGATTTAATTATCAAACACCTTAAAATGGTAATGTAAGTTCTTATTTTTTTGCCCATAGAGTTAGGTAGGTTCTAAATAATAAATACCCTTTGTAATTAAAGTAGGATAGGTTCTAAGGTTCAAATACTCGAAACCAACCCAAATTATTAACATATATCAATATCTCTTTTATGAAATATATTATGTTTGTGAAGATATAGAATTTTTTAAAATATCAAAACTTGTTTAATTTATCTACTATTTGGCTTATTTAATAAATATATTTTAAAATTATAGCATTATTATATTGATTATAAATCTTTAAGTAAATTTTATATTAGGAATATGATTTCTAAATATAATATGAAGATTAATGTAAAGAATCAATTTGAAATCGAAAGTGGAATTGAATTGAGCTTAAAAATTGGTGCAAGATAAGTCTAGAACCAACTCAATCTAAAATAGGTTAGGGTAAAAGTTTTTGAAAATAGGATAAGAATAGGTTCAACTCCAAACTAGACCTACTTGACAGAAGTTGCACCCCTAACACAATCATTTCATTTTGTTGAAAACAGTTGTTTTATTACGATATCAAAAATTATTTTTATAGGATGAGCCATACTTGCTAAAAATATTCATAATCGTATATAAATATGAAACCACTTAGATTCACTCCTAGATTTATTGAAATACTATAGTAATTTATAAAATCATTTATCTGTAGAGAAAGGATTTTTAAATAATATAGATATTGAATTAGTAATTTTTAAAATAGATAGATAAATTAAACAATTTTATTACATTTTCCTCACTCTTTATCACTTTGTTAAAAGTTAATTTTAAATGCATTTACTGAATTAAATTTTGATTTAATCACCCATGCGGGCCAAAATAGGATATCAACACTTTACACTGTTGTTCGGATATGATTTTGCATTCAATCATCATTATTATCGTTTCATTATCATTATCACAAAACTATGGATAGCACATCTAATTATTTAAGTCTACACGACAGAGGCAACTAGACAAAGAATTGCATTATTTCATTAATCAAATTTGGTATTACATTAGAAGTCTGTATATATTCAACATTCTAATTTTACATTTCTTGAAAGAAACTCTTTATTAAAAGAACTGAATATACTAATTCTCTTATCAAAAGTAACACAATGGATAAGTATGCCCAAAAAAAGGAAAAATGCATGAAAACTGATTTAGACTCATGTGAGAAAGAAAGAATGTGCAATTATAAAATCATGACTTACAAAGTGTTGTACAACTAAGAGGCTATAATTTGCAACAGAGTTCCGGGGTTTTCCAACTATAGTCAAGCACCACTGATGGCTTGGCCTATGAACATTGTATCATGATAGACAGTAAAGATTAGTTACTCCAAATTAACCTAAGACGGAGGATAGGAAGATACTGAAGAGCCCATCAACAATTCACTGAATATTTATAGCCCATCAACTACTATCTTAAGGGATGAAGAAAAAAATCATTACTCCCGAAAATAATAAGTCCATCTTTTCTTGATAGACTTCTCATTAAGATAGGTGCGTGTGATGGCAATGACTTGAAGGGGTTGTTGTCCCGTATGTAGTGGCTTGAAAGAATGTTGCCCTGTTGGTGGAAAGGGTATAGAATGATATATATGAAGTAGCATAGCATGAGGGTGGCAGATGAGCAAAGGTAAAGGACGTTGTGTCCTTATTATAGATGATGGATAATGCGGTGTGTATTGAGAAGGCTACATGACCTTAAAGGATTGAAATGACATGGAGGAGTGACTAGTTTCCTTGTTGAGCCACTTAGGAATTTGACAGCATAACCTTGAAGTTCTACTTCTTGGAACCACTCAAAAGAGGATTATCATGGATTCCAAGTCGTCAAATAATGACGGATCTTGCAAGATACTAGTCTCGACTTGGTAGGAGAAATCTTGATCATAATCAACTTAGAACATAGTAACTTGGCCTCTAATGGGATCTTATAAGCATCTAGATAGTTATCCTTTTTGCGCAAGCTATCTTTTTTGTGGTAGAATTTTATACGTAGCCCATTACATTGAAATAGCATATTGAATCTGTAGACTATGACTTTCTATGAGCTCCCTCTTTGGTGTAGTAAATAGAGGGTTTGTTTTGTGGTTTGGTGAGTTTGTAATTTTGGTTAAGTTCTCTTGTATATTTCTTTGTTAGCTTTTGTCTTTTATGAGTGTTTAAGATAAGGTTGTACTGTGTTTAAGAGTTTTTCTTTTGCTTGTAATATGTTTCTGGTAGTGAAATTTTTTCCTCTTTCACCTTCGGTTCTTCAAATATATTGAAGGTTTTTTCACGTAAATGTGTGACCATTTTGTTTCTCATTCTCTCTTTTTCTGCATTACTTTGTGATTTGTTAGGATTATTTTCTAACAAATTGGTATCAAAGTCTGGTTGGTTTTCTTAGGCGTTATAGTGTTGACAACAAAGTTCAAGATCGAGAAGTTAGATCACAAAATCTGTTTTGAAGATTACATTTTATTAAATAAATACCTTGTTCAAATATACTCGGTATATTTGGAATTTCCTATAAATATTTATAAAAAACCAAACTAAAATTGTTGTGAAGCCCTACTCCGGCACAACCATTTCTAATGACAAACACCTCTTTAAGTTTTAACTATCATAACCACCGAGGCTTGTGTCTCGGTGGTCACGGCGTGGGCAGCATTTCTGTCCAGTCGCGTGTTCGATCCCCGCCAGGTGCGAGGTCATGTATGTTGTGGATGCCAATATTTGCCTAGTGGGAGCTGTGTCTCCCGTCCGATTGTTGTGGGAGCAGTGGTCTCCCGTTTGATTGTTGGAAGCTGTGTCTTCCTGATTATTTAGTGGAGTTGTATCTCTAGCTTTGTAAGAATGTCTCAGAACTTTCAGTGTAATACATGTTGAAATGTATGTAAATATCTCCCAATCAAAAAAAAAAAAAAAGTTTTAACTATCATATATGACCTATCACCAGTTGGATGATCAAATGTTTGGCGTGTCTTTACAGGATAAATGTGAATTGGAGGTCTATCAAAGTTGAATTGAGGCATTTGTCTTATTTACTCCTCACTAAGAACATGTCTTTCATTCAGTTGTCTCATCATCCAACATAGGTGGCATCATTAAAAAAAGCTATCATATATGACTTCATATTGCTAACGGTATTCCAGCTTTAGCTAATTCATTTTCGAGCAAAACCAAGCACACCCTGAGTCCATAAAATCATATTTTTTTTTCATAGGAAATCATCAAGGAAAGAATAGAGCATCTCCAACCATCGTGGTGTGTTGCATGAGCTACTTAGGCCAGCTAGAATATTTTCATACAAGTAGTCCGTGTGTGGGTGTTTTAAAAGCACTCATTTGATACTTTGGGATTTTCTAGGCTGTCGGGAAAGGCTTAAACAAATAAAAAAAAAAATTCCCGTACACCATCAGCCATGTTACCTTACAGCTTTGCACCCCCAAGTTAGAGCACCGATCTTTTCAGACCGGTCGGAAATCCGGTGATTTCCGACCGGTCAAAAATATTTATTTTTTATTTTTTTTTTGAAAATAATTTTATAAACTTGTTAATCTAGTTATATTTAATTTATAAACCAAGTTTTATCATTTTTAGATATGTCTATATATTTATTTTGGATTTTTAAATACAGGGGTATTTAAGTCATTTTAAATATTCTTAAAATGACTTAAATACCCCTGTATTTAAAAATCCAAAATAAATATATAGATATATCCAAAAATGATAAAACTTGGTTTATAAATTAAATATAACTAGATTAACAAGTTTATAAAATTATTTTTCAAAAAAAAAATAAAAAAAATAAATTTTCAGACCGGTCGGAAATCACCGGATTTCCGACCGGTCTGAAAAGATCATTCGTCCCCAAGACCGGTCCAAAAATTTTTATTTTTTTATTTTTTTTGAAAAATAATTTTATAAACTTGTTAATCTAGTTATATTTAATTTACAAACCAAGTTTTATCATTTTTAGATATGTATATATATTTATTTTGGATTTTTAAAAACAGGGGTATTTAAGTCATTTTAAATATTCTTAAAATGACTTAAATACCCCTGTTTTTAAAAATTCAAAATAAATATATAGATATATCCAAAAATGATAAAACTTGGTTTATAAAATAAATATAACTAGATTAACAAGTTTATAAAATTATTTTTCAAAAAAAAATAAAAAAAAATATATTTTTGGACCGGTCGGAAATCATTTCCGACCGGTCGTAAAAGATCATTCGGCCAAGATATATATTCATATATAGGCCCCACTTCGGTGTAACTTAGTTACACCAAAACTTTTTCATATTACCCCATAGATGGGACTCGTTTTGATAATAGAGTCAAAAACCAACCAATCACATCGTATAAAAGAATTAGTTTTATCATGGGACTAACAATAATCTTTTTTGATTGATGACTAAAAATAATCTTGATAAAGAGAAATGAGTGAACAAGATTTGCTTAAAACTATATGCCTGTAGATTATGAAAAATACTTACTTCCATTCACATATGAATTGAAATGTTATTTTAGATAATAGTTTATCTATACAGGAAGTTTGCTTTCGATGGTTTAGATGTTTAACATATAATTTTAAAATTCATATATAAACCAAATAATTTTATTGCATTCATTTTCTACATTTTTAAAATAAAAATTTTTAATATAATGAGAAGAATAGATTTTATATCATAATCAAGGTTGGCAAAATAGATGAGATTATATGAAAAACTTCAGTCGCTTCGGTTACACTTGAGCGGAACAGATTATGGGTGTGTTTGTTTGGGGTCAAAACTTGTCAATTAAAACTTTTCAACATAAAACTTTTCACAATTCATAACTACTCTATTTTTTAATTATTTTTTCACATTTTTCTATACAAACTATCCTACTTTTCAATCATTTCTACACAACTACCCATACAACTAACCTATCTATTTTAACTTTATTCTCTTTACTCCTCATCATTACCCCTATTATATCACATCATTTTCTATCAATTTGACAACTTCTACCTCTAAAACTTTTCATCAAAAGTTTTACCTCCAACCAAACACACCCTATATGTGTTCAAAAGAGACCCAGACCTATGCTTCAGCAGCTTTTGCTAATGTCTCGAAGTTCACACGTATATCCAAGTCTATGTCTTCACACGTCGTATGCCAAGTGTCACACGTGTATTTTGCATTTTCTTCATCTGTGTTGAGGGATGCGGGTGTGTGTGCGCTTTGGAATGTATTTTATATTTAGCTGGGGGTTATTTGATGAGGTTGTCAACCTTGGGTTTTGCCCATGTTTAGTGCAGCTAATGTTTTTTGGGCATTTTGGTTTGGTAGTTTCTTTTCATGATTCTATTTATTTGTGCATCTTGTTGCATATTATGTTATCCTATGTTGCTTATGGTGTTGAAAGGAAGTTTTGGGCATCTTGATGGCACCTTTTCGGTGTCCAAGTTAATGATTTTTTTTATTGATAATGTACAACATGATATTTAATATTACAAATTAAGCTCATTCATATATAGGAGACACACTAATCTCCGCAAATTTTCTCGTGGAAAACAAAGTTTCACCTCCAATCAAGAGAGGGGGGAAGATCTGGACTCCCACGGTCGAGGAGATTTGAACTCGCGTCACATCTATGCAAATATATATGCTGAGTTAGGGCTTAACTTGTTATTAGCTTGGATAGGATGAGGATGAGATGAAATTTTTTATTTTTCAAGAACATTTTTCTCATTTTCAAAAGATAATATTTTTTTCATTTTTAATTTAACTTCTTTTTCTTAGTACACAACAGTACTACCCTCATCATACATTCTCATTCTATTCTCTTCGAATCCAAATTATTATAGGATTGTCGGGCTCAAGATTCAAGCTTCGATTGGCCGCAAGGTGCTACTTTTGAAAAACCTGTGGGGATGATTGACTGTAGGCGTTGTATAGAAGTCCATGCACAATTTAACTGTTAAGGGAAATAGTTGCAATAACTTGCGGGAAGTTGATTCAAGATGGCGTCATTACTGTGGATGGTAAGAACAGCTCGCATTGATTCGAGTTTCAACAAAGTCTAATCTTCTCGAGCGGGCACCACAACTGAAGAAATTAACGACATTTTCTGAGATTGTTCAAAGGTGAGGCCCATTTTCAGCGGAATAGTACAGATGCTGTGGCAGCTTGTTGCAAGTAAGGATCTCATTTTCTCTTTAGCTCATACATTTTGATTTCTTGGCGAATCTGGTTTATAAGAAACAAGGAGATGGCTGAAGGTGATCTAGTCAGTATGGAGGGAGTGGCTGGCTGACTGGTGCAGTGATTATTTACATCGACACAGATCGTCCAAGCTGCTTCTTTGCTGGCTAGAAAGCTGGGAATTCAAAGAGTAGATTTGGAAAGTGAATTTCTGGTTCTCATTCATTCCTTGCTGGGGAATGAAAAGCTTGCTTCCCCTTTGAAATTCAAGTTGGCAGAAATCAGGTATTGGGTTATTTTTCTAATTAAATCTCCTTAAGGAGTGCAAACCAGGTTGCTCATACGATTACAAAGATACCAACTGGAAGTTTGGAGGGGGGCAGCATAGGTTTTGGTGGGAAACCCTTGTAGAAGATTTTTCATGCATTATGCTCCCAAATCCCTCCTTCCGAGCTGAGAGGGGAATGAGGGAATCAGAGACTTCTCTCTCATCTTTTTCGTAATGCTATATGATTAAATCTACCAGGGTGTACTAAACTTCACTGCACTCAGGTGCCAAAAAAAAATTAAAGTTTTTTAAAAAAATGTTAATCAAAATATATTTAATCTATAGATCAGTTTAATCATTTTTAGGAGCTTAGATCAATTTTGCCATTTATAAGAACTTATAATTTTTTTGATTTTTCAAACACCTGGCTGTTTTAGCCATTTGAAAATGACTAAAATACCCCATTTGAAAAATCAAAAAATATCTACTAATCTCTGAAAGTGATAGAACTTAATGTATATGTCGAATATACTTAAATTAACAGTTTTATTTAAAAAATTTCAAAAAATTTAAAAATAAAATTTTTGCACCTTATTGCACCAATGCTAATTGCACCAGGGTGTATAGGATCCACGCCCTTTGTCACTATGAAGTAGGGCCATGATTACATTCGATTAGTCATACATAGGATCTCCATTTAATATTTATTTTCTTCATTTTAAAGCGTATTTAATCCATCAATCAAGTAATGCCATTTTATTATATTTTTACATATTTATTTGAATTTTTAAAAATAAGTTTTTGAAGGAGTAAAATTCGCTAAAATGCCCCTCAAATTGATGATTTTTAAAACAAAAAATAAATATGTAAAATTATTGCATAATGTAAAACTTTGATATATAGGATAAATACATTTTTTAAAACATGTTCATGAAAAAATTCAAAAAAATTAACAAGTAAAAAATAAAAATAAATGTTGCATAAAAGCCAATATATGACTAGTCTTATATAAATATGGTTCTATGAAGCATCCTAAACTACTAAGATAAAAAAGCAAACAAATTCGCCGGAAGTTCAACATACCGTCCAACAACAGAAAAGCAATGTTTTCGTAGCTACTTTAGTAGCAACAAAGTAAGATTTACACCTTTGGAGCTACGATTAAAATATACGTTTGAAGTGTTCTGATTTGTTTCCTTTTCACTTAGTTTGAGAGACATCTTATTGTATATGTCGTTTTATGGAAACCGAAGGCATGTTTGTTTACAAGAAAAACCATTCAAACCAAAACTTTTTACTCTCCATAACTACCTTATTCTTTAATCATTTCTTCATATTTTATTATATAACTACCCTACTTTTCAATCATTTTTACACTACTACCTATATGATTAATTTATTTTAACTTTATTATCTTTACTCTTCATCATTACCCCTATTGTATTACATGATTTGTTTCCAATTTAAAAACTTTTACACCAAGAATAAAAAGTTTTATTACTTCCTAAATGCACCCCTTTTTTCATATGTGGGTAGTTTTCCCCTTAAGGAACGCTGTGTTCTCTACTCGGTGTGGTGGTTTACTTTTCACATTTGTGTCATGCTGTCCTTCCGTGTGGTTCTGCTACAACAATTATTTATTTGAAGTATCCACTTGCAGGCTCACTAAGAAAGACTCATGGGTCAGACATGGTTATGGAATGAGTGGAAGGTTAAAGTTCAAATGTTGGATAAAGACAATGGCTTCGTTATCCAAACAACATGATACACTTCTATTTGATACCTAATCATCCAAGCTAAGTAACAGGATAAAAAAAAAAAAAAACCAAGCTTACCATAGTGCATATTCAAAAAGTGCATACAAAACCCTTCAGATGCATGGCTAAATGAACACTTAGCCTTCATTTAGCCCCATAACTATACCAATAACCAACAAACCGCTTGTTTGTAGGAGGCTTGTTAATTTATCTTCTCGCAAACGTGAGAAATGTGACTTATTTCGTTGGATTTCAATCCGCAAACCTTAATACGTTTTGTAAACAGACCTTTTGCCCTTCAAGATGAGAGGCCAACCACGGCCTTAGTAGTTGTTTTCAGATGTGGAGCTTGAAGAAAATGAGAGTTTCTTAAAGGGCTTTTTGACCAAATGTTAAAAACACAGTAGTTGTTTTCAGATGTGGAGCTTGAAGAAAATGAGAGTTTCTTAAAGGGCTTTTTGACCAAATGTCAAAAACAGTGGCCCGTAGTTCATTTTTGCTAAAAACGTAAAAATATTCAATGTCTCATCAGTCACAATTTTACCCATGAAATCTAGTCCCCACATGATTGCTCAAGCACTGGCTAGTTGATCAAGTCATCTCCACCACCTACGCTGCAACCCATGCACCACAAGGATACGAAATACTCACTCCCATGATATTCATTATGAGAACATCAGTACACATTAAAGGTGTGTTTGGCAACACTTAAACTTTTCAATTTAAAATTTTTCATTTCCACAATTACTCTATTTTTTAATAATTTATTTATAACTTCTCATACATTTATCATACTTTTCAATCATTTCTATACAATTACTCATACAACTAGCCTATCTATTTTAACTTTATTTTCTTTACTTGTCATCGTTACTTTTATCATTTCCTCTCATTTTAAAAACTTTTACACCAAAAACTTTTATTCCAAAAGTTTTATCATTCCCAAATGCACCTTGAAATCATTTTCTTTTATTATTATTTAGCGATTCTCATCATACATGTGACACTAGTTACATGGATAAATTTCATAAATTGCTTTGTCCAACTTCAAACTAGGCATCTTGCCAAAGAGACAATGTAACATGCAACATGGTCATGGCCATAGTCCCCAGACTAATAGAAATAATGGAAATAACAGGAACTTGTAGCATCTTGAACCTAAGATCACTTGTGTAACACTAAACAATTCTGATCTAGTTATTGTAGATTATTTATCTACTATCCTTGTCCAGCAGACAACTCTTCCCAAGTCATGTTTTGGTTATCAAAGGGGGAAGCCAACATTAGAATATCACTGCTGGAACAGAACCTCTAAATTATTTTTCAGCCATTTTTGCCCACTTGTTATTATGTATATTTTCAATCATTGTTTACAATACTTTTTTATACAAAAAATAGCTATTTTCTCTTCCTTTATTAACTTTGATGTTTCAAATAAGCATACCCTATTACATCAGGGGCTCTGCTTTCATGCGAAGGGTTATATAGAAGAATTTCACATAACTAGTGTATTTGGCCCACCTTGATGATGAATCTCCATCCGTAAAATGTGTAAGATTGACTAAATAAATTTGTTCGAATCATATATCAATTTTAAAACTATATTTCTAACTTCTAAACCGTCTAAAAGATCTTTTCTTTGTGAATAGATGGTTCCACTAAATATTATTACATTCTAATGCACATATGAATGGAACTAAACACTATTTAGATAAGAATATATAAGTAAAAGCTGCCCCCATGCACAGCTTTGATGGGGGTGATTTTTTATCTTAGGATAAAACAATGGGCTAACTCTGGACATAGCTACCAATTTTATCCATAATTCTAATTATACCTTCGAATTTTCAAACACTTTAAATATATCCATATATTGCCTAAAATTCCAATAGTAGCCAAGCCCTTATGTGAAATGACAAATATGCTCAAAACTTAATTATGAATTCACAAACAAAAATTCAAATTCAAATAATACATGATTCAATATCCATATAAGTATGTTATATAGTTATAAAAGTACTAAAAATTTATTGTAGTGTGAATTTCTAGCATAGAATTATAATTGAATTTTGTGAATATTCGTTATTTCACAAAGCGTGGAGATGAATTGAATTTTGGGCAAAATACACATATATTTGGAATTTTCGAAAGTTCACAAGTATAAGTGGAATTAAAGATAAAATTTATGGATATACATGAAATTTACCTCAACACAAATTATGCTGAATAATGTAAATGGTTACTGTTTAATTTCGTCATCATAATTCCATCATCAAAATGGACCCTGCCATCCGAGGCTGTTTTTTAAGTGGGATTACATCATATCATTCCCAAACAGAGAGGAAATTATATGTGAAGTAAGATACAAAAATAACGTTCAGAATATCCACTTTGGAATTGTAAGGAAAAAAAAAAAGGAACAAAAAAACAAAAAAAGAACAATGTAATGAGATTCGAGAGTAATAATCAAAATAAAAAACATACTAGTTTTTTTTTTCTCTCTCTTTTTCTTCTTCTGTGCATATCTAAAAAGAGAAGAAACCATTAAATATATAAGAAATAACCAAGAAGGTTACAAAGCACACGAGTAGATAAAAGTAGAAAGGATAAAAAGAATAAACCCATCACCTTTCCCTATTTCGAAAGGAGCTAGAATAATATTAAAGCATGCAGAATCTCATCCGTTCATGCAAAGAACTAAAAAGAAAAAGAAGTGGTTTCAAACTCAAAACCTTTCCGGCTTTATTAGCACCCGCAACTTCAATGTTCGAAAGCAAGATATGTTTCATATGCAACCAATTGCACAGCCGCAATCAATTAGTTGATTTTTTATTTTCAATATTTCTAAATCAAATTTAAACCGATCGCAAAATTCAAAGATATGTATTTCATCAGTGGTTACAAAAATCGTTGTGATTGGAAACTTAAAATTTTTAAAAAATCAAAATCACTTGCATGTTAATGCATAAAAGCCTCCCATGAATAATTTTTAAACACATAAAAATAAATCCTAATGAATATTATGATGGGTTTGGATTTAATTTATAAATTATTCAAAATAAAAAAAATCAAGTAGAACTGGTTGGTTGAATGAGAAAATCAGTATGTTACCCTCAAATATATCCCTATGGACTGTGAAGGAAGACTACATCAAATTCAGCAACTTCAGCTCTAAAACTTGAAAAATAGTCTTCCATGAATATGAGAGAAAAAAAGTGAAGAAAGAAGACTTATAATCTAACAACAAACAAAAGTAATAATAGAAATTAATCTTGATTTTATTTCTACTGCATGAAAGATATGATTTTATAAAAATACACCATATTTTACAAGTTTCCAAACTAGTGAAGCCACACAGCAAAGTGCCCAACATAGCCCAACCAGTCTAGTATTCTTAAGAACTGAAGGCATCGCTAAAGTTGAGGCAAGCCAAAGCTTGAAATAATACCCTGTTTAATTTCTTCCCACCTCATTTAATAAATTTGATCTTTTTGCATACAAAAAGCTCAACTTTTCACAGATTTCTTATCATCATCCACTATCTATTTATCTAGAAGACTTATAATTTTTGTTCTTTTTTTAAAAAAAAAAATATTTACTTTTTATTCTATCACCTCATTTTCATCCTGCCTAAATCAACAACCCACTTACTCTTTATGATAATCTGTATAATTATCAAATCCCCTA
The DNA here is from genome assembly GCA_030490835.1 of Annona cherimola. Classification (NCBI taxonomy): domain Eukaryota; kingdom Viridiplantae; phylum Streptophyta; class Magnoliopsida; order Magnoliales; family Annonaceae; genus Annona; species Annona cherimola. The sequence continues at coordinate 81,284,061 of CM059975.1, read as the reverse complement.
TGATTTTATCTAGGAAGCTTATTTATTTTTGTCTCGTTTCTCTTTACGTCAAACATTCCTGTCTTTTCTAATTTCCCCCCTTCCATTTTGGTTATATTATCATATGGTAACAGGTAGGAAAGCCTAGAAGAAGTGAAGAACAGGCTTTAGAAGCCTTTCTCCTCAAGTCAATGAGCCACACTACCAGCCTTCTGGTGTAGCCCATAAAAATGAAGATAAACTAATGGCAACTATATCTGCATATCTGAATTATTCAATCTATTCCTATTTTGTATATATCAGAAAACTATATTTGTCATGAAATAGAAAAAGGGACTGTCTTCATTTCCCATGTGCTCAATTTTCCAAACACATTATATTCAAAAGGTGAGTCTGTGAAGTGATAAACTTTTAATGGAAAGTTTTTAGTGTAAAAGTTTTTAAGATGGGAGAAAATAATATAATATGATAAGAGTGGTGATGAAAAATAAAGAGAATAAAGTTAAAATAGATAGATTAGATATATGGGTAATTGTGCAGAAATGATTGAAATGTAGGACAATTGTACAACAAGTGAAAAAATAATTAAAAAATATAATTATGAAGAATGAAATGTTTTAGATTAAAAAGTTTTTGTTTGAAATGTTTTTGGTGTAAATAAACACCCCCTCAGTGTTTTGACACATGGTATAATTTGATATTAACTCCTATTTGAGCTTCTTCGTACCAAAATAAATGCTAACACTTAGTAAAGTGAAAGTTTTCCGACTGCCCAAGTTCCATCACTCTTACAAAATTTCCTCTCCATGCATAATGTCTTTCTTCTCTCCACATGGTGCCATGTCCCAAAATTTTTTTGAGACTACACTCTTTGATGAAAGTTTTTGATCAAGAGACATAAAAAATCTTTCTTATTACTATTGTTAATCATAAGAGTACATTTCCCACAGAGACATCATATTTCTTCAGTTATCTTTTTAAACTATTACCATAGCAATTGCATTCATTTCATTTCCATGCGTCTAGGCTTTGTGTGTACATTATCCAATATATTCTCTATGCTAAAATGCCTTATCAAAAGAGAAATCTTTTCAAAGATATACTTGTGTCTACAATGCAGAATAACAGCAAACTTTATTGCGTATCAAGTACAATTCCCATATGCTGTTCACTTCCCACAAGTTTATCAAATCAAAACCTATGTATCCAAAAGCTGGGTAGAGGCATTTGCCTCATTTACCTCTCCCTGGAGTTATCCTCCGTCAGTTGCCTCATCATCCAAGGGAATTAACACAATTTTAAAAAAAAAAATCCCTTTCCAGGCATGGATACTATTTAGTACACGCCAAATAATTAGGAACCAAAAAATCCATCCATACAACCCCTGTAAGTATGGAACAAAAGAAGACTGGTTGAATTTTAAAAAATGCATCTAAATGTTGGAGGGTCATTCTGGGAGATATCCATATGACAATACGACATTGTGTGTGGTCATCCACATGGATCTCTCCCACCATCTTCCAGCAAACTTCATGCAGCTATTGTTCAGCTGGATTCAATCATCATCATCATCATCATCATCATAAGCCATTTCCCACCTATGTGGGGTCGGCTGCATGGATTCTGTTACGCCATTCTTGGCGATTTAAGACTAAATTTTCAGTAATATGTAATATTTTTAAATCTTGTTTAATTACTTCCATCCATGTTTTTTTGGGTCTTCCTCTCATTCTTCTACCACCTTCTACTTGGATAAACTCTGTTTTCCTAACCGGTGCTACTTCAGGCCTCCTTTTAACATGACCAAACCATCTTAATCTATTTTCTCTCATTTTATCATAAATTGGTCTCACTTTTAAGTTTTCTCGAATTATTTCATTCCTAATTTTATCTTTTCTTGTTTTACCACTCATCCACTCATCCATCTTAACCATCTTTTCTTGTTTTTCTCTAAAGGACTTAGTGAAGATAATGTAAATACAGGAGTTCAAATTGTGCCCAAATCTATAATGATACAGCTTTTAACATATTACAGAAAGATCTTCCATGGAAGTCTTGCGGATCATGTTTGGGTGTTCTTAGATTCTTTAAGGATCATGCATGTCCTGTACCCTGAGACAAGCACCAATTCCTAATGTCTGTACCCCAAAAGGAGTTTTATAATAGCTGTACAGACTGAATATCCACAAGTCCATGTTTAATATACGTCCAGAGTCCTGATTTATAAGCGTCCTGTGTCCTGCATCCTGCCACTACAGTAACTGATGGATAAGCGTTTATCTGTCTGGGGGAACTGAAACAATGGCTCCAGTCCAGATCCTAGAAATGATTTGTAAATAAATGGCAGGACAAAGTGAAGCTTTCCCATTCACTCTCTCCTTCTCTAATTGTGATCTTTTTTATTTCCTTTTTCTCCTCCTCAAACACACATGTGCAAGTAAACGTTATATTCCCTCTCCACAGAAATCTCCCTGCAATATTTCCCAGAAGCCCTTCCTGAGGCTGATTTTCATTTTACTATGCATAAGAGACAGGGAAATCAATTGCTTATTTGATTCCAGTGCCCCAAGAAGATGTCCCAACATAAAGGTGAAATGAAAAGTTTATTTCCATGCCTCTTCACCAGAAATATATGGACCAACAGGCCTTTCTCAAATTAAAAGCCCCATCCAATGACCAACAGGCCCTTTTCTAATTTACCTCATTATGCAACGGTCGGGTTACTCAATGCTTTTATAATGATGTGGACACCAATGCCCAAGTATTTGTCATAATGTCCAAGCAGGCAGCTATTCTACTTGCAAAAGAAATAAATCATGCGTAACCACATCTCGAAATGCAAAGAGAAATAAGTAAGACCAACCATTTGTGGTCATCTATCAAATTATGATCCAGTCAACGATAATAGCTTGGATTTATCAATCAAGTTCATAATCAAAGCTTCAACTTGGCATGTGTGAGATTTGATGGAAACGATACTCTGTTATGCTTTTGTTTTACTGCATTTGGTTATTCTATTTGAACCATTTTATTCACGTTGAGTGAACATAAAACTAAGAGCCCCACCTTGTTGATCTGCGCAATTAAAAATTTTTATGACAAGGTTAAAATGTGATTTTGTTTCTAACATATTTCTATTGGTGCAAAAATACATAATGTTCACAACAATAATGGATGGATGCACCAAAAAACTAACAAGGTTAAGGCACCTGTTTATGCACAACAGAGGCTGAAGAGAGGGGAATACGTGCCCAACCAAACATGTGTATGCTGAAACATTCTAAAAGTATGGTATGTTTGTCTTTAATTTGATATGACCAGTATTTTTCGACTAAAAATTTCGTTGCATAGTTAGACGCAATAAATAGCTTGACAACCAAGAAAGACATGCAACGGACATGCAGCTGATTCGTCTCCATCATTCCAGAAACTGGTGAATTCAGATCAAACCCAAAACACATGACCGCGGAGAATGGATCCAAAAACAAAATTCAAATTCAAACAATAACCCATCATCTTCCTAAACATTTGATTCTTAAAACTCGTTTCAAAGTCGAATTCTCGCAGATCTGATAATAACAACCCAAAATCATCAAAAATAAAAAAAAAAATAAAAAAAGCTACCAAAGAGTCAACATGGGTATTGCGAATTAGGGAAACGACAATATGGGTCTTCGTGATTGGAACGGAAAGGACCGACATACCATGATGAATCAGTGAGTCTCAGTCCTGGTTCTTCATCTTCTCGACGCGCTGCGACAGCTGCTCGAGTTTGACGACGAGGCCGGTGACCGCGAAGAGTAACCAGTAGAAGAGAAGGGCGGAGGCGATGAGGAGGGCGTTGCGCTGGCTCTTCATGATGGATTTCTGGTGGCGGAGGTGCTCGGAAGGTGTGCAGGCGCTATCCTCGCACGAGGGGCGAGTCTCGTACTTCCAGTAGATGTCCATGAGGAGGAAGAGGCAGAAGGGGACGACCGAAAGCATTGGCTTGAGGGCGTTGCGGATCACGGAGATGAGGCCCTTGCGGAGGCGGTCGAGACCCGGGAAAGTGATGAGGAGGAGCATGATCGCTTCTGCTCCCGCGGCGTAGCCTAGCACCACCCATTCCAAAGCCATCTTCCTCTTCTTTCCGGGCTTGATTGCGTTTGGGAATTTCTCGTCTCTGATGAAGAGAGAGAGAGAGAGAGAGAGAGAGAGAGAGAGAGAGAGAGAGAGAGACTTTTGCTAACGCGCGCCTCAGGTGCTTTTTTGTTTTTTTTTTTTTTTGCCCTTCTTTTTCTTCTTCTTCTTCCTCGGCAAGAAATAAAAAGGAAGGAGGGGTCCACGCGGGCGAGATTTCTGCCGATCGTTGTACGTGGCTGGCTCACGTGCAACAACGTGTCTACTGGGCCCACTTGAATGTGAAAGGAGTCTTATGCACCGTCCATCGTCTCTGATGGAGTTTAACGAGGCCATCACCCCGTTCGACCCGCACTAGGTTTAACGGTTGGAATTACCAAAAATTTGTATTATATTCTTTGGAGCACTCCCGATCTCTGGTTCATGTGTCCCGGATTTTGTTTTTGTTTGAAAATTCGGTTTAAATTTCAGTTTTGTGGTCGGGTTGAACGGGGGATGCAACGGGAGCTGATAAAATTCGAATTCATCTTAATTCGAACTTTAACTCTGTTAATAAAATATTAATTATAAATGGAATCTTATTTTTATTTGTAAAACTTAAACTTTAATCTTATTTTTGAAAATTAAGTTTATATTAAATTTTAGGTTGGAATGTAAATTAATGCATTTTTCAGTTTATAAAAGTGATAAATTTAAAATTTCAGGTAAATATATAATAACAACAAAACATATAAATAAAAATAATAATATATAGTCAAACTATAAATTTTTAAAACACATAGCAATATAAAATATATTTTTGAAGATAATTTAATATAAAAACAAGATAAAGGAAAAAATTAATGAAGATAAAAGTAAATAATAGAAATAAAACATAAATATAGATGAAAATAATATATTTTATTCATAATATAATTACAGTATGTTAAATATGTATTCCAATGTAAATATAAATAATATAAAATACACAAATATAAAGAAATATTATTTATTTTCATATTATGTATATCATAACTCTATCATATTATAAATTAAGTTTCTCGAGTTTAGGTTTATTAGGCTTGGGTGTAAAAAAGCAATTTATAACATCATCGAAAAATTGGGTTTGTTGGGCTAGATTCAAGCTCAACTCGGCCCAAGTTACACCCTTAGGTTAAACCATCATATAAAATATGATATAATGAGGGTAACGACGAAAAATAAAATAATAGAATTAAAAAAATAGGTTGGTTATACAAATAGATAGGTAGAAATGATCGAAAAGTAACATAGTTGTATAGAAAAATGTGAAAAAATAATTAAAAGATATGATAGTTAATAAAGTACAAAATTTTAGATTGAAAAATTCTAGTTTCAAAAGTATTACTTGTAAACGAATGCACCCCTTAAGTTTCAAAATATATTTATTTTATATTTCATTATCAAAATTGATAAATTTAATATACATATATATGTGTAAAGCACATTTGAACTTTGTTCTATAAACTAATATAAATAATAATGATCATGAGTCAAAAATAATAAAATATGACTTAAATACTTTAAAAAGCAAAAGACAAAAAAAAAAAAACAAGAGTATGAATGAGCTTGGTTTCACGTGGGAAAAGCTCCGATCTCAATTCAAATTTTCCGTAGGTGCTGTTGCTGAACTCCTTAATTCTTTTTATATATATTTATACAACATGCCATCCACATCTTTTATAAGGAAATGTGTATTTATTTAACATGCCATCCAGATTTTTTATAATTAAACACATGTCCGCCCTCACGCCATGGTGCTAAACTCCTTAATTTTTAATTTTACATTTTTTATATGAGTAAATATTCAATACTCATGTAAAGTATGAGGTTTCATACTTATTCTTAATTTTAATTTTAAAATATTTTTAAAAATGCAAAGCATTTATCATATTTAACATATGTTGTTTTATCATGCTTTAAAAAATAATTTTCGCTGAAAATTTATATTTCATAAAAAACAGTATCTTTTGAGAACAAATACATAAGTATTAAAATTTTTAATGGTGTAAAAAATTTACCGGACATGTAATTTTCAAAATTTTAAATAAATATATGTGGATAAATATGATAAATTATTTTGATTTAAGAGACAACACATGTGCACGCACTCACACACATCATATGGACAGCCTGGTCATTCAAGTGTCTACAAATATTTACCTTTTCATTATAACTTAACACATAGATAAATATTTTTATAGATTGAGACATTAAAAAAGTATATGGAAAGTGATTTTGAAAAACCGTCCAACATCCAACATTTGTTTTGTATCACGGCCCCTATTACTTATTATTATTATTATTATTATTATTAGCCACGGGTAAGATTTCAGCTGTTGGAGGGGGGATGGGGGGGTCGACCCCGCACCGGGCCACAAGGGGTCGGTTGTTTTCGAAGACGCTGCAGCGCTGGTCGCAACTGCTCGTATTACTTATATATACGTGTTTTGAGATGAATATGAAACTTCAATTATTTTTAATAGGAAGTGATTCGATGTACCCAGATACATTGAAATTGGATACGAATTTCATTTTTAAATTTTTTTTATAAAATTATTAATGTAATTATATTTATTTTATATTAAATTTTACCATTTTCAAGACACGTATATATATTTATTTATTTATTTTTAAAAATAAAGGGCTTTAAATTGTCTACCCCCTCATTTTTAAAAATGAATTTTTATAAATATACTTATAACATTTAACTATTGCATCTGTAGTCTTTATTTTGCCCGAAAATACAAATATACATATAAGATTTGCGTAAAATTAAAAATATGCCTCTTTGATTAGAATAACATTAGAAATTTCTACAAAATAACAAAAGTGCTCTTTAAGCTAAGCCTTGCAATATTTACAAATGTTGTACACACATTCGCTACTTTATTATTTTATATATTTTTTCGTATATTATTATTTTAAATTTTTTACAAATATGCTTGTGATGTCAAGACATTATTCTCATTTTAAAGAAAATTCTAATGACATCCTAATGGAAGAGAGTATTTGTAATTTTTACAAGCTTAAAGATATAAGTGCAATATTAGTCAAATCTTACAGATATATTTGCAAAAAATTCTTTAAAAATAAAAAATATATTTTTAAAATAGTAAATTTTAATTTATAAATTAACAGTTTTATTAAAAAAAATTAAAAATAAATTTTGCACTCAGTGCATTAAATCACTTCCTATTGTTACTTTGTTAGTAGCCTTCTTTTTTATTTTTATTACCAAAAAATCTTTACAATTTGAAAGAAGAGGAAGGGAGGAATCAACTTCTCATCCCTTGCTTAACGCGGAAGAAAGCCAGATTCCCACGCCTAAAATGTCGGTTGCTTTTTAGAAAGTTACCCGCGCCCTTTTATCATTTCCGTTGTCATTTTCTCGGCAATCCAAACCGTCCGTGTGGGGTTTTGCAAAATAGACCTACAGATATCTAATTGCACTTTAGCACATAGGTTTTGACATTCTACAAAATTTACTTTATAAATTTCAAACCTTAGCAAAATAAATCCCACGATTGACTTACAACATCTTTAAGAAGTCGTAACGTTAAAAATACCCCACAACATCTTTGAAGAGCTGTTTTTTCCTTACCCGCTTTGAGGGGAATTTATGTTTTAAACCTTCTAACTTTGCGTATTTGCATTTTAAATCCCGAAGTTTATCTATTAGCATTTTATACCCTGTGAAGTTTGGTTCTTTGCATTTTAGACCCTTAATTTTAATGGTGTTAAAAAGTGCCGTTAAATGCCCTTTAGATTTTAAACCAAACTTGAAAAAGATTAAAATGCTAATATACAAACCAAGATTTTAATGGTATTTTTAAATGTAATAAGTGCCCTGAGGGTTACGGTTTTAAATTAGATTTCATATGATTTAAAATGCAAAGGGCATTTTGGATATTTTATTAGATTTTAATGTCATTTTTTATCATTGTTAGCACTGAGGGTTTAAAATGCAAAAAGCTAAACTTTACAATGTTTGAAATGCTAATAAGCAAACCTGAGGGTTTAGAATGCAAAAATGCAAATTGCCTTCACTTTGAAAGTGAAGATCATGTAGGGTTTTGTTTTACGAAAAATTGAAATGTATAAAGTTTATTTGTGATTTCAAACCTTACGCTAAAACACAATTACACACAGATCTATTTTGCAAAAAACAGGTGGCTTTCTTTGGTTTGAGATCAAAGATACAAGTAACATAGCTCTTTTGAGGGAAATAAAATTTTTCATTTTCATATTAATTTAATCTATTTTTAATTACTCATAAACCTTATTATCCAATATTATGATCTATTTTAACAACAAGATCTTATTTTTTATTTTTATATGATTCAAAAGGATATCTAAATCTGTGACCCTAGATTGTGATTTCCTATGCCCGGGTGCACTGAGCTTTAGTGCACCTGGGTGCATTAACCCATTTTAGCACATTTTTTTGAAATTTTTTTATAAAGTGTTAATCTGTGTATTTAACATGTGTATCAATTTTTACCTTTTTGGAGTATTTTAGATATTTATTTTTAATTTTTGAAAATCAGTGGCATTTTACGTAATTTAAAATTACTAAAATGTCACTGATTCTCAAAAATTAAAAATAAATATCTAAAATACTCTAAAAATGGTAAAAATTGATACATATGTTAAATAAACTTAGATTAACACTTTTTATAAAAAAAATTTAAAAAAATAAAAAAATAAGTTAAAATGAGTTTAATGTTCCCGGGTGCACTGAAGCTCAGTGCACGTGGGTGCAGTAAATCACAATCCGATTTCCCCCAAGGAGTGAGTATACTAACGTTGACTACAAGACCTTCTCATTCACTACTAGAAATAGATTAAGGATTAGAAGCGATCAGGTACAAGATGATTCCCCTCCTTTGATAAGGCTTTTCCACCATCACTCAAATAGTAAAAGAATTAATTACTTATTTATCTGAATTTTTGTAATGATACTATATGAATTTGTACCACGGTTGTTTTAAATCGCAGGATAATTTGTTTTGACGTGATAGATAAATCCAAGAAGCTGAAAAACTAAAACCATTTTATTGATTATAAAAAATTTTCTAATTACAAATTATAACGTATAAAAATAAAAACAAAATATAATAATTTTTCTATTTTCAAAGGACTTGCAAAACTAAAATTTGTGGAATGAGCCCAACGCCCAGTAAATATAATCAGCAAAATAAAATTCTGAATCACTTCTCCGTAAAGAAGTACTTTCTATTAAAATAAAAAAGTTCGCTTAGATACATAATCATGCAATTCAACTTATAACTTAGCTTTGGCATGAGTACACTTATACAACTTATCTTGCCCATAACTCGAGTTGTTCTTGTATGCGCATATCTTTGTCTTTTCTTAAGTTACTTTTATATAAAACACCTATGCAACTTATCGTGCCTACAACTTGAGTAGTTCTTAAGTTACTTTTGCATCATTGCTGGTATTACTTATACATGTGTTCTGAGATTAATATGGAACTTTAATTATTTTTTAATAGGAAGTGATTTGATGTACCCAAATGCATTGAAATTGGGTATAAAATTCAATTTTTTAAATTTCCATAAAACTATTTATCTATGAGGTGTTTGGGATGTCATAAAACTTTTAGATGAAAAAAATTTTGAAATATGAAAAAATAATATGATATGACAGAGATAATGATGATGAATAAATATAATAAATTTAAAATAGATAGATTAATTGGATAATAATTGTATAAAAATGATTGAAAATACGGTAGTTTCATAAAAAAATGTAAAGAAATGAGCGAAAAAAGATAATTATAGAGAGTGAATAGTTGTAAATAGAAAAAATTTTAGGAATCCAAAAATATCCTAGAAACTTTTGGTTTGAAAATTTTTTAATTGAACCAAATATGCCCATAGTTACTCATCACGCATTGTACTAGATCTCAAAATAGTGAGATTTTGAAATCAAAAGAATATAGTGAGATTTTTTCATCCATACCTTCAAGTTTTGGTTGAAATTATTGGCGTGCCATAACTTTTTATAAAATTTGCATCCCCACCTATAAATTTGTTTAAAATTGGAAGTGCTCATGTAGAGTTTAAAAAGAGATATTTGCATATGTACCTATATAGTTGGAAAACAATTACAAGGCTGCAACAACTTTCACCGAAATTGCAAGTGCACCTGCGTTATTTGGTTGTAGCTTCTCCTATGCCTTTTCAAAATTCTATAGATACTCACTAATTTTACTCCTAATTCCACTTATATTCATAAATTTTCAAAAATTTCTCTCATACTTACGGATTTTTATCATAATTCCACTTATACTCACGCCGTTACGGATCCGTTAAATAGGTTGTTAGCCTCCTTGTAAAATGATGAATATGCCCAAGTTCTCATATAATTTATAGTTCTTTTGCTTAAAGTTAAATATTCATTTTAAAATAATATGATTCTATAGTTATAGAATTAATAAAAATGTATTATAATATGAATTTTTAGCTATAACAATTTTAGGGATGATAATATTCATCATTTTTCAAAGAGTTAATAACTTCTTTAACAGACCCCTAATGATATAGGTATAAGTAAAATTAGGATGAAAATTCATGTACATGAGATGAATTTTTTAAAATTCATAAGTATAATTGAAATTATTGGTAAAATTCATTAATATATAAGGAATTCGCCCCCCAAAAAAGTAGCTTCTATTAACTTATTTGTGGGGGAATGAAATGATAAAATTATCGTATCCACCGCCATGCATCCATCGCTAAGAGTTAACCTTCCCTTGTCTCGAATCGTTGAATTCCTGTTTTCGAAACTCTAATTTCTAAATTACAAAAAATATCCACAATTTTTTGCATTTTAGCCCCTCTAACTTCATTTATTTACTTTCTAGCCCACGAGTTTCGCGTATTTACTTTTCAATTTCTGTAACTTCACCATATTTGCTTTTTAAACCCTACCGTCAATGGAAGCTAATTGTAACACCCCAACTTTTAGAGGTGTTACGAACGATGTCTACTATGTCAAATCTGAGAATAAAATCTTCCAAGATGGAAATAGATACCAAGATGCAAAATCATAAAACTTTTAACTGTTATATCTCAAGTTTACTCATTTTGAATTCATTATACATATTTAGTGTCTATAATCAAAACCAGTAAATATTATAAGATAATTTCTCTAAAATCAAAATTTCATTGTCCTTTGCTCTGCTAGTTTCACCTTTTTCTCATGTTGATGAAGACTTTAATTTATTAGAGTATCTCTGTGTTTTTACTGAAAACAAAACTATGTGAGCTGAACGCTCAGTAAGTAAAAATATATTTTTATAAAATTTATTTTGTAATTACTTTGATTTTTCAAAAACAAACACAACATCTATATTGTCTTTTATGTACAAAAAACTCTAATTAATAAAAACATCTTGATATATGTTTACACATATGTTAATTTTAAATCATGTATTCACTCTGTAAGTATTGTCATCTACTTGTGCTCGCGTACAGTCGTGCTATATATTCGTGAGCAAATTCATCTTCTTTGGTAGTCCTAAGGTCACTACTCAGGTACTACCATACTACTTTACTCCTTGACGTCAAACCCAATATGCAATTATGCATCATGCTCATGCATTGTGATTCATGCACTACTTAAATTCACTACTTAACATGATTTTGAAATAATAATGCTCGTATTTGAATAAACCATCTTGAAAGAAAATTTCAATTTAAATAAATAATCACATTTCATAACAAATCACAATATTCACATAATATGTTCAAAATCATGCTTTGATAAAAGTTTACTTACCTTTAAGTAAACTTTAAAATTTCTCTTTTTCAATTTCTTGTAGTAGTATCAAGTCTCTTTCCCTAATTTTCATCACAATATATTTATTATTTTGCTCTGGTTTTCATAAATATTATTTAAATTTTCATTTATGATTTTCCCAAAATTTCTCATAATTTTAATCGGTCAAAAATTCTATTTTCTCCTATTTCTTCTCATATTATTCCACTTTTAAACAATTTTATTTCATATATATAAAAATAAATTTAGACTCATACTTCTTTAAATACTTACTTTAAATTTTTCATATTTTTTTGTAATTTTTCATAATTTATTTATTTATTTTTATAGCATCACACCTTTTAAATAATTTTATTTTTTATAAAAATTATAAGTTTAAACTCATTTAAGCTTCTAAATATTGACTTTAATTTTCTGGATATTTTTCCATAATTTTCTGTATTTTTTCTAATTTTTTTGTATTTATTTATTTTTTTCCGCCGGCAATTGGCCGTCAGTGGGCTGTTCCGGTGGGCTGGAAGTTGGGCTAGGTTAGTGGACAAGCCGGTGGGCTATTTGGGCTAGGCTTAGTTTCTGAAACTTGGGCTTAGTTTATGTGGGCTTAAAACTAGAGGACTTGCTTCTGGGCTTTCCGGTTCACTAGGCTCGTCCAGATGGGCTTAGCTCACCAGTCCAATATTTTTTTCAACGGTCCATATTTTGTGAATATAATAGCTTATATCTGTTAATATAAATCTCTGCTTGATTTGAAATTTTAGGGGTAAGCTTATAAAATTATGTTTTATAATCTGGATGGTCCGTTTTTCAAAATAACATCTCTATCATCCGATTTGACATAAAGAGTTTAATAAAGGGTTAAAACTAAAAATAGCTATGTAAACTAATTTTTACAAAATTAATTCATCATATATACTGTAAAATATCTCAAATAATGTTTATAATAGGTTAGATTATTATTTCTTCATCTGTATTTTCCTGTAATTATTTTTTTGTGTTTTGTTCTTAAAATATATATTCACCATTTTAAATTTTCATAGAAATTACTATATCTAAAAATCTATAAGTCTAATCATGTTTAAATTTTGTTGGCAAGCTAAACATATGATTATCTTGTTATTGTATGGTCGAAATTCTCTGATTATACTCAGAAATATGTTTATTTTATCATATAGCATTTTCTATCCTTTATTTGATACTTCTCATTGAAATAAGTGAAATTTCAACATCAAATATTTCAATAATACTCCTATGACTAATTAACCATGCTAGAAGTATTATGAACGAATTAGATTTGAGGAATGAGTTGTATATAACATAAACTTAATGAGATTAACCAACATATTATTCTACTCAACTTACCTTAAATGATTTCTTCTTCCTCCTTTGTCTCTGTTGCTATCTCATGCGCGACCTCTCCTTCAATGGCTAAAACTCATCTCATATCTCCCACTTTTATACTAATTCATTCGTTAAATGGCTGAGATTAAGGCCATTAATCTCCACCATTTTCTGCATGACCAGAAATCCCATCCATTTCTTAAAAACGGATGACTGTTACACCAATAGACAAACCAAAAAAAATGTGTTAGTAGCTACAGTATAAATTTTCTAATAACAATATTATCCCTAGATGGAGTTAATTCATGAAAAGAGTTGACTCAACTTGACTACCAAAAAAGCCACACTATTTGTAAATGTGAGTCAACTCAATTTGACCACCAAAAAAACCACGTTATTTGTACTCAACTTGATCCAAAAAATCATACTATTTGCAAATTTGAGTCGACTGATAAAATGAGTTGACTCACTATACCATACGAAAGTAGAGATCGGCAGTAGCATGTAGTTTTCCGGTCAACAATGGCAAGGATTTAGGTTGTCGAGATCAACAATGCTGGTTTCAGCATCTATGGGTTGTCATCGACAGATATCTATGAAGATGTATGATCATCTCATTGGTATTGTGAACGAGGAAGAAGTAGGAAGCGACAATAGGTGCCGATTGTCGACGACCTTGGTTGTCGGTGTCAGCAACAAGTTTTGTGCAGCTACCGACAACAAGGAAGAAACAAAGGCATGCAGCAGGTAGCATTTTCTGGGGCAATTTACGATGATTGGACACAAAATCCGGTGCAGCAACAGAGCTTCAACATCGAAAACTGGCGACAGTGTCGAAAGTCAGTTCTTATCGATAACAAAAAGGCTAAACGAAGGTAGTTCATGGAAGCAAGCAAGCAACAAGCCACAAGGAGCTAGGGCTGCGAATCAAGGAAGGCGATGCACGGATTGTTATCAACTACGATGGACAGAAGCATTATCCATATTGGGCAGATTTTTTATTATCAATATCTTGCAACACCAACATCCTATTTTAGTGATTCAAGAGTTATTTCTATGTTTTGAGGTGCTCTGAATCATGCTAATGGTTCAAATTGGTAAAATTTTACTTATTTTCAGGTGTTTATTTGAAAAATTGATAAAATAGAAAGTTGACTAATGGTTCAATGAAACTAGGATGCATTTTAGAGTTTTCACTCATAAATAACAGTTGTTAGTTGGGTTTTTTTACGGTACAAAATGCAAATAAGGTGAAGTTACAGAGTTTGAAAAATAAATATGTCAAAAAACCCAAATATCCACGTGCGGTTTGCTGTAATCTGAAAACGCGTTGCACTTTGCATGCTTCCTTTTTAGCTTTAATGGCTGCCGAGTTGCTTGCGCAGCTGTTGGACACTCGGATCGATTTGGGCTATGTAGATGGTTGGGTTGATGAATTCAACAGCAGATGTGATTGTTGGAAAGAGGTAGTCACGGCTGCTGAAACTGCTGTCGAAGAAGAAACTGTTGCCGCTGGAATTCAGGAGTTTTCTCCGACTTTCAATTGGACGACTCAGATCATCGGATTGAGGCTGGCCGACACGGGCTCTAGGAAGGATGGAAGCACCCCTTGCTGCCTATTCAGGGTCGATCGATGGTTAGATTGCAGCTGAAGTTTGTCGTCGGTAGTCATCGGATCTCGGAGCTGCTGGAGACTGAAATTGCCTTTGATCGGTCCTAGGATACTGCTTCAATGTAGCCATAGCCCCATAGGTGCCGCTTGAATGGAGAAGAAGAGGACGGAGCACCCTTTCCTTGGTGTTCCGGCGACGTACAATGGTCAGCGCATGCAGCTTTTGTTCGGCCAATCCAGACCGTTGATTCAAGCTAATATTTTGCATAACATATCTTCACAACATAGCACATGATTCCAAATCATTGGATTCGAATAATTTCCTGGTAAGAGAATCGTTATTTGATTTCAAGTGAAACATAATGGATATGTTATATGCACTTGAATTATATTAAAATTATTAATAATGGTCGTACATTAAGGTTTAGACCAATAAATAAAATTCTCATTAAAATATAATTTTCAGAAAATTTTCACGTAAAACCCTTATTTAAATGACACTTATAATTGCAAAATATCCCTGAAAATTTTTTTTATTGATAAAAAGGGTAATTTACGTATTTTAAAAAATTACAGTAGAATGTGATCCGCGTCCAATTTTATTGAAATCATATAGGTATGAATACAATTTATTAAAGGGAGAATTCCTTTATACTCAGAACATTTACATCTAATTTCTAATATGCCCATAATGTTTCACAAATTCTTCTTATACTCATAATATTTTACTCTAAATTTTTATTATACCTTTAACACAATCGTTATTGATCTTATTACAAAGATAATTCTGCCATTTAAAAAAATTCTAATTAAAATAATTCAACCTTAATATAATTCTTAAATTATTTAATATAAGATATTAATGATGTACTATCATCAATTATCAATTGAGTCATGTTAAAGTTAAATTGTGTCAATTAGAAAATTTTGAATAGGTAAAATTGTTTTTTTAATAAGATAAATAATAATTGTCTTGATGACATAGGTGTAAGAGGAATTTAAAGTAAAATGTTATGGATATAAAAAGAATTTATAAAAAATTACACTAATATCATAAATTAGGAACAAATGTAGGTATGGATGTAACACCATGTTTAAAAATGAATAAAAAAATCCCTATAAAAAAATAACATCATAAGATGCAAGAGAATAGGTTTAAAATACAAAAAAATATTTTTTAAAAATGTTCCTCATATTATATAGATCTATCTAATGTGAAGAATATTCAATACTAAGATTTTATTGTGTTTCAAAGGTATCTTCATCTATTTTATAGTTTTATTTATTAACAACGGTTTTTTTGTCCTTTTAAAATCGTAAGCTATATATTTCTTTGATTTCAAACAGACCATGTATGTACATAAAGCAATTTTGCAAAACTCTTGAAACGTGTGCAATTTCAACCAAACCTTGCTATGAATGTAAAAATTCCTAAAATAGTAGAAATAATGATTAGAAGATACAATAAACTTAGTAACCATCCCCATAAAAATGACCGGCCGCTAATCTGCCATAAGCCATTATTGGTAATTTTAATTGAGCTTAGGGGCTCGATTGACTAAGAAATAGACAACAACTGCAAGCAACTCTTGCACAATATTCCACTGCATAAACCGTTGCTTGGCTTATGTGTCTTAAGGAGGTATCCTTTTAATTCAATTGACACTTATTAATCTATCCTATTCTTAAAAATATAGTAGTTTACACCCAAGAATTCTGATATTCCTCTCCTAATGTTGCCATTATTGGTGTTCTTACATGAAGCTTGGAGTTGAACTAAGAGAGTACAAATACAAATGTTACAGAAGATAATATTCACTACCTAGGCATATCTATATCTGAAATTGCATAGATATTCAAACTATCAAAGCGAGTAGAAGTACCCTCCCCAGAAACCCCTTGCTCACCGCCTAGCAAACTCTCCATTTCTTGTTTATTCTGTTCAGCCCATGAGTGTTGCCCAAAGCTCCTTAATTGCTCCAGCTCTGCTGCTACTTCCTTCATTGTAGGCCTTTCATCACCCTTCATTTTCAGACATCTCTTTGCAACTTCTGCAACTGCTAGCAACTGTTCTACATTCCCTTCATCAATAACCCGTGTCTCTAATATTTCGAACAGATGATTCTGTTTCATTGATGAAATGAAAAGCTGTGATAGGTTCCTCTCGTCCTCAGATCTCTGAAAAGAAAGTGGCATCTTTCCAGTTAAGAGTTCCACAAGGACAACACCGAAGCTGTAAACATCGCTCTTTTCGGTGAATTGGCTTGTGGTTATGAATTCCGGGTCAAGATAACCCAAGGTACCTTGGACCAAAGTTGTCATCTGAGTTTTATCCGTAGGAACCAATCTAGAGACTCCAAAATCAGACACTTTTGCTATATGATTGTCATCTAAGAGTATGTTTGCTGATTTAATGTCCCTATGAAATATGGGTATGGAAGCTGCAGAATGCAAGTAGGCAAGTGCACCTGCAATTTCAGTTGCAATCCGTAAGCGACTTTCCCAAGAGAGCGAGGAGGCATGGCCTTCATCATGGATGTGGTGGAAGAGGGTCCCATTGGACACATACTCATAGACTAATAATGGAACTTGAGTCTCTAAACAGCAGCCTAAGAGCTTGACCACATTTTTGTGGTTAATCTGGGTCAGAATGAAAACCTCATTGATGAATTGATTAATTTGGATCTGATCAAAGTGTTTGGACATCTTGATGGCAACTATTCGATTATCTGATAGCATTCCTTTATATACTGTGCCTTGGCCCCCCTTGCCAAGAATTTGACTCTCCGAATAATTGTTGGTTGCTTTTTTTAACTCTTTTGCACTGAATATCTTACTTGTCTCTGTTGCGCCTTGGAGTTGTGAGATCTCTTGTTGGAGTAGTAAACCACCATTTTGCTTGAAAAATTTCTCTCTAAGTTTCATAAGCCTTCTTTGCTTTAGCCCCCAGTAAAACCAAGAGCCAGTAATAAGCAGAGCCAAGAAACCCAGGCCCGTAGCTGCATTTGAACATGTTCTAAAGCTTAGAGAGGATCAATCAAATGGTTTAAGTTACGTCGATTCAGTGAAAAGGATAATTAAGTAGTGTACGATCTATAGAAGTTTTCCGTGTACAGTATTCTAAAGGAAACTTCCTGTCGGATCTGTTGCAGGCTGGCTTTGAGCTCCTAAATTGTTGTATTGGGAATGAGAAACGGGTGAAGGCATCTAGCTCCTATCCTGTTGTGCGGGGAATGAAAAATGAGTGAAGGCATCGCTTTGGTGGGAGCTGCCTGTTGCAATCTAGCTTTATCGGACAGACCCGCCAAATGCAGATTTGCTTGACATCAAGCCCCTAGACTTTTCTGGTTGGGATTATCATAACAGACATTGAAAATTGGGAGTAGGCTCCAAATTCACAGAGCGGCAGGAGATATATTATCAAGATGAATGGATTTTCAATGTCTGTCTAACATTCTGGTGGGCTTGTCCTATAAATTGAGTTGTTTCTTCTTTTCTCATCCTAGTGAATATTGCAATATCCTGGGTGTCAATCTTGTTAAAAACATCTTTAAGAAGAGTATTACGTACAAAAAAATACAATTAAAGATGCAAAGGATTTCAATCAAAAAAAAAATGCGAAGGATTTACCTAGAGCAGTCTTAAATTTGGGAAAGGGATTTTTGATGCAGTTCCTACCATCACCATTTTGATCGTGCCGGCCAGGACGGCAAGAACAAGTGTAGTTCCCTATTGTGTTCTTGCAGATCTCTGTACCGCATGTATGGCGCCGCTCCATGCATTCGTCGATATCTGAAATTCCCCACAAAATTAAAAACCTCATTTAAAAAATTGCTAAAGCGGCCTTGATTGAAATGTGAGAACTTTCAGCATGATTCTTAAGAAATACTCATAAGAGACGATAAAAAAAATAAAATAAAAAAGATTGAATTCCAGCAGACATGCAAGCGCATATACCTTGACATCCCTGATGAATATAAGGATTCCCACGATATCCATTATGACATCGGCACTTGTATCCACGAGTGCCGTTGGCTTGGTCGATGCACCTGCTGTTTGGATCATGACAGGCGTAAGAAGTTTTATTTTTGGAAGCTTCATTACATGTCTCAGTCCCAGCCACCCACTCGAGAACCAGTGGAATTTTTTTATATGTTTCATCGAATTGGAAATTCGGGTCAGATAAGAGATCAGACTCATTAAACTGTTTAACCCGCTCATCTGCCAGGAATGCATAGCCGCTTGGATAAGTGGCGTTTGGTAGGTTTACAAATGTTATGTTGATGTTCTTCAGATCCTGTGGAACCTCAGTTTGGCAACATCCAGTTCCAGGGCAAGAAACGTCATTCATCGGACTATTACGACTGGTCTCCTCGTCTTTACCACAGAATGGCTGACAGCCGCTTAAGACTCGCCCATGCTCATCAGACTTACGGAAGACTGCTGCTGTTGCGCATCCGATTACCGTAAATTTGTTTCGTCCGGCAGCTATTGTTAATAGACTGCTGCCCATGGTGAACCTGCTACCCATAGTATCTCCTTCGTCGCTCTTTGGGTTGTAGTATTCATACGATATATAGTTCTTTATGAGCACTGTCTCCGGTTCTTCAAATCGAATCACCTGGAGATCGCCTGAGCTGATGAAGGCTTTGGGAGGTGAAGTAGAGCGATTGCAGTTGATCCGAAAATGAGGATTTTCAGATCTGTAACACCCCTCGCCGATGCCAAATGGATATGGAATTATGACGTCGCCACATTTCTCGGGGCAACGTGGCAGGGACATCTGAGCTGCTGCTGCCGCTGTAATTATCCACAATACGAGATCATGAATAATTACTAGCCACATGATCAGTTGCTGCAGCAATGCCATTAATTTACTTATTTCTCCTCCTTAATATCGATCTTTTTGGTAGCTAGCTAACTATATATTCCGCCTGCTACTCCCTACAAAACACAAAAAAATAAAACACAGACAGAAATGAAATTTACCAATGTTTAGTATCTTCTCGTCTCCGAAGGGAAAAATTGCTTGTAGATATATAAAATTAATTAGCCAGCTATATATGCGTGCAATCTCGCAGAGAGATATATCACATCCAACCTAATACATATACCTTGCAGGAGATATATCAGATGCACAGCAATAGAAATATCTTGCAGGGAGAAAACATCGGATGCAATGCAACACATACAGGAGATATACAAGATGCATTGCAATAGAAATATCTCTTGCAGGGAGAAAACATCAGATGGAACGAAATACATATACCTTAATTTCTTCCTATGGATGGGGAGGGTCTGCCCGCAATTAAGCAACATTAACTTGCTTGAGAGACTTTCAGTTGAATATTATATATATAATTGCTCTGTTGCTATTGCTGTGAATTCATTTTGTGAGATGGTCTATTTAAACTGGAGTCTGGCTATACTGTCCAATGGCACGTTTGGTAATCAAAATTCGCAACTTTCCATAAGATTTTTCTCTCCCCAGTACATTATCCCCTTTGTGATATGACCATCCAACAACCCTTCACTTCCAACTTTACTCTATAGAGGAATTATTTTTTTTAGAATTACCATATTTATTCTTGATTTTCTCATATTATATTATATTATTTGCACAATTTTAAACATATTTCATTTTTCATTCTCCACACCGTCTCAAAATTCCACTAAAATTCACAATCCCAAATGAAACCCAACTAGCTTACATAGAAGCAACTTTAAAACCTTATTTATTTTTTTCAACTTATGATTGATGGAAAATGTACCCATTCAATTGCATTTAGTATTATTTATTTAATTAAAGACATCAAATTTTATTCAAAAAATGTGCATGAGCCACATTTACTTAGAAATATATATACATGTATAGGTTTTGAAAATACTTAGATTCGTTTACATATATATTAAAATATAATAATACTTTATAAAAATACTTATTAACATAATAATGATATTAGTTTTAGACCGTTAAGATACCCATAATTATATTCTCATCCTAGATATACATTTCATCTAAAAATCTTATATGATTTGTAATAGGAATCGCTAGTACCGTGAGACACTTCTAACAAAATTTAGTTTCATTTTAGAGTATGTTTGGCTACGTAGAAAACTTAACACATCAAAATTTTTAATATAAAATTTTTTATTTTCCATAATTATCAAATTCTTTAATTACAGTAACATAATGTTATTTTTTAATTATTTCTATGCAACTTTTATAACTAACATATCAAGTGTAATGTTACTTTTTTTAGAAAACTTAACACACTGAATTTTTTAATGTAAAATTTTTTATTCTCCATAACTGTAGGATTCTTTAATTATTGTAAAATTATTTTATTTTTCAATTATTTCTATACAATTGTTATATAACTAACATATCTATTTTAATGTTATTTTTTAGAAAACTTAACACATTAAATTTTTTATGTAAAATTTTTTATTCTCTACAACTATCAGATTCTTTAATTATTGTGAAATTATTTTATTTTTCGATTATTTCTATACGACTACTCTATGATTAATATATCTATTTTAACGTTATTTTTTTAACCAACTTAACACATCGAATTTTTTAATATAAAATTTTTTATTCTCCATAACTATCAGATTCTTTACTTATTGTAAAATTATTTCTATACAACTATTATATAATTAACATATCTACTTTTAACGTTATTTCTTTACTTCTCATCAGTATCTTTTATGATATTCATGTTCTCTCATTTAAAAAAATTTTAATCTGGGAATTTTTAACGCCCGGAGGCTTGACTCGTTGACGCCTGAAGTGTTTTTATTTTTATTTTTTGTATTCCATGGATATGAGATGACGCCTGACGTCGGGGAGGAAGAGAATGATCTCCCCTCACGCGGCTGGATAATTGCGATAACGACAGTCCCGCTTGACTTGTCAGCGTTAAAAAGTCGGAGAGGGAGGCCGTGTGGAGCAAAGTCCTGTTTACCGGGTCGACACCTGTCATGAATGAGGCCTGATCTTCTCCGATCAGTTTTATACGGGCCTCTTGCACCGGTCGAGAAATATTTTTTTTTTGTTAAAGTTTTAAATTTTTTTTTATAAAATTGTTAATGTAAGTGTATAATATTTATAAACTGAATTTTACCACTTTTAAATAGGTATATATATTTATTTTATATTTTTAAACACGGTTTCATGGTCATTTTTACAAAAGTGAGAATGACTATAATACCTTTGTATTTAAAAATACAAAATAAATATATATAGATCTTTAAAATTCATTAAATTTGGTTTGTAGATAATATACATATAGATTAACCATCTTATTTAAAAAATGAAAAATTGCTTATATGCCCACGAATTTTACCTATAATTCCACTTATACCCATAAATTCTAAAAAATTCCATTTATACATATAAATTTTTATCTTAATTTCACTTATACCTATACCGTTAGGGATCCGTTAAAAGGGTACACAAGGAATTCGCCCAAAATCTTCAAAAAAAGTGTTATAAACTGTATGATAAGTAACCTTCTTGATTATGGTAAATTCACTGTATTTATCATATTTAACATCATTTATTTAGCTATATTTTTCGAAAAAAATATATTCATATATAAATTGCTAAAAATGCTTAGATTCATTCAACTATGTATCAGAATGTAACAATATCATGTAGAATCATTTATTCATAGAGAATGAATGACACTAATTGAGAAGGTTTACATGTCCAAAATAAAACTTAGATTAATAATTATATAAAAAATTTTAAAAAATAAAAAATGAGTTAAATGCACCTGAATGCACATAACCTTAAGTGCATCCCGGTGCATTTGGCCTCTTTCGATAGAAGACTAACTTGCCTGCGTTCAAATTATTAAAATAGATATATGAATACCAATAAATTCTTTCATCGTTCGTTAACCTTCACATTATATAAATACCAATAAAAAAAATCTAACTGTGAATTCAACTATTTTATGTTTAATTTAAGTTTGATTGGTTCAATAGATTGGTTTAAACTATTTTGAACTGTGACGTAAGCATAACATAATTGTGATGTAAGATTTATTTTTAAATATTTTTAAATAAAAATAAAGATATCAATTCTATAAAATGTAAATAATTTTAGCTCATCCATGGCATCAATATAAACTCTAGAAAACCTTAACATATAAAAATTGTGCAATTTGAACATTAGTATAAATGCTATTTAATTATTATATAATCAATTACTTTATTTAAAAATGAAATATAGTATGTAGGATGACAGTCGATCAAGTTTTGAATCATTTATAAAAATTTTTTATATATAATTCACATAAAAATAATACAACAATGCAAATTTTAAAAAGTACTAACATTTTAAATAACCTCTGATAGCGTATAGGGTGTTGCTATTTTCTATTTATCGTAACTAAGGCTCTATTTCAAAATATATAAGATTATTGAATTAAATCTGTACATCAAAAACTTTCAATTCTCAATATAGTTTTTTCAAATTTTAACAAAATTTTACTCATTTCCAATATCACTTACTCATTTCGAATACACATAATTATATTCTCATCCTACACATATATTCCCTCCAAAAATTTTATATGATTTGGAATCGCTAGTACCATGAGACACTTCTAATGAAATTTAGTTCCATTTTAAAGTGTGTTTGGCAATGTAGAAAACTTAACACATCAAAATTTTGAATATAAAATTTTTTATTCTTCATAAGTATCAGATTCTTTAATTATTGTAACATTATTTTATTTCTCAATTATTTCTATACAACTGATATATAACTAACATATCTAGTGTAACGTTATTTTTTTAGAAAACTTAGCACATTGAATTTTTTATTCTCCATAACTATCAGATTCTTTAGTTATTGTAAAATTATTTTATTTTTTAATTATTTCTATACCACTGTTATATAACTACTATATCTATTTTACCGTTATTTTTTAGAAAACTTAACACATTGAATTTTTTATTCTCCATAGCTATCAGATTTTTTAATTATTGTAAAATTATTTTATTTTTCAATTATTTCTATACAACTACTATACGATTAACATATCTATTTTAACGTTATTTTTTTAGACAACTTAACATATGAATTTTTTAATATAAAATTTTTTATTCTCCAAAACTGTCAGATTCTTTAATTATTGTAAAATTATTTTATTTTTTAATTATTTCTATATAACTATTATATAACTCACATATCTATTTTAACATTATTTCTTTATTTCTCATCATCACCTTTTATCATATTCATATTCTCTCATTTAAAAAAATTTTAATCCGGGGATATTTCTTTAAAATTTTTTATCACTTTTCCAATACATTCTTATTATTTTTTACAAAAAACATGGATGGGTCTCGCTGATATTTTCATCCAACCGACAGCTCCTAATGTCGAAAATGGTTCTGAAGATTTTTAGTGAACAGCTCCTCGATCCACGGATTAAGGAGCAAGTGAGCAAGGAAATGGATCACGTCCGGAGGCTTGACTCGTTGACGCCTGAAGTGTTTTTTTTTTTTTTTTTTACACCCCTGGATGTGATCACGTCCGGAGGCTTGACTCGGAGAGAAAGAGAATGATCTCCCCTCACGCGGCTGTATAATTGGGATAAGGACAGTCCCGCTTGACTTGTTAACGTTAAAAAGTCGGGGAGGGAGGCCGTGTGGAGCAAGGCACGGGCAAAGTCCTGTTTACCGGGTCGACACCTGTCATGAATGAGGCCCGATCTTCTGCGATCAGTCTGATAAAGGGCCTCTTCCACCGGTCGAGAAATATTTCTTTTGTTAAAGTTTTAAATTTTTTTTTTTATAAAATTGTTAATGTTAGTGTATAATATTTATAAACTGAATTTTATCATTTTTAAATAGGTATATATATTTATTATATATTTTTAAACACGGTTTCATGGTCATTTTTACAAAAGTGAAAATGACTGTAATACTTTTGTATTTAAAAATACAAAATAAATATATACAGATCTCTAAAATTCATAAAATTTGGTTTGTAGATAATATACACATAGATTAACCATCTTAAAATATAAAATTGCTTATATACCCACGAATTTTATCTATAATTCTACTTATACTCACGAATTCTCAAACATTCCTTTCATATGTTAGTAAACTTTTTGATTATGGTAAATTCACCATATTTATCATATTTAACATTATTTATTTAGCTATATTTTTTGAAAAATATATATTCATATGTAAATTACTAAAATGCTTAGATTCATTCAACTATGTATTAGAACGTAATAATATCATGTAGAATCATTTATCCATAAAGAATGAATGACACTAATTGAGAAGGTTTACATTCCAAAATAAAACTTAAAAAATTAATATTTAGCAAAAAATTGTTATATCACATTAAATTTACATATTTTTAGATAAGACTCATGCACAACTCATCATCATCATCATCATAAGTCATTTCCCACCTATGTGGGGTCGGATTCATGGATTCTGTTACGCCATTCTTGGCGATTTAAGACTAAATTTTTTGTAATTTGTAATTTTTTTAAATCTTGTTTAATTACTTCCATCAATATTTTTTTTGGTCTTCCTCTCATTCTCCTACCACCTTCTACTTGGATAGACTCTGCTTTCCTAACCGGTGCTACTTCAATCCTCTTTTTAACATGACCACTCATCCATCTTAATATTCTCATTTTCGCTACGCTCATTTTTTGTATATGTTGCTCTTTAACTGCCCAACATTCTGCCCCATAAAGCATAACAGGTCTAATCGCAGTCTTATAAAAAATTTCTTTTAGTTTGATTGGAACACGACGGTCACATAAAATTCCTGACGCATTTCTCCATTTCTTCCATCCTGCTTGAATTCTATGTATTATATCTTTCTTGATTTCCCCGTTCTCTTGAACTATTGATCCTAAGTACCGAAAGTGATTAGTTCTTGTTACTGCTTGATCTAAAATCTTAATTGGTTCCTCATCCGGGTTCTCACTATTATTAAAT
Organism: Annona cherimola; assembly: GCA_030490835.1. Lineage (NCBI taxonomy): Eukaryota > Viridiplantae > Streptophyta > Magnoliopsida > Magnoliales > Annonaceae > Annona > Annona cherimola. The sequence goes on along the minus strand of CM059975.1, from coordinate 81,258,191 downwards.
TTGCATTTCATATATTCAAATTTTGTGCGACTAATTCTAAAATCATTAGATTCTAAAGCATCTACCCACCTATTCAATTTTAAATTTAGTCCTTCTTTAGTTTCATCTGTTAGAACAATGTCATCTGCAAATAACATACACTAAGATACTTCTTCTTGGAGTTGTCTAGTAATTTCATGCACAACTATACTAGGGAAATTTCCACAAAAAATTGTATTAAGAAAATGATGAGTTTCATGAAAATATAAATAATGTTAAAAATTGATGTACTAGATTTTCGTATTAATTATGAAGGTTGGAGAAATACGTGAGATTACTTTGAAGTGAGGTTTCATATAAACGAAACTTTTATAGCTAATTGGTAGAAGACTAGCTAGCCTGCATTCGAATTAATGAAATGGATGGATGGTATCCAATTTCGGTTGGGTCAGATCTATTTCAGTCATAGGTCAATGACTTCTATGATCATTTTATACATTTGTCAAGAAAAGCATACCCGGTGACACTAGGGTGTGTTTTGTAATGAATGAAACTTTTGACAAAAAGTTTTGGAGAGTAAACTTTGTCAAATAATGTGATATAACAGGGGTAATGATGAATAGTAAAGAAGATGAAGTTAAAATAAATAGGTTAGTTGTGTGGATAGTTGTGTAGAAATGATTAAAAAGTAAGATAGTTGTATAGAAAAATGTGAAGAAATGATTAAAAAATATGATAATTATGGAGAGTGAAAAGTTTTAAATTGACATTTTCTATAAATTGCCAAACACACCCTAGATAAGATGTAAATTTAGAGCAGGTAAATGAATTTTTATCCATCAACAAAGTCGGCCCGAAATAAATGGAGTTTTACCGAAGTGGGTACGCAATCTTTGATAGAAACAGAATCTTACACGGAATTGGTTTACGTAGCTACTGTGATTCTGAATTCAATGAATAGAAGGCAGGGACTGATATAGTTCACAATGGTGCTTTAATTTATTTTTTAATATTTTTTTTAAAAATGTATTTTATACAACTTTAATATAATTATATTTAATATTTTTTAAAATAAAAAATTAAAAAAGTAAAACTTGATGCACATGTTAAATATACTTATATTAATAATTATATAAAAATTTTAAAAAAATAAAAAAATGAGTTAAATGCACCTAGATGTGCTTAGCTATAAGTGCATCCAGGTGCATTTAGTTTCTTCCGATAGAAAACTAGCTTGCCCCGCGTTCAAATTATTATTTTTTATTTTTTTTGAAAATTTTTCATAAACTTGTTAGCTCAAGTGTATTTAACGTAAGTATCAATTTTTTCTATTTTTGGAGATTTTTAGATATTTATTTTTAATTTTTGAAAATCAGTGGCATTTTAATAATTTAAAATTACTTGAAATGTCACTGATTTTTAAAAATAAAAAATAAATATCTAAAATACTCCAAAAACGGTAAAAATTTACACACAGATTAAATACACTTGGGCTAACAAGTTTATGAAAAAATTTTCAAAAAAAAAAATGCTCCCAGAGCATAAGATCAGAACTCGTTCAACCCATTAACCCTATAATTCAACCGATGTAACTTATCAATTTGCAAAACTACTTTACTACCCATAATAGTTGATATATTCCTAATGTTTATTTTATAAGTTACATATCTTACTAGCATTAGAATCATCATTCTAACAAAGAATATGTATGAAAGTTAATGTTTTAAATTCAGTTAGATGATTAGCATGAAAAGCCTTTGTTGATTATTTATAAGTATAATTTAAATAATTTATTATTATTATTATTATTCAACCTTTTAACAACCTGAAACTCAATCCATTTATGTTAAATGAATTAGGATTAGGGTTGAAGTTTTTATAAATAGGGTTATAAATAGATTTATGTTGAGATTTTTTCTAATGGCTTAAGATTACAGCTAGTCTCTAACCTAAATAACTTAACCTAATTACAATCTCAAATAATGTTCTTGTCTTACAAATTACATTGTTGCTACACTATAATGAGGCCGTGTTTTTTAGAGAAGAAACTAAAATGAAAGATGACAACAAAAATATATGATAGGGACAAAGTGAGAATAAAGAAAAATAGATATGATAATTGTATGAAAAAATATAAGAAAATAAGTAAAATATAGAAATAAAATTAGAAAGTAGGATAGTTAGTGTTGATTTTTGTATTTCTATTTGTTCTTTTTCATTCCTCTTTAAACAAATACAACAATACGATTTAATGATAGGGAGAGTGGGGGAGAGAGAACGAGTGCTTGTCTGAAGGGTTTGCTAGAATTATGGGGCAAGCAAACACTTTGTAAGTTTAAATAGTTATTTGTGAAGTGCATGTTCCATTCATGAAAATGTGTGTATATATATAACGTACTTCGCTTCTATGAAACTCTTCTTTTATCTAATATCTTTCATTTTTAATATCTTGATGGTTGATGAAAAATTCACATCATTTATAATATTTAGTATCATTTATATTATCACGAAAATCCTCTCATTTGTTTAGCATCGCTTTATATGAGCCTTAGTATATTAATGTAACAAAATTATTTAATACTTAAAAATAATTTTAATTATTATTTGCAATATCTAAACTTATTTTAAAGGGGCCTCTTGCATCGGTCTAAATATTTTTTAAAATATAAAATTTTATATAATTATTAATCTAGTTATATATTATTTATAAACCAAGTTTTATCAATTTTAGATATGCGTATATATTTATTTTATACTTTTAAACATAGGCGTATATTGGTCATTTTTACAAAAGTGAAAATTGTTGGCCCCGAGTTGATGACAAAAACCCAAGAGGGGAGGGGTGAATTGGGTTCTTAAAAATTTCTTTGGTAACTTAAAAACTTAACCCCTTGTAAGTTTAGTCCCCTTGAATAAAGAAACGAAATGGAAAGCAATGTAATGTAGAGAGCAGAAATTAAGCAGACAAGATTTTTATAGTGGTTCGGGCAACCTCCCTACTCCACTCTTCCAAGCTCACACTCCTTGTGACTTGGGTTTCACTATTATTTTCTTCCAATACAATTAGAGTCACTACTCTCTTCTAGATTCTAGCTCTAGGGGGCATATACAACCAGAGCCTCTTGCTCTCTTCTAGATTCCAGCTATAGGGGGCATCAACAATCAGAGCCTCTTGCTCTCTTCTAGATTCCAGCTCTATGGGGCATATAACACAGCACAAGTAGGTGACGAGTCTCACTCCAATCACTCACTACTTTGCTTTCACTTGATCTTAGCTACCCAAGCTAGATCAAGTTCAATACAACAAAAGAAACAATAAAAGAAACTACACTTTACAGTTGTGTAGAAGTAATTTGGCGCAGAGAAGAACTCGTAATGTAGGCTTTGAAGATTCTGAGATATAGCTCTTGCAGTTTGAAGCAAAGTTCTTCCTCTTTGAATGGCTTGATCTCTTTAGAGCTCTTGAATATAGGAGTTAAGCACACTTAATGATTCTCAGCTACTTCCCTCGTCTACCATGAATGCCTTTTATAATTTTGGAGGGAATCCGAACGTTAGAAGGTAGGTGGCGCGACTTCGGGTGGAGTCGACTTCGGGTGCGACTTCGCCTTCGGTTTGCGACTTCAAGTTTCAGATCGGGTCGACTTGGGCATCGACTTGACCCAAGTCGCAGGTGAAGTCAACTTCGGGTGCGACTTCACCTCGGCAATTGGCTTCATGAACTTGAAACCTTGGAATGCTTGGTTCCTTCATTTCCTTTTGGATTAATGTCTTCTATTTTAGCTTGCTTGGCTTCTTTCTTTGATCATTTTCATTCTGGAATGACTCTTCATCCTTGTAGATCTTTGTCAATCTTGAAGAGCTTGACTTTGCTTTATCTTGGATAGGCTTGAACCTTGAGATCTTGAGAGACTTGAAATATGCTAGAAGCTTTGCCTTGATCTTGAGAATCTTAAGTTGATCTTGAGAATGAGCTTGAATCTGCATTTTTGATCTTGGAAAAACTCAAGTCTCACATGGGGTCGACTTCGTCCGCGACTTCGCCCAAGTCGCAACTGGAGTCGACTTCGTTTGCGACTTCGGCATTCTTCCATCCCAAATTCAGCTCTGGAGTGTTTCTCTCAACTGAAGTCGATGCTGGAGTCGACTTCGTCTGCGACTTGGCTTCCCAAGTCGCAAGTGGAGTCGACTTGGCCTGCGACTTCACTTGCTCTTCTTCCATTTTCAACTCTGGACGGTTTTGACTCTTTGAAGTCGATCTTAGGGAACGACTTGGCCTTTCACGCTCTGTTTTCTTCAGATGTATATGCCTTAAACATTTCCACAAACATGTTAGTAGCCAAGACTTACTCAAATTGATTTGTTAATCATCAAAACATAGATTTGGCTTGTTTTCCACATATTTCCAACAAAAATGACTATAATATTTTTGTATTTAAAAATACAAAATAAATATATACAAATCTCTAAAATTGATAAAATTTGATTTGTAGATAATACACATGTGGATTAACCATCATCTTATTAAAAAATTTTCAAAAATAGTATTATGACCTGTATGATCATCAGACTTCAAGATTATGGTAAATTCACTGTGTTTATAGTATTTATCATCATTTATTTATCCATGTTTTCTTATGTGGGAGATGGACTTGGGTGGCCGCTGTAGAATTGCCATAAGGACATGGTGTTAGTGGCGATAAGGACAGGACTCTTTGACCGGTTGACGGTAAACTGTCGGAGAGGCCGGGCGATGGGAGCAAGGCACGGGCAAAGTCATGTTCAGCAGGTCCACATCTTTCATGAATGCGCCCGATCTTCTCCGATAAATCTGACACAGGGCCCCTTGCACCTGTTTAAAATTTTCTTTTTTAAAATTTTACATTTTTTATAAAATTGTTAAGCTAAGTATATATTATTTATAAATTTTTACTAACTTCGGATATGTGTATATATTTATTATATATTTTTAAACATATAAAAATTGCGGTCATTTTTGCAAAAGTGAAAATGATTATAATACTTCTATATTTAAAAATATAAAACAAAAATATATAAATCTCCAAAAATGGGTAAATTTTGGTTTATAGATAATATACACGAGGATTAACCATTTTATTAAAAAAATTTCAAAAAAGGCGTTATAACCTGTATGATCATTAGGCTTCATGATTATGATAAATTCACTGTATTTATTATATTTAACATAATTTATTTAGGCATATTTTCTTAAAAATATATGTTCATGTGTAAATGATTAAAAATGATTAGATTCATTTAAGCATGCATTAGAATGTAACGATATCATGTAGAATTTTTTTTAAACCAAGATTTTAATGGTATTTTTAAATGTAATAAGTACCCTAAGGGTTATGGTTTTAAATTAGATTTCGTATGATTTAAAATGCAAAGGGCATTTTGGGTATTTTATTAGATTTTAATGTCATTTTTTATCCCTATTAGTACTGAGGGTGTAAAATGCAAAGAGCTAAACTTTACAATGTTTAAACTGCTAATATGCAAACCTAAGGGTTTAGAATGCAAATATGCAAAGTTAGAGAGTTAAAAAGGCAAATTGCCTCCACTTTGAAAGTGAAGATCACGTGGGGTTTTGTTTTACGAAAAATTGAAATGTATAAAGTTTATTTGCAATTTCAAACCTTAAGCTAAAACACAATTACACACGGATCTATTTTGCAAAAACAGATAGCTTTCTTTGGTTTGAGATCAAAGATGCAAGGAACATAGCTCTTTTGAGGGAAACGAAAATTTTCATTTTCGTATTAACTTAATCTATTTTTAATTACTTGTAAACCTTACTATCCAATATTACGATATATTTTTAACAATAAGATCTTATTTTTTAAAAAATTTTATATGATTCAAAAGGGTATCTAAAGGAATGAGTATACTACCATTGACTACAAGATCTTCTCGTTCACTACTAGAAATAGATTAAGGATCAGAAGTGATCGGGTACAAGAGAATTCCCCTACTTTAATAAGGCTTTTTCCACCATGACTCAAATAGTAAGAAAATTAATTACTTATTTATCTGAATTTTTATGATAATACTATAGGAATTTGTACCAAGGTTGTTTTAAATCGCAGGATAATTTGTTTTGACGTGATAGATAAATCCAAGAAGCTGAAAAACTAAAACCATTTTATTGATTATAAAAAATTTTCTAATTACAAATTATAACGTATAAAAATAAAAACGAAATATAATAATTTTTCTATTTTCAAAGGACTTGAAAAATTAAAATTTGTGGAATGAGCTCAATGCCCAATAAATATAATCCGCAAAATAAAATTCTGAATCACTTCTCCGTAAATAAGTACTTTCTATTAAAATAAAAATGTTCTCTTAGATACATAATCATGCAATGCAACTTATTACTCAGCTTTGGCATGAGTACACTTATGCAACTTATCTTGCCCATAACTCGAGTTGTTCTTGTATGCGCATATGTTCGTCTTTTCTTAAGTTACTTTTATATAAAACAGCTATGCAACTTATCGTGCCTACAACTTGAGTAGTTCTTGTTTAACCATAGCAACTTAGCTAAGGCTTCATATGTACCAGAAGTACTAAATCGCTAATCTTTTTTCATTTATTAAAATGCTTATAATATTTACTTTCTCTTGTATGAACAGTGCCAATGCCTTCTGTCTGAGTTCTTCAACGTCAAACCAAGAATACAACGACACATAGGCATACATATTTATTTATGTCAACCAACTTATTTTACATACGTGCATAATCACATACATTTGTGTCAAACACTTGATCTTACACACATTCATGTCAACTGCCTGATCATCTGGGTATTCACAAATATTTACCTTTTCATTATAATTTAATATAGATAAATATTTTTGTCAATTTAGATATTAAACAATTATATGGAAAGTGATTTTTAAAAAATGTTGGACCATCCAACCATTTGTTTTGCATCATTGCTGGTATTACTTAAACATGTGTTTTGAGATTAATATGGAACTTTAATGATTTTTTTAAAGGAAGTGATTTGATGTACCCAAATGCATTGAAATTGGGTATAAAATTCTTTTTTTAAAATTTTTTGATAAAACTATTAATCTAGGTGTTTGGGATGTCATAAAACTTTTAGATGAAAATTTTTTTGAAATATGAAAAAAATAATATGATATGACAGAGGTAATGATGATGAGTAAATATAATAAAGTTAAAATAGATAGGTTAATTGGATAATAGTTGTATAAAAATGGTTGAAAATACGGTAGTTTCATAGAAAAATGTAAAAAAATGAGTGAAAAAAATAATTATAGAGAGTGAATAATTGTAAATAGAAAAAATTTTAGGAATCCAAAAATATCTTAGAAACTTTTGGTTTGAAAATTTTTAATTGAACCAAATATGCCCGTAGTTACCCATCACGCATTTTACTAGATCTCAAAATAGTGAGATTTTGAAATCAAAGAATATAGTGAGATTTTTTCATCCACACCTTCAAGTTTTGGTTGAAATTATTGGCGTGCCATGACTTTTTATAAAATTTGCATCCCTACCTATAAAGTTGTTTAAAATTGCAAAAATTGCAGGTGCTCCCATAGAGTTTAAAAAGACATATTTGCATCTATACCTATATAGTTGGAAAACAATTACAAGCTTATAATGACTTTCACCGAAATTGCAAGTGCACCTGCGTTATTTGGCTGTAGCTTCTCTTGTGCCTTTTCAAAATTCTGTATATACACGCTAAATTTACTTCTAATTCCACCTATACTCATGAATTTTTAAAAATTTCTCTCATATTTACGGATTTTTATCATAATTTCACTTATACCCACGCCATTAGGGATCTGTTAAATAGGTTGTTTGTCTCCATGTAAAATGACGAATATACCCATACTCTAATATAATTTATGGTTCTTTTGCTTAAAGTTAAATATTCATTTTCAAATAATATGATTCTATAGTTATAGAATTAATTAAAATTTATTCTAATATGAATTTTTAGCTATAACAATTTTAGGGATGGGTATATTCATCATTTTTTAAAGAGTTAATAATCTCTTTAACAGATCCCTAATGACATAGGTATAAGTAAAATTAGGATAAAAATTTATGAAAGTGAGATGATTTTTTTAAAATTCATAAGTGTAAGTGAAATTAGAGGTAAAATTCATGAATATATAAGGAATTCGCCCCCCAAAAAAGTAGCTTTTGTTAACGTGTTTGTGGGGGAATGAAATGATAAGATTACCGTATCCACTGCCATGCATCCATCGCCAAGAGCTAACCTTCCCTTGTCTCGAATCCCTGAATTCCTGTTTCCGAAACTCTGATTTCTAAATTATGAAAAATATCTATAGTTTTTTGCATTTTAGTCCCTCTAACTTCACGTATTTACTTTCTAACCCACGAGTTTCGCATATTTGCTTTTCAAATTCTGTAACTTCACCATATTTACTTTTTAAACCCTAACATTAATGGAAGCCAATTGTAACACCCCACTTTTAGAGATGTTACAAACGAGGTCTACTATGTCAAATTGGAGAATAAAATCACCCAAGATGAAATAGATACTAAGATGCAAAATCATAAAACTTTTAACTATTACATCTCAAGTTTGCTCATTTTGAAGTCATTATACATATTCAGTGTCTATAGTCAAAACTAGTAAACATTATAAGATAATTTCTCTAAAATCTAAACTTCATTATCCTATTATCCTACTAGTTTCGCCTTTTTCTCATGTTGATGAAGGCTTTAATTTATCATAGTATCTCTGTGCTTTCACTGAAAAGAAAAATATGTGAGCTAAAAACTCAGTAAGTAAAAATATATTTTTACAAAATTCATTTTGTAATTACTTTGATTTTTCAAAAACAAACACAATATCTATATTGTCTTTTATGCACAACAAGCTCTAATTAATAAAAATATCTTGATACATGTGTACACATATGTCAATTTTAAATCATACATTCACACTGTAGGTATTGTCATCTATTTGTACTCGCGTGCAGTCGTGATATACATTCATGAGCAAATTCATCTTCTTTGGTAATCCCGAGGTTACTACGAAAGTACTACCATACTACTTTACTTCTTGGCGACAACTCAATATGCAATTATGCATCATGCTTATGCATTGTGATTAATGCACCACTTAAATTCACTACTTAACATGATTTTGAAATAATAATGCTCGTATTTGAATAAACCAACTTGAAAGAAAATTTCAATTTAAATAAATAATCACATTTCATAGCAAATCATCATATTCACATAATATGTTCAAAATCATGCTTTGATAAAAGTTTACTTACCTTTAAGTAGACTTTAAAACTTATCTTTTCCAATTTCTTGTAGTAGCATCAAGTCCATTTCCCTAATTTTCATCACAATATGTTCATTATTTTACTCTGGTTTGCATAAATATTATTTAAATTTTTATTTATGACTTTTCCAAAATTTCTCATAATTTTAATCTCCTATTTATTCTCATATTATTCCACTTTTAAAAAATTTTATTTCATATATATAAAAATAAATTTGGACTCATACTTCTTTAAATACTTACTTTAAAATTTTCATATTTTTCGTAATTTTTCATAATTTATTTATTTATTTTTATAGCATCACACCTTTTAAATAATTTCATTTTTTAATAAAAATTATAAGTTTAAACTCATTTAAGCTTCTAAATATTGACTTTAATTTTTTGGATATTTTTCATAATTTTCTGTATTTTTTGTATTTATTTTAATTTTTTTCACCGGCCGCCCGCCGCCGTCGGCAGTTGACCATTGGTGGGCTGTTCCAGTGGGCTAGAAGTTGGGCCAGGTTAGTGGACAAGTTGGTGCGCTGTGTAGGCTAAGCTTGGTTTCTGAAACTTGAGCTTAGTTTCTGTGGGCTTGAGACTAATGGACTTGCTTTTGGGCTTTCTGGTTCACTAGGCTCGTCCAAATGGGTTTGGCCTACCAGTCCAGAGATTTTTTTTAACGGTTTGTATTCTCTGAATATAATAGCTTATATCTCTTAATATAAATCTCTATTTGATCTGAAATTTTAGGGGTAAGCTTATAAAATTATGTTTTATAATCTGGACGGTCCATTTTTTAAAATAACATCTCTATCATAAGATTTGACATAAAGGGTTTAATAAATGGTTAAAACTAAACATCACTTCAAATAACTATCTAAACTAATTTTTAACAAAATTAATTCATCATATGTACTATAAAATATCTCAAATAATGTTTATAATGGGTTAGATTATTATTTTTGCATCTGTATTTTCCTATAATTATTTTTTTGTATTTTGTTTTTAAAATACATATTCACCATTTTAAATTTTCATAAAAATTATTATATCTATAAATCTATAAGTACAATCACGTTGAAATTTTGCAAGCAAGCTAAACATATGATTATCTTGTTATTTTACGGTCAAAATTCTCTGATTATGCTCAGAAGTATGTTTATTTTATTATATAGCGTTTTCTGTCTTTGATACTTCTCATTGAAATAAGTGAAATTTCAACATCAAATATTTAAATAATACTCTTATGACTAATTAACCATGCTAGAAGTATTACAAACGGATTAGATATGAGAAATGAGTTGTATATAACATAAACTTAACGAGATTAACCAAAATATTATTCTACTCAACTTACCTTCAAAAATTTCTTCTTTCTCCTTCGTCTCTGTTGCTGTCTCCTGCGTGAACTCTCCTTCAATGGCTAAAACCCAAATCATATCTCTCCCTTTTATACTAATCCATTCGTTAAACGGCTGAGATTAAGGTTATTAATCTCCACTATTTTTTGCATGGCCATAAATCCCATCCGTACACCAATAGACAAACAAAAAAAATTTGTTAGTAGCTACAGTATAAAATTTCTAATGATAATATTATCTTTAGATGGAGTTAATTCATGAAAAGAGTTGACTCAACTTGACTACCAAAAAAACCACGCTATTTGTACATGTGAGTCAACTCAATTTGACCACCAAAAAAACCACGTTATTTGTTCTCAATTTGATCCAAAAAATCATATTATTTGCAAATTTGAGTCGACTGATAAAATGATTTGACTCACTATACCGTACGAAAGTAGAGATCGGTAGTAGCATGTAGTTTTCCAGTCAAGAACGGCAAGGATTTTGATTGTCGAGATCGACAATGCTGGTTTCAGCGTCTATGGATTATCATCGACAGATATCTATGAAGATGTGTGATCATCTCATTGGTACTGTGAATGAGGAAGAAGTAGGAAGCAATAGCAGGTGCTGATTGTCGACGACCTTGGTTGTCGGTGTCAGCAACAAGTTTTGTGTAGCTGCCGACAACAAGGAAGAAATAAAGGCATGCGGCAGGTAGCATTTTCTGGGGTAATGTACGATGATTGGATACAACATCCAGTGCAGGAACAAAGCTTCAGCATCGAAAACTGGCGACAGTGTCGATAGCCAGTTCTTATCGATAACAAAAAGGCTAAACAGTTGGTTCATGGAAGCAAGCAAGCAACGAGCTACAAGGAGCTAGGGTTGCGAATCAAGGAAGGCCATGCACAGATTGTTATCCCCTACGACGGATAGAAGCATTATCCATATTGGGCATATTTTTGATTATCAATATCTTACGACACCAACATCCTATTTTGATGATTCAAAGGTTATTTCTATGTTTTGAGGTGCTCTGAATCATGTTAATGGTTCAAATTGGTAAAATTTTACTTATTTTTAGGTGTTTATTTGAAAAATTGATAAAATTGAAAGTGGACTCATGGTTCAACGAAGCTAGGGTGCATTTTAGAGTTCTCACTCATAAATAACAGTTGTTAGTTGGGTTTTTTTATGGTCTAAAACGCAAATAAGGTGAAGTTACAGAGTTTGAAAATAAATATGTCAAACTCGTGGGCTAGAAAGCAAATGCACGAAGTTAAAGGACTAAAATGCAAAAAACCCAAATATCCAAGTGCGGTTTGCTGTATTCTGAAAACGCGTTGCACTCTGCATGCTTCCTTTTTAGCTTTAATGGCTGCCAAGTTGCTTGCGCAGCTGTTGGACACTCGGATCGATTTGGGCTATGTAGATGGTGGGGTTGATGAATTCAACAGCAGATGTGATTGTTGGAAAGAGGTAGTCACGGCTGCTGAAACTGCCGTCGGAGAAGAAACTGTTGCCGCTGGAATTCAGAAGTTTTCTCCAACTTTCAATCGGACGACTCAGATCATCGGATTGAGGCTCGCCGACACAGGCTCTAGGAAGGATGGAAGCACCCCTTGCTGCCTATTCAGGGTCGATCGATGGTTAGATTGCAGCTGAAGTTTGTCGTCGGTAGTCATCGGATCTCGGAGCTGCTGGAGACTGAAATTGCCTTTGATCGGTCCTAGGATGCTGCTTCAATGTAGCCATAGGTGCCGCTTGAATGGAGAAGAAGAGGACGGAGCACTGTCTCCTTGGTGTTCCGGCGACGTACAATGGTCAGCGCATGCAGCTTTTGTTCGGCCAATCCAGACCGTTGATTCAAGCTAACATTTTGCATAACATATCTTCACAACATAGCACATGATTCCAAATCATTGGATTCGAATAATTTCCTGGTAAGAGAATCGTTATTGGATTTCAAGTGAAAAATAATGGATATGTTATATGCACTTGAATTATATTAAAATTAATAATAATGGTCGTACATTAAGGTTTAGACCAATAAATAAAATTCTTATTAAAATATAATTTTCAGAAAATTTTCACGTAAAACCATTATTTAAATGACGCTTATAATTGCAAAATATCCCTGAAAAATGTTTTTATTAATAAAAAAGGGTAATTTACGTATTTTAAAAAACGACGGTAGAATGCGATGCGCGTCCAATTTTATTGAAATCATATAGGTATGAATACGATTTATTAAAGGGAGAATTCTTTTTATACTCGGAACATTTACGTCTAATTTCTAATATGCCCATAATGTTTCACAAATTCTTCTTATACTCATAATATTTTACTCTAAATTTTTATTATACCCACGCCGTTAACACAATCATTATTGATCTTATTACAAGGATAATTCTGCCATTTAAAAAATTCTAATTAAAATAATTCAACATTAATATAATTCTTAAATTATTTAATATAAGATATTAATGATGTACTATCATCAATTATCGATTGAGTCATGTTAAAGTTAAATTGTGTAAATTAGAAAATTTTGAATAGGTAAAATTGTATTTTCAATAAGATAGATAATAGTTGTATTGATGACACAGGTGTAAGAGGAATTTAAAGTAAAATATTATGGATATAAAAAGAATTTATAAAAAATTACACTAATATAAAAAATTAGGAACAAATGTAGGTATGGATGTAACACCATGTTTAAAAATGAATAAAAAAATCCCTATAAAAAAATAACATCATAAGTTGCAAGAGAATAGGTTTAAAATACAAAAAAAAAAAATTTAAAATGTTCCTCACATTATATAGATCTATCTAATGTGAAGAATATTCAATTCTAAGATTTTATTGTGTTTCAAAGGTATCCTCATCTATTTTATAGTTTTATTTATTAACAACGGTATTTTTGTCGTTTTAAAATCGTAAGTGATATATTTCTTTGATTTCAAACAGACCATGTATGTGCATAAGGCAATTTTGCAAAACTCTTGAAACGCGTGAAATTTCAACCAAACCTTGCTATGAATGTAAAAATTCCTAAAATAGTAGAAATAATGATTAGAAGATACAATAAACTTAGTAACCATCCCCATAAAAATGACCGGCCGCTAATCTGCCACAAGCCATTATTGGTAATTTTAATTGAGCTTAGGGGCTCAATTGACTAAGAAATAGACAACAACTGCAAGCAACTCTTGCACAATATTCCACTGTATAAACCGTTGCTTGGCTTATGTGTCTTAAGGAGGTATCCTTCTAATTCAATTGATACTTATTAATCTATCCTATTCTTAAAAATATAGAAGTTTACACCCAAGAATTCTGATATTCCTCTCCTAATGTTGCCATTATTGGTGTTCTTACACGAAGCTTGAAGTTGAACTAAGAGAGTACAAATACAAATGTTACAGAAGATAATACATGCACTACCTAGGCATATCTATATCTGAAATTGCATAGATATTCAAACTATCAAAGCCAGTAGAAGTACCCTCCCCAGAAACCCCTTGCTCACCGCCTAGCAAACTCTCCGTTTCTTCTTTATTCTGTTCAGCCCATGAGTGTTGCCCAAAGCTCCTTAATTGCTCCAGCTCTGCTGCTACTTCCTTCATTGTAGGCCTTTCATCACCCTTCATTTTCAGACATCTCTTTGCAACTTCTGCAACTGCTAGCAACTGTTCTACATTCCCTTCATCAATAACCCGTGTCTCTAATATTTCGAACAGATGATTCTGTTTCATTGATGAAATGAAAAGCTGTGATAGGTTCCTCTCGTTCTCAGATCTCTGAAAAGAAAGTGGCATCTTTCCAGTTAAGAGTTCCACAAGGACAACACCGAAGCTGTAAACATCACTCTTTTCGGTGAATTGGCTTGTGGTTATGAATTCCGGGTCAAGATAACCCAAGGTACCTTGGACCAAAGTTGTCATCTGAGTTTTATCCGTAGGAACCAATCTAGAGACTCCAAAATCAGACACTTTTGCTATATGATTGTCATCTAAGAGTATGTTTGCTAATTTAATGTCCCTATGAAATATGGGTATGGAAGCAGCAGAATGCAAGTAGGCAAGTGCACCTGCAATTTCAGTCGCAATCCGTAAGCGACTTTCCCAAGAGAGCGAGGAGGCATGGCCTTCATCATGGATGTGGTGGAAGAGGGTCCCATTGGACACATACTCATAGACTAATAATGGAACTTGGGTCTCTAAACAGCAGCCTAAGAGCTTGACCACATTTTTGTGGTTAATCTGGGTCAGAATGAAAACCTCATTGATGAATTGATTGATTTGGATCTGATCAAAGTGTTTGGACATCTTGATGGCAACTATTCGATTATCTGATAGCATTCCTTTGTATACTGTGCCTTGGCCCCCCTTGCCAAGAATTTGACTCTCCGAATAATTGTTGGTTGCTTTTTGTAACTCTTTTGCGCTGAATATCTTACTTGTCTCTGTTGCACCTTGGAGTTGTGAGATCTCTCGTTGGAGTAGTAAACCACCATTTTGCTTGAAAAATTTCCCTCTAAGTTTCATATGCCTTCTTTGCTTTAGCCCCCAGTAAAACCAAGAGCCAGTAATAAGCAGAGCCAAGAAACCCAGGCCCGTAGCTGCATTTGAACGTATTCTAAAGCTTAGAGAGGATCAATCAAATGGTTTAAGTTACGTCGATTCAGTGAAAAGGATAATTAAATAGTGTACAATCTATAGAAGTTTTCCGTGTACAGTATTCTAAAGGAAACTTCCTGTCGGATCTGTTGCAGGCTGGCTTTGAGCTCCTAAATTGTTGTATAGGGAATGAGAAACGGGTGAAGGCATCTAGCTCCTATCCTGTTGTGCGGGGAATGAAAAATGAGTGAAGGCATCGCTTTGGTGGCAGCTGCCTGTTGCAATCTAGCTTTATCGGACAGACCCTATTGGCCAAATGCAGATTTGCTTGACATCAAGCCCCTAGACTTTTCTGAAAATTGGGAGTAGGCTCCAAATTCACAGAGCAGCAGGAGATATATTATCAAGATGAATGGATTTTCAATGTCTGTCTAACATGCTGGTGGGCAATTAAAAAGTCAGCACCACCGATGCCGTGCCGTATAAAAAAGGGCATCCAATAAAATATTTCATAAAAGACGAACGGTGCCTAATAAAACAAAATCAAACGGCGCCGAAACCGTGCCGAATTCTGCGCCGAATAAAACAAATGCGCCGAAGCGCCAGAATCGTCGCCCGCCGCACCCGTTCGCCTATATAAGGGGCTAATGTTTCGAAACGAAGAAAGTGAAGATGAGCAGCAGGTGAGCGACGAAGGAGTGAAGGGTGTGTGTAGATTTGTGGGTGTTTTTTATGTGAGTTGGAGTGATTGTAAGGAAGGGAATATTTGTACGGGTAGTGCTAGTATTAAGAGTAGGAGCGTATAAAGTGTCCAAACTATTTTGGGTGTATTATTTGTTGTTGTATTTTTTATCAGCAATATTTTATTTTAAGAGCATCCAACTCTCAACAAGTGGTATCAGAGCAAAGGGTCGGGGACCGTGGTTCGTGAAGGCTACGCTAGCAAGACAAAGTACGAAGAGATTCTGCACGTGCACAGTCTAGGACTGTGGAGCTAAAATCAGCTTACTTGGCAAAGTGCTGGGCATACCAAGTCACGATGGCAGATATTTCTACCTCGGTAAGCACCATTGAGAAGCTAAACTATAATAACTATAATACTTGGTGTTTGCGTATGCAGTTTTATCTGCTTGGTCAAGATCTGTGGGATATAGTTGGCGGCAATAATACTGCGCCACCCATAGATGATGAGGAATCAAAGAAGTGGAAGATAAAAGCTGGCAAAGCCATGTACGTGCTAACAGTAACTATTGAAGACGAGTTACTGCAGAAGATTAAGGATGCTAAAACACCCAAGGATGCATGGGACACTCTCGCAGCACTATATACAAGGAAAAATGATGCAAAACTCCAGCAACTAGAAAATGAGTTGTTATCCATTTCGCAGAAAAATATGACGGTAAGTGAATATTTTTCCAAAATTAAATTTCTTTGTGGAGAAATTTCAAAATTAGACCCAAAAAATTCGATCTTTGAGACTAGGATGAGGAGGATTATCATCCATGGCTTAAAACCAGAATACCACGGGATTATCATTGCTACCCGTGGATGGGTCAAAGAACCAACTCTAACTGAGTTAGAAAATATATTGGCCAACCAAGAAGCTTTAGACAAGCAAATGTCTAAAGTTTCGTTAAAAGATGAGGAGAATGCTCTCTTTAGCAAAAAGAGAGAATTCCAAAACAGAGATCGATTAGCTGCGAGGCCAAATGGAGGCAACACAAGAAAGCAAGAGGGCAGCTGGCAAAGGAGGCAGCAAAGACAAAGCTCACAGCAAGGGGGAGCTCGTCAAAATGGTGACAAAAGAGAAACCAAATTCCGACGGCAGAAGGACCAGTGTTACAACTGCGGCAAAAGAGGCCACTTTGCTAGAGATTGCTGGTTCAAGCGAATAGAGGGAAATACTGCGACCTCTATCCATAATGAAGAAGAATGGGATCTTCAAGCATCCCTTGCAATGGAAGAGCTCCAAGAGATGGCGGCACCTTGCATTATCAAGACAGAAGAGGAGACGGCTCTCATATCAGTAAGTGAAAATTTAATAAACTATAATAATGATTGGATTGTCGATTCTGGATGTTCCAATCATATGACAGGAGACGATGAGAAGCTGACTAGCACGTCTGAGTACAAAGGAGGACGAGTGGTCGTAACGGCTAACAACTCGAAGCTGCCCATCACCAATATCGGCAAAACTATGTTTACTCCTCGGTTCAGCTCACAGAAGGTACAATTGGAAAATGTGTTCCATGTACCAGGTATGAAGAAAAATTTATTATCTGTCTCACAACTCACCGCCTTTGGAAATTATGTGGTGTTTGGTCCAAGTGATGTAAGAGTATATCCTAAATTAAAAATAACAAATGAGCCGATCATGAAGGGGCGTCGGCTTGAGTCTGTCTATGTGATGTCTGCACAGACAGCATACGTAGACAAGACAAGGAGAAATGAAACTGCAGATTTATGGCACGCGCGGCTGGGACATGTAAGCTATCATAAGCTGAAGCAGTTGATGAAAAAGTCTATGCTCAGAGGTCTTCCCCAACTCGAAGTTCAAGAAGATACGGTATGTGCCGGATGTCAGTTCGGAAAGGCACATCAACTACCGTATGAGGAGTCAAAATTTCAGACCAAGGTGCCTCTCGAGATAGTACACTCAGATGTATTTGGACGAGTGAAGCAGTCATCCATTAGCGGCTACCAGTACATGATAACCTTCATCGATGACTATTCAAGGTACGTCTGGGTTGATTTTATGAAAGAAAAATCTGAGGCATTCACTAAATTCAAAGAATTTAAGCAAAAAGTGGAAAGTGAAGTAGGCCGAAAAATACGATGCCTACGCACAGACAATGGGGGAGAGTATACGTCAGCTGAATTTTCAGAGTATCTACAAAAGTGTAAGATACGCCGACAGCTGACTTGCCCAAACACGCCACAACAGAATGGAGTGGCAGAAAGAAAAAATCGACACTTGGCAGAGATATGCAGAAGTATGCTGCATGCCAAGAATGTGCCACATAAATTTTGGGCTGAATGCATGAAGACTGCTGCCCATGTCATAAATAGGCTTCCTCAACCTAGACTTGGGTATATTTCTCCTTTTGAGAAATTGTGGAGCATCAAACCAACGGTAAGTCATTTCCGTGTGTTTGGATGCATTTGCTATGTGTTTGTTCCTGACCACCTCCGTAGTAAGTTCGATAAAAAGGCCATTCGCTGTATATTTGTTGGCTATGATAGCCAAAGAAAAGGTTGGAAATGTTGTGATCCAACCACAGGCCGATGCCATGTCTCACGAAATGTAATTTTCGATGAGGCATCATCTTGGTGGTCACCACAGGCAGTCTTATTACCTGACTCTAATGAAATGGAAGAACAATTAAAAGAAAGACTGCAGGAGCAAATCGAGCCAAGTCAAATCCAGTCAACAGAAGGGCCAATTGAGGAGGACGAACTCTCACCAAGTAGAGAGGAGTCCAAATCACCTGAATCAGATAGCCCATGGCAAACAGGGGTGCATCACAGGAGTATAGAAGAAGAAAGACCGAGCCAGATCGAAGAGTTCGATGAGCAAGAAATAGCAAGACCTATTCCACGGCGATCCAGCAGACAACGAAAGCCGAATCCAAAATATGCTAATGCAGCAGTGCTCGAAGCAACTGAAGAAGTGGAACCGGTTACGTACGAGGAAGCATCCCAGAGTCTATACTGGAGGAAGGCTATGAAAGAAGAAATTCAAGCCTTAAAGCAAAACGAGACATGGGACCTGGTACCAAAACCGAGAGATGTGCAACCCATATCATGCAAATGGGTGTACAAATTAAAGTTACGGCTCGATGGGTCAGTTGAAAGATATAAAGCTCGGCTGGTAGCACGTGGGTTTTCTCAGAAGTATGGGCTAGATTATGATGAAACATTTAGCCCAGTGGCAAAGATTACAACAGTTCGAGTATTACTGGCACTTGCAGCTAGCAAGTCATGGAAGCTCTGGCAAATGGATGTCAAGAATGCATTTATGCATGGCGAACTAGATCGAGAAATATATATGATGCAGCCCAAAGGGTTCGAGAGCACAACCCATCCAGAATACGTTTGCAAGCTGAAAAAGGCTTTATATGGACTAAAGCAGGCGCCGAGAGCCTGGTATGGTAAGATTGCTGAATTCTTACTACAAAGTGGGTATTCTGTTGCACCAGCTGACTCAAGTCTATTTGTGAAAAATAAAAATGGAAAGCTAGCAATAGTGCTAGTATATGTGGATGATCTAATAATTACTGGTGATGATGAAAGAGAAATCAATCAAACCAAGGTCAATCTCTCAGTTCGTTTTCTGATGAAAGACCTTGGAGAATTGAAATATTTTCTTGGGCTAGAAGTTGAGCGTACAAAAGAAGGACTATTCCTATGTCAGCAGAAATATGCTCAAGACTTATTAAAGAAGTATGGGCTACTTAATTGTAAGCCCATATCTACACCCATGGAGCCTAATACCAAGCTATGCTCACTAGAAGGTCAAGAGTTAGTAGACTCGACGATGTATCGGCAGCTAGTGGGTAGTTTAATCTACCTAACTCTTACACGACCAGATATAGCATTCGCTGTCAGCATAGCAAGTCGCTATATGGAGAAACCAAGGAAGCCGCATCTAGATGCAGTTCGACGCATACTAAGGTATGTAAAAGGAACTGTTAATCTTGGTCTCTTATATAAGAAGAATGCAATATGCGAATTAGCAGGGTATTGTGATGCTGATTATGCTGGAGACCATGATACGAGGAGATCAACCACTGGATATATATTTGCTCTCGGATCAACGGTAGTCTCATGGTGTAGCAAGCGACAGCCGACTGTGTCTCTATCAACTACAGAAGCAGAGTATAGAGCAGCAGCTATGGCAGCACAAGAAACCAAGTGGCTGATGCAGCTCATGAAAGATCTACACCAGCCTACTGATTATTCAGTGCCCCTATACTGCGATAATGAATCTGCTATACGCTTAGCAGAGAATCCAGTATTCCATGCCAGAACTAAGCATGTCGAAGTACATTATCACTTTATACGAGAAAAAGTGTTAGATAGAGAAATCAGAATGAAGCACACCAACACAGAAGATCAAGTTGCAGATATATTTACTAAGGGGCTAACTAGAGTAAAGTTTGAAAAATTCAGAGGTCAGATTGGTGTGACAAACAGCATAGAGGCAAAGAAGAAAGTCGGTGCTGAGGGGGAGAATTAAAAAGTCAGCACCACCGATGCCGTGCCGTATAAAAAAGGGCATCCAATAAAATATTTCATAAAAGACGAACGGTGCCTAATAAAACAAAATCAAACGGCGCCGAAACCGTGCCGAATTCTGCGCCGAATAAAACAAATGCGCCGAAGCGCCAGAATCGTCGCCCGCCGCACCCGTTCGCCTATATAAGGGGCTAATGTTTCGAAACGAAGAAAGTGAAGATGAGCAGCAGGTGAGCGACGAAGGAGTGAAGGGTGTGTGTAGATTTGTGGGTGTTTTTTATGTGAGTTGGAGTGATTGTAAGGAAGGGAATATTTGTACGGGTAGTGCTAGTATTAAGAGTAGGAGCGTATAAAGTGTCCAAATTATTTTGGGTGTATTATTTGTTGTTGTATTTTTTATCAGCAATATTTTATTTTAAGAGCATCCAACTCTCAACAGGCTTGTCCTATAAATTGAGTTGTTTCTTCTTTTCTCATCCTAGTGAATATTGCAATATCCTGGGTGTCAATCTTGTTAAAAGCATCTTCACCACATGGTTAAGAAGAGTATTACGTACAAAAAAAATACAATTAAGGATGCAAAGGATTTCAATCAAAAAAAAAAAAAAAAAGATGCGAAGGATTTACCTAGAGCAGTCGTAAATACGGGAAAGGGATTTTTGATGCAGTTCCTACCATCACCATTTTGATGGTGCCAGCCAGGATGGCAAGAACAAGTGTAGTTCCCTATTGTGTTCTTGCAAATCCCTGCACCGCATTTATAGCTCCCCTCGCTGCATTCGTCGATATCTGAAATTCCCCACAAAATTCAAAAACCTCATTTAAAAAATTGCTAAAGCGGCCTTGATTGAAATGTGAGAACTTTCAGTATGATTCTTAAGAAATACTAGCAAGAGACGATAAAAAAAAAAAAAAAAACGATTGAATTCCAGCAGACATGTAAGCGTATATACCTTCACATCCCTGATGAATATATGGATTCCCACGATAGCCATCATGACATCGGCACTTGTATCCACGAGTGCCGCTGGCTTGGTCGATGCACCTGCTGTTTGGATCATGACATGCGTAAGAAGTTTTATTTTTGGAAGCTTCATTACATGTCTCAGTCCCAGCCACCCACTCGAGAACGAGTGGAATTTTTTTATATGTTCCATCGAATTGGAAATTCGGGTCAGATAAGAGATCAGACTCGTTAAACTGTTTAACCCGCTCATCTGCCAGGAATGCATAGCCGCTTGGATAAGTGGCGTTTGGTAGGTTTACAAATGTTATGTTGATGTTCTTCAGATCCTGTGGAACCTCAGTTTGGCAACATCCAGTGCCAGGGCAAGAAACGTTGTTCATCGTACTATTACGACCGGTCTCCTCGTCTTTACGACAGAATGGCTGACAGCCGCTTAAGACTCGCCCATGCTCATCAGACTTACGGAAGACTGCCGCTGTTGCGCATCCGATTACCGTAAATTTGTTTCGTCCGGCAGCTATTGTTAATAGACTGCTACCCATGGTGAACCTGCTACCCATAGTATCTCCTTCGTCACTCTTTGGGTTGTAGTATTCATACGATATATAGTTCTTTATGAGCACTGTCTCCGGTTCTTCAAATCGAATCACCTGGAGATCGCCTGAGCTGATGAAGGCTTTGGGAGGTGAAGTAGAGCGATTGCAGTTGATCCGAAAATGAGGATTTTCAGATCTGTAACACCCCTCGCCGATGCCAAATGGATATGGAATTATGACGTCGCCACATTTCTCGGTGCAATCTGGCAGGGACATCTGAGCTGCTGCTGCCGCTGTAATTATCCACAATACGAGATCATGAATAATTACTAGCCACATGATCAGTTGCTGCAGCAATGCCATTAATTTCCTTATTTCTCCTCCTTAATATCGATCTTTTTGGTAGCTAGCTAACTATATATTCCGCCTCCTACTCCCTACAAAACACAAAAAAAATAAAACAAAGACAGAAATGAAATTTACCACTGTTTAGCATCTTCTCGTCTCCGAAGGGAAAAATTGCTTGTAGATATATACAATTAATTAGCCAGCTATATATGCGGTAAATCTCGCAGAGAGATATATCACATTCAACCTAATACATATACCTTGCAGGAGATATATCAGATGCATTGCAATAGAAATATCTTGCAGGGAGAAAACATCAGATGCAATGCAATACATATAGGAGATGTACAAGATGCATTGCAATAGAAATATCTCTTGCAGGGAGAAAACATCAGATGCAACGAAATACATATACCTTAGTTTCTTCCTATGGGTGGGGAGGGTCTGCCGCAATTAAGCAACATTAACTTGCTTGAGAGACTTTCAGATGAATATTATATATATAATTGCTCTGTTGCCATTGCTGTGAATTCATTTCGTTAGATGGTCTATTTAAACTAGCGTCTGGCTCTTGTCCAAGGGCACGTTTGGTAATCAAAATTCATAACTTTCCATAAGATTTTTTTCTCCCCTATACATTATCCCCTTTGTGATTTGACCATCCAACAACCCTTCCCTTCCAACTTTACTCTATTGATAAATTTTTTTTTTACAATTACCATATTTATTCCTGATTTTCTCATATTATATTATATTATTTGCACAATTTTAGACATATTTCATTTTTCATTCTCCACACCATCTCAAAATTCTACTAAAATTCACAATCCCAAATTGAAACCCAACTAGCTTACATAGAAGCAACTTTAAGACTTTATTTATTTTTTCAACTTTATGATTTTTGTACTCATTCAATTGCATTTAATATTATTTATTTAATTAAAGACATCAAATTTTATTAAAAAAATGTGCATGAGTCATATTTACTTAGAAATATATATACATGTATAGATTTTGAAAATACTTAGATTCCTTTACATATATATTAAAATATAATAATACTTTATAAAAATATTTATTAACATAATAATGATATTAGTTTTAGACCGTTAAGATATCCATAATTATATTCTCATCCTAGATACATATTTCATCTTTAAAACTTATATGATTTGGGATAGGAATCGCTAGTACCATGAGACACTTCTAACGAAATTTAGTTCCATTTTAAAGTGTGTTTGGCTACGTAGAAAACTTAACACATCAAAATATTTAATATAAAATTTTTTATTCTCCATAACTATCAAATTCTTAGTGTAATGTTATTTTTTTTAGAAAACTTAACACATTGAATTTTTTAATGTAAAATTTTTTATTCTCCATAACTGTAGGATTCCTTAATTATTGTAAAATTATTTTATTTTTCAATTATTTCTATACAACTGTTATATAACTAACATATCTATTTTAACGTTATTTTTTAGAAAACTTAACGCATTGAAATTTTTATGTAAATTTTTTTATTCTCCACAACTATCAGATTCTTTAATTATTGTGAAATTATTTTATTTTTCAATTATTTCTATACGACTACTGTATGATTAATATATCTATTTTAACGTTATTTTTTAACCAACTTAACACATCGAATTTTTTAATATAAAATTTTTTATTCTCCATAATTATCAGATTCTTTACTTATTGTAAAATTATTTTATTTTATAATTATTTCTATACAACTATTATATAATTAACATATCTACTTTAACGTTATTTCTTTACTTCTCATCAGTATTGTAACACCCCACCCTTGAGGTGTTGGGAATGGGGTCTACTATGTCAAAGCTAAAATAAGATCTCCCAAGATGGAAATAGATACCAAGGTGCAAAATCATAAACATTTTAATTATTACATCTCAAGTTTGCTCCTTAAGGAGTTAATATACAATTTTCAATGTCTAAAATCAAAATAACCATGCATTATAAGGAAATTTCAATAAAATTCTAAACTTCTTTGTCTTTTCCTCTACTAGGTTCGCCTTTTTCCCATGTTGATAAAGGCTCTAGTATAGCATTGTATCCCTGTTTTTCCACTGAAAACAAAACTATGTGAGCTGAAAGCTCAGTAAGTAAACATGTATTTTTTAAAAAAAAATTCATTTTCAATCATATATATTTTTTTTTACAAATACAATATCTATACTGTCTTTTATGCACAATAAACTGTAATAATAAAAAAAAATATCTTGATAAATGTGCACAGATATGTCAATTTTAAATCATGCATTCGTACTGGGGGTATTGCCATCTACTTGTGCTCGCGTGCAGCCGTGCTACACATTCGTGAGCTAAATCATCTCCTTTGGTAGTCCTGAGGTCGCTACCCAGGTACTACCATACTACTTTACTCCTTAGCAAACCCAAATATGCAATTATGCATCATACTCATGAATTTTAATTGATGCACCACTTAAATTCACTACTAAACATGAGTTTGAAATAATAATGCTCATTTTTGAATAAACAAATTTGAAAGAAATAAATAATCACATTTCATAGCAAATCATAATATTCACATAATATTTTCAAAGACATGCTTTGGTAAAAGTTTACTTACCTCTGAGTAGACTTTAAAAATCCTCTTTTTCCAATTTTTTGTAGTAGCCTCAAGTCTCTTTTCCTAATTTTCATCACAATATGTTTATTATTTCACTTTGATTTTCACAAATATTATTTAAAATTCCATTTATAATTTTCTCAAATTTTCTCATAATTTTAATCGGTCAAAATCCTATTTTCTTCTATTTATTCTTATATTAATTCACTTTAAACAAATAAATATGGACTTATACTTCTTTAGATATTTTCCTTTAATTTTTCTCATATTTTTATAATTTTAAACTCATTTAAGCTTCTAAATATTGAATTTAATTTTCTTGGTATTTTTCATAATTTTCTGTAATTTTTTTCAGTTTTTTTTTTTTTTTTTTTCTCGCCGCCGGCCGGCCGGTCGCCGGCGCCGGCGAATGGCCGCCGGTGGGCTGCTGCTGGCGGGCCGGAACAGTGGGCCAGGCTAATGGGCTGGATCCTTTGTTGGAAGTTGGGCCAGACTGGATAGTGGGATGGTTCTGTTTAAGTGGGCTTTCGTTTCTGTGGGCTTAAGCTTGGTTTATGGGCTTCTGACTCACTGGGCCTGTTAAGATGGGCTTAGCCCACTAGTCCAGAAGCTTATTCATTTATTTGTTTATTTTCAACGGTCCATATTTTCCAAATAAAATGGCTTATATCTCTCAATATACATATCTGTTTGTACTGAAATTTTAAGGGTAAGCTTATAAAATTATGTTTTATAATCTGGACGGTCCATTTTTCAAAATGACATCTCTATCATCAGATTTAATATAAAGGGTTTAATAAAAGGTTAATATTAAATATCACTTCAAATAACCATATAAACTAAATTTTTACAGAATTAATTCATCACATATACTGTAAAATATCTCAAATAATGTTTGTAATGGTTCAGATTATTCGTTTTGCATCTATATTTTCCTGTAATTATTTTTTTGTGTTTTTCTCTTAAAATACATATTTACCACTCTATATTATGTCTAAATTTGCTATATCTAAAAATCTATAAGTCTGATCAATCTGAAATTTTGCAGGCAAGCTAATCATATAATTATCTTATTATTGTACGGTCACAATTATCTAATTATGCTCATAAGTGTGTTTATTTCATCATATATCATTTCATACCCTTTATTTGGTACTTCTCATTTAAATAAGTAAAATTTCAACATTAAACATTTCAATAATACTCCTGTGACTAATTAGTCATGCTAGAATTGTCGTGAATGGTTTAGATCTATGAAATAACTTGCGTATAACATAGAATGAATGAGATTAACAGAGAAAATGGTTCGACGCAGCTTACCTTCAAAATCCTTTCCTTCCTTCGTCTCTCTGTCTCTCTGTCTCTGCGTGATTTCTCTTCCGCGAAAACCCATCTCTCGTCTACGCGTCTTTTATACTTATTCAGCTGGGGTTAATTGAACGCGCATGACCCATAATTCCACCGTTTCCATAACGGTGCCTAATAAAACAATTTCCATAACGGTGCCTAATAAAACAAAATAAAAACGGCGCCGAATACTGCGCCGAATGACGATGGCTATTACATTCTCCCCCCCTTATAAAAGTTTCGTCCTCGAAACTTAATCAAACAAAAATGGATACTTTTGTTTGATATCTTCTTCAAGCTCCCACGTAGCTTCCGATTCTCCATGATTGCTCCATTGCACTTTGACATACTTTATCAATCTTTTCCGCAACTGTTGCTCTTTAGAATCTATTATCTTGATTGGATTTTCTTCATATATTAACTTATCTGAGATTGGCAATCGATCTGCTGTGAGCACATGGGAAGGATCTGACACATATTTTCTCAACATAGAAATGTGAAACACATTATGCACTGCAGCCAATGAGGGTGGTAGTGCTATTCGATATGCCACTGCTCCGACTTTCTCTAAAACTTCATATGGTCCAATATAACGAGGACTGAGCTTTCCCTTTTTGCCAAATCTCATAACTCCTTTCATAGGTGATATTTTTACAAACACCTTATCACCTATGGAAAATTCTAATTCTCTCCGCCTGAGATCTGCATAACTTTTTTGTCTACTTTGGGCAGTAAGCAATCTTTCTCTGATTAACTTCACTTTATCTGCAGTTTCTTGCACAATATCTGGCCCGATCAATCTTCTTTCTCCAACCTCATCCCAATTTAAGGGTGTTCTGCAAGGTTTCCCATATAAAGCTTCATAAGGAGACATTTTAATGCTAGCATGATAACTGTTATTATATGCAAATTCCACTAAAGCCATATATTTATCCCAACCATTTCCGAAATCTATTATACACATTCTCAACATATCCTCGACTACTTGATTTAGTCTTTCAGTCTGCCCATCTGTTTGTGGATGAAATGCTGTACTAAATTTCAATTTTGTCCCCATTGTCTGATTTAAACTGCGCCAAAACTTTGAAGTAAATATAGTATCTCGGTCGGAAATAATTGCCTTGGGAATTCCATGCAACCGAACTATTTCTTTACAATACAGGTTGGCTAACTTTTCTGCAGAATAACTGGTTTTGATTGGCAAGAAATGTGCGACCTTTGTTAATCTATCCACAATTACCCAAATAGAATTATTTCCTGTAGCAGTCCTTGGTAACCCCTCAATAAAATCCATAGTGATTTCATCCCACTTCCATTCTGGTATTTCCATTTGTTGTAATAATCCTGCTGGCTTTTGATGTTCGGCTTTAACTTGTTGGCATGTTAGGCATTGTGCTACAAATTCTGCTATCATTTTCTTCATACCCATCCACCAAAAATTTCTTTTAAGATCTTCATACATCTTTGTACTCCCTGGGTGTATGGTGTATAGTGAGTAATGAGCTTCTTCTAAAATTTGTCTTTTTAGTTCTACCGCCTCAGGTACACACAACCTTCCTTTATATCTGACGGTGCCCTCATCCTCAACTGTGAATCCTTCCATAGTCCCTTCTGCCACTTTCTCCTTTATCCTTATAATTTGTTCATCTGTTCTTTGTCTTTCTTTGATCTGTTCAAATAGAGAAGGCTTCACTTGTAATTGATATAACTGATACACTAACTCTTTGGGGCAAACTTCTAATGACAACTTTCGCATGTCATTAATTAACTCCTCCTGATCTGTAATTAAAGTAGCTAAATTGCTATTTGACTTTCTGCTTAAAGCATCAGCTACTATATTTGCTTTCCCTGGGTGATATTGGATATTCAAATCATAATCTTTCAGTAATTCTAACCATCTTCTTTGCCTCATATTCAACTCTTTTTGAGTGAAAATATATTTCAAGCTCTTGTGATCTGTATAAATATCACATTGTTCCCCATAAAGATAATGCCTCCAAATTTTCAAAGCAAATACTACTGCAGCTAGTTCCAAATCATGAGTGGGATAATTCTGTTCATAAGGTTTCAACTGTCGTGAAGCATATGCAATCACCTTCCCATTCTGCATTAATACACAACCAAGACCCTTTTTAGAAGCATCGTTATAAATAACAAATCCTCCACCGCTAGTAGGGGTAGTTAAAACTGGTGCCTTCACTAATCTCTGCTTGAGTTCTTGAAAACTATTTTCACAATCATCAGTCCATTGAAATTTTACCTCCTTTCTTATTAGCTTTGTCAGAGGAGTACATATCCGAGAGAAATCTTCTACGAATCTGCGATAATACCCCGCAAGACCAAGAAAGCTACGTATCTCTGTGACATTTGTCGGCCTTGGCCAATTCACCACTGCCTCGACCTTAGCAGGATCAACCATAATACCTTCTGCTGTAACAATATGCCCCAAAAATGGAACACTATGCATCCAAAACTCGCATTTCTTCAATTTTGCATATAATTTGTTCTCCCTTAAAGTTTGCAATACCATTCTAAGGTGTTCAACATGATCATCCTTTGTTTTTGAATAAATGAGAATGTCATCTATGAATATGACCACAAATTTATCCAAATAGGGTCTGAACACTCTTTGCATTAAATCCATAAAGGCAGCTGGTGCATTTGTTAACCCGAATGGCATTACCAAAAATTCATAATGTCCATACCGAGTTCGAAAAGCAGTTTTCTGTATATCTTCTTCTTTAATCCTCAATTGATGATATCCCGACTGTAAATCAATTTTAGAGAATATAGTTGCCCCTTGTAGTTGATCAAATAAATCATCTATTCGAGGTAAAGGGTATTTATTTTTGATAGTCACCTTATTCAGTTCTCTATAATCAATGCACAATCTCAAACTACCATCGTTCTTTTTCACAAACAGAACCGGCGCTCCCCAAGGTGACACACTTGGTCGTATAAAACCCTTATCTAATAATTCTTCCAGCTGTGTTTTTAATTCTGCCATTTCTGTTGGGGCCATTCTATAAGGTTGTTTAGAAATTGGAAGTACCCCAGGCACTATATCTATTGTAAATTCTATTTCTCTCTGAGGGGGCAATTCTGACAACTCAATAGGAAAAATATCAGGAAATTCTTTTACTATTGTTATCTCTTCAAGAGGTAAAGTTTCTCTGTTTATATCAACTACCGAAGCCAAAAATGCCTGACATCCTTTGTTTATCGACTTAACAGCTTTCATGGCAGAAATGATTTTCACCTGCTGAGATTTATCTGCAACCACCTCTATCGACTTGGACATTTTAAAAATAATTTTTCGATCACCACAATCTATTATCGCTCTCCACTTAGATAACCAGTCCATTCCCAATATCACATCAAAATCATGCATAGGCAACAATATCAAGTCTGCTTCTAAATTCATTTCTCCTATTTTGATTGGGCAGGCTTTGCAAATTCTATCTGTACTTGCTAATCGATGTACCGGGGATTCAACATTCACAATCATATCCATGCTTTCATGCGCAATTGCATAACTTCTAAAATTTTCATTTTTCATATCATAAATTAAAAGAGAAGACTATCTAAAGCATTAAATTTATCATATTATTCATAGAAAATAAAAACTTTAAGCTAATCAGCTAAGTTTACATCATCTTCACTAGAAGAATCATAAAACTTAGGACCACTAAGTTTCATTTCTACTGGTTGATACTCCATTTCTAGGAGTTCAACTTCATTATCATCATCATCATCACTAATTTGAATTTCAACATTATAATTTTTATTATTTTCTTGATTTTCTTGTGAGTCATCTCCTGAGTTTCCTTCACAATCTGTTGTAAATTCTTCTTCATATTCTTTATCAGAATATTCTATTGGTTCATCCTCTACACTCTTCTTTTGATTCATCTGAAATGCCCACATTCTTCGATAAGCATTTCTTCTTGCTTTTGCTTCAGTACTAGTTGCACGTCCGGCTTCATACTTACGTTTGGGTGCCATTATAACTCCTATATCATTAAACAGTTAAATTTCATAATTATTTAGAATTACTTAAATTTTGCACTTTCTAAGTCTACTATCATGATTTTGCCCTTGGGATGTATTTCAACCTTTGCTCTGATACCACTTGTAACACCCCACCCTTGAGGTGTTGGGAATGGGGTCTACTATGTCAAAGCTAAAATAAGATCTCCCAAGATGGAAATAGATACCAAGGTGCAAAATCATAAACATTTTAATTATTACATCTCAAGTTTGCTCCTTAAGGAGTTAATATACAATTTTCAATGTCTAAAATCAAAATAACCATGCATTATAAGGAAATTTCAATAAAATTCTAAACTTCTTTGTCTTTTCCTCTACTAGGTTCGCCTTTTTCCCATGTTGATAAAGGCTCTAGTATAGCATTGTATCCCTGTTTTTCCACTGAAAACAAAACTATGTGAGCTGAAAGCTCAGTAAGTAAACATGTATTTTTTAAAAAAAAATTCATTTTCAATCATATATATTTTTTTTTACAAATACAATATCTATACTGTCTTTTATGCACAATAAACTGTAATAATAAAAAAAAATATCTTGATAAATGTGCACAGATATGTCAATTTTAAATCATGCATTCGTACTGGGGGTATTGCCATCTACTTGTGCTCGCGTGCAGCCGTGCTACACATTCGTGAGCTAAATCATCTCCTTTGGTAGTCCTGAGGTCGCTACCCAGGTACTACCATACTACTTTACTCCTTAGCAAACCCAAATATGCAATTATGCATCATACTCATGAATTTTAATTGATGCACCACTTAAATTCACTACTAAACATGAGTTTGAAATAATAATGCTCATTTTTGAATAAACAAATTTGAAAGAAATAAATAATCACATTTCATAGCAAATCATAATATTCACATAATATTTTCAAAGACATGCTTTGGTAAAAGTTTACTTACCTCTGAGTAGACTTTAAAAATCCTCTTTTTCCAATTTTTTGTAGTAGCCTCAAGTCTCTTTTCCTAATTTTCATCACAATATGTTTATTATTTCACTTTGATTTTCACAAATATTATTTAAAATTCCATTTATAATTTTCTCAAATTTTCTCATAATTTTAATCGGTCAAAATCCTATTTTCTTCTATTTATTCTTATATTAATTCACTTTAAACAAATAAATTTGGACTTATACTTCTTTAGATATTTTCCTTTAATTTTTCTCATATTTTTATAATTTTAAACTCATTTAAGCTTCTAAATATTGAATTTAATTTTCTTGGTATTTTTCATAATTTTCTGTAATTTTTTTCAGTTTTTTTTTTTTTTTTTTTCTCGCCGCCGGCCGGCCGGTCGCCGGCGCCGGCGAATGGCCGCCGGTGGGCTGCTGCTGGCGGGCCGGAACAGTGGGCCAGGCTAATGGGCTGGATCCTTTGTTGGAAGTTGGGCCAGACTGGATAGTGGGATGGTTCTGTTTAAGTGGGCTTTTGTTTCTGTGGGCTTAAGCTTGGTTTATGGGCTTCTGACTCACTGGGCCTGTTAAGATGGGCTTAGCCCACTAGTCCAGAAGCTTATTCATTTATTTGTTTATTTTCAACGGTCCATATTTTCCAAATAAAATGGCTTATATCTCTCAATATACATATCTGTTTGTACTGAAATTTTAAGGGTAAGCTTATAAAATTATGTTTTATAATCTGGACGGTCCATTTTTCAAAATGACATCTCTATCATCAAATTTAATATAAAGGGTTTAATAAAAGGTTAATATTAAATATCACTTCAAATAACCATATAAACTAAATTTTTACAGAATTAATTCATCACATATACTGTAAAATATCTCAAATAATGTTTGTAATGGTTCAGATTATTCGTTTTGCATCTATATTTTCCTGTAATTATTTTTTTGTGTTTTTCTCTTAAAATACATATTTACCACTCTATATTATGTCTAAATTTGCTATATCTAAAAATCTATAAGTCTGATCAATCTGAAATTTTTCAGGCAAGCTAATCATATAATTATCTTATTATTTTACGGTCACAATTATCTAATTATGCTCAGAAGTGTGTTTATTTCATCATATATCATTTCATACCCTTTATTTGGTACTTCTCATTTAAATAAGTAAAATTTCAACATTAAACATTTCAATAATACTCCTGTGACTAATTAGTCATGCTAGAATTGTCGTGAATGGTTTAGATCTATGAAATAACTTGCGTATAACATAGAATGAATGAGATTAACAGAGAAAATAGTTCGACGCAGCTTACCTTCAAAATCATTTCCTTCCTTCGTCTCTCTGTCTCTCTGTCTCTGCGTGATTTCTCTTCCGCGAAAACCCATCTCTCGTCTACGCGTCTTTTATACTTATTCAGCTGGGGTTAATTGAACGCGCATGACCCATAATTCCACCGTTTCCATAACGGTGCCTAATAAAACAATTTCCATAACGATGCCTAATAAAACAAAATAAAAACGGCGCCGAATACTGCGCTGACGATGGCTATTACAAGTATCTTTTATCATATTCATGTTCTCTCATTTAAAAAAAATTTAATTTGGGAATTTTTAACGTCCGGAGGCTTGACTCGTTGACGCCTGAAGCGTTTTTTTTTTTTTTAATCCATGGATATGAGACGGCGCCTGACGTCGGGGAGGAAGAGAATGATCTTCCTCACGCGGCTGTATAATTGCGAAAACGACAGTCCCGCCTGACTTAACATTAAAAAGTCCGGAGAGGGAGGCCGTGTGGAGCAAAGTCCTGTTTACCGGGTCGACACCTGTCATGAATCAGGCCCGATCTTCTCCAAGCAGTTTGATAAAGGGCCTCTTGCACCGGTCGAGAAATACTTTTTTGTTAAAGTTAAATTTTTTTTTTTTATAAAATTGTTAATGTAAGTGTATGATATTTATAAACTGAATTTTAAAAATTTTTAAATAGGTATATATATTTATTTTATATTTTTTAAACACGGCTTTCAAGGTCATTTTTACAAAAGTGAAAATGACTATAATACCTTTGTATTTAAAAATACAAAATAAATATATATAGATCTTTAAAATTCATAAAATTTGGTTTCTAGATAATATACACATAGATTAACCATCTCATTAAAAAAAAGGCAAATTCCATATACACCCACGAATTTTACCTATAATTCCATTTATACCCATGAATTCTCAAAAATTCCTTTCATATCTATTAATTTTTATCTTAATTTCACTTATACTCATACGATTAGGGATCCGTTAAATGGGTAAGGAATTCGCCCAAAATCTTCAAAAAAAGTGTTATAACTGTATGATTAGTAAACTTCTTGATTATGGTAAATTCACCGTATTTATCATATTTAACATCATTTATTTAGCTATATTTTTTGAAAAACATATATTCATATATAAATTGCTAAAAATGCTTAGATTCATTCGACTATATATTAGAATGCAACAATATCATGTAGAATCATTTATCTATAGAGAATGAATGACACTAATTGAGAAGGTTTACATGTCCAAAATAAAACTTAAAAAATTAATATTTAGTAAAAAATTGTTATACGTTAAATTTACACATTTTTAGATAAGACTCATGCATAACTATATTAGGAAAATTTCCATAAAAAAACTATACTAAGGAAATGCTGAGTTTCATGAAAATATAAATAACGTTAAAAAATTGATGGACTAGATTTCCTATTAATTATGTAGGTTGGAAAAATAGGTGAGGTTGCTTTGAAGTGAGGTTTCATATAAACGAAACATTTATTACAAATTGGCAGAAGACTAGTTAGCCTGCATTCGAATTAATGAAATGGATGGATGGTATCCACTTTAGGTTGGGTTAGATCTGTTTCAGTCATAGGTCAATGACTAGTATGATCATTTTATACATTCGTAAAGAAAATCATACCCAGTGACATTAGATTAGATGTAAATTTAGAGCAGGTAAATGAATTTTTATCCATTAACAAAGTTAGCCGAAATAAATGGAGTTTTACCGAAGAGGGTACACACCCTTTGATAGAAACGGAATCTTATACGAAATTGGTTTATGTAGCTGCTATGATTCTGAATTCAATAAATTGAAGGCAGGTAGTGATATAGTTCACATTCGTGCTTTAATTTATTTTTTAATACTTTAAAAAAATTTATACAACTTTAATCTAATTATATTTAATATTTTTTAAAAAATAAAAAATCTAAAAAAAGTAAAACTTGATACACATGTTGAATACACTTAGATTAATAATTGTATAAAAAAATTTAAAAATAAAAAATGATTTAAATGCACTTGAATGCACATAGCCTTAAGTGCATCCAGGTGCATTTAGCCTCTTCCGATAGAAGACTAACTTGCCCGCGTTCAAATTATTGAAATATATATATGAATACCAATAAATTCTTTCATCATTTGTTAGTCTTCATATTATATAAATACCAATAAAAAAATGTAACTGAGAATTTAGCTAATTTTATGTTTAATTCAAGTCTGATTGGTTAAATCGATTGGTTTAAACTATTTTGAACTGTGACGTAAGCATAACATAATTGTGATGCAAGATTTATTTTTAAATATTTTTAAATAAAAATAAAGATATAAATTCTATAAAATGTAAATAATTGTAGCTCATCTATGGCATCAATATAAACTCTATAAAACCTTAACATATAAAAATCGCGCAATTTGAACATTAGTACAAATGCTATTTAATTATCAAATAATTGATTACTTTATTTAAAAATGAAATATAGTATGTAGGATGACAGTCGATCAAATTTTGAATCATGTACAAAATTTTTTATATATAATTCACATAAAAATAATACAATAATGCAAATTTTCGAAAAGTACTGACATTTTAAATAACCTCTGATAGTGTATAGGGTGCTGCTATTTACTATTTATCATAATTAAGACTCTATTTCAAACTATGTAAGATTAATAAATTAAATCTGTACAAGAAAAACTTTCAATTCTCAAGATAGTTTTCTCAATTTTTAACATAATTTTACTTATTTCCAATATGATTTACTCATTTCTAATACAAAAAATTGTATTCTCATCCTACACACATATTTCATCAAAAAATTCTATATGATTTGGAATCGCTAGTTCCATGAGACACTTCCAACGAAATTTAGTTCCATTTTAATGTGTATTTGGCTACGTAGAAAACTTAACACATCAAAAGTTTTAATATAAATTTTTTTTATTCTCCATAACTATCAGATTCTTTAATTATTGTAATATTATTTATTTTTTAATTATTTCTATACAACTGCTATATAACTAATATATCTAGTGTAATGTCATTTTTTTAGAAAACTTAACTCATTGAATTTTTTAATGTAAATTTTTTTATTCTCCATAACTATCAGATTCTTTAATTATTTTAAAATTATTTTATTTTTCAATTATTTCTATACAACTGTTATATAACTAACATATCTATTTTAACGTTATTTTTCAGAAAACTTAACACATTAAATTTTTTATGTAAAATTTTTTATTCTCCTTAACTATTAGATTCTTTAATTATTGTAAAATTATTTTATTTTTCAATTATTTCTATACAACTACTATAGTATTAACATATCTATTTTACCGTTATTTTTTTAACCAACTTAACGCATCGAATTTTTTAATATAAAATTTTCTATTCTCCATAACTATCAAATTCTTTAATTACTGTAAAATTATTTTATTTTTTAATTATTTCTATACAACTATTATATAATTAACATAACTTTTTTAATATTATTTCTTTACTTCTCATCGTTACCTTTTATCATATTCATATTCTCTCATTTAAAAATTTTTCTCCAAAAAATTTTATGACTTTTCAACACATTCTTATTATTTTTTCCAAAAAACATGGATGGGTCTGGCTGATATTTTCATCCAATCGGTAGCTCCTAATGTCGAAAATGGTTCTGAAGATTTTTAGTGAACGGCTCCTCCATCCACGGATTAAGGAGCAAGTGAGCAAGGACATGGATCACGTCCGGAGGCTTGACTCGTTGACGCGTAAGTGTTCCCCACCCCCGCCCGCCCACCCCCCTGGATATGATCACGTCCGGAGGCTTGACTTGGGGAGCTCAGGCGGCTGT
Organism: Annona cherimola; assembly: GCA_030490835.1. Taxonomy (NCBI): domain Eukaryota; kingdom Viridiplantae; phylum Streptophyta; class Magnoliopsida; order Magnoliales; family Annonaceae; genus Annona; species Annona cherimola. The sequence continues at coordinate 81,221,759 of CM059975.1, read as the reverse complement.
ATAATTGCGATAAGGACAGTCCCGCTTGACTTGTTAACGTTAAAAATATTTAATTATTATATAATTAATTACTTTATTTAAAAATAAAATATAGTATTTACGATGACGGTCGATCAAGTTTTGAATCAGGTACAAAAAAATTATATATAATTCACATAAAAATAACACGATAATGCAAATTTTTGAAAGTACGGACATTTAAAATAGCCTCTTTTAGTGTATAGGGTGCTGCTATTTACTATTTATAGTAACTAAGGCTCTATTTCAAACTATACAAGATTATTGAATTAAATCTGTATAAGAAAAAAATTCAATTCTCAAGATAGTTTTTGTTGGAAACAATGCTTCAAAACAAAATAAAATTGACCAAAGATTGAGTTTTGATGATTAACAACAACTAACTTGAGTATATTTAAAGGACTAATGAGTTTGCCATTTGTTTTAAGGAACTTAAGTAGCCAAGTCGATCCCCAAGTTGACTTGGACTTCGACTTAGGGTGAAGTCGATCCCAAAGTCGACTCAACTATCGACTTAAGAAAGAACCTCAAAGGCAAAATCAACTTGCAGGTGAAGTCGCATCCCAAGTCGACTTCACATGCGACTTGGGAAGCCAAGTCGCAAACGAAGTCGACCTCGCTATCGACTTCAATCGTGAAAAACTGTCCAGAGCTGAATTTTGGGGCACGAAGCTGCCCAAGTCGCAGGCCAAGTCGACTCCAGGTGCGACTTGGGTGAAGTCGCAGACAAAGTCGACTTCATCCGCGACTTGAGAAGTTCAGACTTCAAAGATGCAGTTTCAAAGCCTATTCAAAGTATCTCTCACTCAAGTTCAAAGAAAAGATTCAAGATGGAGATCAAATCAAGTTTATCAAGTCCAAGGATTCAAAGATAAAGGTCAAATGAGTTCAATTCAAAGAAAAGATTCATGTTCCACTTCAAATCAAGTCTATCAAGTCTTAAAGACCAACTGAGTCAAATACAAAGCAAGGCGCATGATTCAACCAAGCAGGACTCAAGCTCTCCTAAGAATCACAAGATTCAAGACAATCCAAGATAAACCAAAGACAAGGACTTCAAGATCAACAAGATCTACAAGTATAAGAGATTATTTCAGAATGAAAATGATTAAAGGAAACAAGCCAAGCAAGATAGAGGAAGATCAAATGAAGAACAAAGCATATTTTGCAAAGACCAAGTCAAGTCGCAACCCAAGTCGACTCCATGAACGACTTGAGTTGAAGTCGGAAGCCAAAGTCGACTCAATACTCAGACTTGGAAACTGACAAGGTGAAGTCGCACCCGAAGTCGACTTCACCTGCGACTTGGGTCAAGTTGATGCCCAAGTCGACCCTGACTGAAACTTGAAGTTGCGACGGAGAAGCAAAGTCGCACCCGAAGTCGACTCCATATGCGACTTGGGCGAAGTCGCATCCGAAGTCGACTCCACATGCGACTTGGGTCGCAACGGTCGAAATTTATTCGAACGTTGGCGCATTAAATGCGCGCCACCTACCCTCTAACGTTCGGATTCCCTCCAAAATTATAAAAGACATTCATGGTGGACGAAGGAAGTAGCTGAGAATCATTAAGTGTGCATAACTACCATCTACAAGAGCTTTAAAGAGATCAAGCCAATTAAAGAGGAAGAACTTTGCTTTAAACTGCAAGAGCTCAACTACTGATCATTCAAAGCCAATTCAACAAGTTCTTCTTTTAATCAAAAAAAAAAAAAACAAGTTCTTCTCTGCGCCAAACTGTTTCTACACAACTGTAAAGTGTAGTTTTCTTATTGTTTCTTTTGTATGTGTTGAACTTGATTTAGTTTGAGGAACTAAGATCAAGTGTAAGCAAAGTAGTGTGTGATTGGAGTGTAACTCATCACCTACTTGTGCTGTGATTTGTTGATGCCCCCTAGAGCTGGAATCTAGAAGAGAGCAGTGACTCTAATTGTATTGAGAGAATACAATAGTGGAACCCAAGTCACAAGGAGTGTAAGCTTGGAAGAGTGGAGTAGGGAGGTTGCCTGAACCACTATAAAAATCTTGTGTGCTTGATTTATATTTCTGCTCTCTACATTATATTGTTTTCCATTTCATTTCTTCATTAAGGGGACTAGATTAATCTGGGGTTAAGTTTCTGTTATAAATTTTAAATACCCAATTCACCCCTCCCCTCTTGGGTTTTGCCATCAACTCGGGACCAACAGTTTTTTCAGTTTTTAACATAATTTTACTCATTTTCAATACCACTTCTCATTTCCAATACACATAATTATATTCTGATCCCACGTGCATATTCTATCCAAAAATCTTATATGATTTGGAATCCCTAGTACCATGAGACATTTCCAACAAAATTTAGTTTCATTTTAGAGTGCGTTTGGCTAAGTAGAAAACTTAACACGTCAAAATTTTTAATATAAAATTTTTTATTCTCCATAACTATTTGATTTTTTAATTATTGTAATATTATTTTATTTTTCAATAATTTTTATACAACTATTCTATAACTAACATATCTAGTGTAACATTATTTTTTTTTAGAAAACTTAACATATGGAATTTTTTAATGTAAAATTTTTTATTCTCCATAACTATAAGATTCTTTAATTATTGTAAAATTATTTTATTTTTCGATTATTTCTATACAACTGCTATATAATTAACATATTTATTTTAACGCTATTTTTTAACCAACTTAACACATCGAATTTTTTAATATAAAATTTTTTATACTCCATAACTATCAGATTCTTTAATTATTGTAAAATTATTTTATTTTTTAATTATTTATATATAACTATTATATAATTAACATATCTTTTTTAATGTTATTTCTTTACTTGTCATCATTACCTTTTATCATATTCATACTCTCTCATTTTAAAAAATTTTAATTTGGGATTTTTCTTCAAAAATTTTTATCACTTTTCCAACACATTCTTATTATTTTTTTTCCAAAAAGCATGGATGGGTCTGGCTGATATTTTCATCTAACCGGCAGCTCCTACGGTCGAAAATGATTCTGAAGATTTTTAGTGAACAGCTCCTCCATCCACGGATTAAGGAGCAAGTGAGCAAGGATATGGATCACGTCCGGAGGCTTGACTCGTTGACGCCTGAAGTGTTTTTTTTTTTTTTTTTAAAAAAAAATTTAATTTAATTTTATTCCATGGATATGAGATGACGCCTGACGTCGGGGAGGAGTCGGGGAGGAAGAGAATGATATCCCCTCACGCGGCTGTATAATTGCGATAACGACAGTCCCGCTTGACTCGTTAACGTTAAAAAGTCCGGAGAGGGAGGCCGTGTGGAGCAAAGTCCTGTTTACCGGGTCGACACCTGTCATGAATCAGGCCCGATCTTCTCCAATTAGTTTGATAAAGGGCCTCTTGCACCGGTCGAGAAATACTTTTTTGTTAAAGTTTAAATTTTTTTTTATAAAATTGTTAATGTAAGTGAATAATATTTATAAACTGAATTTTACCATTTTTAAATAAGTATATATATATTTATTTTATATTTTTTAAACACGGGTTTCAAGGTACAAAATAAATATATACAGATCTCTAAAATTCATAAAATTTGGTTTCTAGATAATGTACACATAGATTAACCATCTCATTAAAAAATGGCAACTTCCATACATACCCACGAATTTTACCTATAATTCCACTTATACCCATGAATTCTCAAAAATTCCTTTCATACCTATGAATTTTTATCTTAATTTCACTTATACCTATACCGTTAGGCATCCGTTAAATGGGTATATAAGGAATTCACCCAAAATCTTCAAAAAAATGTTATAACTGTATGATTAGTAAACTTCTTGATTATGGTAAATTCACTGTATTTATCATATTTAACATCATTTATTTAGCTATATTTTTTGAAAAACATATATTTATATATAAATTGCTAAAAATGCTTAGATTCATTCAACTATGTATCGGAATGTAACAATATCATGTAGAATCATTTATTCATAGAGAATGAATGACACTAATTGAGAAGGTTTACATGTCCAAAATAAAACTCAAAAAATTGTTATATCACGTTAAATTTACACATTTTTAGATAAGACTCATGCATAACTATACTAGGAAAATTTCCATAAAAAAACTATACTAAGGAAATGATGAGTTTCATGAAAATATAAATAATGTTAAAAAATTGATGGACTAGATTTCCTATTAATTATGTAGGTTGGAAAAAATATGTGAGGTTACTTTGAAGTGAGGTTTCATATAAACGAAACATTTATTGCAAATTGGTAGAAGACTAGCTAGCCTGCATTCGAATTAATGAAATGGATGGATAGTATCCACTTTAGGTTGGGTCAGATATGTTTCAGTCATAGGTTGATGACTAGTATGATCATTTTATACATTCGTAAAGAAAATCATACCCAGTGACATTAGATAAGATGTAAATTTAGAGCAGGTAAATGAATTTTTATCCATCAACAAAGTCGGCCGAAATAAATGGAGTTTTACCGAAGAGGTACGCACTCTTTGATAGAAACGAAATCTTATACAGAATTGCTTTATGTGGCTGCTATGATTCTGAATTCAATAAATTGAAGGTGGGTAGTGATACAGTTCACATTGGTGCTTTAATTTCATTTTTTAATATTTTTTAAATTTTTTATACAACTTTAATCTAATTATATTTAATATTTTTTAAAAAATAAAAAATCTGAAAAATGTAAAACTTGATATACATGTTGAATACACTTAGATTAATAATTATATAAAAAATTTTAAAAAATAAAAAAAGAGTTAAATGCACCTGAATGCACTTAGCCTCTTTCGATAGAAGACTAGCTTTCCCGCATTCAAATTATTGAAATAGATATATGAATACTAATAAATTCTTTCATCATTTGTTAGCCACAATATATCAATACCAATAAAAAATTCTAACTGTGAATTCAGCTGATTTTATGTTTAATTCAAGTCTGATTGGTTCAATCGATTGGTTTAAATGATTTTGAACTGTGACGTAAGCATAACATAATTGTGATGTAAGATTTATTTTTAAATATTTTTAAATAAAAATAAAGATATAAATTCTATAAAATGTAAATAATTGTAGCTCATCCATGACATCAATATAAACTCTATAAAACCTTAACATATAAAAATCGCACAATTTGAACATTAGTATAAATGCTATTTAATTATTATATAATTAATTACTTTATTTAAAAATGAAATATAGTATGTAGGATGACAGTCAATCAAGTTTTGAATCATGTACAAAAAAATTTATATATAATTCACATAAAAATAACACAATAATGCAAATTTTAGAAAGTACCGACATTTTAAATAACTTCTTATAGCGTATAGGGTGCTGCTATTTACTATTTATCGTAACTAAGGCTCTATTTCAAACTATGTAGAAAACTTAACACATTAAAATTTTTAATATAATTTTTTTATTCTCCATAACTGTTAGATTATTTAATTATTGTAACATTATTTTATTTTTCAATTATTTCTATACAACTAGTATATAACTAACATATCTAGCGTAACGTTATTTTTTTAGAAAACTTAATACATTGAATTTTTTGATGTAAAATTTTTTATTCTCCATAACTATCAGATTCTTTAATTATTGTAAAATTATTTTATTTTTCAAGTATTTCTATACAACTGTTATATAACTACCATATCCATTTTAACGTTATTTTTAAGAAAACTTAACACATTGAATTTTTTATTCTCCATAGCTATCAGATTCTTTAGTTATTGTAAAATTATTTTGTTTTTCAATTATTTCTATACAACTACTATATGATTAACATATCTATTTTAACGTTATTTTTTTAGACAACTTAACACATTAATTTTTTAATATAAAATTTTTTATTCTCCAAAACTATCAAATTCTTTAATTATTGTAAAATTATTTTATTTTTTAATTATTTCTATGTAACTATTATATAACTCACATATCTATTTTAACATTACTTCTTTATTTCTCATCATCACCTTTTATCATATTCATATTCTCTCATTTAAAAAATTTTTAATCCGGGGATATTTCTTTAAAATTTTTTATCACTTTTCCAATACATTCTTATTGTTTTTTTACAAAAAACATGGATGGGTCTCGCTGATATTTTCATCCAACCGACAGCTCCTATATTTTCATCCAACCGACAGCTCCTAATGTCGAAAATGGTTCTGAAGATTTTTAGTGAACAGCTACTCCATCCACGGATTGACGATAAGAAGCAAGTAAGCAAGGACGTGGATCACGTCCGGAGGCTTGACTCGTTGACGCCTGAAGTGCTTTTTTTTTACCCTGGATATGCTCACGTCCGGAGACTTGACTCGAGGAGGAAGAGAATGATCTCCCCTCACGCGGCTGTATAATTGCGATAAGGTCAGTCCCGCTTGACTCGTTAACGTCAAAAAGTCGGAGAGGGAGGCCGTGTGGAGCAAGGCACGGGCAAAGTCCTGTTTACCGGGTCGCCACCTGCCATGAATGAGGCCCGATCTTCTCCGATCAGTCTGATAAAGGGCCTCTTGCACCGGTCGAGAAATATTTTTTTGTTAAAGTTAAATTTTTTTTTTTTACAAAATTGTTAATGTTAGTGTATAATATTTATAAACTGAATTTTACCATTTTTAAATAGGTATATACATTTATTTTATATTTTTAAACACGGGTTTCATGGTCATTTTTACAAAAGTGAAAATGACTATAATACCATTGTATTTAAAAATACAAAATAAATATATACAGATCTCTAAAATTCATAAAATTTGGTTTGTAGATAATATACACATAGATTAACTATCTTAAAATGGAAAATTGCTTATATACCCACGAATTTTATCTATAATTCTACTTATACCCACGAATTCTCAAACATTCCTTTCATATGTTAGTAAACTTCTTGATTATGGTAAATTCAATATATTTATCATATTTAACATCATTTATTTAGTTATATTTTTTGAAAAATATATATTCATATGTAAATTACTAAAATGCTTAGATTCATTCAACTATGTATTAGAACGTAATAATATCATTTAGAATCATTTATCCATAGAGAATGAATGACACTAATTGAGAAGGTTTACATGTCCAAAATAAAACTTAAAAAATTAATATTTAGCAAAAAATTGTTATATCACATTAAATTTACATAGTTTTAGATAAGACTCATCCACAACTATACTAGGGAAATTTCCACAAAAAACTGTACTAAGAAAATGATGAGTTTCATGAAAATATAAATAATGTTAAAAAATTGATGTACCAAATTTTCTTATTAATTATGAAGGTTGGAGAAATACGTGAGATTACTTTGAAGTGAGGTTTCATATAAACGAAACTTTTAGCTAATTGGTAGAAGACTAGCTAGCCTGCATTCGAATTAATGAAATGGATGGATGGTATCCACTTTCGGTTGGGTCAGATCTATTTCAGTCATAGGTTGATGACTTCTATGATCATTTTATACATTTGTCAAGAAAAGCATACCCGATGACACTAGGGTGTGTTTTGTAATGAATGAAACTTTTGACAAAAAGTTTTGGAGAGTAAAATTTGTCAAATAATGTGATATGAAAGGGGTAATGATGAGTAGTAAAGAAGATAAAGTTAAAATAAATAGGTTAGTTGTGTGGATAGTTGTGTAGAAATGATTAAAAAGTAGGGTAGTTGTATAGGAAAATGTGAAGAAATGATTAAAAAATATGATAATTGTGGAGAGTGAAAAGTTTTAAATTGACATTTTCTATGAATTGCCAAACACACCCTAGATAAGATGTAAATTTAGAGCAGGTAAATGAATTTTTATCCATCAACCAAGCCGGCCGAAATAAATGGAGTTTTACCGAAGTGGGTACGCACTCTTTGATAGAAACGGGATCTTATACGGAATTGGTTTACGCAGCTACTGTGATTCTGAATTCAATGAATAGAAGGCAGGTACTGATATAGTGCACATTTGTGCTTTAATTTATTTTTGATATTTTTTAAAAAAAGTATTTTATACAACTTTAATATAATTTTATTTAATATTTTTTAAAATAAGAAATAAAAAAAGTAAAACTTGATACACATGTTAAATATACTTATATTAATAATTATATAAAAATTTAAAAAAATAAAAAATGAGTTAAATGCACCTAGATGTGCTTAGCTATTAGTGCATCCAGGTGCATTTAGTCTCTTTCGATAGAAAACTAGCTTGCCCTGCGTTCAAATTATTGTTTTTTTTTATTTTTTTGAAATTTTTTCATAAACTTGTTAGCTCAAGTGTATTTAACATATGTATCAATTTTTTCTATTTTTGGAGATTTTTAGATATTTATTTTTAATTTTTGAAAATCGGTGGTATTTTAATAATTTAAATTACCTGAAATGTCACTGATTTTTAAAAATAAAAAATAAAAATCTAAAATACTCCAAAAACGGTAAAAATTTACACACAAATTAAATACACTTGGGCTAACAAGTTTATAAAAAATTTTCAAAAAAAAATGCTCTCCAAAGCATAAGATCAGAACTCGTTCAACCCATTAACCCTATAATTCAACCGATGTAACTTATCAATTTGCAAAACTACTTTACTACCCATAATAGTTGATATATTCCTAATGTTTATTTTATAAGTTACATATCTTACTAGCATTAGAATCAACATTCGAACAAAGAATATGCATGAAAGTTAATGTTTTAAATTCAAATAGATGATTAGCATGAAAAGCCTTTGTTGATTATTTATAAGTATAATTTAAATAATTTATTATTATTATTATTATTATTATTATTATTATTCAACCTTTTAACAACCTGAAACTCAATCCATTTATGTTAAATGAATTAGGATTAGGGTTGAAGTTTTTATAAATAGGGTTATAAATAGATTTATGTTGAGATTTTTTCTAATGGCTTAAGATTACAGCTAGTCTCTAACCTAAATAACTTAACCTAATTACAATCTCAACTAATGTTCTTGTCCCATAGATTACATTGTTGCTACGCTACAATGAGGGCGTGTTTTTTAGAGAAGAAACTAAAATGAAAGATGAAAACAAAAAGATATGATAGGGGCAAAGTGAGAATAAAGAAAAATAGATATGATAATTGTATGAAAAAATATAAGAAAATAAGTAAAATATAGAAATAAAATTAGAAAGTAGGATAGTTAGTGTTGATTTTTGTATTTCTATTTTTTCTTTTTCATTCCTCTTTAAACAAATACACCAATACGATTTAATGATAGGGAGAGTGGGGGAGAGAGAACGAGTGCTTGTCTGCAGGGTTTGCTAGAATTATGGGGCAAGCAAACACTTTGTAAGTTTAAATAGTTGTTTGTGAAGTGCATGTTCTGTTCATGAAAATGCGTGTATATATATAACGTATTTCGCTTCTATGAAACTCTTCTTTTATCTAATATCTTTCATTTTTAATATCTCGATGGTTGACAAAAAATTTACATCATTTATCATATTTAGTATCATTTATATTATCACGAAAATCCTCTCATTTGTTTAGCATTGCTTTATATGAGCCTTAGTATATTAATGTAACAAAATTATTTAATACTAAAAAATAATTTTAATTATTATTTGCAATATCTAAACTTATTTTAAAGGGGCCTCTTGCATCGGTCTAAATATTTTTTTAAATATAAAAATTTTATAATTATTAATCTAGTTATATATTATTTATAAACTAAGTTTTATCAATTTTAGATATGTGTATATATTTATTTTATATTTTTAAACATAGGGGTATATTGGTCATTTTTACAAAAGTGAAAATGACTATAATATTTTTGTATTTAAAAATACAAAATAAATATATACAGATCTCTAAAATTGATAAAATTTGATTTGTAGATAATACACATGTGGATTAACCATCATCTTATTAAAAAATTTTCAAAAATAGTATTATGACCTGTATGATCATCAGACTTCAAGATTATGGTAAATTCACTATATTTATAGTATTTATCATCATTTATTTATCCATGTTTTCTTATGTGGGAGATGGACTTGGGTGGCCGCTGTAGAATTGCCATAAGGACATGGTGTTAGTGGCGACAAGGACAGGACTCTTTGACCACTTGACGGTAAAATGTCGGAGATGGCGGGCGATGGGAGCAAGGCACGGGCAAAGTCATGTTCAGCAGGGACCCTGGTTCAATGCACCCGGGTGCATTGAGCCTCAATGCACCCGGGTGTACTTCACCCAGGGTCCGTTCAGCAGGTCCACATCTTTCATGAATGCGCCCGATCTTCTCCGATAAGTCTGACACAGGGCCCCTTGCACCTGTCTAAAATTTTCTTTTTTAAAATTTTACATTTTTTTATAAAATTGTTAAGCTAAGTATATATTATTTATAAATTTTTACTAACTTCGGATATGTGTATATATTTATTAGATATTTTTAAACATATAAATATTGCGGTCATTTTTGCAAAAGTGAAAATGTCTATAATACTTCTATATTTAAAAATATAAAACAAAAATATATAAATCTCCAAAATGGGTAAATTTTGGTTTATAGATAATATACACGAGGATTAACCATTTTATTAAAATTTTTTCAAAAAAGGTGTTATAACCTGTATGATCATTAGGCTTCATGATTATGATAAATTCGCTGTATTTATTATATTTAACATAATTTATTTAGGCATATTTTCTTAAAAATACATGTTCATGTATAAATGATTAAAAATGATTAGATTCATTTAAGCATGCATTAGAATGTAACGATATCATGTAGAATTTTTTTTAAACCAAGATTTTAATGGTATTTTTAAATGTAATAAGTACCCTAAGGGTTATGGTTTTAAATTAGATTTCATATGATTTAAAATCTAAGGGCATTTTGGGTATTTTATTAGATTTTAATGTCATTTTTTATCGCAGTTAGTATAGAGGGTTTAAGATGCAAAGAGCTAAAATTTACAATGTTTAAAATGCTAATACGCAAACTTGAAAGTTTAGAATGCAAATATGCAAAGTTAGAGACTTAAAAAGGCAAATTGCCTCCACTTTGAAAGTGAAGATCACGTGGGGTTTTGTTTTACGAAAAATTGAAATGTATAAAGTTTATTTGCAATTTCAAACCTTAAGCTAAACCACAATTACACACGGATCTATTTTGCAAAAACGGGTAGCTTTCTTTGGTTTGAGATCAAAGATGCAAGGAACATAGCTCTTTTGAGGGAAACGAAAATTTTCATTTTCGTATTAACTTAATCTATTTTTTTTGATGAAAAACTTAATCTATTTTTAATTACTTGTAAACCTTACTATCCAATATTACGATCTATTTTTAACAATAAGATCTTATTTTTTTATTTTTATATGATTCAAAAGGCTTCCCGGATCGTGATTTCTTGCACACCGGGTGCATTAACCCATTTTAGCACATTTTTTTGATTTTTTTTTATAAAAGTATTAATCTAAGTTTATTTAACATTCGTATCAATTTTTACCATTTTTGGAGTATTTTAGATATTTATTTTGATTTTTGAAAATCAGTAGCATTCTAGGTAATTTAAAATTACTAAAATACCACTAATTTTCAAAAATAAATAATAAATACATAAAATACTCCAAAAATGGTAAAAATTGATACACATGTTAAATAAACTTAGATTAACACTTTTATTAAAAAATTCAAAAAATTAAAAAATGGATTAAAATAGGTTTAATGCACCCGGGTGTACTGAAGTGTAGGAAATCACAATCCAATTTGTGCACCCAGGTGCTGGAAATTACGATCCGATTTCCCCAAAGGAATCAGTATACTACCATTGACTACAAGATCTTCTGGTTCACAACTAGAAATAGATTAAGGATCAGAAGTGATCGGGTACAAAGAGAATTCCCCTACTTTAATAAGGCTTTTTCCACCATGACTCAAATAGTAAAAGAATTAATTACTTATTTATCTGAATTTTTATAATGATACTATAGGAATTTGTACCAAGGTTGTTTTAAATCGCAGGATAATTTGTTTTGACGTCATAGATAAATCCAAGAAGCTGAAAAACTAAAACCATTTTATTGATTATAAAAAAATTTCTAATTATAAATTATAACGTATAAAAATAAAAACGAAATATAATAATTTTTCTATTTTCAAAGGACTTGAAAAATTAAAATTTGTGGAATGAGCTCAACGCCCAATAAATATAATCCGCAAAATAAAATTCTGAATCACTTCTCCGTAAATAAGTACTTTCTATTAAAATAAAAATGTTCGCTTAGATACATAATCATGCAATTCAACTTATTACTCAGCTTTGGCATGAGTACACTTATGCAACTTATCTTGCCCATAGCTCGAGTTGTTCTTGTATGCGCATATGTTCGTCTTTTCTTAAGTTACTTTTATATAAAACAGCTATGCAACTTATCGTGCCTACAACTTGAGTAGTTCTTGTTTAACCATAGCAACTTAGCTAAGGCTTCATATGTACCAGAAGTACTAAATCGCTAATCTTTTTTCATTTATTAAAATGCTTATAATATTTACTTTCTCTTGTGTGAACAGTGCCAATGCCTTCTGTCTGAGTTCTTCGAACGTCAAACCAAGAATACAACGACACATAGCCATACATATTTATTTTTGTCAACCGACTTATTTTACATACGTGCATAATCACATACATTTGTGTCAAACACTTGATCTTACACACATTCATGTCAACTGCCTGATCATCTGGGTATTCACAAATATTTACCTCTTTATTATAACTTAATATAGATAAATATTTTTGTCAATTTAGATATTAAAAAATTATATGGAAAGTGATTTTTAAAAAATGTTGGACCATCCAACCATTTGTTTTGCATCATTGCTGGTATTACTTATACATGTGTTTTGAGATTAATATGGAAGTTTAATTATTTTTTAGTAGGAAGTGATGTGATGTACCCAAATGCATTGAAATTGGGTATAAAATTTATTTTTTTAAAATTTTCATAAAACTATTAATCTAGGAGGTGTTTGGGATATCATAAAACTTTTAGATGAAAAAAATTTTGAAATATGAAAAAAAAATAATATGACAGAGGTAATAATGATGAGTAAATATAATAAAGTTAAAATAGATAGGTTAATTGGATAGTAGTTGTATAAAAATGGTTCAAAATACGGTAGTTTCATAGAAAATATAAAGAAATGAATGAAAAAAGATAATTATAGAGAGTGAAAAGTTTATTAATAGAACAAATTTTGGGAATCCAAAAGTATCCTAGAAATTTTTGGTTTGAAAATTTTTTAATTGAACCAATATGCCCATAGTTACCCATAACACATTTTACTAGATCTCAAAATAGTGAGATTTTGAAATCAAAAGAATATAGTGAGACTTTTTCATCCACACCTTCAAGTTTTGGTTGAAATTATTGGCGTGCCATGACTTTTTATAAAATTTGGATCCCTGCCTATAAAGTTGTTTAAAATTGCAGGTGCTCACGTAGAGTTTAAAAAGAGATATTTGCATCTGTACTTATATAGTTGGAAAACAACTACAAGCCCGTAACGACTTTCACCGAAATTGCCAATGCAGCTGCGTTATTTTGCTGTAGTTTCTCTTATGCCTTTTCAAAATTCTATATATACTTGCGAATTTTACTCTTAATTCCACTTATACTCAAGAATTTATCTGATACTTACTGATTTTCATCATAATTTCACTTATACCCACGCCGTTAGGGATCCGTTAAATAGGTTATAGTCTCCCTATAAAGTGATGAATATGCCCAACTTCTAATATAATTTATGGTTCTTTTGCTTAAAGTTGAATATTCATTTTCAAATAATATGATTCTATAGTTATAGAATTAATAAAAAATTATTCTAATATGAATTTTTAGCTATAACAATTTTAGGGATGGGTATCTTCATCATTTTTCAAAGAGTTAATAACCTTTTTAACAGACTCCTAATGACATAGGTATAAGTAAAATTAGGATGAAAATTCATGTATATGAGATGAATTTTTTAAAATTCACAAGTACAAGTAAAATTAAGGGGTAAAATTCATGAATATAGAAGGAATTTGCCCCCAAAAAAAGTAGCTTCTGTTAATGTGTTTGTGGGGGTGATAAGATTACCGTATCCACCGCCATGCATCCATCGCCAGGAGCTAACCTTCCCTTGTCTCGAATCGCTGAATTCCTGTTTCTGAAACTCTAAATTACGAAAAATATCCACAGTTTTTTGCATTTTAGTCCCTCTAACTTCACGTATTTACTTTTTAGCCCACGAGTTTTGCGTATTTGCTTTTCAAATCCTGTAACTTCACCATATTTGCTTTTTAAACCCTACCATCAATGGACGCCAATAGACAACAAAAAAAATTTGGTAATAGCTACAGTATAAATTTTCTAATGACAATATTATCCCTAGATAGAGTTAATTCATGAAAAGAGTTGACTCAACTTGACTACCAAAAAAAACTAGACTATTCGTAAATGTGAGTCAACTCAATTTGACCACCAAAAAATCACGTTATTTATACTCAACTTGATCCAAAAAATCATTTTATTTGCAAATTTGAGTCGACTGATAAAATGAGTTGACTCACTATACCATATGAAAGTAGAGATCGGCAGTAGCATGACGTTTTTCAGTCAACAACGGCAAGGATTTTGGTTATCGAGATCAACAATGCTGGTTTTAGCGTCTATGGGTTGTCATCAACCGATATCTATGAAGATGTGTGATCATCTCATCGGTACTGTGAACGAGGAAGAAGTAGGAAGCGACAGTAGGTGCCGATTGTGGACGACCTTATTTGTCAGTGTCAGCAACAAGTTTTTATGCAGCTGCCGATGACAAGGAAGAAACAGAGGCATGCAGCAGGTAGCATTTTCTGAGGCAATTTACAGAGCTTTGGCATAAAAAACTGGCGATAGTGTCGATAGTCAGTTCTAATCGGTAGCAAAAAGGCTGAACGAAGGTGGTTCATGGAAGCAAGCAAGCAACAAGCCACAAGGAGCTAGGGCTGCGAATCAAGGAAGGCGATGCACGATTGTTATCCACTACGACGGACAGAAGCATTATCCATATTGGGCAAATTTTTTATTAACAATATCTTGCAACACCAACATCCTATTTTAGTGATTCAAAAATTATTTTCTATGTTTTGAGGTGCTTTGAATCATGTTCATGGTTTTAATTGGTAAGATTTTACTTATTTTCAGGTGTTTATTTGAAAAATTGATAAATAGAAAGTCGACTCATTTCATGAGTCAACTCATGGTTCAACGAAACTAGGGTGCATTTTAAGTTTTCACTCATAAATAACAGTTGTTAATTGGGTTTTTTTACGGTATAAAATGCAAATAAGGTGAAGTTACAGAGTTTGAAAAACAAATATGTCAAACTTGTGGGCTAGAAAGAAAATACGCGAAGTTAAAGGGACTAAAATGCAAAAAAAAACCAAATATCCACGTGCGGTTTGCTGTATTCTGAAAACGCGTTGCACTTTGCATGCTCCCTTTTTAGCTTTAATGGCTGCCGAGTTGCTTGCGCAGCTGTTGGACACTCGGATCGATTTGGGCTATTTAGATGGTGGGGTCGATGAATTCAACAGCAGATGTGATTGTTGGAAAGAGGTAGTCACGGCTGCTGAAACTGCCGTCGGAGAAGAAACTGTTGCCGCTGGAATTCAGGAGTTTTCTCCAACTTCCAATCGGACGACTCAGATCATCGGATTGAGGCTCGCCGACACGGGCTCTAGGAAGGATGGAAGCACCCCTTGCTGCCTATTCAGGGTCGATCGATGGTTAGATTGCAGCTGAAGTTTGTCGTCGGTAGTCATCGGACCTCGGTGCTGCTGGAGACTGAAATTGCCTTTGATCGATCCTAGGATGCCGCTTCAATGTAGCCATAGGTGCCGCTTGAATGGAGAAGAAGAGGACGGAGCACCGTCTCCTTGGTGTTCCGGCGACGTACAATAGTCAGCGCATGCAGCTTTTGTTCGGCCAATCCAGACCGTTGATTCAAGCTAATATTTTGCATAAAATATCTTCACAACATAGCACGTGATTCCAAATTATTGGATTCGAATAATTTCCTGGTAAGAGAATGGCTATTTAATTTCAAGAGAAAAATAATGGATATGTTATATGCACTTGAATTATATTAAAATTAATAATAATGGTCGTACACTAAGGTTTAGACCAATAAATAAAATTCTTATTAAAATATAATTTTGAGAAAATTTTCACGTAAAACCCTTATTTAAATGACGCTTATAATTGCAAAATATCCCTGAAAAATATTTTTACTGATAAAAAAGGGTAATTTACGTATTTTAAAAAATTACATTAGAACGTGATGTGCGTCCAATTTTATTGAAATCATATAGGTATGAATACAATTTCATCAAAAGTTATGATATGTTTACAATTTATTAAAGGAAGAATTCTTTTTATGCTCACAACATTTACATTTAATTTCTAATATGCCTACAATGTTTCACAAATTCTTCTTGCACTCATAATATTTCACTCTAAATTTTTATTATACCCACGCCGTTAACACAACTGTTATTGATCTTATTACAAAGATAATTCTGCCATTTTAAAAAATTTCTAATTAAAATAATTCAACCTTAATATACTCTTTGATAATTTAATATAAGATATTAATGTTGTACTATCATCAATTATCGATTGAGTCATATTAAAGTGAAATTGAGTCAATTAGAAAATTTTAAATAGGTAAAATTGTGTTTTCAATAAGATAGGTAATGGTTGTTTTGACGACATAGGTGTGAGAGGAATTTAAAATAAAATATTATGGATATAAAAAGAATTTATAAAAAATTACAAGTATATCATAAACAAATGTAGGTATGGATGCAACACCATGTTTAAAAGTGAATAAAAAAATCCCTATAAACAAATAACATCATAAGATGCAAGAGAATGGGTTTAAAATACAAAATTTATTTTTTAAAAATGTTCCTCACATTATATACATCTATCTAATGTGAAGAATATTTTAATATTAAGATTTTATTATGTTTTAAAGGTATCTTCATGTATTTTATAGTTTTATTTATTAACAACGGTATTTTCGTCGTTTTAAAATCTTAAGTGATATATTTCTTTGATTTCAAACAGACCTTGTATGTACATAAGAAAATTTTGCAAAACCCTTGAAACGCGTGCAATTTCAACCAAACCTTGTTATGAACGTAACAATTCCCAAATGGTAGAAATAATGACTAGAAGATCCAATAAACTTAGCAACCATCTCCATAAAAATGACTGCCGCAAATCTGCCACAAGTCATTATCAGTAATTTTAATTAAGTTTAGTGACTCAATTGACTAAGAATTAGATAACAACTGCAAGCACCTCTTACATGAGGCTTGGTTTCGAACTAAGATAGCACAAATACAGATATTACACTGGATAATGTATTTAACGCCTAGGCATATCTATATCCAAGACTGCATAGCTATTCAAACTATCGAAGCCAGTAGAAGTACCCTCCCCAAAAACTCCTTGCTCACCGCCTAGCAAACTCTCCATTTCTTCTTTATCCTGTTCAGCCCGTGAGTGTTGCCCAAAGCTCCTTAATTGCTCCAGCTCTGCTGCTACTTCCTTCATGGTAGGCCTTTCATCACCCTTCATTTTCAGACGTCTCTTTGCAACTTCTGCAATTGCTAGTAACTGTTCTACATTCCCTTCATCAATAACCCGTGTCTCTAATATTTCGAACAGATGATTCTGTTTCATTGATGAAATGAAAAGCTGTGATAGGTTCCTTTCGTTCTCAGGTCTCTGAATAGAAAGTGGCTTCTTTCCAGTTAATAGTTCCACAAGGACAACACCGAAGCTGTAAACATCACTCTTTTCGGTGAATTGGCTTGTGGTTATGAATTCCGGGTCAAGATAACCCAAGGTACCTTGGACCAAAGTTGTCATCTGAGTTTTATCCATAGGAACCAATCTATAGATTCCAAAATCAGACACTTTTGCTTTATGATTGTCATCTAAGAGTATGTTTGCTGATTTAATGTCCCTATGAAATATGGGTATGGAAGCTGCAGAATGCAAGTAGGCAAGTGCACCTGCAATTTCAGTCGCAATCCGTAAGCGAGTTTCCCAAGAGAGCGAGGAGGCATGGCCTTCATCATGGATGTGGTGGAAGAGGGTCCCATTGGACACATACTCATAGACTAATAATGGAACTTGAGTCTCTAAACAGCAGCCTAAGATCTCGACCACATTTTTGTGGTTAATCTGGGTCAGAATGAAAACCTCATTGATGAATTGATTAATTTGGATCTGATCAAAGTGTTTGGACTTCTTGATGGCAACTATTCGATTGTCTGATAGCATTCCTTTATATACTGTGCCTTGGGCCCCCTTGCCAAGAATTTGTCTCTCCGAATAATTGTTGGTTGCTTTT
The DNA here is from genome assembly GCA_030490835.1 of Annona cherimola. Classification (NCBI taxonomy): domain Eukaryota; kingdom Viridiplantae; phylum Streptophyta; class Magnoliopsida; order Magnoliales; family Annonaceae; genus Annona; species Annona cherimola. The sequence continues at coordinate 81,203,314 of CM059975.1, read as the reverse complement.
TTTAACTCTTTTGCACTGAATATCTTACTTGTCTCTGTTGCACCTTGGAGTCGTGAGATCTGATGTTGGAGTAGTAAACCACCATTTTGCTTGAAAAAATTCTCTAAAAGTTTCATAAGCCTTCTTTGCTTTAGCCCCCAGTAAAACCAACAGCCAGTAATAAGCAGAGCCAAGAAACCCAGGCCCGTAGCTGCATTTGAACATATTCTAAAGCTTAGAGAGGATCAATCAAATGGTTTAAGTTACGTCGATTCAGTGAAAAGGATAATTAAATAGCTTTATCGGACAGACCCTATTGGCAAAATGCAGATTTGCTTGACATCAAGCCCCTAGACTTTCCTGGTAGGGATTATCATAACAGACATTGAAAATTGGGAGTAGGCTCCACATTCCCAGAGGAGCAGGAGACATATTATCAAGATGAATGGAATTTCAATGTCTGTCTAACATGCTGGTGGGCTTATCCTACAAATTGAGTTGTTTCTTCTTTTCTCATCCTAGTGAATATTGCAATATCCTGGGTGTCAATCTTGTTAAAAACATCTTCACCAAATGGTTAAGAAGAGTATTACGTACAAAAAAAATACAATTAAGGAAGCAAAGGATTTCAATCAAAAAAAAAGAAAAAAAGATGCGAAGGATTTACCTAGAGCAGTCGTAAATACGGGAAAGGGATTTTTGATGCAGTTCCTACCATCTCCATTTTGATGGTGCCAGCCAGGATGGCAAGAACAAGTGTAGTTCCCTATTGTGTTCTTGCAAATCCCTGTACCGCATGTATGGCTCCCCTCGCTGCATTCGTCGATATCTGAAATTCCCCACAAAATTCAAAAACCTCATTTAAAAAATTGCTAAAGCCGCCTTGATTGAAATGTGAGAACTTTCAGTATGATTCTTAAGAAATACTAGCCAGAGACGATAAAAAAAAAAAGATTGAATTCCAGCAGACATGTCAGCGTATATACCTTCACATCCCTGATGAATATATGGATTCCCACGATAGCCATCATGACATCCGCACTTGTATCCACTAGTGCCGTTGGCTAGGTCGATGCACCCGCTGTTTGGATCACGACATGCATAAGAAGTTTTATTTTTGGAAGCATCATTACATGCCTCAGTCCCAGCCACCCAGTCGAGAACCAGTGGAAAATTTTCATATGTGCTTTCTGATCGGAAATTGGGGTCAGATAAGAGATCAGACTCATTAAACTGTTTAACCCGCTCATCTGCCAGGAATGCGTAGCCATTTTGATGAGTGGCGTTTGTTAGGTGTACAAAGCTCTGAGACATTCATACAAATCGAAAGATACACAGCTCTCCAAAGAAATCTGGAGACACAGCTCCACCAAAGAATTAGGAAAACACCACTTCCACCAACCGAAAGGGAGACCAATACTCCCATAACAAATTTTTTTCTCTCGAAATCCCAAGGTGGGATTCGAACTCTAGACCTATGCTCCGGACGCTCCACCAATAGCAAGGTTATCGGTTGGTTGGTTGTCTAGTTTTTAAAATCAGTGGTTGGAGTCATTGATTGGGGAGGGAGAGAACGGTCTCGGGACTCTCCCCTTATGCGGCTGTATATTTGTTGCGGAAATGTGGATGGGAAATGGGAGTTACCGATTTCAAAGTACCTTACTAAACTTTGGATGAAAAGTTTAGTAGTAATGGTGAGAAGTAAATAAGATAGAGTTAAAATAAATAATATAGTTATATGAGTACTTATGTAGAAATGATTGAAAAGTAGGAAAGTTGTAATAAGAAAATGTGAACAAATGAATAAAAACTATATTAGTTATGGAGAATGAAAAGTTTTTGGAGTAAAAATTGCAAAATTGATAGAAATTTATATAACATGGGTAATGATGAGGCGTATGTGTAGTTGTGTGGAAATAATTGAAATATAGGATAGTTTATACAGAAAAATATGAAAAATAATTAAAAATATATTAGTTATAGAAAGTGAAAAGATTTTTATTAAAAAGTTTTCATTGATATTTTTTTAGCCCAATCAAACGTACTCTTAACTTGATATATTTTATATATTACCAAACATATCCATATGGTTATTTTACACCTGTCTAAAAATATATTTTCAAATTTTAACATTTTTTATATGATGATTAACTTAAGTGTATATTATTTATAAACTAAGTTTTAGCAATTTTAGAGATGTGTATATATATATTTATTTTATATTTTTAAACATAGGGAATTGTTATCAGTTTTTGTAAAAACGATCATAATACTTTTTTATAAAAAAATATAAAAATATGTTCACATCTTCAAAATTGGTAAAATTTAGTTTATAGATAATATACATCTAAATTAACCACCTTATTAAAAAATTATCAAAAAAACGTATTATGATCGGCATGATCAACAGACTTTATTTTCTAGTAAATTCATTGTATTTATCATGTTTAACATCATTTATTTAGCTATATTTTCTTAAAACTATATATTCATGCATAAATTATTAAAAATGCTTAAATTTATTCAAGTATACATTAGAATATAACAATATCATGTAAAATTATTTATCCATGGAGAAATGAATGATATTCGAGAAGGTTTACATGTCCAAAATAAAACTTAAAATATTGACATTTGGCATTAAATTGTTATATTATATTAATTTTACACTTTTTAGATAAGACTCTTACACAACTATACTCAAGAAACCATGAATTTCACAAAAATATAAATAATGTTAAATATAATAGATCAAGCAGATTTCTTGCTAATTATGAAGGTTGGAGAAATTGATAAGGTTACTTTGAAGTGAGGTTTCATATAAACCAAACATTTATACTAATCAGTAGAAGACTAGCTAGTCTGCATTCGAATAAGTGAAATGGATGGATGGTATCCACTTTCAGATGGCGTAGACCTGTTTCAGTCATAAGTCGATGACTTGTATGATCATTTTATACATTGGTAGAGAAAATCATACACAATAACACTAGAAAAGATGTAAATTTACAGCAGATAAAATGAATTTTCTATCCATCATCCACGTGGGCGGAAATAAATGGAGTTTTTTCCAAGTGGGTACGCTAGAAACGGAATCTTATACGGAATTCCTTTATTGTAGTTGCTGCGATGGAATTCAATGAATAGAAGGCTAGCTTGCTTGCGCTCAAACTATTGAAATGGATGGATGGCATTTAATATCGGGAGTACCTATTTCATTCGTGGTAGAATATGTATGAAAGTTAATGTTTTAAATTCAATTAGAATCAACATTTTAAATAATTTTTCATTATTATTATTCAACCTTTTAACAACCTACAGCTTAATCCATTTGCGTCAAATGGATTAGGGTTGGGGTTGGGTTTTTTATAAATGGATTATAAATGGATCTAGGTTGAGATTTTTTTAATGACTTAAGATTAGAGTTAGTCTCCTTCCTGAATAATTCGACCTGATTACAATCTCTAATAATGGTCTCACGTTACAAATTATATTGTTGCTACGCTATTATGATTGTGTATTTTTCAGAGAAGAATACAAAATGAAAGATGAAAATGAAAATATATGATAGACATAAAGTGAAAATAAAAAAGTTGATAGGATAATTGTATGAAAAGACATAAAAAGATAAGTGGAATATAGAAATAAAAATAAAAAACAGGATGGTGTTAACATTTGTATTTCTATTTTTTTTCTTTTGCATTCTTCTTTAGATAAATACACTCTAGAGAAATGACCATTTAGTGATAGAGAGGGAGGGTGAGAGAAAGAGAAAGAGTGCTTGTCGCGGGGGTTTGTTAGAATTATAGGGCAAGCAAAATCTTTTGAAAATTCGAACTTTAAATAGTCGTTTGTGAAGTGCATGTTTTATTCACGAAATGAGTATATAGGTGTAGTGAGCTTCTCTTTTATGGACTTGGTCTTTTATAAAATATTTTTTATTTAATATCTTGATGGTTGATGAAAATTTATTTCAACTATTGTATTTAATACCACTTATATTATCGCAAAAATTATCTTATTTGTTTAGCATCACTTTATATGGGCCCTAGTGTAAAACCAATTTAATAACATAATTTCGCATTAAAAAATAATTTTAAATAGGACTTTCAACATTTAAACCATCTAAAATATTACTACAACATGGATAAAAGGTCTTATAAAATATTATTATATTTTGATCTATATTTAAATGGATCTAATTATTTTTCTAATTTACACATAAATATGTCTATTTTGAGTAAATGTGACCCATACATATATACTTGATTTTGAAGAAACTTGATTTTTTAGCTAAATAAATTATATCAAATACAATAAATAGATTGACTTTTTTATCAATCATCAGCATCTTAAAAATGAAAAGAATTATACAAAGTCACTTTTACGTAACCCGCTTACTCAAATATATGTTCTTGAGATTCCTAACGCGAATAGGCAGGTTAGGAGTAGGATACACAACATGCTACCTAAATTTTGAAGAATGTGCAATTTTAATTCCTTAAATCACATCTAAGAAACCAAAATACAACTTTGCAATTCACATGTGTCATAAAAGGCACCTACTAGCAACTAAAAATCGAAAGTATTGTCATATGAAAATTATCATAAATCATTTGGTAAATTATTATGTAAGTATCTACACTTTTAATAAAAATGTAGCTAGGAATTCAATTGTTAAAATTTATTTTCTTAAACTATAATGTTTTAATTTGATTGGGAATATTTTTATCATTTAATATAAAATATTTATAAATTTATTTCCCTTAAGACTTGTTTATCATTTAAATAAATTATCATACAATGGTATACACTTCTTGTAACACATACAACTAAGACTTCAAAATTTTAAATTCTTTCTCCGTAAATTACAATTTGTTATTGCAGGGACGCCACAAATGATATCGAGCTTATATAATACACATATGCCTTGGATTTTATGAAAATCCCATCAATAGTGCTTGTACTATTATTGCATATAAAATTGTTATAAATTATTTTAAAAATTATTACGTGAGTATATAAACTTTTATTAAAAATACCACTGGGAATTCAATTTTTAAAATATTTTCTCCTTAAATTACAATTTTATAATTCATTCAAGAATATTTTTATCATTTAATATAAAATAAATACTCAAAATTATTTTTTTAAATACTTTTTTTCATTTCATGAAAAATATATAAAACATAATAAATTATCAAAATAAATTGTTATGCAATGATCTACACTTTTAATAACTAATGTAACTAAAAATTTAAATTTTTAAATTTTATTCTCATTAAATTATAATTTGTCATTGCTCAAACCTCTCAAACAACGTCAAACCTATTTTTAACAAATACACAATTTGCATTGCGGAAATCTCAATAAATATTTTCATACATTTCAATTATTTAGCAACGGTTGGATGGACGACAAAATCTATTTAAACTTGGATATTTTCTGCAAAAAACAAACTTAAAAGGCAAAAAAGTGTTAATTAGGCGAACTTAGGAGACTAATATATATATATATATATATATATATATGCAGATCCCAAAAAAACATGTCGATTAATTGTTTCCTGGACTCAATCATGAGTTTTTCCCAACTGAATTATTTCCCTGCATATATAATATACGTCCCTACATATAATGAAGTAAATAGATAGCTAGGCCAGCCGAAATAGTTAATGATTAATATATGAAAAAATAGGCTTTTTAATATAAAGTGATATTTCCTACCATCCCTAGTGAGCCGTACTAGAGAGGATGAGGAGAAAAACCCTCAGAGTAAAGACTAAGCTTACTGTCATTACACATAACATCAGATGTATAACATCAGAAATAGTTTGGGGATTGGTCCACTCAGGAAATTATGTATGCCACCTAAGACAGTACAAACTTTGCTATGGTATAAGCAACGCAGTTACCACTCTTAAGAACATTAAAAATTGACATGTGTTGAATCTGGTACTATAGTCCTTAATTCTATAAATAAGATGATTGACAGGTGAGTGGATGGGGTGTTCCTCAGTAAGGAAGTGAGAAGGATAAGGGAATTCGTTTCAAAAATTACATTTGAATAATGGGAATCCCCCACCCATGTAATCCTTGGGAGTAAGCACTTGGGCTCTGTCCAAAGTGGGTCATCCCAACCTTGCCAAGTCCAGCACTTTGCAGCCAAAAAGAGACCTTGAGAATCACAAATAATGACTGTCGCACCCACCGTACCCATATTCCTATTGATAGCTGCATTAATATTTACCTTAACGTATCCAAAATTTGGCAGTTTCCATCTGACCACACTCTCATGGATGTGCTCAGGAAATTTGGAGTAGACATTGGCCGCCTCTAGTTGTGGAGCAAAAGGGCACATATGTTGGAATTTCGGCAAAAGGAGGAGATTCACCAAATATTCGGTGGAGATTTCTGAAATGCTAAATCATTCAACATGACTAGACAAACAGTCTCAAAGTTAGTCTTTTACAAGGAGAGACATACGTTGTAAAAGGTCCAATAAGGTGGCATCTTGATATGGGGAAAATCGCCACGTAATCCTCAGATCATGGGCAGAGGTAACAACACATTGCCAGGAAAGGCGGTTGTTGTCCTAATCACCAACTTTGCATAGAGAGCATAAAGGAGCAAGTGGGATATTCCGATGGAGCATATTTATCTTGGTGGGGAGCACATTGAGGGCCAATATTTTTAAACAAAAGAGTCTGGCTTTGAAGCAATTTGCCAAGCTTGCTTCACCAAAAGGGTGAAGCGCCCTCACCTATGACATCTCTATACGTTGAGCTGATCATAGGATTTCATGCTAGAAATCTTTTAAAAGTGGTGCAGTTCATGTTAGGGTAAAATATAAAAAGAAAAAATTAAGGAAAGTGGAAAAAGTGAAAAATATGACCAAGTTTCACTTCAGGTGTGTTACAACGTCACTTTCCTTAAGGCAATTTTACTACCCTGTTTGTTGCTTAGGGTAATTTTGCAATTGCCCATAGGATACAAAAAGTGAAACCTGAGCTAGAATAAGAAACAACACCTTTTATAGGCACACAAACACTGGAAAATAAAATTTTGAGTTGAATGGAGAGAATTTCAATATAATATGGCAATTTTGCAAATTAGCAACTTGGACACACAATATCTGAATTAAGGCAAGATGATATCTTAAATAAGACATTAGAGGGTGGGAGAAGAGGAGTGTTGGATTGATTGAAATAATATGCCTAATGAACTCATATTTATAGTTTTTGAAATGACACATTTCATCCATCCCTATAGTTTGTTGCACCTCTTTGAAATTACAACCAATTGCAATGGTCACATCTGCTTGAAATTGTCACATCTGTTTGAATTGTTTTAATTCAAATTGTTGCATCCATTGATGAACAGTTGCATTGTAAGAAAAATTGCCAAAAAAATATACATTACAAGACTCGAACCCAAGACTTGTAATATAGCTGTCAACGTCTTCTACTATTTTACCTATATTAGTTTTGTTGTTTATCTAAAAAACTATATTATACTTATTATATATTTGAAAATCCCAACATTCCCCTGCCATTTTCAAAATTTACATCAACTCCATTCAACCAAGGAAATCTCATATATAAATAAAAGTGTTGGGTAGACTTGAACCTTTACTTAATGAAAAATACATCAAGATTTGCCGAGGTGTACAGTAGCCGAGGCTGTGAACTGTCGACCCCATTTGATAAAGCAGACGTATCTCACATATAAGATTTCAAAATATATGAAGTGTTCTAAAAGGCAACACGTTGTGGCCATGTGTCATTATCTCAATTTCATGAGCACCTCAAAGTGAATCCACACACTTTGCAAACTGAGCGGTCTCACTTCCAACACTCATATAGGTGAATCTATTTAGAGTACTATGTAACTAAATACTCCAACCTAGTAGTTTTAGATTCATTAAGAGTACAAAATATTCAACCTCATAAATATATTACAGGATCCAAGCACTGCCTAAGGGATGCAAAATAAATATCACCAGTGCTCACAAGTTGCAAAAATAACTTACTTTGCTCATTGAACTCTTAGACTTGGACTACAAGAATAGAGTTGAGTTTTAGTTATTGCAACTCCTAAATGTGGATTTCAGTCTCATCTCTCCCGTTGTTTTTCAAATCACTTCCCTAGTAAGACCTTTTGTAAGCGGGTCTTCTAAGTTTTCACTTGATCTTACAAAATCAATATTAACTACTCTATCTTAGATCAATTGTCATACATAATTATGTCTCAAAGCAATATGTTGTGACTGACCATTATAAGTCTTATTGTATGCTCTAGACAAGGTTGCTTTGCTATCACAATGTAGATAAATGGAAGGTATTGGCTTAAGCCAAATAAGAATTTCAAGTAATAAATTTCTAAGCCAGTCTGCCTCTTTCCCTGCTATAGCTAAAGCAAGGAACTCGAATTTCATGGTTGAATGTGTAATGCAAGTTTGCTTTTTAGAAGCCCCCAAAATAGCAACTCCTCTATTGGTAAAAATCTAGTCACTAATAGATATAGATTCTTCAATATCAGAAATTTAACTTGCATCACTATATCCTTCTAGTACAGTTGGTTCACCATTAAAATGCAATCCATAATCAATGGTTTTTCTTAAATATTTCAAAAAAATCTATAAATTGCATTCCAATGCATATATCCTGGATTGCTATTGAACTTAGTTAATATACCTACAGTGAAAGCAATATCTGGTCCGATATAACACATAGCATACATTAAACTTTCTATTACTCTAGCTTCTCAAGCTTATCAATAGATCTACCATCATTTTACACAACTTGATGCTAGGATCGAAAGGAGTTGAGACCATACCGGCGTCAAAATGATTAAACCACTTGATTATTTTTCAATGTAGTAAGATTGAGAAAGAGAAAATGTGTTACTATCTTTTACAATCTTAATACCAAGGATGACATCGGCCCTACCCATATCTTTCATATCATAGTTGACTGACAGAAAACTTTTATTTTCTACAATGATTTCAAGGTCAGTATCAAATATGAGCATATCATCAACATATAAACAAATAATGACACCTCTATTGGCAACAAATTTACTATAAATACATTTATTTGACTGATTTAATTTAAAACCATTTGCTAACACAACTTGATCAAAATTTTCATGTCATTGCTTAGGTGTCTGTTTCAAACCATATAAAGATTTAATTAATTTAGAGACTTTCTTTTTTTGTTTAGGTGATACAAAACCTTCAGGTTCTCCATATAAATTTTTTCATCTAAATCGTTATTTAGAAAAGTAATTTTTACATCCATTTGGTGAATTTCAAGATCATAAATTGATGATAAAGCCATTAATAACCTAATAGTTGAAATTCTAGTGACTAGGGCATAGGTGTCAAAGAAATCAATACTTTCTTTATGTCTATACTCCTTAGCTACTAATCTTGTTTTAAATTTATCAATAGATCCATCAACTTTTAATTTCTTTTTAAATATCTATTTGCAGCCTATAAGTTTAGACCCAGGTGGTAAATCAGCTAATGTCTATGTACCATTTTTCATTATAGAATCCATTTCATCTTGGATGGCTTCGTTCTAGTATGAAGCATCTGGAGATTTCATAGCCTATTTATAAGTAGATGGATCTCCTTCGGTATGAAACACAATCATGTATTCTTCACTTATTTTATTTCTAGATCATTCTACAAGGTATAACTGAAAATAGGCCCAAAATGGTTATAACCATCCTTTCTAGCTCATTTACTTTTTTGCAGATTATCATCAACTATAGGTTTTTCCATGGGTATAAAATTATTAACTATAGATTTATTCAATAGTTGAGAAAAAGATTCATCAGTTTATCGAGTTTAGGTATTAATTTATAAGTATTTTCATAAAAGTCAGCATCTCAGGATTCAATAATGGTATTCTATTAAATTGAACTATTAGACTCTACCACCACAAACATGTAAGTTTTACTATTCATTGCATTACTATAAATTTACGTTGTATTCCTCTTTGTCCTAATTTTTGTCTTTACGGATCAGGTAATCTTACTAAAGCTCTACAATCCCATATTGTTAGGTTAATTAATTTTTTCATAATTCATGGGGGGTAACTTTGGTTTTCTTATGGGAAATTTTGTTAAGAATATGACAAGCTGTTAATAAAGCTTCACCGCACCATCCTTTATTTAAATCTGCATTAATTAACATTGAGTTTACCATTTCAACTAAAGTTTTTTCTTTTCTGTTGTTCCATTTTGTTGAAGTGTATATGGGGTTGTTACTTGGTGTATAATCTCAGCATTTTCATAGAAAATCATTAAAATCACTTGATAAATATTCACCTCATCTATCTGATTTTAGGGATTTAATTATTTTTTCAAGTTGATTTTCAACTTTAGCCTCATAAGATTTAAATTTATTTAAGGCTTCATCTTTAATTCTTAATAAATACACATAAATATATTTACTAAAATCATCTATAAATGTTATGAAATATTTATTTCCACCTCTTGTTAATGTATTCTCCATATCACAAATATCTGAAAGAATTAAACCTAGTAATTCAGAATTCTTTTCAACCTTTTGAAATGGTTTTTTTTAATAATTTTAGTTTGAGCACATATTTTACATTTATTCAAAAATTCATTAGGTGATTGAGGAATTAAACCTAATTTCATCATAGTATCCATACTACGAAAATTAACTTGACCTAATCTACAACGCTACATAGAAAAGGAGTCAACCATATAGGAAGAAGATGATCCATTATTGATATTTGGCGAAATATGTTATTTACAATATAGCCCTTGCCTACAAAATACTTCCCTTAGTTATAATAATTTGATCCAATTTAAATACTAATTTGAAACCATACTTACTAAGAAGACTAACTGAGACTAGATTCTTGCGTATTTCTGGTACATGAAGTATATTTGTAAGAGTAAATGATTTTTTCAAAGTCAGTTTCAGGATTATAAAGCCTGACCCTTCCACCTTAGTGGTAGAAGAATTACCTATGAATAATTTACTTTTATTTTGATTAGTTTCATAGGTTTTAAATAGACTTCTATCTTTACAAACATGTTTAGTGGCTCCAGAATCAAGCCACCAACTTTGGTCATTACTCACTATATAAATTTCAGAAATTATGACAATAAAATATTCCTCAATTAAATGGGCATCTGGACCTTTTCTTTGATATGATTTTGACTGGGTATTATTTTTCCTTTTGAGAAGTCTATACTCATGTTTCAAATGACCCATTTTTTTGCAATAAAAGCAAGGTCCCTTCTTCTTCTTAGTGATAGTTTTTTGGTATTTAATTTTAGATTTCTTAGAATGTTGATTATTGACATTTGTTACTTGGTTTGGAACTTCAACTACATTAGTCTTAGCAAGAACTTGCTCTTCTTTCTTTTCATTTTTTCTTGATTTTTTTTCAGTGCGTAAATTGAGAGCGAGATCATCTAAACTCATGCATCCTTTTATTTTGTTTTAGACTTTTACAGTGGTTGTTCCAATTAGTAGTAATTTCTCAATAATTGCCCCAACAAGAATAGATTCATCCATCTTACTACCCTGTGACCCAAGTTGATTGACGATATTTTCAATCTCATCAACTTGATCAAGGATTGGTTTATCGTCAGTCATAGTATAATTAAGAAAATCGCTTACTAGAAACCATTTGACGCATGCATAATCAGTATTGTATTGTGTTGAAGTGAATCCCATATTTTTTTGGTCTATTTGCATCCTGGTACACTTCGAATAGTGAGTCAGATAGCGCTTCAATATTATGCCCTTTGCAAATATAGTTGTTAATGTCTCACTTTGCTCATTGATGTTGATCTTGCAATGTTTCATCTTCCTTTTCTTCAGGTCTTAATATGATGAAAACGTACACAACTCCAATACGGGTTAAGAAAAGATAGAGTTGTTGTTTTCATCTCTTGAAATTGGTACCAATGTATCAATCCAATCTTGGGATATTAAGCTTTGCAGGTAGAATAGATGACTGGGGACATTTATAAATAATAGAAAAAGGGATAAGACTGGGAAAATTTTCCTTAAGACTATTAGGGCAAAATATAAAAAGGAAAAAATTAAGGAAAGTGGGGAAAGTGAAAATATAACAAGTTTTACTTTAGGCGTGTTACGATGTCACTTTCCTTAAGGCAATTCTACTATCTTGTTTACTGCTTAGGGTAATTTTGGAATTGTCCACAGGATACAAAAAGTGAAACCTGAACTAGAATAGGAAACAATACCTTTTCTAGGCACACGAACACTTGAAAATAAAATTCTAAGTTGAATGGAGAGAATTTCAAAATAATGTGGCAATTTTGCAAATTAACAACTTGGACACACTATGTCTAAATTAAGGCAAGATGATGTCTTAATTAAGACACTAGAGGGTGGGAGAAGAGGAGTGTTGGATTGATTGAAATAATCTGCCGAATGAACTCATATTTATAGTTTTTGAAATGACACATTTTATCCATCGCATCCCTAGAGTCCGTTGCACCCCTTTGAAATTATGACCAATTACAATGGTCACATCTGTTTGAAATGGTCACGTCTGTTTGAATTGTTTTAATTCAAACCATTGCATTCATTGATGAACAATTGCGTTGTAAGAAAAATTGCCAAAAAATATACATCGCAAGACTCGAACCCGAGACTAGTAATATACCTGTCAATGTCTTCTACCATTTTACTTATATTAGTTTTGTTGTTTATCTAGGAAACCATATTATACTTATTATAAATTTGAAAATCTCAACAGTTCATAACCTAATTTGTTCTCATACACCAAATAGGTATAAAAATGGATGAGTGGTAAAGAAAATGATCTAAATTTTTTACATTTCTATAAAAATTTCAATAGCATCCCGTCTATAACTAGCATATTCTAACCTGTAACACCTCCCCACAAATTTGAACATCCCATTTCTCCACAAATTCATTATATCCACACATTATCACCCATACTCCAAACACATACACCACATATATATCCATGCAATTCACACCAATATAAAAAAACTATACTTTAAAGATTTCAAATAAAAATTCTAGCAGTTCTAGGGTCTAGTTTATTACAAAACACTTTCAGATGTACACAAGAGCATTATATGATTCTCCACTTCACTGCTCTTCTACCCAATGAAGTCTCTATAGCTCTTGATTTTGTGATATTCTACAACTAATTAATAAAAATGGTGAGTTCAAAAAACCTAGTAAGTAAGCGTTGTTCAAAAAGAAAGTCATGAAAGCCTCAGTGAAAATATCATATATGCATAAGGGTGAAACGTAATCACAAATATGCATCACTCAATGACATATTACTCTTTTTGGTGGATTACACTTACCAAGTGATCATCCACCCATACACTGACACACCAGTGAGGTAGCACAAAGGACGGACTACCTATTTAATTACAACCTCGGTGAAGCCTTATATTCATTTTTATGCATGAGTGTTATTCACACAAGTGATCACATGAATCTATGTCATAAAGGGAGTTTGCTAAGGTAATCATAAAGAAAAGATTTGTTCCTAGAAATTAAGTTCAAAAGCATACTTTAACAGCATAAATATATATACATAAATGATAAAAATTGGGTAATAGTCATTCCCAAAGATTTTTATCATTTGTATGAAATTTAATTGGAATACCTATGGAAAATGACTTGATTTGCACATATTTCTAGTGATACATATAAAGCATAATATGAGCATTTGTTGCAAATATTCTTTCTCAAAGTAAGCGGCAAAATAGAAATTCGTATCACAACAATTCATTGAATTTGAAAAGCTTGCTTATATCAAAATCTTAAGTGGTATCTTCAACTTTATCCTTTTTTTCCTATCAAAATTAACAAATATAACTAAGCATTCGCTTAAATCATCATACATTGCATCCTAAATCTAATGTCTAAGAATGCATTAATTCAAAAAGTAATTTTAGCTTTCCTTTTCAAAGAGAGTCGTTTAGAGCCATTTGATAAGGAAAGCATTCTCATTTAACCTCTGTTTTAATTATAATGTTGTTTTCCTTATATCTATAATTAGATAGACCATTTAAGGGTATTTACTCTACTTGCATTTTTTCCATCCATTAAGTGGCCGACTTAAATATGTATATGCTAGTCATTTTAAAATATATTTAATCATTCATATATTATGCAAATTGGCTATTTAACAATTTTGCATAAATTCCTGACACCCGTACCCTACCTACAACTTAGTCTAATACCTTCATAATTTTTCTCTAAAACTTAAAATTTAGCTATAAATAATGTTTCGGCTAAATACTCAAAAAGCCTTATGTTTAAGCCACGTTTTCTAGGTTGTCTAATTTCCACGGGTTGTTGAAAATTTTAAATTTTCTCTTTCTACATCAAATTGGGCATATTAACCTATAACTAACATATCTTAATAGCATTTGCAACTATTATATCATGATTTAGAGAGAGAAAATTTGAATATACCACTTTTGAATTTTTGATTTCATACTTAGGCTTGTTTTTATCCTTCCATTTTTCATGATTTAGGCTCCAAATATTTTTCTATTTACGAATTTATCAAAAGCTCCATGATTTTCTATCAATTTTTTGGGATAAAAATCAAAACTCTACCCATTTCAATTCTTGAATCCCTAAACAACTAAATCTACTACTCAAATCTATATATTTTACTTTTATATATGTTTATCTAATATATTTTAGCAAAACCCCTCATGTTTCTAGCACTATTTGGGCAAAAATTACAAAACCCAACAAAATAACCCACTTTCTCCCTTACCTCCGACGACCGGCGACGTGTGCAGCAGCATGTTGACTGCAGGGACAAACTCTCCCCCTTGCCTTCCTTCCTTTCTTCCTTTCTCCTTCTTTTCTCTATTTCGTTTTTTCCCTCCTTGTTAGATAGTTCCAACTCCTCCTTCCCTTTTAATATCATCCGGTTCTCTACATGTGCATTGAAAATATGCACTTGCAGCAGCTATTATAATTTTTTTTTACTTGGGTCAGGCCTTACAGAGGGCAAGATTGAAAGATGAAAAGTTCCAAAATCCCAATCCTTCAGCGCCTTTTGATTTGCACATCTTATGCCAAGAAATCCAGCAAATTTTCTTACGACCCTCAACATCACCCCACCAAAATTTACTAAGCATAGAGTTAATTTCCTTGTAGAGTTTTCATGGGAGCCTGAAAATGTTCATTGCATAATTTGGAATGGATTGCACAACTGCTTTGATAAGAATCTCTTTACCCCCTATTGATAGAAGTTTGTTTTGCCACCCTTCGGATTTTTCTTCCAATACATTCCTTCTAGTGCAAAAAAGTTTAAGCCTTTGATTTGCCAATCCATGCCAGAATTCCCAGGTAGTTGCTAATGACCTTATCTTGCACTCCAATCAGCTACTTTACTTCATTCCTGGTTGTTTCACTCTTGTTTTTGCTGAATAATAGAGTTGTCTTGTGGACGTTTACTTTCTAACCAGTGCATTCACCATTGATATATAGAATTGATATCAACTGAGCCACTTGATCCCTATTTTCCTTGAGAAAAAGGAGAGTATCATCAGCAAACAATAGGCAAGTGAGAGGTGGACAACATGCTTTGAGTCGAATGCCATTAATTTACTATAGGTGATGGACTTCAGATGGTAGGATGGATAAGCCTTCAGCACAGATTAGAAAGAGGTAGGGGAGAGTGGGTTCCCTTATCTCAATCCACAAGTAGGAATAAAAGGATGAGATTTTACATCATTGATTAAAATCCTATGGGTAATTGTAGAGATATAATGTTATATCCACCTAATCCACTTGTCCTCAAATCTCATCTTCCTCATCATCTAGCACAAAAAGTCTCATTGAACCTTGTCATAAACTTTTGACATGTCAAGCTCGATCACCACTTCTTTCTTTTTTCACCTTCTACGCTTTCATAATGGGTGCAAAAATTTATACACAATGAATATGTTATCGAAGATGAGCCTTCTTGAGATAAAAGCACTTGGACTCTCTGACATGACCTCTGACAAGTAAGTTTTCAATACTTCGGCAACAATTTAGTAACTCACATTACACAAACTCTTCGATCTGAAATCTTCTAGGTTAACTGCACCCTTCTTCTTTGGAATAAGGACAATGTTTGTGGAATTGTTCCGCTTCATCATATGTTGCTGGTAGGACACGAGGTTGAATCAAGAAAGTCCTTACGAGCCTTAAACACATCACTGCCTACAATGGACCAGTGATGTTAGAAGAACTTCGTTGAAAAGCCATCTAATCTTGGTGTCTTTCCTAGATTCATTTGTTTCACTGCCCTTTCGACTTCCTCGTTATAAGGGGAGCCATAAGAGCCCTACTTTGGGTTAGCGAGATATTGTGATGAATGTTGTCTCTGATTCTTTCCATATGTTTTGCTCCTTCTAATTTGAAGAGGGAAAAGAAATAATTGACAATCATAAGATGCGTTGCAATAGAAATATCTTATTGAGAGAAAACATCATATGCGACCAAATACATATACCTTAATTTCTTCCCGTGGGTGAGGAGGGTTTGCCCTCAATTAAGCAACATTAACTTGTTGGAGAGACATTCAGATGAATATTATATATATAATTGCTTTATTGCCATTGTAGTGAATTCATTTGTGTGATGCTCTATTTAAACTATAGTATGGCTTCCGTCTAAGGCCATGTTTGGTAATCAAAATTTATGGTTTTCCAAATGATTTTTTCCTTCTATACAGTATCCCATAAATGATTTAATCATTTAACAATCTACTCTTCCAACTTTACCCATATACTCAAATTATTTTTCTTACAACTACCCTATTTATTCTAGATTTACTCTTATCATATCTTATCATTTGTATAATTTTTAAAATATTCCGTTTTCTACTCTCCACATCATCCCAAAATCCTAATAAAATTCACATTCTCAAATAGCTCCTTACTAGCTTACATAAAAGCAACTCTAAAACCTTCTTTTTTTCAACTTGATGATTGATGGGAAATCCACTCATTTCATTACATTTAGCATAATTTATTTCATTAAAGATATCAAGTTTCATTCACAAAAATGTTCATGGGCCGTATTTACTTATAAATATATAGAGAGAAGTGATTATGTTAGCCCGGACTAAGTAATGATTCACTTAACATAACTCAAAAAACTTCTTAATTTTTTTTTTTTACTTTTTCTCCTTGCATTTGTTTATCTAAGTATATTTTAATATATTTAATGGAAAATTTTCATATTGTGAGGGTCATAAATGGGCTCCATTGTAATATCAAGATATCACATTATATAAATACCAATAAAAAAATCTAACTATCAATTCAACTGATTTTATGTTTAATGCAAGTCTGATTGGTTCAATGGATTGGTTTAACCCATTTGAACCATGATGTAAGCATAATATAATTATGATGTAAGAACTATTTTAAAATATTTTCAAATAAAAATAAAGATATAAATTCTATATAACAGAAATAATTGTAGCTCATCCATGGCATCAATATAAACTCTATACAACCTTAACCTAAAAAAATCATGCAATTTGAATAGTAGTATAAATGCTATTTAATTATTATATAATTAATTATTTTATTTAAAAATAAAATATAGTATGTAGGATGACTGTCGATCAAGTTTTGAATCATGTACAAAAAAAATTTGTATATAATTCACATAAAAATAATACAATAATGCAAATTTTAGAAACTACCGAAATTTTAAATGACCTCTAATAGCGTATAGGATGGTGCTATTTACTATTTATCTTGACTAAGACTCTATTTCAAACTATACAAGATTATTGAATTAAATCTATACAAGACAAAATTTCAATTCTCAAGATTGTTTTTTCGTTTTTTAACATAATTTTATTCATTTTCGATACCACTTACTCATCTCTAATACAAATAATTACATTCTCATCCTAGATACATATTCCATCCAAAAATCTTATATGATTTGGAATACGAATCACTAGTACGATCAGACACTTCCAACAAAATGTAGTTCCATTTTAGAGTGTATTTGGCTATGTAGAAAATTTAACACATCCAATTTTTAATATAAAATTTTTTATTCTCCATAACTATCAGATTCTTTAATTACTGTAAAATTATTTTATTTTTCAATTATTTTTATACAACTATATAATTAACATATCTATTTTAGCGTTATTTTTTTAGAAAACTTAACACATCGAATTTTTTAATATAATTTTTTTTATTCTCCATAACTATCAGATTCTTTAATTACTGTAAAATTATTTTATTTTTCAATTATTTTTATACAACTATTATATAACTAACAAATCTATTTTAACGTTATTTTTTAGAAAACTTAACACATTAAATTTTTTTTATATAAAATTTTTCATTCTCCATAATTATCAAATTCTTTAATTATTATAAAATTATTTTATTTTTCAATTATTTCTATACACCTATTATATAATTAACATATCTGTTTTAACGTTATTTTTTTACTTCTCATCATCACCTTTTATCATATTCATATTCTCTTATTTAAAATTTTTCTAAAAATTTTATCAGAACATATTCTTGTTATTTTTTCTGAAAAAGACATGGATGGGTCTGGCTGATATTTTCAGTCCAACCGGCAGCTCCTACTGTCGAAAATGGAGCCCAATCCAGTGCACCCGGGTGCATTCAGCCTGAATGCACCCGGGTGCACTGCACCTTTTTTTTTATTTTTTTTTTAAATTTTTTTTATACAATGGTTAATCTAGGTTTATTTAACATATGTATCAATTTTTACTATATTTGGAGACTTTTAGATTTTTTTTAGATTTTTTAAAATCAGTGGCATTTTCGGTAATTTAAAATTACGAAAAATGCCACTGATTTTAAAAAATCTAAAAAAAATATCTAAAAATCTCCATAAATAGTAAAAATTGATACATATGTTAAATAAACCTATATTAACAGCTTCATGAAAAAAAATTTTAAAAAAAATAAAAAAATAGGTGCAGTGCACCCGGGTGCACTGAATTGGGCTCCGTCGAAAATGGCTCTGAAGATTTTTCTTGAATAGGTCCATCCACGGATTGACGATAAGGAGCAAGTGAGCAAGGACGGGGACTGAAGTTTTTTGTTTTTTGTTTTTTTTTTTTAATATGAGTTGACGTCTGATGGTCAGGCAAGGGACGGGCGAAGTCCTGTTTATCGGGTGTGCACCTTTAATGAATGAGGCCTGATCTTCTCCGATCAGCCTGATAACGAGCCTCTTGCACCTGTCTAGAATTTTTTTTATAAAATTGCTAATGTAAGCGTATATTATTTATAAATAAATTTCTATCAATTTTAGATATATATATATATATATATTTTTATTTATTTTATATGTTTAAACACAGGTATCGTCGTAATGTTTACAAAAGTGAAATTGAGTGTGATACCTTTGTATGTAAAAATACAAAATAAATATATACAGATCTCTAAAATTCATAACATTTAGTTTATAGGTGTACATTTAGTTTATAGTTTAATTCATAACACAGGTATACATGGATTAACACTCTTGTTAAAAAAGGGCAAATTCGTTATGTATTTATGAATTTTACCTATAATTCCACTTGTACCCATGAATTTTTAAAATTTCTTTCGTACCTATAAATTTTATCTTAATTACACTTATACCCATGCCGCTAGGGATTCATTAAATGAGTATATAAAGAATTCCTCCAAAATTTTCAAAAAAAGCGTTATGAACTTTATGATTAGCAAACTTCATGATTATGGTAAACTCACTGTATTTATAATATGTAACATAATTTATTTAGCAATATTTTTTGAAAAATATATGGTCATACGTAAATTACTAAAAATGCTTAGATTCATTCAACCATGAATTAGAATATAATAATATAATGTAGAATTATTTATCCACAGAGGAATGAATGACACTAATTGAGAAGGTTTACATGTCCAAAATAAAACTTAAAAAAATTGACATTTAGCAAAAGATCACTATATTATATTAAATTTACACATTTTTAGATAAGACTTATGCACAATTATGGAAATTTCTATAAAAAAAAAACTATGCTAAGGAAATGATGAGTTTCACGAAAATATAAATAATGTTGAAAAAATTGATGGACCTGATTTCCTATTAATTATGAAGGTTGAAGAAATTGATGAGGTTACTTTGAAATGAGGTTTCATATAAACCAAAAATGTTGGAAACAATACTTCAAAACAAAGTAAAATTGACCAAAGATTAAGTTTTGATGATTAACAATAACTAACTTGAGTATATTTAAAGGACTAATGTGTTTGCCACTTGTTTTAAGGAACTTAAGTAAGCCAAGTCGATCCCCAAGTCGACTTGGACTTCGACTTAGAGTGAAGTCGATCCCAAAGTCGACTTAATTATCGACTTGAGAAAGAACCTCAAAAGAAAAATCAACTTGCAAGTGAAGTCGCATCTCAAGTCGACTCCACATGCGACTTGAGAAGCCAAGTCGCAAACGAAGTCGACCTCGCTATCGACTTCAAACATGAAAAATTATCCAGAATTGAAAACGGGAGAAGAGCAGGTGAAGTCGCAGGCCAAGTCGACTCCAGGTGCGACTTAGGAAACCAAGTCGCATACGAAGTCGACTCCAGCATCGACTTCAGGCATCCAGAGTTGAAAAGTGGAAACGAACAATGACGAAGTCGCAGACGAAGTCGACTCCAAGTGCGACTTGGGCAAAGTCGCAGACGAGGTCGACTCCAACTTCGACTTGAGGAGTTCAGACTTGAAGATTGAAGTTTCAAGCTTATTTCAAGGATCCATTTGGAATTTATCAATCCAAATAGGATGCAAAGTTCATTCTCAAAAAGCAACTAAAGTTTCTTGAAGATCAAAAGTTAAGATTCATATTAAGTTCAAATCAAGTCTATCAAGTCCAAAGCTAATCTTCAAGCTTATTCCAAATGAAGCAATACCCAAGTCATGAAGACCAATTTTACAAAGTTCAAGACAGTTCAAGAAGATCAAAGCGTTTTTGCAAAAGACCACGCCAAGTCGCAACCCAAGTCGACTCCAGGATCGACTTGAGTTGAAGTCTAAAGTCAAGTCAACCAAGACTCAGACTTGGGAAACTGAAGAACTGGATTCGCAGACGAAGTCGACTCCAGGTGCGACTTGGGCAGCCAAGTCGCAGGCCAAGTCGACTCCATCTTCGACTTGGAAAATAACGGTCGAATTTTTGAACGTTGGAGTTCATTAATTGCACGCCAACCACTTCTACAACGTTCATATTCTCCTCAATCTATATAAGGACCCTCAAATGAACGTGAATAAGAAGAAGAACATTACAAGACACTACTATCTACTCTACAAAGTCAAAAGAGAGAAAAGAAGATCTAGAAAGGAATCCTATTTGCTTTTCTCCATTTCTGAGTGGTCCATATTCATGCTAAGGAAGAAGAGAGCTTCATATTGCAAGCTGCTTCATCGAGAATCATCAAAGCTGCTTCTGAATTCTTCCTCGAGCTCAACCTGTCTACACATCTCTGTAAAGTGTAGTTTTTCTTATTTCAAAGTCTTGTTGTATTAACCTTGATTTAGCTTGAGTAGCTAAGATCAAGTGTATGCAAAGTAGTGTGTGATTGGAGTGGAACTCATCACCTACTTGTGCAGTGAGTTGTGTATGCCCCCTAGAGCTGGAATCTAGAAGAGAGCATAGGCCCTAAGTTGTTTATGCCCCCTAGAGCTGGAATCTAGAAGAGAGCGGAGACTCTAAGTGTATTCGAGGAATACATAGTGGAACCCAAGTCACAACGGAGTGTGAGCTTGGAAGAGTGGAGTAGGGAAGGTTTGCCCGAACCACTATAAATCTTGTCTTCTGCTTCCTTCTACTGCTTTATATAAATTGCTCTCTATTTGCTTTAAAAAGGGGATTAA
This sequence comes from Annona cherimola, assembly GCA_030490835.1. Classification (NCBI taxonomy): domain Eukaryota; kingdom Viridiplantae; phylum Streptophyta; class Magnoliopsida; order Magnoliales; family Annonaceae; genus Annona; species Annona cherimola. The sequence continues at coordinate 81,181,393 of CM059975.1, read as the reverse complement.
TCTTTAAAGGGGTTAAGATTTTAATTTACCAAAGAATCTTTTAAAAGAACCCAATTCACCCCTCCCCTCTTGGGTTTAGCCATCAACTCGGGACCAACAAGTGGTATCAGAGCAGGTCTTTGAGTTTATCAAAGAGATCTTATTAATATGGCATCCCAATCTACTTCTGTTCCCGCATTTGTTGAAGGCCAATCTTTTACAAGGCCACTGTTATTTATGGGAGCAATTTTGGATATTGGAAGCTTCGTATGAAGCAACTCATCATGGCTACCGACATGGATTCTTGGATTGCTATCCAAGATGGAGTAACCTTGCCTACCGATGAAAGATCTTCCAAATGGACCGATGAGGAAGTAAGAATTGTTAAGAGCAACGCCAAAGCTATGAACTCTTTATTTTGTGCTCTTACTGCTTCTGAATATGATAGGGTATCCTCTTGCTTAACCGCCAAAGAAATATGGGATACGCTAACCTCTATCTATGAAGGAACTTCTCAAGTCCAAGGGACGAGAAGAAATATTTTGATTGGAGAACTGGAAAACTTTAGAATGCTAGAAAGAGAAAACATCTCTGAAATGTTTGCTAGATTCTCTAAAATTACTAATGCTCTAAAAGGTCTCGGAAAGGCTATATCTGAATCTGAGCAGGTCATGAAGATCTTAAGAGCTCTACCCGAATCATGGACTCCAAAGATCACTGCAATAGAAGAAGCCAAGGACCTTAACACTCTAAAGCTTGAAGACTTAATTAGCTCACTCATGTCACATGAGCTAATCAAGAGAAGAAATGAAGAACAACACAGGGGCAAAAGAGCAATTGCTTTGAAAGCCGCACAAGACACAGATGATTCCTCTTCTTCTCAAAACGACGACGAAATCGCCCTACTTACAAAACGTTTCAGAAAATTTGTGAGGAAAGACAAAAATTTCAGAAGCTTCAAGGAGAGAACTCCCAGAGAAAATAAGAAAGAATCAACCAAATGCTATCGATGCGGCGGTTCGGGACATATGCAAGCTCAATGTCCAACTCCCGAAGAAAGCAAAGTAAAAGAACAAAGAAAAGATCGAGGGGATAATAAAAGATTCCAAAGATACAAAGGAAGAGGCATGTACATGAATGACGAGGAATCTACAACAAGTAACTCCTCAACCGATGAAATCGAAGTGGAAGAATGTGCAAGAATTTGCTGCATGGCACAAATCGAGCAAGAAGAACAAACTACCTCAACAAAATGCACAAGTAATGAAGAGACATGTTTTAAGGCAAAGGCAAATAATGAATGGTTCATGGATAGCGGTTGCTCAAGGCATATGACCGGTGAAAGAAGTTTGTTTCACAAACTTAATCCTTGTAATGATGGAATGGTTGCCTTTGGCAATAATGAAAAAGGTAAAATTAAAGGTAAAGGAAATATACATAGTATTTCAAATGCATGCATGGAAGATGTTTTGTTTGTTGAAGGACTCAAACACAATTTAATGAGCATTAGCCAATTATGTGATAAAGGATACAAAGTTGTGTTTGAATCATCTATATGTAATGTATTTGATGGAGAGCATATCATGTTTAGTGGTAAAAGACATGGAAATGTATATTTGGTTTCACTTGATGAATTGAATGGTCAATGTCTAATGGCCATTGATAATGATCCATGGGTTTGACATAAAAGGCTTGGACATATAAACATGGGAAACATAAAAACCCTATGAAAAAAGAGTTTGGTAGAAGGATTACCAAGATTGAAATATGACAAGGACAAGATTTGTAAGGCATGTCAATTATCAAAACAACCCAAGATGCCTTTCTCTACCAAAAAGGAAATTTCCACCACCAAGCCACTTGAATTGCTACACATGGATCTATACGGGCCATCCGACATTCTAACCATTGGTGGAAAGAAATATGTATTTGTCATAGTTGATGATTTTTCAAGGTTCACATGGATAATTCTCTTAGCTAGTAAAGATGAAGCCTTCTCTATGTTTGCAACTTTTGTAAATTTGGTGCAAAATGAAAAACAAAGTACTATTGTGACCATAAGAAGCGATCATGGTGGCGAATTTGAAAACAAACGATTCATGGAATTTTGCAATGAAAAAGGAATTCACCACACATTTTCTGCACCAAGAACTCCACAACAAAATGGAGTAGTAGAAAGGAAAAATAGAACTATACAAGAGATGGCTAGAACTATGCTAAATGAGAGCAATCTATCCAAGAAATTTTGGGGTGAAGCTGTAAGTACAGCTTGTCATGTATTGAACCGTGTCACCATTCGAGCAATCTTGAAAAAGACCCCATATGAACTATGGAAAGGAAGAAAACCAAATATTTCTTATTTTCATGTTTTTGGATGTACATGTTATGTTTTGAACAATGGAAAAACTAACTTGGGAAAGTTAGATGCTAAAAGTGATGAGGCTATATTTCTTGGATATTCATCAAATAGCAAAGCATATAGAGTTTTCAATAAACGAAACCAAGTTGTTGAAGAATCCATACACGTTGTATTTGATGAAATTAACCAAACTCCGAGAAAGGAGGATGAACTAAGTGATGCAGACGAGACAAAAGGCAAAGAACAACCAAAGGAACTTGAGCTCAAGCCAGAAAATCTCATGGAGGAAGAGGTAAGTGAAGGTAATGATTCTTATAAACCTCCAACTGATTTAAAGTTCAAAAATGCCCATCCAATTGAGCAAGTTATTGGAAATGTATATGAAGGAGTGAAAACTAGAAGATCAAAACAAAACGTTTATGGTCAATATGCCTTTGTATCTAAAATTGAACCAAATACCATTGAACAAGCTCTCAATGATGAAAATTGGGTTATTACAATGCAAGAAGAGCTAAACCAATTCGAAAGGAACAATGTATGACACTTAGTTCCTAGACCAAATAATCACACTATCATTGGTACCAAATGGGTATTTAGAAACAAATTAGATGAAAGCGGACTTGTAATTAGAAACAAGGCCAGATTAGTAGCCAAAGGGTATTCTCAAGAAGAAGGAATCGATTTTGAAGAATCATATGCACACGTGGCTAGATTAGAAGCCATACGTATTCTACTAGCATTCGCTTCTTATATGAATTTCAAATTGTTCCAAATGGATGTAAAAAGCGCATTTTTGAATGGCTATTTGAATGAAGAAGTATATGTTGAACAACCCCCTGGTTTTGAAGAAATGAATCAATCAAAGTATGTTTATAAATTGACCAAAGCACTATATGGATTAAAGCAAGCTCCAAGAGCTTGGTATGAAAGGTTGAACAAATTTTTGATTGATCATGAGTTTCTAAGAGGGAAAGTAGATACTACTTTGTTCATCAAATACAAAAACAAAGATATTTTAATTGTACAGATTTATGTAGATGACATAATTTTCGGTCCTACTAATGAAAATCTTTGTCAATAATTTTCTAAGATTATGCAGAGCGAATTCGAAATGAGCATGATGGGAGAATTAAATTTCTTCCTTGGACTGCAAATTAAGCAACAAAGTGAAGGGATATTCTTGAACCAGTCCAAGTACGTCAAGGAAATGCTCAAGAAATTTGGATTGCAGAATAGCAAAGGGGCAAACACTCCAATGAGCTCTACAATCAAGATCGACACGGACGAAAACGGTAAAAGTATCGATCAAAAGCTTTATAGAAGCATGATAGGATCCTTGTTATATTTAACTGCTTCTAGACCCGATATTCTATTCAGTGTTTGTATGTGCTCTAAATTTCAAGCATGCCCAAAAGAATCACATCTCCTTGCTGTAAAAAGAATTTTTAAATATTTGATAAAAACTACCAATCTTGGACTATGGTATCCAAAGGGGTCAACCTTTGATCTAATCGGCTATTCGGATGCAGATTTTGCCGGATATAAGGTAGATAGAAAAAGTACCAGTGGAACTTGTCAGTTTCTTGGACATATGTTAGTTTCATGGTATTCAAGAAAACAAACAAGTGTTGCTCTATCTACCGCGGAAGCCGAATACATAGCCGCCGGTAGTTGTTGTGCCCAATTACTTTGGATGAAACAACAATTGAAAGATTATGGTATTAATTATGTTGATATTCCTATTAGATGTGATAATACAAGTGCAATTTGTTTGACTAAAAATCCTGTACTGCATTCAAGAACCAAGCATATTGATGTGAGACACCATTTTATTCGTGAACATGTTGAAAATCATGATGTTTGTTTAGAATATGTGAAAAAAGAAGACCAAATTGCTGATATCCTTACCAAACCATTAGCCAAAGAATCATTTTATAAAATTAGGAATGATATGGGGATGATAGAGCTAAACTAAGAAAAATTAAACAAGAAACTGAAATTTGAAAAAGGCAAGTCAATGGGTCAAGTCGACTCCACCAAGTCGACTTGGGAAAGTGAAGTCGACTCCGCTCCAACAGCGAAGTCGACTCCACAGGGTCGAAGTCGACTCCGCTCGAAGGCGAAGTCGACTCCGAGGGACCGAAGTCGACTTCGCCTAGGGCAAGTCGACTCCGCGAGCGCGCGACCGTCCGAATTCTTCTTTCTTCCCTTTTTCTTCTCCTCTCTTTTCTTCTCTCTCATTTTCCCGCTTTTTCTCTCTTTCCTACTTCCGAAAACCCTGTTTTCCTTCTCGGCTCCGGCGATTTCTTCTCCGGCTCACTCCCTCAACTACTCTCTCCATCTCTAAAACTCCCAAATCCTATCTCTCAGTTTCCAACTCCAAACCAAATCAATGGCCCCAAAACCAAGACTTCCAAAGCTAGCAGTCAAAAAGCCTACCCAAAGGCCTGTGCCCAGACCTTCTCAATCTACCACTGAAGAAGATGTCCCTAGAAGACAAAGGACATCGGCAAAAAGGGCTAGAGAAGAACCCTCTACATCGACGGGTAGACGGGTTCGCTTCCAAACCACCACTCAATCAACCGATCGAGCTCCAAGGTCTGAAAGCCAACCTGAAAGCTCATACTCTTCAAGAATTCCAATCAAGAAGGGGCAAGTCTTGAAAATGCCCACAAACTACTTCAAGGCCGAGCTGCAACATAGCCGCTTTTACAAACACTTCTATGAGCGAAAGGTATTCATTCCTAAGATCATAGACTTCAAATTTCTGAGTAACTATGAGTTCGATATAGAAAAGCTGCTAGACTTCCAAGGCTGGACACAACTGTTCAAATCCGACGAAAGGATCTATCCTGATCTCACAAGACTCTTCTATTATCTATGGGATGACACCAAGTTTTGCTCCTACGTCAAAGGCAGCGAGATGTATCTGGGTTCTATAGATAACCCAGATCAAGATGTAGCTTTAATGAGAATAGGGAGCATTCTTCAAGCACCCTATGAAGAAGACCAACTTCCTACTGATCTAACGATGGACAAGATTTACAATGAGCTGACAAAGAGCAACAAGTACCATGCGGGCACCAAATTCCTGCATTACATCGATCTTCCTCCCAGACTCAGGGTCATCCGTCTGCTAATCGCCCATTGTATCTTGCCAAAAGGAGGCGGAAGAAATCAACTCAATCCACAGGAAGCAATGATCTTATGGAAACTAGTCAATAAGGTAAAGATCAGTCTTCCTAGACTCTTCCTCGAAGCCTTGGCAAGTAAAAAGGACAACCCACGAGGCGTGCTACCCTACGGTTCCTGGATCACTAAGATCCTTGAACGATTTGAGGTTGATATAAATGGGGAACCATTTGAAGTTCCCAAGACAACAAACGCCATCAACAAGGCTTTGCTCCAACGCATGAAGATCAATCTAGAGCAGTTTAGGGATGAACGAATAAGGGAGAAGCTAGGCGAGCCCGTCCGAGAACCAGAGGACGACGCACAAGCTGAGGGGGAGCAACCTCCAGAGGCATCGCCTGCACCACACGCATCTCCTGCATCGCACGGATCCTACACACATCACGGATCCGTTGCACCCGATAGAGCGCCTCCTACTTCATCACAAGAGGCGACACTCCAGGGCATAAAAGCAGACATCTCGGCTCTACGGGAAGAAATGGGTTACCAAGAAGATCGACTGACGAATCTTGTGACCGAGGTGTTGACGGCGATCAACGACATGCATTCCCGACAGGATCGAATCGATCGGGAATTGCGTACCATCCGATATCATCTCGCCTCAGGCCGTCACAAAAAGTGACCCATGCCTGAACTTGATCCCTTCGAATCAGGTTCAGTTCATCGCGAGCCTTCTCCCGCACCCGTTTCCTCCTTCTACTCATCAGCTCATGTCCGTCCCATCAAACACACTCAGTCTGTCTATCTCATTTCCCAATTTCAATTCACCAAGTCCTTAGTAATTGAATCATTTTTGAAAGATTGACAAAAAGGGGGAGATAGAATAGCAATTGAGTAGAATTTTTTGTGTTATTTTGGGTTGGGTAGTTTGTATTTAGGAGTTTCATTTCTTTTGCTTTACATAGTAAATTGAAAACATGAATGATATGAAACTTGCTTATGTTTTGAAAACATGAATGATATGAAACATGAATGATATGGATTGAATGATTGCTAAAAATATGTTTTGAAAGTTATGGAATGATTGCTTATACTCTGTTTTCAAAGAATACTTAAATGCATCCATCTTGAAAGGTATAAGCTCAATTTAGTTTTGTCAATCATCAAAAAGGGGGAGATTGTTGGAAATAATACTTCAAAACAAAGTAAAATTGACCAAAGATTAAGTTTTGATGATTAACAATAACTAACTTGAGTATATTTAAAGGACTAATGTGTTTGCCACTTGTTTTAAGGAACTTAAGTAAGCCAAGTCGATCCCCAAGTCGACTTGGACTTCGACTTAGAGTGAAGTCGATCCCAAAGTCGACTTAATTATCGACTTGAGAAAGAACCTCAAAAGAAAAATCAACTTGCAAGTGAAGTCGCATCTCAAGTCGACTCCACATGCGACTTGAGAAGCCAAGTCGCAAACGAAGTCGACCTCGCTATCGACTTCAAACATGAAAAATTATCCAGAATTGAAAACGGGAGAAGAGCAGGTGAAGTCGCAGGCCAAGTCGACTCCAGGTGCGACTTAGGAAACCAAGTCGCATACGAAGTCGACTCCAGCATCGACTTCAGGCATCCAGAGTTGAAAAATGGAAACGAACAATGACGAAGTCGCAGACGAAGTCGACTCCAAGTGCGACTTGGGCAAAGTCGCAGACGAGGTCGACTCCAACTTCGACTTGAGGAGTTCAGACTTGAAGATTGAAGTTTCAAGCTTATTTCAAGGATCCATTTGGAATTTATCAAATCCAAATAGGATGCAAAGTTCATTCTCAAAAAGCAACTAAAGTTTCTTGAAGATCAAAAGTTAAGATTCATATTAAGTTCAAATCAAGTCTATCAAGTCCAAAGCTAATCTTCAAGCTTATTCCAAATGAAGCAATACCCAAGTCATGAAGACCAATTTTACAAAGTTCAAGACAGTTCAAGAAGATCAAAGCGTTTTTGCAAAAGACCACGCCAAGTCGCAACCCAAGTCGACTCCAGGATCGACTTGAGTTGAAGTCTAAAGTCAAGTCGACCAAGACTCAGACTTGGGAAACTGAAGAACTGGAGTCGCAGACGAAGTCGACTCCAGGTGCGACTTGGGCAGCCAAGTCGCAGGCCAAGTCGACTCCATCTTCGACTTGGACAATAACGGTCGAATTTTTGAACGTTAGAGTTCATTAATTGCACGCCAACCACTTCTACAACGTTCATATTCTCCTCAATCTATATAAGGACCCTCAAATGAACGTGAATAAGAAGAAGAACATTATAAGACACTACTATCTACTCTACAAAGTCAAAAGAGAGAAAAGAAGATCTAGAAAGGAATCCTATTTGCTTTTCTCCATTTCTGAGTGGTCCATATTCATGCTAAGGAAGAAGAGAGCTTCATATTGCAAGCTGCTTCATCGAGAATCATCCAAGCTGCTTCTGAATTCTTCCTCGAGCTCAACCTGTCTACACATCTCTGTAAAGTGTAGTTTTTCTTATTTCAAAGTCTTGTTGTATTAATCTTGATTTAGCTTGAGTAGCTAAGATCAAGTGTATGCAAAGTAGTGTGTGATTGGAGTGGAACTCATCACCTACTTGTGCAGTGAGTTGTGTATGCCCCCTAGAGCTGGAATCTAGAAGAGAGCATAGGCCCTAAGTTGTTTATGCCCCCTAGAGCTGGAATCTAGAAGAGAGCGGAGACTCTAAGTGTATTCGAGGAATACATAGTGGAACCCAAGTCGCAACGGAGTGTGAGCTTGGAAGAGTGGAGTAGGGAAGGTTTGCCCGAACCACTATAAATCTTGTCTTCTGCTTCCTTTTACTGCTTTATATAAATTGCTCTCTATTTGCTTTAAAAAGGGGATTAATCTTTAAAGGGGTTAAGATTTTAATTTACCAAAGAAACTTTTAAAAGAACCCAATTCACCCCTCCCCTCTTGGGTTTAGCCATCAACTCGGGACCAACAAAAAATTTGTAGCAAATAAGTAGAAGACTAGCTAGCCTGCCTTTGAATGGGTCAGATCTATTTCAATCATAAATGAATTTTTTATCCAGTGAACCTAATTGGGTGCACTGTGGGTGCATGTAGGTGTACTACACTCTTTTTTATTTATTTTTTAAAATTTTTCATAAAAATTGTTAATCTAAGTATATTCAACATGTGCATCAATTTTTATTATTTTTGAATACTTTTTAAATAATTTTTTTCAATCTTTTAAAATTAGTAGCAGTTTTAGCACCAGTTGTGTTAAAAAAAATTTCAGAAAAATAAAAAAAGAGTGTGAAATACGGGATCTGATTTGTTGCACCCGGGAGCATGCTGCGCTCCCTCCTCCCGGGTGCATATACTTATTTTTTATTTTTTTGAAATTTTTTTATAACATCATTAATTTAGGTGTATTTAACATGTGTATAAATTTTTACCATTTTTGGAGTATTTTAGATATTTATTTTTAATTTTTGAAAATTAATTGCATTTTTATAAAAATTTTCAAAAAAATAAAAAAATAAATATATGCACCCGGCGCAACCTGCTCCCGGATGCAACAAATCAGATCCCATGAAGTACACCTGGATTGAACCAAATTCCTAACAAAGTGGCCGAAATAAACGAGTTTTACCGAAGTGGGTGCGCACTCTTGATAGAAATGGAATCTTATACGGAATTAGTTTATGCAACTGCTGTGATTTTGAATTCAATGAATAGAAGGCGGGTTCACATTGGTGCTTTAATTTCTATTTTTTATTTTTTAAAAAATAAAAAAATTTGAAAAAAGTAAAGTTTGATGCACATGTTAAATATACTTAGATTAATAATTATATAAAAATTTAAAAAAATAAAAAATTATTTATCCTCTTTCCATAGAAGACTAGCTTGGCTGCATTCAAATATATGGATGGCTTCAGAGGTGCCTATTTCTTTCATGGTGCATAATGGAGAGGGGTGTAACTGGAGCCGGTTAACCAGTAGCCCGGTCAACGTAACCCAGATTCTAGGAGATTAAGATGATAATGTCTACCTCGTTAATCCTTTTACATAACTGATGTAACTCATTTCGTTAAATAGGCTGGTGATGTGTTGAGCGTGTTCACACCGATGTAACTTAGGGGTTCTACTTGGGTAAGTTCGGTGCGGGCAGTGGTCTGTCCTACCCGTATCCTATTTATAAAAGATTTACCCTACCCTACCCATTTATTGGTTCAGTTCCTAATATACCCCACCCTACCCATTACTCATAGGGTCGGTTCCAGTTTCGGTTTCAGATCGGTTCTTTTAATACTCAAATATAATATTTTTTAAAAATTTCAATGTTATTTTAAATAATGTAAAATAATACACATTTATGTTTTAAAATCATAAGTACATATATCATTGTTTATATTATTATATAAAAATATGAAAATATAAATCATCATGACCCAGTCATTAAAATTATTAATATATTATAATCATAAGTCACAAACGTATTTATAAGAGTTTTTTGGAAGTTAATGAAATATATATAAATTCATTTAAATTTATACTTCACAAGGTACAAAATTCATTTAAATTTGAATTTATTAAAATATGTGTGTACATAAGAGGTTAAAGACAAAACATAATACATAGGTACAAAATTCATTTTAATTTGAATTTGTTAAAATATGTGTGCACATAAGATATTAAAGACAAAACATAATACATACTATATAATATATATTATACATATATAATTATGCACCTAATTAATTACCTATATGAGTACCTATGCTGGTCGGTTCTGGGTACTCAATGTATCCACCCTACCTGTACCCTATTTGAGGAGCCAGGTAATAATTTGTACCTTACCTATACTTATAGGTAGTATTTTTAACCCTACTTTACCCAAATTAAGGTTGGGTCGATGAGTATCCATGGGTACCCTATCCAAGTTGCACCCCTAATATAACTTATCAGTTGCAAAACTACTTTACGACCTATAATAGCTGATATATTCCTAATGTTTATTTTACAAGTTACATATCTTACTAGCATTAGAATCAACAAACTAATGAAGAATATGTATAAAAGTTAATGTTTAAAATTCAATTAGATGATTAGCATGAAAAGCCTTTGTTGATTATTTATAATTATATTTTAAATAATTTATTATTATTATTATTCAACCTTTTAACAACCCCAAACTCAATCCATTTATGTTAAATAAATTAGGGATAGAGTTGAAGTTTTTATAAATGGATTATAAATAGATTTATGTTGAGATGTTCTCGATGGCTTAAGATTAGAGTTAGTCTCTAACTTGAATAACTTGACTTGATTACAATCTCATATAATGGACTAGATCTCATATAATGGTCTCGTCTTACAGATTAAGTTGATGCTATGCTACAATGAGGGTTTGTTTGTTAGAGAAGAAGCTTAAATGAAATATGAAAACGAAAAGATATAATATAGGTAAAGTGAAAATAAATAAACATAGATAGGATAATTGTGTGAAAAAAATATAAGAAAATAAGTGGAATATAAAAATAAAAATTAGAAGGTAAGATAGTTTGTGTTGACTTTTGTATTTCTATTTTTTCTTTTTCATTTTTCTTTAAACAAATACACCAAGACCATTTAATAATAGGGAGAGAGGAGGGGATAGAGCAGGTGACAGAGAGAAAGAGTGCTAATCCTCAAGGTCTGTTAGAATTATGGGGCAATGAAACACTTTAGAAAATTTGTAAGTTTAAATAGTCATTTGTGAAGTGCATGTTTTATTCGTGAAAATGTGTGTGTATATATAGGGAGCTTCGCTTCTATAAAATTATTCTTTTATATAGTATCTTCTATGTTTAGTATCTTGATGATGGATAAAAAATTCATATCATTTATCATATTTAGTATAATTTATATTATCATAAAAATCCTCTCATTTGTTTAGCATCACTTTATATGAGCTCTTGTAAATTAATGAGACAAAATAATTTAATATTAAAAAATCATTTTAAGTATTAATTGCAATATCTAAACTTATTTTAAAAGGGCCTCTTGCATCAGTCTAAATATTTATTTTTTTAAAAATATAAAATTTTTATAAAATTATTAATCTAGTTATATATTATTTATAAACTAAATTATACCAATTTTGGATATGCATATATATATTTATTTTATATTTTTAAACACGGGAGTACTGTGGTCATTTTTACAAAAGTGAAAACGGCTATAATATCTTTATATTTAAAAATACAAAATAAATATATGCAAATCTCTAAAATTTATAAAATTTGATTTATAGATAATACACAAGTGGATTAACCATCATCTTATTAAAAATTTTTCAAAAAAAGGTGTTATGACCTATATGATCATCAGACTTCATGATTATGACAAATTCACTATATTTATCGTATTTATCATCATTTATTTAGCCATGTTTTCTTGTGCGGGCGATGGACTTCGGTGGCGGTTGTAAAATTGACTTAAGGACAGGGTGAATAGTCGCGACAAGGACAAGGACTCTTTCACCTGTTGACGGCAGTGTTTTGAAAACCGGACCGAACCGGGCGGTCGGACCGTGACCGGTCACGTCCCGGTTTGGTACTGTTACCGGTCCAACCGCGGTTCGACCACCGGTTCGATCCCATTGAACCGGAAAAATCGAGAACCGGTCACAAAACCGGTTTAGTGACCGGTCCGGTTTTAAAAACATTGGTTGACGGTAAAATGTCGGAGAGGGCGGGCGATGGGAGCAAGGTCCGCGTGAAGTCATGTTCATTAGGTCTAAAATTTTATTTTTAAAAATTAATTTTTTTTATAAAATTGTTAACCTAAATGTATATTATTTATAAATTTTTACCAATTTCGGATATGTATATATATTTATTATATATTTTAAAATACAGAAATATTGTGGTCATTTTTACAGATATATAAATCTCCAAAATCGATAAATTTTGGTTTATAGATAACATACACGAGGATTAGCCATTTTATTAAAAAATTTCAAAAAAGGTGTTATGACCTGTATGATCAGTAGGCTTCATGATTATGATAAATTCACTGTATTTATCATATTTAACATAATTTATTTAGCCATATTTTTTTAAAAATATATGTTCATGTGTAAATGATTAAAAATGATTAGATTCATTTAAGCATGTATTCGAATGTAACGATATCATGTAGAATTATTTAACCCAGGAGGAATGAATGATACTATTGAGAATGTTTACATGTCCAAAATAAAAATTTAAAATTGATATTTAGCATCAATTCATTAAATTACATTAGTTTTACATATTTTTAGATAAGACTCATGCACAACTACACTAGGGAAATTTCCATTAAAAAATTAGGGTAATTTACAAATACACCCACGTAGCTTGACTTTAAGTGCATATATACCTCATAGTTTCATGAATTGCATATTATCTCCGTACAGTTTAACAAAAATGACATAAATACCCATTGATAGCATATGTCATTAAAATGAGCCTTTAAATCACCTATTTTCTAAAATGACCCTCTATTTAGTTACGTCATTAGAGCATGAAAATGGGCTAAGGCTGTGCAAAAACTCGTATATGCCATAGGAGTACCGAAATGTCTACCTCTGTCTTTTCCATTCGCATTATCTATCATATAAATATGATTTATATTATCAAAAAAAGTCTTCTCATTTGCTTAGCATAACTTTATATGGGACTTATTATATTAATGTAATAAAATAATTTAATACTAAAAAATAATTTTAAGTATTATTTTCAACATCTAAACCATCTAAAATGTCATTGCCATGTTATAAAGGGTCTTGTAAATTATTATTGCATTCTAATATATATGTAAATGGATCTAAATATTTTTCTTAATTTACACATGAATATATATATTTTTGAGCAAATGTGGACCATATATTACATATTTGATTTTGATAAAACTTGATCTCTTACCAAAATAAATAATATCAAATACAACAAGTGGATTGTATTTTGCAACAATCATCAACATCTTAAAAATAAAAAAAGTTATACAAAATCACTTTTATGTGACGGAGCCCATATGAACCAGCATCTTTTGTATTAAAAAAATTCTTTTCTTTCTTTTTATATATTCTTAAGATTTCTTATGCGAATACGCAGCTTTGGGGTAAGGGTACACATAACATGCTATTTAAGTGCAAAAAGGAGGGGGCAGATTGCAGATTATCTCCTGAATTTGATTAATTTGCTTTTTTTTTTGTCTTCCAACTTTGCCTTTTGAGAAAAAAGATCCAAATTTCAATAATGTAAAGCTTTAATCCTCTAATTTGAAGAATGTGCAATTTTAGCGCCGTAAATAACGTCTAAGAAACAAAAATTACAACTTCGCAATTCACATGTGTCACAAGAGGCAATTACTAGCAACTATAAATCAATAATATTATCGACTTCAATATGTCATAATATATTATCATATAAAAATTATTGTAAATCATTTGGTAAATTATTATGTAAGTATCTACACTTATAATAAGAATATAACTATAGAAATTCAATTTTTAAAATTTATTTTTCTTCCTCTTCCAAAATATTTTTCTTAAATTATAATGTTTTAATTTGATTCGGAATATTTTTTTTATTTAATATAAGAGAGATGATCCTATGCGATCGGCTACATGGGACCCTCATACGTCCGACCATGGGACCATCTATAATTACTTTTTTAATTTTTTTATAAACACGTAAAGTTTGTCGTGCTTAATTTGCAAACAAAAGTTTACTAATTCTTGACGTGTTTAATATTTTTTTACTTTTTAAGTACAGTGGCATTTTTATAATTTTTTGCCTGCAAAAGTTATGAGAATGTTATTATATTTAAAAATAAAAATACTTAAACATATCCAAAATTGGTAAAAGCTGGTTTTATAGATTAAACACAACTAACTTTATATGTTTATAAAAATTAAAAATAATTATGGGAGTCACATGCAGCCGGACACAAAGGATCACCTCCATTAATACAAAATACATATAAAAATTTATTTCCTTTAAGACTCTTTTGCATTTTGAAATCATGCAAGAGCATACGCTTTTAGTAACAAACACAACTAAGAATTCAAAATTTTAATTCTGTTCTCCTTAAATTTCAATTTGTTATTGCACGAACGCCAGAAATGATATTGAACTTATATAATGTACATCTGACTTGGATTTTATGCCAATCCCATCAATAGTGCTTGTAATATTATTACGTATAAAATTGTTATAATTTATTTTAAAAATTATTACATAAGGATATACACTTTTAATTAAAATACCACAAGAAATTTACTTTTTAAAATATTTTATCCTCAAATTAAAATTTTTAATTTATTAGAGAATATTTTTTATCATTTAATATAAAATAAATACAAAAAATTATTTTCCTTAAGAATTTTTTAATCATTTAATGAAACATAAATAAAACGTTTTAAATTATCTTAGTAAATTATTATGCAATAATCTACACTTTCAATAACAAATATAACTAAAAATTTAAATTTGTAAATTTTATTCTCCTTAAAATTCAAGTTGTCATTGCACAAAACTCTCAAAGAACGTTAAGCCTATTTTTAACATATATACAATTTGTCATTGCAGGGAATCTCAATCAATGGGGGTGTTTGGTAATCCGTAAAAGTTTTCAAGTTAAAACTTTTTAATCTAAAACTTTTCACTCTCGACAACTATCATATTTTTTAATAATTTCTTCACATTTTTCTATACAATTACCCTACTTTTCAATCATTTCTACACAACTATCAACACAACTAATCTGTCTATTTCAACTTTATCCTATTTATTCTTCATTATTACCCCTATTATATTACATCATTTGACAACTTCTACTCACTACAACTTTTCATCAAAAGTTTTATCCATTCCCAAATACACTCAATATTTTCGTACGTCTTAGCTATTTAGAACTGATGTTAGGACAACGGTTCTATGGGCGACTAAATCTATTAAAATTTGGATATTTTCTCCAGAAAATGAACTTAAAAGGCAAAAAATTGTCAATTAAGCAAACTGAGGAGACTAATATATATCCCAAAAAACAAGTCGATTAATTGCTTCCTGGACTCAATCATGTGTTTTTCCCAGTTGAATTATTTCCCTGCACGTATGAGATACATCCCTACATGCTATGAAATAAATCGGCCGGTTGCTGAAATACTAAACGATTAATATATGAAAAAATAAGCTTGAGACTTGACTTGTTGACTCAAATAAATGTAATTAGTTTTGGATTGGTGATTCGAATAAATGTATTTAAAAAATCAAAAAATAAATGTATTTAATTGTGCAGTTATAGACAACAAAAACAACATTCAAGTCATGATGATAGGGAGATATCTAAATATGCCCACGCATGAATTAATCCTGGCCAGCCAATACGTATCGACCACAAATGTGAGTACTCATGAAGATTCAATTAAACCATTTTATACCCAACCTGCATAACATTATATGTCCCTATCTGGACTATAATTAATATACTCGGAAGACTTGATTTTTTTTTTCAATTTTTTTAATACTCGGAAGGCCTTTTTTTTTTCAAGGAATGTACTCTGAAGACTTGACTTGATACGTATGGAAGATTTTCCAGTGCATTCGTATGCACGGTGAAGCTTGTTGCAAATGAGCCCCATTCATGCGCATGCAGAAAATCACAATGTATCCTACGTATTTAAAATGATTATTTTAGCAGCATATCGTATGGCCCCATTTAAAAATTATATTTAGTAAAATAACTTAATTTAAATAATAATTTTAAATTTGTATTTTCACTATCAAAATTATTTAAAGAGTAATTTTCATATATACTCATGTAGTTTGATGCTAATTATAGATATATCTACGTAGTTTTATAAGTCGCATATTTCTCCCACATAGTTTCATCAACATTACGTATTACGCCCGCGCTGTTACCTGCCTTTAATAACTTGCCTAATATTTTGGAAAATAACAAAAATAACAAAAATGTCCTCGGTGTTAATCTGCATATTTACCCACATAGTATATATGCAATTAGTATCAAACTATGTGTGTGTATATATGCGGATTACCAACGGGGATATTTTTGTTATTTTCCAAAATATAAAGCAAGTTATTAACGGTAGGTAACGGCATAGGGATAATTAGCGTCAAATTATGTGGATATATATATATATATGCAAATTACCCTTATTTAAAATAGTATTATTGTATGAATGAATGGTTACACAAAATATTAATACATTTAACAGCATTTAAAATAGTATTCTTATGCAGTGTGATTGCAATGGATAATTTTATATATAGGGATTGACTTCAATAGATCCTAATAAAACAATTAACATTGGTCCTCTCGACTAGTTTCGGCATATGTATTGATGATTTTAATTCATCTATTATATTAGAGTCTAATCCAAAGCTTCTGTCAACGCACATGGGTGCATGGATTTTTTTTTATTTTTCGGATTTTTTGAAACATGTGTAGGTTGCAACCATGGACATCTTACGTCTTACGTGTTGAGTTTTACAATTTACCAATTTTATTTAATATTTTTTTGAAGTTTCGAAGAATAAAAAAGAAATCATTTTCAAGTATTGGAACACAAAAAGGGGCCGAGTTTTTCATAATTTCAAAAATATTAAATAAAAATGATGAATGATAAAATTATTTCAGCACATGTTTGGGCCTACATAACTGTGCAAAAAAAAAAAAAAAAGCGGTACACCAGGAGCACTGAAATTGACTCTTGTATTTAATATTATCTATTATAATTAAATATTCAAAATTATCTCAATCCATAACTTGCATCATTCCCAAAATTAACAATCATTTAAGAGTAATTTTAAATTCACTAAAACTAATTTATTTATTAGTGAGGACCCATAACATCCCAAATCCATGTACAAATCATCTAAAATTTTCATCCTACTTAGACTAATGATTATGTATGATTTCACATAATTTCATAAGATTCTAAAATTCTAAAGCATTAATCTATTAATTTTTTAAATTTATACATACTTTTACTCATTTTTAGAAGATGTGAAGCATGCATAGCTCTGTTTGGTATAATTTTTGGTATTTAGGTAAAATACATGGTGGTAAGTATAATGAATGAATTTTGATTTGACAAAATCATTAATTTGAGTCCCAGACAAGAATGATGATGTGTATGCTCGTGTCGTTGAATTTGGCAGAATGACATCCGATTATTTTGGCTCTTTTGGGGACAAGTTATATCTATGGTTTAAAAAGTTAATGCCGGCATGATTACATTTTTTTATTTATCTACCACATAAATATTTTAGACAAATATATCTATGGTTTTAAAAGTTAATGGCGGCATGATTACATTTTTGTATTTACAAAACAATGCATTGTCTTCTTTTAACCGAGTCAAGAAAGTTATATTGTGTTTCATATCCTGATTTTATATCTTTGAAAATTTTTTTATGATAAAACGTGTGAAAAGTTTTTCGCGGCTTTATAGGTGCACGAGGATTACTTATGTCTAACAGTAAAATGCTTGACAATCATGCACCATGACTAATGAAAAGGGTGTTGCACGCCAACTACACAACACGACTAACAAAGGATGTATGACGATCACGCGACGTGACTAACAAAGGAGTATGCATGATGACCATACGACATGATTGACGAAGGGCTCATGACGACCACATGGCAGGACCAAGAAAGGACTGTGCATAACGACCATGGGAGATGACTAACAAAGTGTGCATAATAACCACACAACATTACTAATGATGAGTTTATGTCTAGTCTGTGGATTGATAATGACTCGACAAGTTGGCATTAGTAAGGGCTTGTCAGCTGCATTAATTACCCACAAAAATGACATACTCCGCTCACAACATTTATTGTGTGTGACCAAGTTTGATTGAGAGGGATGATTTTACTAATTTTACATCGTGTTTAACCAAATTGGGCAATTTTACTAGTTGAGCCGAGTTTAACTAAGATGAGGGTGGCTTTACCGGTTTTAGATAAGGTTTAACCATTCTATAATAGTTGACTAGTTTTGTCTGGTTTGTTGTACTTGACTTGCATTTGAATGAGTTTACTGAGTTAGCTTGGTTTGAATGGGTTTTACTGGGTTGGCTTGAGTTGGCTCCAGTTTGAATGAGTTTCACTAAGTTGGTTTTACACGGCTTAGGTTTGAATGAGTTTTACTGGGTTGGCTTGAGTTGGCTCCAGTTTGAATGAGTTTTACTGGGTTGGCTTGAGTTGGCTCCAGTTTGAATGGGTTTCACTAAGTTGGTTTTACATGGCCTAGGTTTGAATGGGTTTAATTAAGTTAGCTATACTTAGCCTAAAATATAACCCCTAACTTGACTCGTGTTTGACCGGATAAAACCAAAATTTTTTTAGCTAGTATAGGGATGAGTTAGAAATTTTGAACTAAATTTAAAAATAGGTCTAGTGTGGGGTCGACTATGTTCTAATCCGCCCGACATATATTGATTTATTAACATGTATAAGCATAAATTTATTTTCTTTTAAAATTCTCACATTTTTTATAATTAACTATATCAATAAAAGAAGAATCAATTTATTTAGAAAACAATATTAGAATTAATAAGAGAAATTTACACATATACATTTAACTCGTACATGTAATTATATATTAATTTTTTTAATAAAGTTATACTATATTTTCTTATATTTTGTTTTAGTAATGATGTATTTTTTAATAATTAATAAATATTGAAGTGTATAATATTTAAATTTATCATAGATCTATCTTTATGTTTGATAGGTATGTAATTTTTTTTGAAAAATGAGAGGTATATAAATTTTTAAAATCATTTTATGTGACCCACATTTTTTACCAGTCTCGTTATCCCGAAATTGGTTATATACTCATTCAAAGTTTGTCTTGAAACCTATTTAAAAAAAGTGAGGGTCAAACCGACGTTGTCCTGACCCTGTATAAAAATAGATTTTAGTTGAATGTTCTTGGGTTCATTTAGACTCGGTGCACTTGGGTGTATTTAGCCCATTTTTTAAAACTTTTTACACAACTATTAATCTAAGTATATTTAACATGTGTACCAATTTTTACCAATTTTGGAGGTTTTTAAATTCTTTTGGATTTTTAAAAATCAGTGGCATCTTAGAATAAATACATTTAGATTAACAATTGCGTAAAAAAAATTCAAAAAAACGAAAAAGGGTATTTGCACCCACGTCATCGAGTCTAAGTGCACCCAAATGTATGTAACTTGGATCTTATAAAAATATGGTCAAATAGAATTTTAAAAAGTAGGGTCAGGTTGGATAAACCCTGACTCTGTATGGCTTGCCCCAATTCCCATCTCTAGGTTTAACTAAGTTGTATTTAGCCGAGTGTGTTGATGAGTTTAGGTTAAGGGAATCGAAGAAGGCTTGTGCCTTACTGGCCTGTCTAAGAAACTTAGACTAACTTGGGCATTGGAAGAGGCTTGGGCCAAGCTAAGCCTCTTGGAGAGTTTCTTGGCCTAATTGGGCCAACTTAAAAAGCCTGGACTTGATTTTACCATATGGAAAAGGCCTGGATAGACTTTGTCCACTTAGTTATTGAGCTTTATTAGACAAAATGAAAAGGCTTAAGTTAGAATCACTCTTGAGTTTGAAAATTAGATTATATTAGATCATGATATTTTCAAATAGGTATGGATCATGGGCAACCACTGGATTATGGTTAGGGATTTAGCAATGAATTATGTATTGAGCAAAGTTAAGGAGAGTGTTAGTGGAGGTTAGACACTAATGTGACATAGTTTTGGTGTTAAAAAAGAGCACCTTCACACGGTAAAATTAGGTGTACACAGAAAGAGACTTTAGCAATGAATTGTGGAAGAGGTAATAAGTTATGTTTGGTGATGATCTATATTCATTGTTAGGATTCTTTTGGTCAAAGAGCAAGGTTGACTCTAAATTCGCCTATGGGATACAAGTAGATGAGAACATGTTGTTCACATTGTGTTTCCTAATAGACGAGACATCAAGGGTCGATTACTTGGTTCTTAATAATATTGTGTCTTTTAACACAATCTATAAGATAAATGAGTATGATATGTCATTCAGACCATTCTTAATATAAATCACTGACGAGTTGCATATATATCTAATTAAAATGGTCGTTTTAACACAAGTATATATGTCGATCAAGTAGTAAAGAGTGAATAGAATGTGCATCCCACGAGCAAAGAGAGTTAAATCATAGCACAACTAAATATTCCATTAGCCAATTACGAATTGTTAAGTTACATATAAATTTTGTCAAATCGATAATTTAAACTTCAACAATGAAAATTAATTAAAATGACTAATGATAGGGGTGACAACTAATGGAGATTTCCAAGGGATGAGTAGACATATGAGAGTTAGAAATTCCTTGACTCCAACAATGCTAAATTGATTCATTTTTAATTTGTCGTATAGAGAATTACTGATCTAGGTTCATTTATATTCATATATGTTTTCTAATACATATAAATTTAATTATGTTTTAGCCAATTGCTATGTTTCCATGCAATAGAATAAAACAAGGTTGATTTGCACATAACCTAAGCATGGTCGCATAAGGTTAATAGGTATATTCTTATCCATATTAATAACCAACCTCCACAAGCAGTTGGAAACCTATGCTTTACATGTGGTTCTTATTTAAATCTTACTTTTCCAAGTGTAGATCTAGATATTACATCGATCTACTAGATGATCAAGCTTGTAGATCCCACTTATCGGCCCATCACAACGTGAAAAAAATTCATGTGCTGAATCTATAGATATCTAATTGCATTTTAGGACATAATTTTTAATATTTTACAAATTTTGGCTAAGATTTGAATCAAAAGTCGTAAGGTTAAAAATACCCTAAAACAACTTTAAAAGTCTTTTTTTTCCTTGTCTACTTTGAAAGCGGAGATCATGTTGAGTTTGTTTTACAAAAAATCAAAATGTATAAAGTTTATATGTAATTTCAAACCTTACACTGAAACACAATTACACATGCATCTATTTTGCAAAAATAGATGGCTTTCTTTGGTTTGAGATCAAAGATGTACGGACCAGAGCTCTTTTGAGGGAAAGAAAATTTTTGTTATCATATTAATATAATCTATTTTTAATTACTCATAATTACCTTATATCCAATATTATGATCTATTTTTAATAACAAGTTATTATTTTTGTTAGTTTTTATATAATGCAAAAGGGTATCTACATCCATTATCACAGATTTCACCTAAAGAATGAGTATACTACCATTGATTACAAGGCCTTCTCATTCAATACTAGTAGTAGATTAAGAATAACAAGTAATTGTGTATGAGAGAGGTGTTGGAAATCATGTGATGTAAAAGTCGTCTTGAATCTATATGTATAGTTCCAACTGAAGAAGGCATACAAAACCTTGAGTGTAAGATTTTCTCTCAGTACCATTCCTTATGATACTCGCAGTAGATAGTAATCACTTGTGTTTGTGTGTCTGAGAGACGGATTCAGGCTTCTAAATTTCAAGAAAGTCCTTCCCATCATGACTTCTAGTAGAAGTATAATACTACCTCACTAAAATTGTGTACGTATTTTATATATGCTAGACTACCTTTAACTTAAACCCAAAGACTACTATTTTAATCAGGACACTTTATACAAGTGATTCTAAGAAGAGGGACTCAGATTCCCTTTCTTAAATAGACTTAAATAGTAAAAAAAATTAACCATTGTTATGTTTTATCCAAACCCTATATAGTTTTTTAATGATATTGTAAGAATTTGTACCAAGATTGTTTAAAATCGCAAGATCATTTGCTTTGGTATGACAGATAAATCCAAAAAGCTTAAAACCTAAAATCCATTTTATTGATAATCAAAATCTTTTCGATTACAAATGATAACATATAAAATAAAATAAAAATATAATAATTTTCTATTTTTAAAGACCTGCAAAACTAAAATTTGTGGAATGAGCTTATTACCAAATAAATCTAATCCACAAAATAAAATTCTGAAGAACTTCTCCATAAATAAATACTTTCTATTAAAATAAAATGTTCGCTCATATACATAACATGTAATGCAACTTATAACTTAGCTTTGGCATGTGTACACTTATGGAGCTTATCTTGCCTACAACCTGAGTTGTTCTTGTATACGTATATATGTGCCTTTTTTTAAGTTACTGTAATGGTTGTGTAAGTTAATCTCTTACTTACCTTAATTTTTACATTAATTACTATTAAAATGTGATTTAGTTAGACACTAAATTCTATTTAGCATATTATTAAAAATACATGATTTTTATTTCAAGACTAATAAGAAAATAAACTAATAAAAATGAATAATATTGTAAGAAAAATAAAGAGGAAGAAATCACAAGGAATTATATTAAAATAAAATAAAAATAACAAAACAAAAACTATACGATAATGAAAATATGAAAAAATTATAAAAATGAGTCTAAATGAAAGAAATATGATTAGAATTTTTTTTGAAATTTTTAGAAATTTTAGAAATTAAGAAAGGAGAATTATAGAATTTTTACAAGAATTATGGTAAAGTTGCAAAGTAGCAGAAAACTACATAACAGATGATTTGAAAATTTCAAAAAATATTTTATATAAGTCCAAATAATATGTTACTAGTTCTATTTGAAACTCTTAAAGTCTACTTTCTAATAAAAAAATCACTTAAACGAACTTAAAATGAGAAAGATATATGAAAAATAGTGAAGGCATATCCTACTTTCTGCGGTATGTGGGAAATAGAAATAATTTTGATTTAATTCATTAAAATATATTTAATGGTTAGATAAATTTTCAAAAATTATATCATTAAAAAGAATATGAAAATTTGAATTCGTCTATATATAATATGATGGGTTTGGGAGAAAAATATAGAAATAAAAATTATTAAAAATCATGTTGTCGATAGAGATTTTAGGTTAGATACATCAATTGAGAGCATCACAAGTGGGTCATCATTAACTATAATAAGCAAATTTGAGCTCAATTCAAATGTCACCTCAATTATACAAAATATCATATAGATAAGGGAGAAAATTAATATAATAAATTTGTGACATGACAAGATAAGGTCTAGGCTATGTGAGTGGAACAAATTCAAGTAACCTTGAATATGGAGCTCTCCTATTGGTGCAAACTTGAGAGTCCTTATCAAAAAACTAAGTATTACCTATCCAGGAGTAAATATCATACACTAAATTAAAAAAATTAAGATTATAAATAGTGTACTTAAGTAAGAAATTCAGAGGTATAAGCAAAGTTAGGTGAAAGGAGAAGAAATAGAATAAAGAAGTAAAATAATAGTGATAGATAAGTGAGATTAGCAAAAGTAATGGTCTTCAACTTTTTCTTATTTATCCTGCATAGTTGGGCTAGTTTCTTTTCAAATGAATAGTTTGGGTCATGATTATAAATGTTAGATTATAGCAATTTAATTATTTTAGCATAAGGTCCTAGAGAAATTTTTTTCAAAAATGTTTCAGTAAATTACTAGTATCTTTCTCAAATTGAAATTGAATTTATTGAGTAAATAGTGAAAATTAAGTAGAAAAACAAGATCTAGAACTTTTATGTTGAATACTTTTTAAAATAATGACATTTAGTGGGTCATATTTAGGATGCATGATAAACTTATTTTTAGCACCTTTTGGATGGCTAGGTACGACCCTTAATGATTAAATCCAACCATTAATTTGATGATCAAAGTAGGGTATAGTAATGTTAATGATTTATATGTAATGTAAACATAAATTTTAAACCTTTAAATTTAATTTATCATAATTTAGTATAATTTTTTAGTAAAGATATTTACCATGTACCTTAATAGAAAATTTTCTATTAAACTGTTTTTCTTATATATGCAAAAAGTAAGGTTAATGATAAGATCATTGAATTGCCAATTTAATATAACTTAAGAAAGAATGGATGGTCCATAAATAAGATTAAGGTGTTAAGGAAAACATAAAAACTTGTTTTGAATATTTTAATAGTAAAATTACTAAACATAACAAGACTACTGAAGAAGTGAGAGCAACTGTCAGTGAATGATTAGGTTTAAGGTTCAAATTACCTTAGACATATATTTTGATACTTTAATATTAATATTAATATTATTTAATAAAATATAATATTTATAAAATAGTTAAAGTGAATCACTAAGTTGTAAAGTTTAAGGTTCTGAGAAGGGTTCAAATAATCTTAAAAATTAAATTATTTTAATTTATCACTATTAAATTTAAACACCAAAATATTTTGAAATATAAATCGTTTTTTCAAAAGGTTAATCTTATTAGGAGGATTGAATCATTAAGTTTTCACAAATTAAATTATGAGTTCAAACTATAATTAATAAATTTAAATAAATAATAATAATAGTAATTTTTACACTAACCTTATGAAAAGAAATGAGGCCCTAAAAATTAATATTTCTACTCTAATTACAGAAATGAGGAGAGAAGAAAAAGAACCACAAAAGCGTTTTGTTGGAAAGTCATTGCGAAAAGTAAGTAAGCAATACATTTTAAACTTTTCTACCCATTTTGTATAATTGTTTTCCGATATTTTATTGCAAAGAATATTGTAAAAATGCTTGCGAATAAATGTTGCTTGAAACAAAATTTTTAAATATATTTATAATAACATGTTTGACTGAAAGGGATGATGTTACCAATTTTACATCGAGTTTAAACAAATTGGGCAATTTTACTAGTTAAGCCGAGTTTAACTAAGATGAGGATGGCGTTATTGGTTTTGGATAAGGTTTAACCATGCTATAAGAGTTGACTAGTTATGTCAGGTTTATTGTAGGTTTAACTATGCTATAAGAGTTGACTAGTTTTGTTAGGTTTGTTATACTTGACTTGGCTTTGAATGAGTTTACCAAGTTAGCCCGGTTTGAATGGGTTTTACTGCGTTGGCTTGAGTTGGCTGGAGTTTAAATGGGTTTCACTAAGTGGGTTGTATACGGCCTAGGTTTGAATGGGTTTTACCAAGTTGGCTATGCTTAGCCTAAAATTTAACTCCTGACCTAACTCCTTTTTGACCGAGTAAAACTAAAATTCTTTTTTGACCTAGTATAGGGATGAGTCAAAAAATTTGACCTACATTTAAAAATAGGGCTAGTGTGGGTCGATTATGTCTCAATCCGCCTGACATATATTAACATTTATAAGCATAAATTTATTTTCTTTTAAAATTCTCACATTTTTATAATTAACTATATCAATAAAAGAAGAATCAATTTATTTGAAAAAAATATAAGAATCAATAAGAGGAATTTACACATATATATATAACTCTTACATATAATTGTATATTAATCTTTTAATAAAGTTATACAATATTTTCTTATATTTTGTTTTAGTAATGATGTATTTTTTAATAATTAGTAAATATTGAAGCATATAATATTGAAATTTATATAGATCTATCTTTATGTTTGATAGGTATGTAAATTTTTTTGAAAAATGAGAGATATATAAATTTTTAAAATTATTTTATTTGACCCGCATTTTTTACCCGTCTCGCTGTCCCGAAATCGGTTATATACTAATTTAAAGTTTGTCTTGAGACCTATTTAAAAAAGTAAGGGTCAAACCGACGTCGTCCCAACCCATTATAAAAATGGATTTTAGTTGAATGTTCTTGGGTTCACTTAGATTCGGTGCACTTGGGTGCATTAACCCATTTTTTAAAAAAAATTTCTACTTTTTACACAACTATTAATCTAAGTGTATTTAACATATGTATCAATTTTTTCTATTTTTAGATTTTTAAAATTCTTTTGGATTTTTAAACAACAGTGGAATTTTAGTATAAATACATTTAGATTAATAGTTGTGTAAAATTTTTTTTAAAAAAAATAAAAAAGGGTTTTTGCACCTGCGTCATCGAGTCTAAGTGCACCCAGATGTATGTAATTGGGATCTTATAAAAATATGGTCAAATAGAATTTTAAAAAGTAGGGTCATGGTTGAATAAACCCTAACTCTATATGGCTTACCCTAATTCCCACCTCTAGGTTTAACGAAGTTGTACTTAGCCGGGTGTGTTGATAAGTGTAGGTTAAGTTAAGCGAATCAGAGAAGGCTTGTGCTTTACTAAGCTGTCTAAGAAATCTTAGACCAACTTGGGCTGATTGGAAGAGGCTTGGGCCAAGTTAAGCCTCTTGGAGAGTTTCTTGGCCTAATTGGGCCAACTTGAAAAGCCTGGGCTTGATTTTACCAAATGGAAAAAGCTTGGATAGACTTGGTCCACTTAGTTTTTGTAGTATCTGTAATTTTTGGGTTTGCAACCCATAAGTACGTGACATATATAAATGAAAATTTTGGGTCATAGAATTAATAAAATTAGAATTTTATTAATGGCTTAAAATTATAAAGTAAGAAAAGGAAGAATTAATAAATAAAAAATTGATGAGTTAGAGTGTTAATGTTGAATGGAATAATAATAAAATGTATTATTTAATTTTAGATTAATTAATGAATTTTAGTCAAATGGTTTAATTTAAGTAATTAATTGGTTTAAATTATTTAAATAAATGAATGACCATGATTTAATGATTTTAAACATGTATTATGAGTTCAAATTATAAGATTTAAAATAACATGATTTACCACATATAGTTAATATGGATATTTACAAAAAAAATATAGAGAGAGAGGGGTAGCCGCATGTGTACACATGCAGACTACCAAAAGAAAAGGGGAATGAAAGGGCGCACAAACAGAGAGGAGAACGAACAAGGGAGACGAGGGAAAAAAAGAAAGAGAAGGAGAAGAAGAGAAGGAGAAAGAGGAGAGGAGGAGGAGGGAGAGGAGGAGCCGGTCGTCCACCCCCACGCCGTCGCTGCCGCCACTGCCATCCAACCCATCACCGGCCGGAGGTAAGGAAGATGGGTTTTTGTTTATTTTAGAAATTTTCTTTCCAAGCATGGGAAAATAATGGGGCTTTCGTCGAATATGGGAAGATGTATAAAAATGAATAAATGAATTATAGAAAATGAGTTGGAAATTCATATTTGTGGCTAGGGTAACTTAGGGTTTTAAAATTTCTTTCTAAAATGGGTAGGAATCATAATGGTTTTCATAGATTCATGAAGATCTTCATTTTGGGAGCCAAGGAATGTATATGGGATGTGAAAAATTGAATCCTATGCATGAATTCGAAATTTCAAAAGTTGAAAGATTTAATATTTTTGCCCCAAATTGCTATATAATGTATTTAAATGATGATGGGATGTATTATTTGTAAAATTAGATGTATAATCTTGGGTAGGAAAGCAAATTCAAAATTTTCATCATATCTTGAATGTGGGGAAGCCCTAAAATTGTGGCCTAGGCATAGGGTTTTTTATATTATTTATGTACGAGATGATTTATAAGTAATTTTGAACCCCTTTAGATGTGGAAATGGGTGAAAAAAATGAGAGTAGGTGAGTATATATGTTACGGGTAGTGTTGTTGATTGTAAACATTAAGTTTAGTAATTTAATAATGTATGGACATAGGTTTAGATCAAAATATGCAAATCTTGAAGCCAAAATCTAGATATATATGATAAATGAAATTGGGTAGTTAGGAAATTTGTATTAGGTAAGAGATTTCTTTTAACTAAATGTGTACAGGATGAATTTTATATAATTTTGGTATCAAATAGATATGGGAAAAACATGATGACGAGTAGCTAATTATATGACATGTATATGAATGGATGGAGGGTTAAAAATATTAAACTAGTTGTATATAAATCATATGAAAATGAAATGAGGTAAAAAATCCTTTAATTTTAAAGTTTAAAACCCTCTCATCTATTTGGACAAAGTTAGGCAATGTATGGGTGATGAATTTGGGTTTAAAAATGGCTCCTACATGATTAATTTTAATTTAGAAGTATGATATATAATTTATTTGTGATAAATGGGTGGTTAAGCAAAGTTGTAATTATTAAATATATATAGAAACTTCAGGTAAGCTTAAATGAAGGTTAAATTTAGGTAGGAGCATATATGATGAATTTGGCTATAGTAAATGGGTTATAATTGTTATTTAAAAAAATATAATAATATGAATATTGATGGAATGATAAATTATAAGTTAGATAAATGGAAGTAAAAGGGAAGTTGGGGAAAACCTAACTATTAAATTGAGATTATGAGCTTGGATATTAATTTTTAGACATCTAATTATTGTATTTATATAATTATGATTAGTTTAATGATTAGATGATGAGATATTATATGTTGAGCTATGAGTGTTGAAGATTTAAGTGAAATAACCTAGTTAATGGGTTGTTTGACCATGAAAATAATTTTATTAGATTAACTCATATGCTTTATATAGAAAGAAAATAAAATTGAAACGAAGTGAAATAAATGATGCATTTTAAGCAAGTGAGAGAGTTAAATAAGAGTAAAATGAAATGAATTATGAAATTGAGGAGCATGTTAGGTAATTTAAAATATCAAGTTACTTAAGTTATTTTTAAATAGGTAATTAAGATTTGTTGATTATATTTTGAAGAGAAGTGGAAAAAAAGGTTGTAGAGGCTATCTTAAGTTCAAATGGCCTTACAATATGACAATGTCATTTATATGTCGAGTAAAAGGTCTTTATATGTCGAGTAAAAGGTCTATTTTACATATGTCTTAATTTATATATTAAATACAAAGTTTATGCATATTTGAGTTATCTAAGTGCATTTTGAATACAAAATGATAGAAAGGCTTTAATAGTCTATAATACATAAAATTTCAGTATAATACAAATTAAAATTTATAAATTTTTAGTATGAAAGATCTATAAGATTAAGATTAACTTAATTTTTATAATGTCACTGTGTTGAATTTCATGTATTGATGTTTTAAATGAGGATAAAGTGTTTTCCCAAGTGGGAGATGATTCTTTGATGTGTGTAAGTCATATTGAAAGGACTAAATCAAGGTTTTAAATAAAATGGATGGAAATAAGATATATTTTTAGGAAAATATGGTTATTAGTTACTATGTCAAATGATCTTAGTTGTTATTAGATAGTTAAATTGAATTAAATAATTGAGATTTTAAAGAAAGAAATGTAAGTAATAGAGAACCCAATGAATGTGTTAATGTGGGTATGTGTAAATGAGATCTAAGTTGCTGTAGATAAATTTACTATTTGAAAATATAAATTTTATGGAGACAAAATGAAAATGGAATATACTAACTTTTAAGTTGTATAAATAGGGGTAAAAGGTATACTAAGTTTATATATTCATTATGTGTTATGTATAATATTTAAAAAAAGTTGAATTACAATTATTATTTAAGTATTAAATGCAAAGCTAATGCAATTATAAGCTTATTCAAATGTAAGTTAAATGCGGGATGATATAAAGGTTTAAATAGCTTGGAAAGTTAAAAATTTTAGATTCAGTTTAAGTTTTGGTGTAAAGGATATTTCAAGGATAGTTAACTTGTAAGGCTACGGTTCACCCAATTTGAAAGTATGGTTAAGTTAAAAAGGAGTTACCAACTTTGAATAAGGAGATTTCAATTTCATGAATACTTGAAACTCCATTTCCAAAGGTCTCAAAAAAAAAGTATGTAATTAGATGCATAATTAATCATGGAATACGTATGAGTGATGGGTGAAATAAATGTTCAAATGTATTCTTTGTTGGCTATAATAGGAAAGGGTAAAGGAAAGATGAAGGAAAATATAAATGAGAAATAGAAGAATGCTAAAGAGAAGAGGTAAGAAAGCTCTTCAAGATTTTTTTTGTTTAAAAGAATTTTATAGCAAGAAAAAATATGTTCTTGTTTTTTTATTTCAAGTGAGTATGTTTTATTTAAATGTTTCTTTAAATTGACATGCATTGAAAAGATACTTAAGGATGACCATTACCCTGTGCATAGGTTTTACAACAAGAAAGCTTATTTGAAAGATTTTTACAACTTGATTTTCATGTGCAAACCCTATTATCATGTTGAGTTGGCAAAACTCAATGCATGACGACATAAATGCATATGATGCACGTGTGAATGGAACTCATGCATGAGGCTTTGTCAAGGTTGTAATTAGATAGGTAATCCGTCCTTAATGTTGCCTAGTCGGTGCGTCCAACATATGGGCGGGTGATCACTTGACAAGTGTCATTTGCCAAACGAGGAATAAGTCATGGAATGATGCATGTGTGTGCATTCATCTCATTATCACACATGCATAATGAAATTTTAAGAGTTCTTTGATTTTAGATAATGTCATGGGTTTTGAACAGTTCATATTTTTATATGCTTTCTTACTGAGTATTTTATACTCATTGTTTTCAACTAATCAGTAAGTGCAGATGATGTAGATTTGATAAAAGAGGTTTCACCACTAGTTGAGCAGTAAAGGTATAATTTTTAATATTTTTGATGAATTTGGATTCATGGGATTGTAATTATTATAATTGTGAGTATGTATTATATTGAATGTTTCATGTTCATGTGAAATATGATTATATAAGGAATGTATTAGTTTGAATCGAAGTAAATGTGCGTGAATTAGTAGAACATGTTGAAATTGTATTGACTATCAGGTTTTTGTATTGCCCAAACATCCTAAGTATAGACAGCATATTGCCGAATTTTAGTTAAGGAAATAGAATCAATGTAGGTTTTAAAGAGAAGAAAAAAAAATTCAGGCTGATTTCCCAACAAATTAGCAAAAGCTTCCGCTCGTATAAGCAACAAAACTGTTGGTTTCATTCATAAGTTTCACCACCTAAAAAGATTCTGGAGTAAGGTACCATGACTTAGTGTGGCGCACCCGTGGGTCAGGGCGCTACAGTTTTTAAGCTTAATTAGACAAAATAAAAGGGCTTAAGTTAGAATAACTCTTGAGTTTGAAAATTAGAGTATATTAGATCTTGATATTTTCAAATGGGGATGGATCATGGGCAACCATTGGGGTATGGTTAGGGATTTAGCAACGAATTATGTATTGAGAAAAGTTAAGGAGAGCGTTAGTGGAAGTTAGACACTAATGTGGCATAGATTACACTAAAAGCTTTATCCCAAATATTTTGTTTGAAATAAAGTCAAAATTTGGATAAGAATTTGCTTCACTTGAAGTTATATACTAATTTAAAAATATTTGTGCATCGCATTGTAGTTTTGGTGTTAAAAAAGAGCACCTTCACTTGACAAAATTAGGTGCACACAGAAAGAGACATTAGGAATGCATTGTGAAAGAAGTAATAAGTTATGTTTGGTGATGATCTATATTCATTGTTAGGATTCTTTCGATCAAAGAGCAAGGTTGACTCTAAATTCACATATGTGATACAAGTAGATGAGAACATATTGTTCACATTGTGTTTCCTAATAGACGAGGGCTCAAGAGTTGATAACTTGGTTTTTAATAATATTTTGTCTTTTGACACAATCGGTAAGATAAATAAGTGTGATATGTCATTCAAACCATTATTAATATAAATCACTAACGAGCTACGTATATGTCTAATTAAAATGTTCGTTTTGACGCAAGTATACATGTCAATCAATTAGTAAAAAGTGAATAGAATGTCTATCCCACGAGGAGAGAGTAAAATCATGGCACAACTAAATATTACACTAGCCAATTACGAATTGTTAAGTTGCATATACATTTTGTCAAATTGATAAATTAAACTTCAATAATGAAAATTAACTAAAATGACTAATGATAGGGGTGACAACTAATGGAGATTTCCAAGGGATGATTAGACATATGAGAGTTATGAATTCCTTGACTCCAACTATGCTAAATTGGTTCCTTTTTAATTTGTTTTATAAAGAATTACTGATCTAGGTTTATTTATATTCATATCATCTTACAACACATATAAACTTAATTATGTTTTAGCTAATTGTTATGTTCCCTTGCAACAGAATAAAATAAGGTTGATTTGTACATAACCTAAGCATGATCAATAGGGTTAATAGGTATATTCCTATCCATATTAACAATCAACCACCACGAGCAGCTGAAAACCTATGCTTTACATGTGGATCTGATCTAAATCTCACTTTTCCAAGAGTAGATCTAGATATTACATCAATCTACAAGATAATCAAGCTTGTAGATCTCACTTATCAGCCCATCATAGCATGAAAAAATTAACGTGTTGAACCTATAGATATCTAATTGCTTTTTAGCGCATAAGTTTTAACATTTTACATATTTTGGTTTATAAATTTCAAATCTTAGCCAAATAAATTCTACAATTTGACTTAAAACATCTTTAAAAAAGTCATAAGGTTAAAAATACCCTAAAACAACTTTAAAGGGCTTTTTTTCCTTATCTACTTTGAAAGTGGAGATCATGTAGATTTGTTTTACAAAAACATCGAAATGTATAAAGTTTATTTGTAATTTCAAACCTTACACTAAAACACAAATACACATGGGTCTATTTTGCAAAAACAGATGGCTTTCTTTAGTTTGAGATCAAAGATGTGCGAACCAAAGCTCTTTTGAGGGAAAGAAAATTTTCATTATCATATTAATTTAATCTATTTTTAATTACTCATAATTACCTTATGTCTAATATTATGATCTATTTTTAATAACCAGTTTTTATTTTTGTTAGTTTTTATATGATGTAAAAGGGTATCTACATCCGTTATCATAGATTTCACCTAAAGAATGAGTATACTACCATTGATTACAAGACGTTCTTATTCCATACTAGTAGTAGATTAAGAATTACAAGTGATTGAATATGAGAGAGGAGTTGGAAATTATGTGATGCAGAAGCCTACTTGAATCCAAGATTTTCTCCATCAGCACTTCTCCTTGTGATACTCACAGTAGATAGTAATCACTTGTATTTGTGTGTTTAAGAGAGGGATCCAGACTCCTAAATTCAAATAAAGTCCATCTCATCATGACTCATAGAAGTATAATACTACCTCACTACAATTATATATGTATTTTGTATATGCTAGACTACCTTTAACTTAAACTCAAAGATTACTATTTTAATTAGGACACTTTATAAAAGTGATTCTGAGAAGAGGAACTCAGATTCCCTTTCTTAAATAGACTCAAACAGTAAAGGAATTAACCATTGTTATGCTTTATCCAAACGCTAGACAAATTTTTTTAATGATACTATAAGAATTTGTACCAAGATTGCTTTAAATTGCAAGATCATTTGCTTTGGTATGACGGATAAATCCAAAAAGCTTAACAACTAAAATACATTTTATTGATAATAAAAATCTTTCCAATTACAATGATAACATATAAAATAAAAACAAAAAATAATAATTTTCTATTTTTAAAGGACTTGCAAAACTAAAATTTGTGGAATGAGCTTAGTGCCCAATAAATCTAACCCACAAAATAAAATTTTGAATAACTTCTCCATAAGTAAATACTTTCTATTAAAATAAAATGTTCACTCATATCTACAACATGCAATGCAACTTATAACTTAGCTTTGGCATGGGTACACTTCTGAAACTTATCTTACCCACAACCTGAGTTGTTCTTGTATACGTATATCTGCGCCTTTTTTTAAGTTATTGTAATGGCTGCGTAAGTTAATCTCTCACTTACCTTAATTTTTACATTGATTACTATTAAAACGTGATTTAATTAGAAATAAAATTCTATTTAGCATACGATTAAAAATATATGATTTTTATCTCAAAACTAATAAGAAAATAAACTAACAAAAATGAATAATATTGTAAGAAAAAAAGAGGAAGAAATCACGAGGAATTATATTGAAATAAAATAAAAATAAGAAAACGAAAACTATACAATAATGAAAATATGAAAAAAATTATAAAAATGAGTCTAAATGAAAAAAATATGATTATGAAAATCTTTTGAAAATTTTTAGAAATTTTGGAAATTAAGCGAGGAAAATTCTAAAATTTTTACAAGAATTATAATTAAGTTGCAAAGTAGCAAAAAGCTACATAATAGATTATTTAAAAAAATCAAAAAATATGTTATATAAGTCCAAATAATATGTTACTAGTTCCATTTGAAACTCTCGAATTTTGCTTTCTAACCCAAAAAAATCACTTAAATCAGACTTGAAATGAGAAAGATATATGAAAAAACAGTGAAGGCACATCCTAATTTTTGCACTATGTGGGAAATAGAAATAATTCTGATTTAATTCATTGAAACATATTTAATGGTTAGATAAATTTTCAAACATTATATCATTAAAAATAATATGAAATTTTGAATTCGTCTATATATAATATGATGGGTTTGGGAGAAAAATATAGAAATAAAACTTATTGAAAATCAAGTTGTCGATATAGATTTTAGGTTAAATATATCAATTGAGAGAATCACAAGTGGGCCATCTTTAACTATAACAGGAAAATTTGAGCTGAATTCAAATGTCACCTCAATTAGACATAATCTCAAATAGATAAGGGAGAAA
The DNA here is from genome assembly GCA_030490835.1 of Annona cherimola. NCBI lineage: Eukaryota > Viridiplantae > Streptophyta > Magnoliopsida > Magnoliales > Annonaceae > Annona > Annona cherimola. The sequence goes on along the minus strand of CM059975.1, from coordinate 81,146,462 downwards.
TTGATGTAATAAATTTGCGACATGGCAAGATAAGGTCCAAACCATGTAAGTGGAACAAATTCAAGTAATCTTGAATATGGAGCTCTCCTATTTGTGCAAACTTGAAAAGCCTTATCAAAAACTAAGTATAGCCTATTCAGGAGTAAATCTCACACACTAAATTTAAAAAAATTAAGATTATAAATAGTACACTTAAGTAAGAAATTCAGAGTTTTTTTTTTTTTTTTTGATAAAAAAGAAATTCAGAGTTATAAGCAAGATTAGGTGAAAGGAGAAAAAAACAGAAGAAAAGAGTAAAATAATAGTGATAGATAAGTGAGATTAACAAAAAATAATGGTGTTAAAATTTTTCTTATTTATCCTGCATACTTGGGTTAGTTTCTTTTCAAATGAATAGTTGGGTCATGATTATAATGATTTAATTATTTTAGCATAAGTGTCTTAAAGAAATAACCTTGTTAGAAATGTTTCAATAAATCAGTAATATCTTTCTCAAATTAAAACAGAATTTAATGAGTAAATAGTGAAAATTAAGTAGAAAACAAGATCTAGAACTTTTATGTTGAACACTCTTTAAAATAATGACATTTAGTGGGTCACTTTTAGGATACAAGATAGACCTATTTTTAGCACCCTTTTGGACGGCTAGGTACGACCCTTAATGATAAAATCCAACCATTAATTTGATAATCAAAGTAGGGTATGATGATGTTAATAATTTATATGTAATGTAAACATATATTTAAACATTTAAATTTAATTTATCACAATTTAGTATAAATTTTTAAAAAAGATATTTACCACATATATTAATAGAAATTTTTTTATTAAACTGTTTTTCTTATATATGCACAAAGTGAGGTGTATGATAAGATCATTGAATTACCAATTTAATATAACTTAAGAAAGAGTTGATGGTCCAATAATAAGAGTAAGGTGTTAAGGAAAACATGAACACTTGTTTTGAATATTTTAATAGTAAAATTACTAAACATAACAAGACTATTGAAGAAGTGAGAGCGATTGTCAGCGAATGATTAGGTTTAAGGTTCAAATCACCTCAGACATATATTTCAATACTTTAATATTAATATTAATATTATTTTATTTTATTTATAAAATAGTCGAAGTGAATCACAAAGTGGTAAAGTTTAAGGTTATGAGAAGGGTTCAAATAATCTTAAAAATTAAATTATTTTAATTCATCACTATTAAATTTAAACACCAAAATATTTTCAAATGTAAATCCTTTTTAACAGACTAATCTTATTAGAAGGATTGAATCATTAAGTTTTCATGAATTAAATTATGAGTTCAAATTATAATTAAGAAATTTAAATAAATAATGATCATAATTTTTACACTAACCTTATGAAAAGAAAAGAAGCCCTAAAAATTAATATTTCTACTCTGATTATAGAAATGAGGAGAGAAGAAAAAGAACCACAAAAGGATTTTCTTGAAAAGTCATTATGAAAGGTAAGTAGGTAATGCTTTTAAATTTTTCTACCCATTTTGTATAATTGTTTTTTGATGTTTTATTGCAAAGAATATTGTAAAAATGCTTGTGAATGAATGATGCTTGAAGTAAAATTTTCAAATATATTTTATAATAACATGCACTTGTCATATCATGCGGTGTGAATGTAATGCATGAAATAACTTCGTGTGGTTGAAATAGAAGGTGATGCTTCTGAGAAAATTAAGACTAGTCACTTGACCATGGGGTTCTAAAAGGGTGGCACTTAGAGGCATTTCAAGTACCCTTTAGAGTCAAGCAGGATGATTATAATTCATATATCGGGGAGTTTCTATGAAACATCTCTTCTATGAAACCCCCTCCATTTTTAAAATCTTGATGGTTGATAAAAAAAATCCACTCTATCTATTGTATTTAGCATCATTTATGGCATTCTGGAAATTTTTTAATTTTTTAATTTCACTGTATAAGGGTCTCATTTATAAATGTGTAAAATCAACATAATAAAATGGTTCAATATTAAAATACAACTTTAAAGTAGTTTTTTTAATATCTAAACCATCTAAAATATCATAATATATAGATAAATAATTTTATAAAGGATTGTTACATTCTAATGCATGTGTGAATAGATGTGTGAATAGATCTAAGCATTTTTCATAATTTACACATAAATGTACCTATTTTAAGCAAATGCAGCCTATTCACATATTGGATCAATGAAACTTAATCTCTTAAATAAACAAATGGTGTTAAATACAATGAATGGATCGAATTTTCTATTTATAAAATTACTTCCGAATTTCATAGAAGTATTCCTGTTCATATAATGCATTTAAAAGCATGCAAATTTCATGAAACTAATTTGCACCTTATTTTCTATGTGCCTACTTACTAAGTAACATACTCATGTCTTTTTAAATTAAAATATAACATTGCAAGCTCAGGATAATGGAGCAAATACAAGTATAACCCAATGGGAGACTTATCTCTATTATCTAGTTTCATAAAGACTAAAATTAGATTTTATTTAGAAAGCTGTTTGCAATATTTTGGATTAAGGACCTTGATATGTAAACCAACTTAGTTTAATCTTTTGAAAAAAAAATTTGGGTGAAATTTTATAATTTATCATGAATTGATTTTTGGAATAAGGTAAACCTTGTGGTGTCTTAGGTTACGGGGTGTCACAGTTATTTTTATATAAAACACTTATGCAACTTATCTTGCCTTTAACTTGAGCAGTTCTTGTATAAATTGAGCAACTTAAGTTAGCTAGGGCTTCATATTTACTATAAGTACTGAATCACTACTCTTTTTTTAGTTATCAAAATGCTTACTATAGCGCCCTCGACCCGCGAGCGAGCCACGCCGCATGGTACCTTACTCCAGGATCTTTTTAGGTGGTGAAACTTATGAATGAAACCGAAAGTTTCATTGCTTATGCTATCGGAAGCTTTTCCTAATTGTTGGTAAATCAACCTAAATTTTTTTTTCTTTTTTTCTCTTTAGAACCTACATTGATACTATTTCCTTAATTAAAATCCGGCAGCATGCCATTTATACTAAGGATATTTGAGTAACATAAAAACTTGAAAGTCAATACAATTTCAATATTTTATACTAATTCCCTCACATTTACTTCAATTCAAACTAATACATTCCTTATACAATCATATTTCACTTGAGAAGCTAACTGCTATATTTAACAATAGCATAAAATATTCAAATATAATACATACTCACAATTATAATAATTATAATCCCATAAATCTAAATTCATCAAAAATATTAAAAATCATACCTTCACTGCTCAATTAGCAGTGAAGCCTCTTCTATCAAATTTGCATCATCTGCACTCGCTGATTAGTTGAAAATAATGAGTATAAAATACTCAGTAAGCAAGTATTTAAAAATACGTACTGCTCAAAACCTATGACATTAACTAAAATCATAAAACTCTTAAAATCTCCTTATGCATGTGTGATAATGAGATGAATGCACACACATGCATCATTCCATGACTTATTTCTCGTTTGGCAGATGACACTTATCAAGTGATCACATGCCCATAGGTCAAACGCACTGACCAGGCAACATCAAAGACGGACTACCTGTCCTATTACAACCTTGACAAAGCCTCATGCATGAGTTCCGTTCACACATGCATCATATGCATTTATGTTATGAATTGAGTTTTGCCAACTCAACATGATAACAGGGTTTGTACATGAAAATCAAGTTGAAAACAAATCTTTCAAGTACACATTATTGTTGTAAAACCTATGCACAGGGTAATGGTCATCCCTAAGTACCTTTTCAATGCATGTCAATTTAAAGAAATATTTAAATAAAACAAACTCACTTAAAATAAAAAGGCAAGAACAGATTTTTCTTATCATAAAGTTCTTTTGAACAAAAATAATCTTGAAGAACTTGTTTACCTTTTCTCTTTAGCATTTCTCTATTTTTCCTTTATACTTTACTTTGTCTTTCCTTTATCCCTTCCTATTATAGCCAACAAAGAATACATCTAAGCATTTATTTTACCCATCACACATACTTATTCCATGATTAATTATGCATCTAACTGCATACTTTTTCAATAACTTTGGACATGGAGTTCAAGTATTCATGAACTTGAAATCACCTTATCCAAAGTTCCTAACTTCCTTTTACTTTAACCAGACTTTCAAATTAGATAAATCATAGCCTTACAAGTTAACTACCCTTGAAATACCCTTTACACCAAAACTTGAACTGAATCTGAAATTTTTTACTTTCCAAGCTATTTAAACCTTTATACCATCCTAAATTTAACACGCATTTGAATAAGCTTATAAATTGCATTAGTTTTTCATTTAATACTTAACTAATAATTAAAATTCAAGTTTTAACTTTATACATAACACATAATGAATATATAAGCTTAGTATAACTTCTGCCATTATTTATATAACTTAAAAGTTAGTATATTCCATTTTTATTTTGTCTCCATAAAATTTATTTTTTCAAATAGTAAATTCATACTTAGATCTCATCTACACATAATAGGGTCACCTACATTAACACATTCATTGGGTTCCCTATTACTTACATTTCTTTCTTCAAAATCTCAATCAAATAAAAAAACAACTAAGATCAATTGACATAATAACTAATAACTTTATGTTACCCAAAAATATATCTTATTTCCTTCTATTTTATTTAAAATCTTGTTTAGTCCTTTCAATATGACTTACACACATCAAAAAATCATCCTCCACTTAGGCAAACACCTTATCCTCATTTAAGATATCAATACATGAAATTCACCACAGTGACATCATAAAAATTAAATTAGTCTTAATATATAGATCTTTCATACTTAGAATTTAAAAATTTTAAACTATATTATATCTGAAATTTTATGTATTATAGGCTATTAAAGCCTCTCCATCATTTTGTATTCAAAAATACACTTAAATAACTCATATATGCATAAACTTTGCATTTAATATATAAATTAAGACATACATAATAATAGACTTTTTTTCGAGATATAAATAACATTTTCATATTGTAAGGTCATTTGAACTTAAGACAGCCTTTATAGCCTTTTTCTGCATATCTTAAAAAAATAATCATCAAATCTTAATTACCATTGAAAAATAACTTAAGTAACTTGATATTTTAAATTATCTAACAGGCTCCTCAATTTCATAATTCATTCCATTTTACTTTTATTTAACTCTCTCCCTTGCTTAAAATGCCTCATTTATTTCACTTCGTTTCAATTTTATTTCCTTTCTACATAAGACATATGAGTTAATCTAATAAAATTATTTTCATAGCCCAAACAACCCATTAACTAGGTTATTTCACTTAAATCTTCAACACTCATGGCTTAACATATAATATCTCATCATCTAATCATTAAACTAATCATAATTATATAAATACAATAATTGACTACCTAAAAATTAATATCCAAGCTCATAATCTCAATTTAATAATTGGGCTTTCCCCAACTTCTCTTTTTTCAATTTATCTGACTTATAACTTATCATTCCGTCAACATTCATATGTATTATACTTTTTTAAATAATAATTATAACCCATTTACTATAGTCAAATTCATCACATATGCTCCTGCCTAAATTTAACCTTAATTTAGGCTTACCTGAAATTCTTATATACATATATATTTTTAATAATTACAATTTTACTTAACCACCCATTTATCACAAATCAATTATATATCATGCTTCTAAAATTAAAATTAATCATTTAGGAGCCATTTTTATCACCCATACACTTTCAACTTTAGTCATTTAAATGATGGATTTTATGCTTTAAAATTTAGGGATTTTACTCCCTTTCATTTTCACATGATTTATATACATGTCATATAACTATTAACCCTCAAACCTTTCATATACATGTCATATAACTATTACCCATTCATTCTTTTTTTTCATATTTATTTGACACCAAAGTGATATAAAATTCACCCTATATACATTTAGTTAAAATAAATTTCATGCATAATACAAATTTCCTAACTACTCAATTTCATTTATCATATATGTCTAGGTTTTGGCTTCAAGATTTGCACATTTTGATCTAAACCTATGTCCATATATTATTAAATTACTAAACTTAATGTTTACAAGCAACAACACATACCTGTAACATATATACCCACATGCTTTCATTTTTTTTTCACTCATTTTCACATCCGAATGGGTTCAAAATTATTTATAAATCACCTTATACGTAAATAGTATAAAAGTCCTATGCTTAGCTCACGTTTTTAGGGTGTCCCCATGTTCAAGGTATGATGAAAATTTTGAATTTCCTTTCCTATCCAAGATTATACATGTAATTTTACAAATAATACATCCCAACATCATTTAAATACATTATATAGCAATTTCGGACAAAAATATTAAAACTTTCAACTCTTGAAATTTCGAATTCATGCATATGATTGAATTTTTCGCATTATATTTGTATGATTAGGCTTTCAAAATCTATATGTATAAGAATCTATGAAAACCCCCATGATTTACACAAGGATTTGGGTAGAAAATCAAAACCCTAACTCATCATAGCCACAAATCCGAATTTCCTCCTCCTTTCTCATAATTTCATATCCATACGTATAAATCTATACCAATCTAGCAAAAACCCCATGTTTTGAACATGATTTGGGAAAGATTTGTAAAAAAATCATAAAAACCCATTTCTCTCTCTTACCTCCCGTCACCGGCAATGGGTTGGACGATGGCGACGACGGCAGCAGCGGGGACGGGCAGTCGGCTCCTCCTCTTCTCTCCCTCCTCTCCTTCCCTTCTCCTTTTCTTCTCCTCCTTCTCTTTCTTTCTTCTCTCTCTCCTTCCCTCTCGTTTTTCCCTCTTTGTTCGTGCGTGGGAGAAAAGGGACTGCCTTTTGGTGGCCCCACTTAAGATAATCTGCACATACACACGTGCGGCTACCCCTTATACTATATTTTTTTTTCTTGTAAATATCCATATTAAGTATTGTCATAAACCATAATATTTTAAATTTTGTAACGTATACCCACCATATGCATTTAAGCCATTAAATCATGGTCATTCATTAATTTAAATAATTTAAATTAGTTAATTACTTAAATTAAACCATTTGACTGAAATTCATAAATTAATCGAAAATTAAATAATACATTTTATTATTATTTCATTCAACATTAACTAACTCATCATTATTTATTTATTAATTCTCCCTTTTCTTACTTTATAATTTTGGGTCATTAATAAAATTCTAATTTTATTAATTTCATGGCCCAAAATTTTCATTTATATATGCCACGTACTTATGGGTTGCAATATAAAAATTGCGGGTACTACATTCTCTCCTCCATATCAAAAGGTTTCATCTCGAAACCATTTCGATATTCGCAATTTGTTGTGATAGCATTTTTTTCTAATATTATTCTTAGTATATATATATCACCCATCATAGTTAACTATTATTTTGATAACTCTTAAAACATCATATTGAACATTTTGATTCACAAACTTCATTTAGATATTCTTTGATGGTTCCTATGCTCATTTATACATGCTTATGCAAAACAAACATGTGCCTAAACACATAAGTATAATCATAGATAATTTTTTTTTATATATATACAGACTTCATATAAATTTTATCTTTATAATTCCTATTATATGAATGATGTAGATAGAATCCTCATCACTCATTCAAACAAAAGTCGCCTAGCCTCTTGTTTTTCAGTTAACTTTTCACTTCCTAACTTTATTATATAACCCCTAACATTCTTATTTTTTATTCAATATTTTACCCAAAGGTAAAATAAAAAATAAGTAAATTAAATCTCAACACTTAATTTACTTACTTTCTATCGTAGTCCATTCTTCAACTTCTTAAAAATGGATATTATTTAGTTAAAATTAATTAAGGTCTACACAGGCATAGAGCAATTAAAGCACTTAGAGAACCTTGAGACATATTAAGTAGGGCCCTATCTCAATAAATCCTTTAGCTTTAGCTCATCCTAAACCTTCTAGACATGAAATTTATAAGTAGACATTTCATGTTTCACCCCTTTCCTATTTTTTTTTAACCTAAGCAAGATTGATTTATTCTTTTCTTATTTCTCAAAACTTTTTCCCACCTACTTTCCACCACTTTTGCTCTGATGTCACTTCTGCAGCGCCCTTGACCTGCGGGCACGCCACGCCACATGTTACCTTACCCCAGGATATTTTTAAGTGGTGAAACTTATGAATGAAACCAAAAATTTCATTCCTTATACTAGCGAAAGCTTTTCCTAATTGTTGGTAAATCAACCTGAATTTTTTTTCTTTTTTTTTTCTCTTTAGAACCTACATTGATACTATTTCCTTAACTAAAATCCGGCAGCATGCCGTCTATACTTAGGATATTTGAGTAATACTATGGCGACTCGAGCCGGGGTACTTAGAAACCTTACTTCGGGACCATTGTTGATTGACAAACGTGACTCATGATTGTTGCCCTAATCACACGGTAGATTTTTTTATACATATATATCATCAATACATGGAAAATTTTCCTCATTCATCCAACATGAAATATATTTCACATATCGCAGTTATAACCAAAGTCTGTTCATAAACATCATCATTGCAAAGGTATTCTTTCTCATTATTGTCTTTACATAAAAATTTACATATACAACATTGATATCAAAAGTTGCATATCATTTTGCACGCTGACTTCATCATCATTTCCTGTCTGTTGTTAAAAAATATGGGTGAGTAATAATACTCAGTAAGCAAGCCATATATAATTTTTCAATCTTTTTTACACATTTCATAACATGCAAAAGCAATGCATTCATAGCATTCATGACATTCCTTTAGATGCGACGCTAGCTAGGCACCCATCCCATACATGCTCCCATCTCTGGGAGGTTGCCGCCGACCTGAGCCTATATAAGTGACTTAAAAATAGCGAGAGGGACATCCGGTCCACTTACTACCTCAACTATAGCCTATTCCTCGTGCACATGTTCATTTACATACACGTGCCGACATGATATTTGTAAATCATAAACAATTTCATAAATATCATTTAATAAATAATTTAACAATCGAACTGCAGTTCATGTAAAGCAGTTATAGGTATGGCCAACCTTAAATAAATTTCATAAAGCAATTCACAAACAATTTCAAGCATTTTGAAAATAATTTGCAAAATATATAACTTGCTTACCTCCTCAGTTGGTTTCTTCAACTTTTTCTTTTCCTTTTCTTATTCAAGGAAAAAAAGATATTTCATTTATTCTATTCAAACTGCTTCCCATGCATGCTTTATAATATTTGGACATTATTTCTTTACATGGATATTTTTATCTATAAGTTCTTCAAAAATTCCATCATTATATTTAAATATTAATCTCAAATTTTCTCCAAAATCACGCTGTTTTTTTTAACAAATTACTGAAGCAAATCACTATTCATCCGAGGTTACTGTTCAAAGCGTGTTGGTTACTGTTCATGGATTCCAAAAATTGATATTTTTTTCAAAAATAAAAAATACCATGACATAGCTTATGCTTAGTATATCATGAAAAAAATCATAAATTTTGAATTTATCATCATTTACTTGGCTAAATAAATTATTTTCTTTATATACTAAAAATCGACATAAATTCACTTAAGCATAATCCTTAATTCTAAAAATTATAAAATTAATATATCATCATTTCAATATCGTATTTATCATATTCATACATCCAAAATCATCATTTATCAATTTTGGAGTATTATTTACACATATCATATGCTATCTTCTCGAATGCTCTATCTTTGCTCCAAAATTTTGAAGTTTCGGCATAATTCCGATTAAGCATTATAAATATACTTTTTTTCTCATGCTTAGGCATTATCTCAGCATGGTCTTACCCTACTTTATATCAAAAAAAATTTGGATAGAAATTACTTACCCGAAGTGGAGATATCCATTTTTTTCTCACACTTTCTCTCTCCAACTTTCTTCTCTTCTTCCTTGGACGTGTGGAAGGGTTTGGGAGCATTGGGATTGCTTAAGTGGAACTGGGTGAATGTGGCTTTGGATGTCCACCCCTACCCCCTATTTATACTTTTTGATTTTTCATCAAATTAGAATTTACCCTCCTTGCTTGAGGTATTAAATTGTAAATGTAATTTTTTATAATTTCAAAAAGGTGCATTGAGCCAAGAGCAGCCCACCCTAGCCTGCTCACGTGCCCCCTATTTATCCCTATTTTTCTTATTTTTTATTTATTAAAATTATTTATTTTAAGCTAATTAAATCCTAGCCGTTAATTTATGATGATGATGATCATGGACTATTGATTTTTGGTCAAATTCTCAACCACCCCCTGACACACCCCTGCCATACCTGCTTTTTCATTTATTTTTTTTATTTTTTTAATTATTTATATTTAATAAAAGTCAAATGGTAATTTAATGAAAAGTTAAACTACTTTTTAAATCTTCATTTAACCTGTGATATTGACCCTTAATTTATGATTTTTATCATATCTTAAACCATTCATCATGTCCATCATTGATTTTTAACTATCCATAAAAAATTTCATCTAAATCTGACGTTCGGATTGCAAATTATGAATTTTTCTGTAATTTTTCACTAAAATCCAAAATTAGATTAAAATATAAAAAAGAATTGCTATTTCGTCTTATAGTGATTAAATCTCCTTTTCGTCTTTTTGTTATTAAGTTAATCCAAGTGATTTACTCTTAATCATATATCTTAATCCCTGGTTACTATTCACATGCACTATTCACGTGCATCATTCACGTGGGTTAAATTCTTAATTGCTTTATTTTAATCTTCAATACACATATCCACAAACATAATTCATGAATTTTCATTTTTCATAAAAATAATTACAAAGAATCTAGGGTTTACAACCTGAAATGATGCGTATATGGTCTGGGTTTCACAAATACAAAAACTTAATAGTCAATACAATTTCAACATTTTATACTAATTCCCTCACATTTACTTTAATTCAAACTAATACATTCCTTATACAATCATATTTCACTTGAGAAGCTAACTACTATATTTAACAATAGCATAAAACATTCAAACATAATACATACTCACAATTATAATAATTACAATCACATGAATCCAAATTCATCAAAAATATTAAAAATCATACCCTCACTGCTCAACTAGCAGTGAAGCCTCTTCTATCAAATCTGCATCATCTGCACTCACTAATTAGTTGAAAACAATGAGTATAAAATACTCAGTAAGCAAGCATTTAAAAATACGTACAGCTCAGAACCTATGGCATTAACTTAAATCATAAAACTCTTAAAATCTCCTTATGCATGTGTGATAATGAGATGAATGAACACACATGCATCATTCCATGACTTATTTCTTGTTTGGCAGATGACACTTATCAAGTGATTACATACCCATAGGTCGGACGCACCGACTAAGCAACATCAAGGACGGACTACCTGTTCTATTATAACCTTGACAAAGCCTCATGCATGAGTTCCATTCACACGTGCATCATATGCATTTATGTCATGAATTAAGTTTTGCCAACTCAACGTGATAACAGGGTTTGTACATGAAAATCAATTTGAAAACAAATCTTTCAAGTACACATTATTATTGTAAAACTTATGCACAAGGTAATAGTTATCCCTAAGTACCTTTTCAATATATGTCAATTTAAAGAAATATTTAAATAAAACAAACTCACTTGAAATAAAAAGGCAAGAACAGATTTTTCTTATCATAAAATTTTTTTGAACAAAAATAATTTTGAAGAGCTTGCTTACCTCTTCTCTTTAACATTTCTCCATTTTTTCTTTATACTTTTCTTCGTCTTTTCTTTACCCCTTCCTATCATAGCCAACAAAGAATACATCTAAGCATTTATTTTACCCATCACACATACGTATTCCATGATTAATTATGCATCTAATTGCATAATTTTTCAAGACCTTTGGACATTGAGTTCAAGTATTTATCAAAAAGCATGATATGTTTACAATTTATTAAATAGAATTCTTTTTATACCACAACATTTACACCTAATTTCTAATATACCCATAATGTTTTACAAATTTTTCTTGTATCCATAATATTTCACTCTAAATTTCTATTATACACACACCATTAACATGACCTTTATTTATCTTATTACCAAGATGATTCTGCCATTGCAAAATTTTTCTAATAAAAATAATTTATGTAACTTTTAAATGATTTAATATCATATATTAATGATTTAATATCATAAATTCAGTCATGTTAAAGTTAAATTACGTCTATTAGAAAATTTTGAATAGACAATATTATCTTTTCAATAAGGTAAATAATGGTTAGATTGACGGCATAGGCGTGAGAGTAATTTAGTTAAAATGTTATGGATATAAAATGAATTTATGAAAAATTACAGGTACAAGAATTAAGAAAAAATATTACAAGCATGAGAGTAATTTTTCCTTTATTAAACCATATAGGTATTGATGCAAAACCATGTTTAAAAATGATTAAAAAAATCCCTATAAACAAAGAACATCATAAGATGCAAGAGAATAGGTTTAAAATAGAAAAATTATTTTTTAAAAATGTTCCTCACATTACAGAGATCCATCTAATATGAAGAATATTTTAATACTAAGATTTTATTGTGTTTTAAAGGTATCTTCACTTATTTTATAGTTTTTATTAACACCGGTATTTTTGTCATTTTAAAATCATGAGGGATTTATTTCTTTGATTTCAAAGATTTCAAACAGGGGACTGCTTTCTGTGCAAACTAGGGGTGCAACTTGGGTCGGGTAGGTCCGGGTAGGGGTAGAACCTACCCTTACCCATTCTTTAAAAACTTCTACCCTACCCTATTTTAGGCCAGGTCGGTCCGGAGCCTACCCTACCCAATTTTCTCAACAGCGGGTCGGTTCCGGTTCTGTTCCAAATCGGTTCCCAAAAATGCCACGCATTCAAATATATCTACCATATTAATGCTCAATCCATACACTACCATAATCCATACAATTTATCTCTATGAAATGTATCAAATAAGTGTAATCTGTTTTCATCTACTACACAATACAATCTCAAGTCTGTTCAATCCAATAAAAAACATGTTTTAAACTTGAAAGTCAGATACAACACAACAGATACAACATAAGCATTATTGCAAAACACAAAATAATTGTTTCACCACTTCATAGTTTAAGGAAAGAAATCTCTATTTATCCCTTTTTACATGATTGACGTGAGGTCCAGAATAACCAAAAATTTGTTTGGGTTACTAAATAACTTATCCATCAGATCAAGATTAGGCTAACACGGCACCAGTGAGCCAAAATTTGTTACTATAAAAATATTAAAAATATGAGCAGTGCTGAATCTATTGCCTCTAAGCCATTGATCCACTTTATTGGAGAGAAAGCAATGACAAAAAAAAAACTCAACTTGTAGGTTCAAAGAGGCAGATACAATCATAGATGTTTCCTTTAATCAGCTTTTTAGCCAACCTCTGATTCTTCACCATGGCAAGCTGAAAAACATTTTTAGTGTCAGAAAAAACTACAATGAGAGTATCCCTGTCTTCACATGCTCTCATACACAAATAAGCACATGCATGCAGCCACCCAAAATTAACAAATTCTTGATCTCACCTTCAAAGCATCACATTTCCAGCGTGCATTGAAGTTGGTATGTAGAGCACGACCCATGCCTTCCAAGATGATCTGTAGTGCAAAAGGATGACAGAGAGAGGAAAGGGGCTACCAACAATAGATGGAACATCCAAACATATACTGTCATAAATTACACCAACGGCTAAACCTAGATCCTCTCTATCTATTTCAACATCCAAATCGCCCAATCTGGAGTCAAAAAGTCCCGGATCACAACAACATGAAGATGAATAGACAGAGGACAACAAGAACAAGGAAGGCAAAACGTCACACCTCATGTCAAGATTAGAGAAAACATAAAGCAAGAATCGAAGATAGGGGAAGATAATAACTAATTATGATGACACTTAAAACGATCTCTCGGAAGGGTGTAGTGAGAGCAAAGGAAGAGGGAAATCGGAGGAAAAGAACAAGTTGTAGAGCTCAACTCTGTCGATCTCCGCGGTGGAGATGAAGGAGCGATTGTCGGGAAGGATTCCGAAATCGTGTCGATCTCCGTCGTGGAGACGCGTCAAAGCTGATGGCGTCAGAGGCGATGGCGTCGGCGATGGCGTCAAATTGGATTCCTGATTTTGGTTTAGGGTAGCACCGTGGAGCAGTAGAGGAGCGGGAGGGAGGGGGGGAGAGAGAGGGAGGAGCAGGTGATGACGTCAGAGAAGAGGCGGGCGCTACCCTAAACCAAAGTTGCACCCCTACTTTTTGGACAATTACAGAGAAAGGAAATGGATGAATGGAAATGTAAAAATGAAGAGGATTTGTTAGCGGAAATCAGGTGTTATCCCTTTAGATCGCAGCAAAGAGGGAGTGGGAGCGGGAGAGAGAGGGGGAGAGAGAGAGAGGAGCAGGCGATGGCGTCGGAGAGATTCCGGTCATGGTGTCGGAGAAGAGGCAGGCGATGGCGCGATGCCGATTTCGGATTTGGTATTTGGGAAATTTTAGGGCACAGAGAGATGAGCGGAGTAACAACTGCGCATTCGCAAATCGCGAACCTTATAATATATATACATATTTATTTATTATAAGAATATTATATAAATTCAGTTCGGTTCGGTTCCCGGTACCCGGCAGCTAGAACCGACCCTACCCAAATCACCCCGGATATTTTAAAACCAGAACCGAACCGACCCTGCGGGTAATCCTGGCGGAACCGAACCGACCCTATTTCGGGTACCCATCGGGTCGACCCGTGGGTACCCGACCCAAGTTGCACCCCTAGTGCAAACGTTTGCACTTTGGCTGAATTTGCAAATGCCATATCTGCCGTTGATTTTAAACGTGCGCCTGAGATTTTTAGGGGCAAAATGGTAATGGTAATTATGTATACACGTGCATATGCGACTGCACAGTATGCAAATGGCTTACTGAGGAAGCTACTCGGTCGACGACTTGGGAAGAGCCACGCGAAAAAATAGCCTTGCAGTCGACGGTGGACAAGTGGAGAAATAGAACTGAACAGATAGCAGAACCAACTCTGTCAATCTCACAATAGGGGCAGTAGATCAGAAACTTCTTTGAAGGGAGAAAGCTGGCGGTCATATGGGGAAACAGACATTTCCGAAGAAGAAACGTATTCTTCTTTTGTCTCCGAGATCTGCCGTCAATCCGCCAATTTCGTCTAGAAACTGCCATGGGACACTACTGCTGCTGGAGAAGAAAGGTATTCTTCTTCTTCTTCTTTTCCTCCTCCTCCTTCTCTGGGGCAAAATCGAACACTGCTACTGCTGGTTCTTCTCTCTATTTTTTCTTCTTTGCCACGCAACTATTATGCTCTAAAAGTCTTCCTGAACCCTGATCGGCTGCTGGTAACTTCTCAACCTCGTCATCTTCATTGTTGGCCTCATTTACCTGGGCATAAATTAAGTAATTAAAGCATGATTCCTATTGGCACAGTTAATATTCCTTTCCGCTCGGCAGAGTTGCTGGCCCACCATCTCATAAGTTTGGACCTTCACAGCAAGAAATGTATTCGCCTGCAAATTATGGCATCTCGAGTCAAGGGGTCCCTTTTGCTGCACGTCCTCATTCTTTTGATAATTTTCATTCTATCCCAAGGTTTCACAAGAATGAAAGTTTTATCTTAGGCAGAATGAGAGCTTCTTAGGAAGTAATTACATTCAGGATGTTATAAAAAAAGATTGGAGGTTTTATAAGAAAGGGAGGGAGCATAATTTGAGCAATCCGACGTGAAACAGATTATGACATCAAAATTTCCAATGGTATTCCTGATTCTATTGACCGTATTATAATTTTAATTGGTCCAATGGTAATTCTTCTTTTTCACATGCTTTTATCATTTTATTATTGAATCTTCATAAGTTGTTTCTCTTTCTGCTTATCTGAGTTGATGGAAATAAATGGCATGTTGCTTAGTTTTTGTCTCTTTGTTGGTCTATGGAAAAGAAAACGAGAGCCGTTGGTTCAGTCTTATCAACCATTTTTGTACATTGTAATATTTTTTACTGACTTTTAATGCTTTTAATTCATGAATAAGGAAGTGGGTTCATGTTTAATGGGGCCTATATAAATTAGTTGCTTAGCATGTTGGAGGATCTTAAGCTGAATTACAAGAATAGAGGTCTAAAAAATAAATGAATCCTAAATCCCATTAATGCTGCCATTGTGTTGCCCATCTAACGAAATCTGCCATCCCTAATGTGATTGTTCTGGATCAAGAAGTCATGGGCCATGCTTTTGGTGTTGTGCGCAATTCATCGATATTGTCTTTGCCCAATCGCCTCTTCTTACTTTTTTTCCCTTTTTGGTGACTATGTAGTATCTGCAATTTTTAAATTATAACCCATGAGTACGTGGCATATATAAATGTATATAATGATGATTAGAGTGTAAAACATGTAAATAGAAGTCTTAAACTGATCCTGTGCATGAATTCGAAATTTCAAGAGTTGAAAAGCTTTAATATTTTTGCTCCAAATTGCTAGATAATGTATTTAAATGACGTTGGGATGTATTATTTGTAAAAATTATATGTATAATCTTGGATAAGAAAGGAAATTCAAATTTCCATCTCACCTTGAACATGGGGATGCCCTAAAAACGTGGCCTAGGCATAGGGCTTTTATATTATTTATATATGGGGTGATTTATAAATAATTTTGAACCTATCCGAATGTGGAAATGGGTGGAAAAAAAAATAGGCAGGTGGTTATATATGTTATGAGTATGTGTTGTTGCTTGTAAATATTAAGTTTAGTAATTTAATAATATATGACTATGGATTTAGATCAAAATGTGCAAATCTTAAAGCCAAAATCTAGACATATATGATAAATGAAATTGGGTAGTTAGGAAATTTGTATAGAGGTATGAGATTTCTTTTAACTAAATGTGTATGGGGTGAATTTTATATAATTTTAGTATCAAACGAATATGAAAAAATAAAAGAATGAATGAATAAGTGACAATTATATGACATGTATATGAATAGTTGGAGGGTTAAAAATATTAAACTTGTTATATATAAATTATGTGAAAATGAAAGGGAGTAAAATCCCTAAATTTTGAAGCTTAAAACCCATCATTTAAATGACTAAAGTTGAAAGTGTACGAGTGGAGAATTTAGGTTTAAAGATGACTCTTAAATGAACAATTTTAATTTTAGAAGCATGATATATAATTTATTTGTGATAAATGGGTGGTAAGCAAAGTTGTAATTATTAAATATATATAGGAACTTCTTGCCTAAATAAAAGTTAAATTTAGGCTGGAGCATATATGATGAATTTGGTTATGATATATGATGAGTTATAATTATTATATTAAAAAGTATAATACATACGATGACAAATTATAAGTTAGATAAATGGAAGTAAAGGAAAGTTGGGGAAAACCCAGCCATGAAAAAAAATTTATTAGATTAACTCATATGCTTTATGTTGAAGGAAATAAAATTAAAATGAAGTAAAATAAATAATGCATTTTAAGCAAGTGAGTGAGTTAAATAAGAGTAAAATAGAATGAATTATGAAATTGAGGAGCACATTGGGTAATTTAAAATATCAAGTTACTTAAGTTATTTTTCAATGAGTAATTAAGATTTGATGGACATGTTTTGAGGGAAAATGAAATAAAGGTTGTAAAGGCTATCTTAAATTCAAATGGCCTTACAATATAAAAATATCAATTATATATCGAGTGAAATGTATATTATTCCATATATCTTAATTTATATATTAAATGCAAAGTTTATGCATATGTGAGTTATTGAAGTGTTTTTTTGAATTTAAAAGGATGAAGAGGCTTTAATAGCCTATAATATATAAAATTTCAGACGGTTGCCCATTCGCTGGCCGAGGTGGTTTCTCTTTCTGATGTGAATCACCTATCTTGGTAGGGAAACCCCCCTCAAGAGATTTTAGGGAAATTTTGTACAAATAATTTTTTGGCAATGAATTGCATGGATTACTCTCATCCAAACCCATTTCAAAGGAAAAGGGTGTCGGGATAGAGTAATTCTTTTATCAAAAAAAAATTTATAAATTCTAAGTATGAAAGATCTATAAGATTAAGATTAACTTAATTTTTATGATGTCACTGTATTGAATTTTATGTATTGATGTTTTAAATGAGGATAAGATGTTTGCCCAAGTGGAGGATGATTCTTTGATGTGTGTAAGTCATATTGAAAGGACTAAACCAAGATTTTAAATAAAATGAAAGGAAATAAGATATATTTTTTGGGTAAAATAAGGTTATTAGTTAATATGTCAAATGATCTTAGTTGTTATTAGATAGTTAAATTGAATTAAATGATTAAGATTTTTAAAAAAGAAATGTATGTAATAGGGAAGCCAATGAATGTATCAATGTGGGTAACCCTATTATGTGTAAATGAGATCTAAGTTGCAGTAGATGAATTTACTGTTTGAAAATATAAGTTTTTATGGAAACAAAATAAAGATGGAATATACTAACTTTTAAGTTGTATAAATAGTGGTAGAAGTTATACTAAGCTTATATGTTCATTATGTTTTATGTATAAATTTAAAACTTGAATTACAATTATTAGTTAAGTATTAAATGCAAAACTAATGCAATTTATAAGCTTATTCAAATGTAGGTTAAATGTGGGATGGTATAAAGATTTAAATAGCTTGGAAAGTTAGAAATTTCATATTCGGTTCAAGTTTGGGTATAAAGGGTATTTCAAGGGTACTTAACTTGTAAGGCTATAGTTCGTTCAATTTGAAAGTGTGGTTAAGTTAAAAAGTAGATGAATACTTGAGCCCCATGTCCAAAAGTCTCGAGAAAGTATGTAGTTAGATACATAATTAATCATGAAATAAATATGTGTAATGGGTTAGATAAAATGCTTAGATGTATTCTTTGTTGGCTATAATAGAAAGGGGTAAAGTAAAGATAAAGGAAAGTTAAAGGAAAAATGGAAGGAAGCTAAAGGAAAAAGGTAAGCAAGCTCTTCAAGATTCTTTTTGTTCAAAAGAATTTTATGGTAAGGGGCTGTTTGGTATTTGCAAAAACACGTTAAATCAGGTAAAACTTTTCAAACACCAGTATGCATTGGTAAAAACTCGTCACTTCACCCCCTCCCCATTGCAGCCTTTTCAGAAATCCTGTGTACTCGCGTGAGAATGTGTAGAACGCATTGACCGAGGGTCGTCTTGTTTTCCATATTTGCGATGCCCGAAATTAATCTTTCGCTGCGGAATCCATTTTTGCTCCCGGACGAATGCATTTCTTCGCTGCTGTGATTTTTCGCGCGGTACATCTCCATATTCGCCGCGGGAACGATTTTCGCGCCTGGTCATGGTCATTCGCCGCCAGTACGATTATTGATAACTGACGTTTTTCACCAGTTAAAACCCGTCAAAAAGTTCTTGCGAATACCAAACAGACCCTAAGAAAAATCTGTTCTTGCCTTGTTATTTCAAGAAAGGTTATTTGCTAATGAGTTTATTTTATTTAAATATTTTTTTAAATTCACATACATTGAAAAGGTACTTAGGGATGACCATTACACTGTGCATAGGTTTTACAAAAAGAATGAGTACTTGAAATATTTTTACAACTTGATTTTCACGTACAAACCCTGTTATCATATTGAGTTGGCAAAACTCAATTCATGTCATAAATGCATAAAATGCATGTGTGAATGGAACTCATGCATAAGGCTTTGTCAAAGTTGTAATTGGACAGGTAGTCTGTTCTTGAAGTTGCCTGGTCGGTGCGTCAGACGTATGGGCGAGTGATCACTTGATAACCGTCATCTGCCAAACGAGGAATAAGTCATGGAATGATGCTTGTGTGTGCATTCATCTCATTATCACACATGCATAATGAGATTTTAAGAGTTTTATGATTTTAGTTAATGCCACAGATTTTGGAAATTATTTATTTTTAAACGCTTGCTTATTAAGTATTTTATACTCATTATTTTCAACTAATCAGCGAGTGCAGATGATGCAGATTTGAAAGAAGAGCCTTGGCTACTAGTTGAGCAGTGAAGGTATGATTTTTAATATTTTTGATGAATTTGGAGGCATTAGATTATAATTATTATAATTGTTAGTATGTATTATATTTGAATGTTTAATGTTGTTGTCAAATGTAGTAGTTAACTTCTCATGTGAAATATGATTGTGTAAGGAATATATTAGTTTGAATTGAAGTAAATGTGAGCGAATTAGTAAAAAATGTTGGAATTCTATTGCCTATTAGGTTTTTTATTGTCCAAACATCTAAGTATAGACGGCATGCTGCCGGATTTTAGTTAATAAAATAGAACTAATGGAGGTTCTAAAGAGAAGAAAAGAAAAAAAAATTCAAGTTGATTTACCATGAAATCTTATTTTTAGGCCTCCCCAACACTAATAAAGGGAAGTTAATTTAACATAAATGCACAGACGTTGAGGATCTCTTCTTTGTGATCTAGATGGACTGCAACATAGGTCCCAACCTTTTTTGATGTCGTCTGATTATAATATGATAAGGAAAAATGGATGCTGATCATCTCCAGCAAATGGCTTGGGCTTGTTATGTTTCTTTATTCTGCTTAATTTGATGTTTGATTGTCTCCTCTTTCAGATAAAAGGGGCATTTGATAGATCAGAGTTTAGGAAGCCGTGATGAAAATTAATTCAAGACAATGCCATCATAGCTTTTGTGATAGGTTTCAAGCCATGAAGCATCCACAGTGTTATGCCTTTCCTAATCAAGATACTGGGGGCCTTCCTCATCATGATGAGCGGTCTACCTTTCTTCATGGGATTCACAGACCGAGCTCCCCGTTATACTTTTGAAAGGTTACCATCCTCAGAGCACAGGTTTGCCTGCTTTCCCTTCTATAACAATCTTCATTTGTATTTTTATTGTTTATTATATATTTAATGCACCATCTAGTATTCAACCTGAATATTGAGAGCAAAACAATAAAAACAGCAACCAACAACTAAGAAAATAAATGATCTTTAAATACCAAGTTACTTCTTTACCATTGACCTAGTGACGTATTTAGTGGTATTCTTTTAACCTGATGATTTTGGTTCCAGAAATTTTTATCTATATGAGGCCATGTGCACAGTCAGATGTTGACTCTCTAAACAAGCCTATGGTTGGTGTCTTAATGTGCCATGCTGCAGACTATTGCATGTGAGAAACTAATTTATTTTGTTGATTATCACATTCATGGTTTTATCGTCAAATGGTCTCTTACATGTTCATAGCTTAAGATTCCTCCTAATTGATGTCACGACTCAATCCTAGGGTTGTTAACTACCTAATTGGGCGACGAACCCGGATCAGTTATGCCTCAATGAATTTAATAATTAATACTTCATTTGATAATATCCAAAATTTATCACAAATATCCACTGAGTTAATATGAATAATTTTCATTAATTTATTACAAGCCAATAATAAAAATAAATAAATAAAAATAAAATGTCTCTACTGACCATCTTAGCCCATTAACCCACACTATTGACCAGATGGTCCCCGCCTCTCCTGAAATTTAAATTCCTCAGGAATGAGTTAAATAACTCAGTAAGTAAGAAATAAACCACATATATAATGGTGTATAATATCATGGAAGCACCATATGAAATGCACAAATCACTGACCTAATGTGCAAGGTTATCCACACTGCTTACAATGGAGCAAACTCACGGCGTTTCAGGGTACAACACACAGTCCACAAAAGAACACACCACAGCCCATTAAGGTAATACCACACTGTCTACAAAGGGACATTCCAAAGTAGCCTTCTAGCATGCATAGGACCTATGAAGAAAATAAACAAAACCAATACATATATCATCGGGGTCCTAGATATGCAATTCCGTTCCACTTGATAATAATCATGATGCATTACCCAGACAATTCCCACTTTTTATCATAACAACTATCTCAACCCAATTAAATATTTTATCAACTAAAATAATTTGTCATCCACATTTAATTGGGTGAACCAACTCATTGAATTTAATTAATAAATTCAAAAGAACCTTCCATCATAATCGATAAGTAGCCAAAATTTCAAAATGAACAACTACAAATATTCTACATAGCATAACTTGCTGTTCCCATTTATTTTCTAATAATTCTCAACATTCTCTTTATTTTATTATACAAATGCTATGTCAAATCACACTCTTCTTATTCCAATAATCCCGTTAGAAAATAATTTATTAGAATTTAATCATATACTCTTGATGAGTCCACCCTTTCTTCATAATTCATAATTTAATTTATTTTCCATCACACCACACGTAATATTTGCCAGACAAATGCCTATCCATACAATTTATAATTGTAACCACATAAATATTTTGCAATATCAAAGAATTAATTTATATTGTATAAATTAATTATATAACTGCTAACATAGATGTGTAAGTTTTATTTTGCACTTCCATTTTATAAATCAAGACTTTTGGACGTCATATTATTATATAACAACCACATATTATCAAATAGTGCATTTAAGCAAGGTATAATATTACAAAATTTATACATTTATTAAATGTTGAAAAAGCTACAATCTAATATAAATATATTACGTGCTTACAACTTTTCAATTTATAACATTATTATAAATATGAGTATTTAATTGTTTATATATTTACAAGACAAATATATTAAACCGCACCCGAAAGTTCGAAGTTACATCTAATATATATATGAGTATTGTAAGTAAAAATAACCCAACTTCTGTTGCAATTGTTTCCATCTATTACAATTCTATTTATTATAAATAACCGATCCAATCCCGTCCAAAAATATATTTGTGTGTAATCCATCGTAAATACTAGTGCTTGACATATTAAATTCTGTCCAGGAGGTTTCAAGCTTCAAAAAAAACTTGCATCCATGTATAGTTATATATATATATATATAAATGGCAATCCCGAGATTTTTGAATCTATCAATATATATTTTTAATATCATATATATCTTAAAGAACCAAACCGGATCCTTTGAGATTTCAAATTCTGGTATATATATACATATAAGCATTATAAATAAATCTAGCCCAACTTTCATTATAATTATTTCCTTCTATTAAAATTTTATCTGTAATAAATAACCAACCAGTTCCATAAAATAAATAAATATATGTATGCAACCTATAATAAATATCCATCTCTTCAGGTTTTAATGTCCATCAGTTCATATATATTATTATAACATAAAGCACCGGTTTCTAAAAGTTTTCAATAAATATAATATATCATACTATATCAAAAGGCACCGGTCCGGGGGTTGTAAACCTGCCGCAAGTGTATATATATCTGAGAACCGAACCGGGCCCTCAAAGATCTCAAATTCTGGTTCATATATATATATTTAGATTATACTTAAACAATGAATTTATTCTAACTTCACCATTTTAGGAATGTTTACATTCTAATTTCACCATTTTAGGAATGGCCACCAAGTATATTTCAAAGAAGAATGGATAAAATATTTAAAGAATTAAATTCCTTAAATATTTTATCCATTCTTCTTTGAAATATACTTGATACATTTATTAATCCAAATGGCATCACTAACTATTCATAATGTCCTACTGGAGTTACAAATGCTATCCATTTTATTTGTTCTGGATCCATTCTAATATGCCAATATGCACTTTTACAATCTAACTTACTAAAATATTTTCTATCTTGTATTAAATTTATTAAATTATCTTTATTTGGTATTTTATATCCATCTTCTATTGTATTATCATTTAATCTTTTATAATTTATTACCATTCTAGTTTTTTCTCGTTTTTGTTCACTATGGTTTCTTACTAGAAAGGCTGCACTTCTATGCTTACTAAAACTTAATATGTTCAAAATTTACATTTAAACATTTTCCTTGTATTGTATGTATAAAGGCAATCCATCTTTTACTATATATTTTTCTTTCATTTTTCCTTTAACTTCATCTATTATGTCGTGTGCATTAAACCAATTCATTTTAAGATAAGTTAAAGATATCTGCTATATGGCTCACCTTTATAATATTAAGTTATTGGGTGGAAGCCCAGATCATCTAGCAAATAGATGTAAAAATTTTAAAAATCAGAATAGAAATAGAGCAATGGTTGTAGCAGATATTCAAGAAAAACATTGTAAGTGCATCCAATGATGATAAAGAAATTATTTATAGTACAACAGAAACAGAATCTAATAATAGTAGTGATACAGAAGAAAATATATTAATTAAGGCACTAGAAAAATGGGAAAAACAAAAACGAAATTGATGCTAATAAAGTAAATAAGCTTGAAATTAATGAATTTAATGAAGATTATGAAGATTTTGATAGTTTAAAAATAATTAGCATATGAGAATAAATATAATAAAGAGTTTGACTTCAAACAAATTATCAGAAATAAAGAAGAATTAAGTGAATATTTTGTAAATTTAAAAATGGCTGATACAGTAGGAGAAAGTATTATGACTAGTGTAAACAAAAGATTTAGACAAGATAATCCTCCAACAATCAATAATTCTTAATAGTTTATTAATCTAAATGCATAACAACCTTTTTCATTCATATCTATTTCAAAATGAAAAAATAAAATAAAAAATACATAATAAAAAATAAAGAAAATAGACAAATAGAAAAATCAATTAAGAAGTTACCTAAACTTGAAAAAACTGTCTAATTTCCATTCTTTTCCTGTTTCTCCAATCCTTTTGCTGAATTTATTAATCCATCTATCTTAACTCCTGGTAATGCTTTTACACCTTTAATTATCATTATTTTTTCTAATTCGTTTGAAATAACTAGAAGGTATGATTTAGAATTAGCATATGAGAATAAATATAATAAAGAGTTCGACTTCAAACAAATTATCAGAAATTTCACTAATATTTATCATTGGTTTTATTTTTACCTTTAAAATTTACCAAGTTTTCCATTTATTTTGTCTACTTCTTATTTGTGTAGGTTCTTTTTGTAATTATAATCCTTTAAACATTAATTATAAAAATTTAGCATATATAGCAAAAATATTAGCTAAAGTAATAACAAAAAAAATGAAATAATTAAAAATAATGCAGAAATGTATAATAGATTATTAAGTAATAAAGAAATAAATCAGTGTTTATCGCCATAGTATTCTTCTATCCATAAATCATCTTCCAATTTTTCAAGTTTAGGTAACTTCTTATTGATTTTTCTATTTGTCTGTTTTCTTTCTTTTTTATTATGTATTTTATCTAAAATAGAATGGTTAAGAAAAGAATTGGCAGAAGAATGGATAAAATATTTAAGAATTTAATTATGTTATCATATATATTGACAAAATAGTGGAAATACTATATATATGTTGAATCTAGAAGATAAAAATTTAATAAAGGTGTAAAAGCATTACCAGGAGTTAAGATAGATGGATTAGTAAATTCAGGAAAAGAATGGGAATTAGATAGTTTTATAGCAAATAAAACATTAGTATCAAACACATATATTATTTCATTTCAGTTGTATTCATTACAAAGTCAGGTTAAAAAATATACTATTGCTCCTTTTTCATTCACATCTAGTTCAAAACTTAATTCTTCTTTATTTCTGATAATTTGTTTGAAGTCGAACTCTTATTATTTATTTCTGACCAGTTTGGATTACAAAAGCTTTACAGACAAAACTTATATTGTTTGTTAGGCAGTAGGTCTTAGTCCCTGAATGAGTTGTTTTCCGTAAATCCCATTTGAAAGGCGTGTGATGCTTGTGTTTGGGTTGGACTTTTTATGCTTATTCAGAATGGATGCGAAAACCAATAGCAATATTTGGGTTTTAGATCGTAAAGATTGTTCTCCCTTAAATAAATATAAATCCAAGAATAAGAAGTTAAACCTGATAAAGCCCATTAAATCATAAGATTTCGAAAACATTTCCTTACTGAATCAGAAATTAAAGGACATTTATTGCATTCTTAAATTTTTACTTCCTGTAACTATATTATATCCAATTGTGTGAAGCAATAGTACAATTTTATAAAAAGAAAAATGAAAGATCCATTTCTTTAAATACTACATCTTGTAATTGTTCGTAGGTTTTTACTTTATTAAAATCTATTTTATTCATTTCTTCTAGTTCTGCAACTTCTATATAGCATAGGCTATATATAGTTTACTAAATTGTTCAATATAATTCCAATTTTCGATGCTTAATTGTTCTAGATCTCTATAGGCATAATCTTGTTCATTTGTATTTGATCTACTAGGGTCAAATCCTATTATACATGTTCTAATAAATTTGGTAAAAATGACATTTTCTTGTAGTTTCGTTTGGTTTCTTAACATTTTTATTTTTATCTATTTTTTTAGTAAAGCTTCAATTCATTTTAAGATAAGTTAAAGATATCTGCTATATGGCTCACCTACCAAATAAAGATAATTTAATAAATTTATTAAAGGTGTAAAAGCATTACCAGGAGTTTAAAATAGATGGATTAATAAATTCATGAAAAGAATGGAAATTAGACAGTTTTATAGCAAATAAAACATTCGTACCAAACACTAATATTATGTATGACTATTATGAGGTGCATTTATTAATCCAAATGACATCATTAACCATTCATAATGTCCTACTGGAGTTACAAATGCTGTCCATTCTATTTGTTCTAGATCCATTCTAATCTACCAATATGCACTTTTACAATCTAACTTACTAAAATTCTATCTTCTATATTCAACATATATATAGTATTTATTATTTGATTATGATATTCACCTTACCGCATCTGATTCCCATCTTAACTCCTGGTAATGCTTTTATACCTTTACTTATCATTTATTACGATTTTAACTTTTCCTCATTTTTGTTCACTATGGTTTCTTACTAGAAAGGCTGCTAAAAAAGAAAGAAAAAAGAAAGAAAACAGACAAATAGAAAAATCAATTAAGAAGTTACCTAAACTTGAAAAATGATAATACAATAGAAGATGGATATAAAATACCAAATAAAGATAATTTAATAATTTTTTATTTGCATCCCATTTTCTATATAGATTATAAGATAGCAATAGAATTAGCCAAAAAATGGCATAATGAACCTGTTGGGTTAACAACATACGAAGGAAAGTCTACTTCTGATATAACATATCCAAGAATACTTAACCTACAAACAATTTTTCTCATAAGATTATGTGACAAAATAAATATATTAAATAACAAAGTTGAAAGTGCTAAAATTTTTCCTTTAACTTCTGTAATCTGTGGGGGAATTATATTGAACAATTTAGTAAACTATATATAGCCTATGCTATTAAAGCAGGAAAATATTTTGATGAAGAAATAGGAAACAAATATTTATTAAGGTTACTTGGAGAATTAGGAGAAGAAATATATGAAGGATGGAATGCGGAAAACTACCCAAAAAATGTAGATATAGATCAACAATTAGAAAAATTACACCTTTACTTATCATTATTTTTTCTTAAATTTCTTTTTATTCTATTATTCGTAGTTTGCTGTATTTGATGTTCTATATTTATAATAAAATTTCTAATTAAATTTCTGAAAACAAAAACACAAAACTTCCTATAATTGATTATTTAAGATCTGTTATTCTTTGATCGTATAAACATACTAATGTCTTAGTTCCACTATTTTTAAATTTACAAAATATTCACTTAATTCTTCTTTATTTCTGATAATTTGTTTGAAGTCGAACTCTTTATTATATTTATTCTCATATGCTAATTCTAAATCATACCTTTTGTAATGAATACAACTGAAATGTTAGAAAATATAAAATTAGAAATTAAAACATTACTATGCATAACACTGACTGTGTACTGTGAATAAAAAAGGAGCAATAGTATATTTTTTACTTGACTTTGTAATGAATACAACTGTAATAATCAAATCTATTATAGTATTATGTTCATTATTTTCACTATGCAATAAATGTCCATTATTTTCTATTAAGAAATTGCATTTATGAGTTGTAGAGATAACACAAGTCATATATTAGAATTAGGTAAAGGAAGCTTTACGAAAACATGTAAAGAATGTAAACAAGATAAAAAATTTTACATCTATTTGCTAGATGATCTGGGCTTCCACATCAATATATATGATAACATACTATTAGAATATCATCTAATATATAAGAAAACATAATTTAAATCCTTAAATATTTTATCCATTCTTCTTTGAAATATACTTGGGGCATTTATTAATCCAAATGGCATCACTAACCATTCATAATGTCCTACTGGAGTTACAAATGCTGTCCATTCTATTGTTCTGGATCCATTCTAATCTACCATATGCACTTTACAATATACTTAAAATATTCTTCTTAAATATTTTCTGTCTTGTATTAAATTTATTAAAGTATGGCTCACCTTTATAATACTAAGTTATTGGGTGGTTAGAAATTTTATTATAAATATAGAACATCAAATACAGCAAACTACGAAATAAAATTTAAGACTAAAAATAATCTTTTTTCATATAATTTTAGTAAGTTAGATTGTAAAGTGCATATTGGCAGATTAGAATGGATCCAGAACAAATGGAATGGACAGCATTTGTAACTCCAGTGGTGGAATGGTTATGAATGGTTTATAAAAGATTAAATGATAATACAATAAAAAAGATGGATATAAAATACCAAATAAAGATAATTTAATAAATTTAATACAAGATAGAAAATATTTTAGTAAGTTAGATTGTAAAAGTGCATATTGGCAGATTAGAATGGATCCAGAACAAATAGAATGGATAGCATTTGTAACTCCAATAGGACATTTATGAATGGTTAGTGATGCCATTTGGATTAATAAATGCACCAAGTATATTTCAAAGAAGAATGGATATATTTAAGGATTTAAATTATGTTTTCATATATATTGATGATATTCTAATAGCAAGTAAAACAATAAAAGAACATTATAAGCATGTCGAAGAAGTATTAAAAATAGTATTATGTTCATTTATTTTCACTATGCAATAAATGTCCTTTATTTTCTGTTAAGAAATTGCATTTGATTTCAATAGCTGCAGGAATAGATGAAGGAATATAAAAAGCAGAGAAATTGATGAACAAAAAAATTAGAGAAATCTAATTAATTTATAAATTTAAATTAGGAGATAATCCTATTATATACCAAATACAAATAAACAAGATTATGCCAATAGAGATCTAGAACAATTAAGCAACGAAAATTGGAATTATATTGAACAATTTAGTAAACTATACATAGCCCTATGCTAGTAAAGCATGAAAATATTTTGATGAAGAAATAGGAAACAAATATTTATTAAGGTTACCTGGAGCAAGGTTATAGTGCATTTCATAAAAATCCTATAACTAGGGTGGTGGGGGGGGGTGGGTGGGGGGGTGGTTTTCAGATAAAATACATCATAAAAAAGAAAGAAAACAGACAAATAGAAAATCAATTAAGAAGTTACCTAAACTTGAAAAATTGGAAGATGATTTATGGATAGAAGAATACTATAGCGATAAACACTGATTTAGAATATCATAATCAAATAATAAATACTATATATATGTTGAATCTAGAAGATAGAATTTGTGTTTTGCTTTCAGAAATTTAATTAGAAATTTTATTATAAATATAGAACATCAAGTACAGCAAACTACGAATAATAGAATAAAAAGAAATTTAAGACTAAAAATAATCCTATATAAACATATAGAAGGATGGCTATCTACAATATATGCAATGAAAAGGATAGAATATTTAAACCTAGCTATTAGGAAAAAAGATGAAAAGAATATAATATTAGACAAATTTTAAATTTCATTTGATTTCAAATTTGTCTAATATTATATTCTTTTCATCTTTTTCCCTAATAGCTAGGTTTAAATATTCTATCCTTTTCATTGCATATATTGTAATTCTATTATTGTAGATAGCCATCCTTCTATATGTTTATATAGGATTATTTTTAGATCATCTAGCAAATAGATGTAAAAATTTTTAAAATCAGAATAGAAATAGAGCAATGGTTGTAGCGGATATTCAAGAAAACAACATTAGTGCATCCAGTGATGATAAAGAAACTATTTATAGTATAACAGAAACAGAATCTAATAATAGTAGTGATACAGAAGAAAACACATTAATTAAGGCACTTACGTCTTCGTGATTAAAATACCTTCGTCCATTTTTTTCCTGCCTTTTTCATTCATATATATTTCAAAACTTCCTATAATTGATTGTTGAAGATCTGTTATTCTTTGATCATATAAACTTACTAATGTCTAAACATCGTATGTTGTTAACCCAACAGGTTCATTATGCCATTTTTTGGCTAATTCTATTGCTATCTTCTAACTTTGAATAACTTTCTTTGTGCGGTCTAGTTTTTAATACAGCGCCCCAAGGTAAAGGAAGCTTTAACAGATCTTAAACAATCAATTATAGGAAGTTTTGAAATAGATATGAATGAAAAAGGAGCAATAGTATATTTTTTACCTGACTTTGTAATGAATACAACTAACATGTTAGAAAATATAAAATTAGAAATTAAAACAATTGGATATAATATGGTTCTTTAGATATTTTATTTATATTTTGTATATCTTCTATAGCAGATATCTTTAACTTATCTTAAAATGAATCGGTTTAATGCACACGACATAATAGATGAAGTTAAAGACAATCAGTACACAGTCAGAATGAATAAAATAGATTTTAATAAAGTAAAAACCTACGAACAATTACAAGATGTAGTATTTAGTATTTAAAGATCACAAATAAGAAGTAGACAAAATAAATGGAAAACTTGGTAAATTTTAAAGGTAAAAATAAACCAATGATAAATATTAGTGAAATAATAGATATAGATCAACAATTAGAATATGTTTCAGTAAGGAAATGTCATCAAATACAGTAAACTACGAATAACAGAACAAAAAGAAATTTAAGAAAAAATAATGATAAGTAAAGGTGTAATTTTTCTAATTGTTGATCTATATCTACATTTTTTGGGTAGTTTCCGGCTTTCCATCCTTCATATATTTCTTTTCCTAATTCTCCAGATAATCTTTATACATTGGATCGTAAAGGTTGTTCTCCCTTAAATAAATATAAATCTAAGAACAAGAAGTTAAACCTGATAAAGCCCATAAAACATTAGTACCAAACACTAATATTATGTATGAACAATTAAATGGAAAAATGGTATTAAGATTTAGAGGTTATATATATAAAAACATTATATTTATTCATTATATCTTGATAAGTTAAAGATATCTGCTATAAGAATTATGTGTTTAATCTCGAGGCTATGCATTCAATCCAACAATCCTTTAAATTCGTCTATTATGTCGTGTGCATTAAACCAATTCATTTTAAGATAAGTTAAAGATATTTGCTATATGGCTCACCTTTATAATACTAAGTTATTGGGTGGTTAAGTCTTTTGCGAAAAAATTGCATTTGATTTCAAATTTGTCTAATGTTATATTCTTTTCATCTTTTTCCCTAATAGCTAGGTTAAAATATTCTATCCTTTTCTAAGTATAATCTAAATTTATCTAAAGCATTTATTACTCCCAATATTTCATAATCTAAACTAGTTAAACAATTTTCTTTTTGTATGAATTTTCCTGATTCATATCTGCTTACTTCTTCTAACTTTGAATAACTTTCTTTGTGCGGTCTAGTTTTTAATACAGCGCCCCATCCTAATTCACATGCATCTACTTCTACTATTTTATATTCTGATTCAAAATTTTTAATTCATAATCTTTTGTTTACACTAGTCATACTATTTTCTTAAAGATATTTGCTATATGGCTCAACTTTATAATACTAAGTTATTGGGTGGTTAAGAGAATAACAGATCTTAAACAATCAATTATAGGAAATTTTGAAATAGATATGAATGAAAAAGGAGCAATAGTATATTTTTTACCTGACTTTGTAATGAATACAACTGAAATGTTAGAAAATACTTTTCAATACTTATTTGACATGCTTATAATGTTCTTTTATTGTTTTACTTGCTATTAGAATATCATCAATATATATGAAAACATAATTTAAATCCTTTTGTTCTGCTAGTTGTAATATTCTGGCAATATTATTATTTATTTGATATATGGGTTATTGGGCATGGCTAACAAGTGATCAAAAATCAGATATGTTTGCACATTTAGAAACACTATTAGGAGAAGTAGGTGCAGGAATATATAATGAAGCAAAAATAACAAAAGCAGAAGAAATTGATGAAATAAAAAAATTAGGAGATAATCCTTATAATTTTACCAAATTTATTAGAACATGTATAATAGGATTTGACCCTAGTAGATCAAATACAAATGAAAACATAATTTAAATCCTTAAGAAGTTACCTAAACTTGAAAAATTGGAAGATGATTTATGGATAGAAGAATACTATAGCGATAAACACTGATTTAGAATATCATAATCAAATAATAAATACTATATATATGTTGAATCTAGTAGATAGAATTTGTGTTTGTTTTCTTTCTTTTTTATTATGTATTTTATTTGAATTAATTTTTGTATGTATTGGTTTATAGGATTTTTATGAAATGCACTAATATTATAGTATTATGTTCATTATTTTCACTATGCAATAATGTCCTTTATTTTCTGTTAAGAAATTGCATTTGATTTCAAATTTGTCTAATATTATATTCAAAATATAAATAAAAGAACATCATAAGCATGTTGAAGAAGTATTAAAAAGAATTTTATATTTTCTAACATTTCAGTTGTATTCATTACAAAGTCAAGTAAAAAATATACTATTGCTCCTTTTTCATTCATATCTATTTCAAAACTTCCTATAATTGATTGTTTAAGATCTGTTATACTTTACATATGAGACATTCAGTACACAGTCAGAATGAATAAAATAAGAATTAAGTGAATATTTTGTATACCATTTTTCCATTTAATTGTTCATACATAATATTAGTGTTTGGTACTAATGTTTTTTTTTGCTATAAAACTGTCTAATTCCCATTCTTTTCCTGATTTACAAATTCTATTAAATTTTTACTTGCTGTAACCATATTATAATCAATTGTTTTAATTCCTAATTTTATATTTTCTAACATTTCAGTTGTATTCATTACAAAGTCAGGCAAAAAATATACTATTGCTCATTTTTCATTCATATATATTTCAAAACTTCCTATAATTGATGGTACTGTTGCTACTTTTTACCTATTGATATATAATTTTTGCTTATAGAAAATATTCCATCTAAACTAAGCATAAAATTTAATCCTAGAGTGAATTCTGTGTATGGCAAATTATGAATTAAAATTTTTGGTATAGGACAATAACTTAATATTATAAAGGTGAGCCATATAGTAGATATCTTTAACTTATCTTAAAATGAATTGGTTTAATGCACACGACATAATAGATGAAGTTAGAGGATTGTTGGAAACAAATTAGAAAATTTAAATAATAATTCCGCAAAAGACTTAACCACCCATTCTTTACATGTTTTCGTAAAGCTTCCTTTACCTAATTCTAATATATGACTTGTGTTATCTCTACAACTCATAATAATTTTTTAGTTATTTAATATATTTATTTTGGGAAGTCAAATTCAATTTTACCAACATAACAATAAATTAACTGAAAAATATCCTCTACCAACCTAATTCACATGCATCTACTTCTACTATTTTATATTATGATTCTAAAGGTAATTTTAACTTTGGAAAATTTTTAACTTTTTCTTTTATATCTTGTACTAATTTTACGTCTTCGTGATTAAAATACCTAAAGTAATAACAGAAAAAAATGAAAAATATACTATTGCTCCTTCTTCATTCATATCTATTTCAATACTATTGGAGCTTTTTCATTCATATCTATTTCAAAACTTCCTATAAGTGATTGTTTAAGATCTGTTATTCTTTGATCATATAAACATACTAATGTCTTAGTTCCACTTCCTTGTATTGTATTTATAAAGGCAATCCATCTTTTACTATATATTTTTCTTTCATTTTTCTTTTTATAAAATTGTACTATTGCTTCAGTCTTAAATTTCTTTTTATTCTATTATGAATATTTTGATATGTGGTGGAACCATAACCCCTCCTCCCAAAAACAAAAACGAAATTGATGCTAATAAAGTAAATAAGCTTGAAATTAATGAATTTAATGAAGATTATGATAGTTTAAAAATAAATAAAAAAGAACCCACATCAAATAAATAATAATATTGCCAGAATATTACAGCTACCAGAACAAGCACAGATAATAGGAGAAGATCCCCAAAAACATTGGGAAAAAATAAAGAAATAGCACATTTAGAGATAATAAATCCAAATTTAACAATAAGAACACGAGAATTAGAATAAAATATAATAAAGAGTTCGACTTCAAACAAATTATCAGAAATAAAGAAGAATTAAGTGAATAGTATTCTTCTATCCATAAATCATCTTCCAATTTTTCAAGTTTAGGTAACTTCTTAATTGATTTTTCTATTTGTCTATTTTGTTTTAACTTTAAAATTTACCACCTTTACTTATCATTATTTTTTCTAATTCATTTGTATTTAATTTGTATTTTACATTACTATGCTCTTGCATTTTTCCTACAAATCCTGTAGTTAAACAAATAATAGAATATAGTTCAGAAGTCATATATTAGAATTAGGTAAAGGAAGCTTTACGAAAACATGTAAAGAATGTGGTTATTTTTCCTCATATCAAAATAAAACAAACAAATTAGAAAAAATAATGATAAGTAAATGTGTAACAGCATTACCAGGAGTTAAGATAGATTGATTAATAATTTGTTTGAAGTTGAACTCTTTATCATATTTATTCTCATATGCTAATTCTAAATCATACCTTCTAGTTATTTCAAAATATGGTATATGTTTTTGTATAGTATATTCTCTACATTTTTCTTGTAATTTATAATAGGTATAAATAATTCTAGATCTACTCATACATTTTTTGGGTAGTTTCCGGTTTTCCATCCTTCATATATTTCTTTTCTTAATTCTCCAGGTAACCTTAATAAATATTTGTTTCCTATTTCTTCATCAAAATATTTTCCTGCTTTACTAGCATAGGCTATATATAGTTTACTAAATTGTTCAATATAATTCCAATTTTCGATGCTTAATTGTTCTAGATCTCTATAGGCATAATCTTGTTCATTTGTTATTTGATCTGCTAGGGTCAAATCCTATTATATTAATATAATATTAGACAAATTTGAAATCAAATGCAATTTCTTAACAGAAAATAAAGGACATTTTAATTCCTAATTTTATATTTTCTAACATTTCAGTTGTATTCATTACAAAGTCAGGTAAAAAATATACTATTGCTCCTTTTTCATTCATATCTATTTCAAAACTTCCTATAATTGATTGTTTAAGATCTGTTATTCTTTGATCATATAAACATACTAATGTTAATTTTATATTTTCTAACATTTTAGTTGTATTCATTACAAAGTCAGGTAAAAAATATACTATTGCTCCTTTAAGATAATTTAATTAATCAATTAAGAAGTTACCTAAACTTGAAAAATTGGAAGATGATTTATGGATAGAAAAATACTATATTTAAATAAATGGATATACCATATTTTGAAATAACTAGAAGGTATGATTTAGAATTAGCATATGAGAATAAATATAATAAAGAGTTTGACTTCAAACAAAGGGTGCGTTTGTTTAGGGTAAAAAAGTGTCAACTAAAACTTTTCAATCTCCATAATTATTCTATTTTTTAATTATTTTTTCACATTTTTCTATACAAACTACCCTACTTTTCAATCATTTCTACACAACTACCCATACAACTAACCTATCTATTTTAACTTTATTCTCTTTACTACTCATCATTACTCCTATTATATCACATTACTTTCTATTGATTTGACAACTTTTACTCTAAAAACTTTTCATCAAAAGTTTTACCTCCAACCAAACACACCCAAAATCAAATCTATCATAGTATTATGTCCATTATTTTCACTATGCGATAAATGTCCTTTATTTTCTGTTAAGAAATTGCATTTAATTTCAAATTTTTCTAATATTATATTCTTTTCATAACAATTCATTTTAAGATAAGTTAAAGATATCTGCTATATGGCTCACCTTTATAATACTAAGTTATTTGGTGGTTAAGTCTTTTGCGGATATTTTTCAGTTAATTTATTGTTATGTTGGTAAAATTGAATTTGACCCAATAACTTAGTATTATAAATGGGGCGGATGGTCTTTGTTTTATCTTAAATGAAGGTTTCTGATGTAATTTCTT
Organism: Annona cherimola; assembly: GCA_030490835.1. Lineage (NCBI taxonomy): Eukaryota > Viridiplantae > Streptophyta > Magnoliopsida > Magnoliales > Annonaceae > Annona > Annona cherimola. Next base: position 81,110,026 of record CM059975.1, on the reverse strand, counting down.
ATTTCTTCTAGTTCTGCGACTTCTATATTTATTAAAGTTTTAAAAAAGAAAGACAGACAAATAAAAAAATCAATTAAGAAGTTACCTAAACTTGAAAAATTAGAAGATGATTTATGGATGGAAGAATACTATAGCGATAAACACTGATTTAGAATATCATAATCAAATAATAAATACTATATATATGTTGAATCTAGAAGATAGAATTTGTGTTTTTGCTTATTCATTCTGACTGTGTACTGATTGTCTCATCATCTTCTTGTCCTATAATGTTTTTATATATATAATCTCCAAATCTTAATACCATTTTTCCATTTAATTGTTCAGACATAATATCAGTGTTTGGTACTAATGTTTTATTTGCTATAAAACTGTCTAATTCCCATTCTTTTCCTGAATTTATTAATCCATCTATCTTAACTCCTGGTTGTAATTCTATATAACCATTACCTATTTTTTGTCCTAAAAATTCTAAAGGACTTCATAATAGTGAAAGTGGAACTAAGACATTAGTATGTTTATATAAACATAATACTATTTTTAATACTTCTTCGACATGCTTATAATGTTCTTTTATTATTTTACTTGCTATTAGAATATCATCAATATATATGAAAATATAATTTAAATCCTTAAATATTTTATCCATTCTTCCTTGAAATATACTCGGTGCATTTATTAATCCAAATGGCATCACTAACCATTCATAATGTCCTACTGGAGTTACAAATGCTGTCCATTCTATTTGTTCTGGATCCATTCTAATATACCAATATGCACTTTTACAATCTAACTTACTACAATATTTCTATCTTGTATTAAATTTACAACATTTTTATATAAGAAAACAAGAAAAAATGGACAAAGGTATTTTAATCACGAAGACGTAAAATTAGTACAAGATATCAAAGAAAAAGTTAAAATTTTGCCAAAGTTAAAATTACCTTTAGAATCAGAATATAAAATAGTAGAAGTAGATGCATGTGAATTAGGATGGGGCGCTGTATTAAAAACTAGACCGCACAGAGAAAGTTATTCAAAGTTAGAAGAAGTAAGCAGATATGAATCAGGAAAATTCATACAAAAAGAAAATAGTTTAACTAGTTTAGATTATGAAATATTGCGAGTAATAAATGCTTTAGATAAATTTAGATTATATTTAAACACTGAATTAGAATATCATAATCAAATAATAAATACTATATATATGTTGAATCTAGAAGATAGAATTTGTGTTTTTGCTTTCAGAAATTTAATTAGAAATTTTATTATAAATATAGAACATCAAATACAGCAAACTACGAATAACAGAATAAAAAGAAATTTAAGACTAAAAATAATCCTATATAAACTTATAGAAGGATGGATATCTACAATAATAGAAATACAATATCTGCAATGAAAAGGATAGAATATTTAAACCTAGCTATTAGGGAAAAAGATGAAAAGAATATAATATTAAAGATTATGCCTATAGAGATCTAGAACAATTAAGCATCGAAAATTGGAATTATATTGAACAATTTAGTAAACTATGTATAGCCTATGCTAGTAAAGCAGGAAAATAGTTTGATGAAGAAATAGGAAATAAAACCAAGCAGTAGATAATTTAGAATTAATGTTTAAAGGATTACAATTACAAAAAGAACCTACACAAATAAGAAGTAGACAAAATAAATGGAAAACTTGGTAAATTTTAAAGGTAAAAATAAACCAATGATTTATTTACTTTATTATTGTTTACACTGATCATACTACTTTCTCCTATTGTATTAGCCATTTTTAAATTTACAAAATATTCACTTAATTCTTCTTTATTTCTGATAATTTGTTTGAAGTCGAACTCTTTATTATATTTATTCTCATATGCTAATTCTAAATCATACCTTCTAGTTATTTCAAAATATGGTATATCCATTTCTTTAAATACTATATCTTGTAATTGTTCATAAGTTTTTACTATATTAAAATCTATTTTATTCATTCTGACTGTTTACTGATTGTCTCATCATCTTCTTGTCCTATAATGTTTATATATATATATAATCTCCAAATCTTAATACCATTTTTCCATTTAATTGTTCATACATAATATTAGTGTTTGGAACTAATGTTTTATTTGCTATAAAACCATCTAATTCCCATTCTTTTCCTGAATTTATTAATCCATCTATCTTAACTCCTGGTAATGCTTTTACACCTTTACTTATCATTATTTTTTCTAATTCGTTTGTATTTAATCTGTATTTTACATTACTATACTCTTGCTATAAAACTGTCTAATTCTCATTCTTTTCCTGAATTTATTATTTCATCTATCTTTACTCCTGGTAATGCTTTTACACATTTACTTATCATTATTTTTTCTAATTCGTTTGTATTTAATCTGTATTTTTCATTACTACACTCTTGCATGTTTCCTACAAATTTTTTAGTTATTCTTAAATTTTTACTTCCTATAACCATATTATATCCAATTTTTTAAAATATTCTATCCTTTTTATTGCATATATTGTATTTCTATTATTGTAGATAGCCATCCTTCTATATGTTTATATAGGATTATTTTTAGTCTTAAATTTCTTTTTATTCTGTTATTCGTAGTTTGCTGTATTCGATGTTCTATATTTATAATAAAATTTCTAATTAAATTTCTAAAAGCAAAAACACAAATTCTATCTTCTAGATTCAACATATGCATAGTATTTATTATTTGATTATGATATTCTAAATCAATGTTTATCTCCATAGTAATGTAGAGAATATACTATACAAACACAAATTAAGAAACAATCTTACAAATTTTGTAAAAATATCTATACAAGTCAATCTTTTCAAGATAAAAAAGATAAAAAAGTGAAAAAATATAAATTAAGAAAAAGCTTTACTAAAAAACCAGATAAAAATAAAAATGTTAAGAAACCAAACGAAACTACAAGAAAATGTCATTGTTATATTTGTGGAAGCCCAGATCATCTAGCAAATAGATGTAAAAATTTTAAAAATCAGAATAGAAATAGAGCAATGGTTGTAGCGGATATGCAAGAAAACATTGTAAGTGCATCCAGTGATGATAAAGAAACTATTTATAGTATAACAGAAACAAAATCTAATAATAGCAGTGATACAGAAGAAAACACATTAATTAAGGCACTAGAAAAATGAGATGCTAATAAAAAATTATTATGAGTTGTAGAGATAACACAAGTCATATATTAGAATTAGGTAAAGGAAGCTTTACGAAAACATGCAAAGAATGTGGTTATTTTTCCTCATATCAAAATAAATATCAATGTCTCATATGTAAAGTAGAAGTATGTAGTAATTGTATACATCAATCCGGAATAGATCATGTATCTACAATAAAAAATAATTCTAAAACAATACAAACTAATAAAATCACATTACAAGATATAATGAATAAATTACAAACTTTAGAAGAAAGAATGGAAAAATACGAAAAACAAAGAGAACAAGATATTTATGATAAGATACAACAATAATGGAAACTAGATAAATTAAACAAAAAAGTCAAAAAATTAGAAAAGAAACACAAAAAGGAAAAAGAATGTTCTGAATCAGAAACAAGCACAACAACAGAACGAAAAAATAAAATAAAAGAAAAAGATAAACAAATAATAGAATATAGTTCAGAAACAGATAGCGTAAAAAGTACAGATTATGAACCTGAAACAGAATAAAAAGATGAACATAATGATGAATAGATATTAACAAATAAATTAGAAATAGTGCCACAAACAGAAATTAATATACAAAAATTAACTAGTTTACAACAAATCTTTTGTAAAATTACTTTTCAATATAATGAAACAATAGAAACAATAGCAACAATAGATAGTAAAAGTACGACTAGTTTAATTACAACAGATTTACTACCAATCAATATAAATCTAACAAAAATAAATACTTTGACACAATTAGCTAATGGAGATAGGTATACTTATTTGGTCTTTTGGATCTATACAGCTTACTTCTTGTTCCGTTACTGTCTTTATTATTGCACTTTTTGCTATCATATTGTCTTTTTCATATATTTTGGACTTCTTTATCAGATCTAATGTTTTATTTCTAAATTTTTCTAATTGTTGATCTATATCTATTATTTCACTAATATTTATCATTGGTTTATTTTTACCTTTAAAATTTACCAAGTTTTCCATTTATTTTGTCTACTTCTTATTTGTGTAGGTTCTTTTTGTAATTGTAATCCTTTAAACATTAATTCTAAATTATAAAGGTAAAAATAGACCAATGATAAATTTTTACATCTATTTGCTAGATGATATGGGCTTCCACCCAATAACTTAGTATTATAAAGGTGAGTCATATAGCAGATATCTTTAACTTATCTTAAAATGAATTGGTTTAATGCTACTTTCTCCTACTGTATCAGCCATATTTAAATTTACAAAATATTCACTAAATTCTTCTTTATTTCTGATAATTTGTTTGAAGTCGAACTCTTTATTATATTTATTCTCATATGCTAGTTCTAAATAAAATACCTACGATGTAATATAAATATAATAAATATAATAATTCTAAATATAATAATTTAGAATTAGCATATGAGAATAAATATAATAAAGAGTTCGACTTCAAACAAATTATCATAAATAAAGAAAAATTAAGTGAATATTTTGTAAATTTAAAAATGGCTGATACAGTAGGAGAAAGTAGCATTAAACCAATTCATTTTAAGATACAAAAATTAATTCAGATAAAATACATAATAAAAAAGAAAGACAATTTTTCAAGTTTAGGTAACTTCTTAATTGATTTTTCTATTTGATAAGTAGAAGTAGATGCATGTGAATTAAGTTGGAAGGTATGATTTAGAATTAGCATATGAGAATAAATATAATAAAGAGTTCGAAATTATGTTTTCGTAGTGAAATAATAGATATAGATCAACAATTAGCACAATTAGCTAATGGATAAACAGGAACAGAATGGGAATTAGATAGTTTTTTCAAGTTTAGGTAACTTCTTAATTGATTTTTCTATTTAATACTTCTTTGACATGCTTATAATGTTCTTTTATTGTTTTACTTGCTATTATTATTTCACTAATATTTATCATTGGTTTATTTTTACCTTTAAAATTTACCAAGTTTATAAGACTGGGAGGTTTTCTGAAATGCAAATTAGATCCTGATGGTATTATTGGTAGGTTCAATGTTGGGTGCGATGGAAATTGGTTATTGTGAAGGGGATTGAGATGGAGAGGAAGAAAGGGTTGGCGTGGTCCTGCCATTTCCTGCAAAACAAATATTTTTGTCAAATCTACTATCTGACTACATTCTAAGTGATTGTTAGTGAAAATATTTCGCCAGAACTATTTTCTGACTACATTCTAATTTCACCATTTTAGGAATGGTTACATTCTATATTTCACCTGCAAACAATTTTTCTCATAAGATTATATGACAAAATAAATATATTAAATAACAAAGTTGAATAATTAGAAGAAAAATTAAAAGTATTAGCTACAAACCAAGTAGTAGATAATTTAGAATTAATGTTTAAAGGATTACAATTACAAAAAGAACCTACACAAATAAGAAGTAGACAAAATAAATGGAAAACTTGGTAAATTTTAAAGGTAAAAATAAACCAATGATAAATATTAGTGAAATAATAGATATAGATCAACAATTAGAAAAATTTAGAAATAAAAAATTAGATCTGATAAAGAAATCCAAAATATATGAAAAAGACAATATGATAGAAAAAAGTGCAATAATAAAGACAGTAATGGAACAAGAAGTAAGCTGAATAGATCCAAAAGACCAAATAAGTATACCTATAATAACCCAAAATGATAAACAAAAAATCAAGAAAAAACAATATAAAGAAATATATTTAAGATTAGTCATAATCGGAGTTCAAGGACTTCATAATAGTGGAAGTGGAACTAAGACATTAGTATGTTTATATGATCAAAGAATAACAGATCTTAAATAATCAATTATAGGAAGTTTTGAAATAGATATGAATGAAAAAGGAACAATAGTATATAGATATGTTTGCATAGTTAGAAACACTATTAGGAGAAGTAGCTGTAGGAATATATAAAATAAACCAATGATAAATATTAGTGAAATAATAGATATAGATCAACAATTAGAAAATATTTTAGTAAGTTAGATTGTAAAAGTGCATATTGGCAGATTAGAACGGATCCAGAATAAATAGAATGGACAGCATTTGTAACTCCAGTAGGACATTATGATTGGTTAGTGATGGCATTTGGATTAATAAATGCACCAAGTATATTTCAAAGAAGCATGGATAAAATATTTAAGGATTTAAATTATGTTTTCATATATATTGATGATATTCTAATAACTTCATCTATTATGTCGTGTGCATTAAACCAATTCATTTTAAGATAAATTAAAGATATCTGCTATATGGCTCACCTTTATACCTATTATAAATTACAAGAAAAATGTAGAGAATATACTAGCAGAACAAGCACAGATAATAAGAGAAGATCCCCAAAAACATTGGAAAAAAAAAAGAAATAGCACATTTAGAGATAATAAATTCTGCGACTTCTATATTTATTAAAAACTAAGACATTAGTATGTTTATATGATCAAAGAATAACAGATCTTAAACAATCAATTATAGGCAGTTTTGAAATAGATATTAATGAAAAAGGAGCAATAGTATATTTTATACCTGCATTACTAGCATAGGCTATATATAGTTTACTAAATTGTTCATAATATGTTCAAAAGTTTACTAATCATACTACTTTATCCTATTGTATTAGCCATTTTTAAATTTACAAAATATTCACTTAATTCTTCTTTATTTCTAATAATTTGTTTGAAGTCGAACTCTTTATTATATTTATTCTCATATGCTAATTCTAAATCATACCTTCTAGTTATTTCAAAATATGGTATATCCATTTCTTTAAATACTACATCTTGTAATTGTTCGTAGGTTTTTACTTTATTCAAATCTATTTTATTCATTCTGACTGTGTACTGATTGTCTCATCATCTTTTTGTCCTATAATGTTTTTATATATATAATCTCTAAATCTTAATACCATTTTTCCATTTAATTGTTCATACATAATATTAGTGTTTGGTACTAATGTTTTATTTTCTATAAAACTGTCTAATTCCCATTTTTTTCCTGAATTTATTAATCCATCTATCTTAACTCCTGTTAATGCTTTTACACCAGAAGTTAAGATAGATGGATTAATAAATTCAGCAAAAGAATGGGAATTAGACAGTTTTATAGCAAATAAAACATTAGTACCAAACACTAATATTATGTATGAACAATTAAATGACCATAGTATTCTTCTATCCATAAATCATCTTCCAAATTTTCAAGTTTAGGTAACTTCTTAATTGATTTTTCTAGTTGTCTGTTTTCTTTCTTTCTTATTATGTGGGCTTCCACAAATATAACAATGACATTTTCTAGTAGAGGATATTTTTCAATTAATTTATTGTTATGTTGGTAAAATTGAAGAAAAATATATAGTAAAAGATGATTTAGAATTAGCATATGAGAATAAATATAATAAAGAGTTCGACTTCAAACAAATTATCAAAAATAAAATTTTATAGCAAATAAAATATTAGTACCAAACACTAATATTATGTGTGAACAATTAAATGGAAAAATAGTATTAAGATTTGGAAATTATATATATAAAAACATTATAGGACAAGAAGATGATGAGACAATCAGTACACAGTCAGAACAAAAATAAATACTTTGACACAATTAGCTAATTGAGAAACAATAAGATTTACAAATTCTATTATGGGAAGTCAAATTCAATTTTACCAACATACCAATAAATTAACTGAAAAATATCCTTTACCATTACCAGGAGTTAAGGTAGATGGATTAATAAATTCAGAAAAAGAATGGAAATTATACCATAGCAAATAAAACATTAGTACCAAACACTAATATTATGTATGAACAATTAAATGGAAAAATGATTAATAAATACTATATATATGTTGAATCTAGAAGATAGAATTTGTGTTTTTGCTTTCAGAAATTTAATTAGAAATTTTATTATAAATATAGAACATCAAATACAGCAAACTACAAATAACAGAATAAAAAGAAATTTAAGACAAAAAATAATCCTATATAAACATATAGAAGGATGGATATCTACAATAATAGAAATACAATATACACAATGAAAAGTATAGAATATTTAAACCTAGCCATTAGGGAAAAAGATGAAAAGAATATAATATTAGACAAATTTGAAATCAAATGCAATTTCTTAACAGAAAATAAAGGACATTTATTGCATAGTGAAAATAATGAACATAATACTATAATAGATTTGATTATTGTATTCATTACAAAGTCAAGTAAAAAATATACTATTGCTCCTTTTTCATTCATATCTATTTCAAAACTTCCTATAATTGATTGTTTAAGATCTGTTATTCTTTGATCATATAAACATATAAGAAAACAGGAAAAAATGGACAAAGGTGTTTTAATCACGAAGACGTAAAATTAGTACAAGATGTCAAAGAAAAAGTTAAAAATTTGCCAAAGTTAAAATTACCTTTAGAATCAGTATATAAAATAGTAGAAGTAGATGCATACCGCACAAAGAAAGTTATTCAAAGTTAGAAGAAGTAAGCAGATATGAATCAGGAAAATTCATACAAAAAGAAAATAGTTTAACTAGTTTAGATTATGAAATATTGGGAGTAATAAATGCTTTAGATAAATTTAGATTATACTTAAACAATGAATTTACGCTTAGAACAGATTGTGAGTTCGACAGAAGAAATTGATGAAATAAAAAAATTAGGAGATAATCCTTATAATTTTACCAAATTTATTAGAACATGTATAATAGGATTTGACGCTAGTAGATCAAATACAAATGAACAAGATTATGCCTATAGAGATCTAGAACAATTAAGCATCGAAAATTGGAATTATATTGAACAATTTAGTAAACTATATATAACCTATGCTAGTAAAGCAGGAAAATATTTTGATGAAGAAATAGGAAATAAATATTTATTAAGGTAAAGAAATATATGAATGATGGAAAGCCGGAAATCTTTAAATACTACACTCCTACTGTATCAGCCATTTTTAAATTTACAAAATATTCACTTAATTCTTCTTTATTTCTGATAATTTATTTGAAGTCGAACTCTTTATTATATTTATTCTCATATGCTAATTCTAAATCATACCTTAGAAAATCTAGAAGACGAAGTTTAAGAGTTAAAAATAGTAGTAGAAGAATTCAGAAACAAATTAGAAAATTTTTAAAATAATTCTACAAAAGACTTAACCACCCAATAACTTAGGAAACAAATATTTATTAAGGTTACCTGGAGAATTAGGAAAAGAAATATATGAAGGATGGAAAGCCGAAAACTACCCAAAAAATGTAGGAGGAGTAATAAATGCTTTAGATAAATTTAGATTATACTTAAACAATGAATTTACGCTTAGAATAGATTGTGAAGCACAATTGGATATAATATGGTTACATGAAGTAATAAGAATAACTACAGGATTTGTAGGAAAAATGCAAGAGCATAGTAATGTAAAATACAGATTAAATACAAACAAATTAGAAAAATAATGATAACTAAAGGTGTAATTTTTTTAATTGTTGATCTATATCTATTATTTCACTAATATTTATCATTGGTATATTTTTACCTTTAAAATTTACGAAATATATCTAATATATTAATGCTAGATGGAAAAATACGAAAAACAAAGAGAACAAGATATTTATGATAAGATACAACAACAAAGGAAACTAGATAAATTTAAAAAAAAGTCAAAAAATTAGAAAAGAAACACAAAAAGGAAAAAGAACGTTCCGCATTAAAATTTTTGGTAGAGGATATTTTTCAGTTAATTTATTGTTATGTTGGTAAAATTGAATTTGACTTCCTATAAAAGAATTTGTAAATCTTATTGTTTCTCCATTAGCTAATTGTGTCAAAGTATTTATTTTTTTTAGATTTATATTGATTGGTAGTAAATCTATTGTAATTAAACTAGTCGTACTTTCACTATCTATTGTTGCTATTATTTCTATGTTTCATTATTTTGAAAAGTAATTTTACAAAAAGATTTGTTGTAAACTAGTTAATTTCTGTATATTAATTTCTGTTTGTGGCACTATTTCTAATTTATTTGTTAATATCTGTTCATCATTATGTTCGTCTTTTTGTTCTTTTTCAGGTTTATAATCTGTACTTTTTACGCTATCTGTTTCTGAACTATATTCTATTATTTGTTTACCTTTTTCTTTTATTTTATTTTTTCGTTCTGTTGTTGTGCTTGTTTCTGATTCAAAACATTTTTGGTAAAATTATAAGGATTATCTCCTAATTTTTTTATTTCATCAATTTCTTCTACTTTTGTTATTTTTGCTTCATTATATATTCCTGCAGCTACTACTTCTCCTAATAGTGTTTCTAAATATGCAAACATATCTGATTTTTGATCACTTGTTAGCCATGCCCTTACCACATCTGATTCCCATCTGGATATCATATTTTTCCATAATTATGGATTATTTAAATATATAGTTAATATATAGATAATCTGCAAGAAAATTGTTAGTTCCTTTAATATGTTCAAAATTTACATTTAAACATTTTCCTTGTATTGTATTTATAAAGGCAATCCATCTTTTACTACATATTTTTCTTTCATTTTCTTTTTATAAAATTTTACCATTGCCTCACAATCTGTTCTAAGCATAAATTCATTGTTTAAGTATAATCTAAATTTATCTAAAGCATTTATTACTCCCAATATTTCATAATCTAAACTAGTTAAACTATTTTCTTTTTATATGAATTTAAAAGAGAAATTGAAACTATTAAGAACGTTATAGAACAAAGAAATAAAGTAACGTCTATATTAATAAATAATTTAGAATACATTAAAAATCAAAATGTAGAATTAATGGAAAAACAAAAAATTGAAAATACTAAACTAAAACAGATAATTGAAAATATAAAAGAAGAACCAAAAAATAAAGAAAGTAAAATATTAGAAAAAATTATACAAGATATAAAAAATATAAATAAAATATCTAAAGATATTAAAGAATTAATAATTAGATAGTATGTCAAAAATAGAGACAAATATAGATTATAAGATAGCAATAGAATTAGCTAAAAAATGGCATTTCTGAAAGCAAAAAACACAAATTCTATCTTCTGGTCTTTTGGATCTATACAGCTTACTTCTTGTTTCGTCACTGTCTTTATTATTGCACTTTTTGCTATCATATTGTCTTTTTCATATATTTTGGATTTCTTTATCAGATCTAATTTTTTTAATTGTTGATCTATATCTATTATTTCACTAATATTTATCATTGGTTTATTTTTACCTTTAAAATTTACCACGTTTTCCATTTATTTTGTCTACTTCTTATTTGTGTAACAACAACAATGGAAACTAGATAAATTAAACAAAAAAGTCAAAAAATTAGAAAAGAAACACAAAAATGAAAAAGAAGGTTCTGAATTAAAATTTTTGGTAGAGGATATTTTTCAGTTAATTTATTGTTATGTTGGTAAAATTGAATTTGACTTCCCATAATAGAATTTGTAAATCTTATTGTTTCTCCATTAGTTAATTGTGTCAAAGTATTTATTTTTGTTAGATTTATATTGATTGGTAGTAAATCTGTTGTAATTAAACTAGTCGTACTTCCACTATCTATTGTTGCTATTGTTTCTATTATTTCATTATTTTGAAAAGTAATTTTACAAAAGATTTGTTATAAACTAGTTAATTTCTGTATATTAATTTCTGTTTGTGGCACTATTTCTAATTTATTTGTTAATATCTGTTCATCATTATGTTCGTCTTTTTGTTCTTTTTCAGGTTCATAATCTGTACTTTTTACGCTATCTGTTTCTGAACTATATTTTATTTTTTGTTTACCTTTTTCTTTTATTTTATTTTTTCATTCTGTTATTGTGCTTGTTTCTGATTCAGAACGTTCTTTTTCCTTTTTGTACCATATTTTGAAATAACTAGAAGGTATGATTTAGAATTAGCATATGAGAATAAATATAATAAAGAATTCGACTTCAAACAAATTATCAGAAATAAAGAAGAATTAAGTGAATATTTTATAAATTTAAAAATGGCTGATACAGTAGGAGAAAGTAGTATGACTAGTGTAAACAAAAGATTAAGACTAGATAATCCTCCAGTATCAGGAAGAGAAGAAGAACTACAAAGACCAATTAGACAACCAACTCAATTAAAAGAATGATCAGCTAGATTAATAATCAAATCTAATATAGTATTATGTTCATTATTTTCACTATGCAATAAATGTCCTTTATTTTCTGTTAAGAAATTGCATTTGATTTCAAATTTGTCTAATATTATATTCTTTTCGTCTTTTTCCCTAGCTAGGTTTAAATATTCTATCCTTTTCATTGCATATATTGTATTTCTATTATTGTAGATAGTCATCCTTCTATATGTTTATATAGGAAACTACGCAAAAAATGTAGGAGTAGGATCTAGAATAATTTATACCTATTATAAATTACAAGAAAAATGTAGAGAATATACTATACAAAAACAAATTAAGAAACAATCTTACAAATTTTGTAAAAATATCTATACAAGTCAATCTTTTTAAGATAAAAAAGATAAAAAAGTGAAAAAATATAAATTAAGAAAAAGCTTTACTAAAAAACCTACAATCAGAGAACATGCGGAGCGTGGTGGAACCATAACCCATCCTCCCAAAAACAAAAATGAAATTGATGCTAATAAATTAAATAATCTTGAAATTAATGAATTTAATGAAGATTATGAAGATTTTGATAGTTTAAAAATAAATAAAAAAGAACCCACATATCAAATAAATAATAATATTGCCAGAATATTACAACTAGCAGAACAAGCACAGATAATAGGAGAAGATCCCCAAAAACATTGGGAAAAAAATAAAGAAATAGCACATTTAGAGATAATAAATCCAGATTTAACAATAAGAACCAATTTCCATTACACCCAACATTGAACCTACCAATAATACCATCAGGATTTAATTTGCATTTCAGAACACCTCCCAGTCTTAATCTTAGCTTCTATGACCATGAATTATTAGATAATCTTTGGATTACCAGAAATCAACCCTCCTACCATGATATTCTCAAAACCCTAGCCATGTATATCTCCGAATTAAATTCTAAAGTATTAGTCACAAAAACTTCTCAGCTTTCTTTCAGACCCAATCCAGCACCAGTTAGCAAAAATCCTTCCTTAGAAGCCTATCTAAGGCTCGAACAGCAAAAAAGAGAGAAAGAATTGAAAATAGAATGGCTAAGGAAAGAATTGGCAGAAGAAAAAGAGCAAAATCAGCATTTCAAAATAATAGAAAAAGAGTACATATATGAAAGTTTGAAAAATTGGGATAATAATAGAAGTTCATTTCCCCCACAGATTACAGAAGTTAAAGGAAAAATTTTAGCACTTTGGGGAGAAGATAAAATTAAAGAACAAGTAGCAATCCAAGTAGCATTCCAGCACCTAGCCAAGGAAACAGAAATTGTGCCAAAAGGAATGACATTGATATTAAAAACATATCAAGGAGAGCAGCATCAGAATGAGCCATATTGCCAGTGTTCAATAGGATTCTTTATTTATCGATGTACTATCGACCTCTCAAGATTTGAACACATCAACCTTCACTACAACGATAATCTAGTGCAGTTAGGAATAAAGGAATTATGGACTCAGGGTATTCTAGGCAGAATTATTATAACTCATGAAAATCAAATTATGCAGTTGGAGAAGATATCTTGGAGATTAGCAGAGGTAGTTAGACATAAAATACAGTATTGTCTAAATGGATTTGTGAATATTGAAATACAATCCATTCCCCCAAGTTTTAGCAAGATTCCTATTCTCGCAAAGCATTATGCATTAGTCAGATGTGTAAATAATGCATCTCCTCTTCAAGTTAGAAGCAGTAGTGAGAATTTTGGAATTGCAGAAATTTCAACAACCCTGAACACAGCAGAAAGAATTAGAAGATGGAGGCAGTTAGAATCTGCAGCAAATTATAATAGAATGTATTCAACTTTTGCTTCTTTAATGGCCGAAGAACCTCATCTTAAGGTATTCAGTTGTGATAATAAGGTATTTTACCCAGGACACAATTTTTCAAGTAATTATTGGGTAGATGATGGAGAAGTAGAATATTTAAAACATATTCAAGCATATCAAGAAGTTGTAGAAGTTGGTGATTATCATTGTTCAAGCATTCTAGATTATGAAGGACCCAGTAGCCTGCAGCAAGATTATTCAGATAGTGAAGACGGAATAGAAGCATAGAACCTAACAAATAGAATGGAACCCTAGCGATCTCCACCCGTCATCTACAAGAGACATTCGGGAAGCATTGATCGTGGCAGGAGCACGATACCCAACAGCGGATTGATGCATTTTTCGTCTTTTCAGGCGATAGTTATCTTTAATAAGCAGTAGCAGCTTGCTTTAAGGCTATCTGCTTTGAATTATTGTACGAAAATATTGTAAATAGTTGATTTTACGGTGATGGCAGCTTTCTTTATGGCCATTCACTATGTAATTATTGTACGATCGAATCTCTTTCCTTATAATGCATCTGCTTTTTACTGTAAAAACAAAAACAGTAAAAGGAAGAACGCATTATACGATGTAAAGAGATAAGATCGAATATCTTTTAAATTTTATTTTGAGTCCGTTGAGCACTCATTTGGAATCCGACCTCTATATAAGGAACACATTGTAACATACAAAAATAGAACGGAGAAATAGAAGGAGTTTTCGGAGAAGTTGGCATTCCAAAAGGCGCTCAGCCAGATTGCTTTCTGTATTCCCTCTATAAGTTTTTAATACAATTATGTTTTCAAGTATGAGCATGGAATAGAAGTAGAAAGGGCGTTTTCAAGTCTCTAACTTCTTGTTTGAATGATTTATTATTTATTTCTGACCAGTTTGGATTACAAAAGCTTTATGGACAAAACTTATATTGTTTGTTGGGCCGTAGGTCTTAGTCCCTGAATGAGTTGTTTTTCGTAAATCCCGTTTGAAAGGCATGTGATGCCTGTGCTTGGGCTGGACTTTTTATGCTCATTCAGAACAGATGCCAAAACCAATAGCAATATTTGGGTTTTGGATCGTAAAGGTTGTTCTCCCTTAAATAAATATAAATCCAAGAACAAGAAGTTAAACCTGATAAACCCATTAAATCATAAGATTTCGAAAATATTTCCTTACTGAAACATAATTCATAAGAAACTTAAAACGGGACCTCTCTGATAAGCAATGTTTTCAATTCTGAAAAATTTAGCATATATAGCAAAAATATTAGCTAAAGTAATAACAGAAAAAAATGAAACAATTAAAAATAATGCAAAAATATATAATAGATTATTAAGTAATAAAGAAAATCTAGAAGACGAAGTTCAAGAGTTAAAAATAATAGTAGAAGAATTCAGAAACAAATTAGAAAATTTAAAAAATAATTCCGCAAAAGACTTAACCACCCAATAACTTAGTATTATAAAGGTGAGTCATATAGCAGATATCTTTAACTTATCTTAAAATGAATTGGTTTAATGTACATGACATAATAGATGAAGTTAAGGGGGTTGAGATGGAGAGGAAGAAAGGGTTGGCGTGGTCCTGCCATTTCCTGCAAAACAAATATTTTCGTCAGATCTACTATCTGACTATATTATAAGTGATTGTTAGTGAAAATATTTCGCCAGAACTATTTTCTCACTACATTCCAATTTCACCATCTTAGGAATGGTTACATTCTAATTTCACAATTTTAGGAATGGTTACATTCTATATTTCACCTGCTTGATCCTTTTTGATAATCTATCTTGATAGATAATCTGCAAGAAAATTGTTAGTTCCTTTAATATGTTCAAAATTTACATTTAAACATTTTCCTTGTATTGTATTTATAAAGGCAATCCATCTTTTACTATATATTTTTCTTTTTATAAAATTGTACTATTGCTTCACAATCTGTTCTAAGCGTAAATACATTGTTTAAGTATAATCTAAATTTATCTAAAGCATTTATTACTCCCAATATTTCATAATCTAAACTAGTTAAACTATTTTCTTTTTGTATGAATTTTCCTGATTCATATCTGCTTACTTCTTCTAACTTTGAATAACTTTCTTTGTGCGGTCTAGTTTTTAATACAGCGCCCCATCCTAATTCACATGCATCTACTTCTACTATTTTATATTCTGATTCTAAAGGTAATTTTAACTTTGACAAATTTTTAACTTTTTCTTTGATATCTTATACTAATTTTACGTCTTCGTGATTAAAATACCTTTGTCCATTTTTTCCTGTTTTCTTATATAAATATGTTGTACTTTTATGTAAATTTGGTATAAAATTTCTAGCATAATTCACTAATCCTAAAAATTTCTGCAATAATTCTAATGTTTCAAGTTTATCTGGCATTTCAAAGATTTTTTGCGAAATGTGAGGTTGTAATTCTATATAACCATTACCTATTTTTGTCCTAAAAATTCTATGTATCCTTTAGCTATTTCTAATTTCTTTTTAGATATGATTATTCCATTGTATATTATTCTTTTTAATACTTCTTCGACATGCTTATAATGTTCTTTTATTGTTTTACTTGCTATTAGAATATCATCAATATATATGAAAACATAATTTAAATCCTTAAATATTTTATCTATTCTTCTTTGAAATATACTTGGTGCATTTATTAATCCAAATGGCATCACTAACCATTCATAATGTCCTACTGGAGTTACAAATGCTGTCCATTCTATTTGTTCTGGATCCATTATAATCTGCCAATATGCACTTTTACAATCTAACTTACTAAAATATTTTCTATCTTGTATTAAATTTATTAAATTATCTTTATTTGGTATTTTATATCCATCTTCTATTGTATTATCATTTAATCTTTTATAATTTATTACAATTCTAGCTTTTCCTCGTTTTTGTTCACTATGGTTTCTTACTAAAAAGGTTGCACTTCTATGCTTACTAAAACTTAGTCTAATAATTTTTAATTGTAATAATTCTTGTATTTGTTTATTGAATTCTTCTTTATCTTCTTCATTATATTCTAATTCTTGTGTTCTTATTGTTAAATCTGGATTTATTATCTCTAAATGTGCTATTTCTTTATTTTTTTTCCCAATGTTTTTGGGGATCTTCTCCTATTATCTGTGTTTGTTTCTCCATTAGCTATTTCTAACATTTCAGTTGTATTCATTACAAAGTTAGGTAAAAAATATACTATTGCTCCTTTTCATTCATATCTATTTCAAAACTTCCTATAATTGATTGTTTAAGATCTGTTATTCTTTGATCATATAAACATACTAATGTCTTAGTTCCACTTCCACTATTATGAAGTCCTTGAAATGAATTGGTTTAATGCACACGACATAATAGATGAAGTTGATTGTAAAAGTGCATATTGGCAGATTAGAATGGATCCAGAACAAATAGAATGGACAGCATTTGTAACTCCAGTAGGACATTATGAATGGTTAGTGATGCCAATTCTTTATTTCTGATAATTTGTTTGAAGTCGAACTCATTTTTTCTATTATTACTTTAGCTAATATTTTTGCTATATATGCTAAATTTTTCAGAATTGAAAATAGTTTAACTAGTTTAGATTATTTCAATAACTTAGTATTATAAAGGTGAGCCATATAGCCATTAGTATGTTTATATGATCAAAGAATAACAGATCTTAAACAATCAATTATAGGAAGTTTTGAAATAGATATGAATGAAAAAGGAGCAATAGTATATTTTTTACTTGACATTGCAATGAATACAACTGAAATGTTAGAAAATATAAAATTAGGAATTAAAATGGACAAAGGTATTTTAATCACGAAGACGTAAACAATGAATTTACACTTAGAACAGATTATGAAGCAATAGTACAATTTTATAAAAAGAAAAATGAAAGAAAAATATATAGTAAAAGATGGATTGCCTTTATAAATACAATACAAGGAAAAGGTCACTTAATTCTTCTTTATTTTTGATAATTTGTAGAGGATATTTTTCAGTTAATTTATTGTTATGTTGGTAAAATTGAATTTGACTTCCCATAATAGAATTTGTATATGTTTATATAGGATTATTTTTAGTCTTAAATTTCTTTTTATTCTGTTATTCGTAGTTTGCTGTATTTGATGTTCTATATTTATAATAAAATTTCTAATTAAATTTTTGAAAGCAAAAACACAAATTCTATCTTCTAGATTCAAAGATTTTAATAAAGTAAAAACCTACGAGAAAAAAAATAAAGAAATAGCATATTTAGAGATAACAATTACAAGATGTAGTATTTAAAGAAATGGATATACCATATAGTATTATGTTCATTATTTTCATTATGCAATAAATGTCCTTTATTTTCTGTTAAGAAATTACATTTGCTTTCAAATTTGTCTAATATTCTTTTGTTTACACTAGTCATACTACTTTCTACTACTGTATCAGCCATTTTTAAATTTACAAAATATTCACTTAATTCTTCTTTATTTCTGATAATTTGTTTGAAGTCGAACTCTTTATTATATTTATTCTCATATGCTAATTCTAAATCATACCTTCTAGTTATTTCAAAATATGGTATGTCCATTTCATTAAATACTACATCTTGTAATTATTCGTAGGTTTTTACTTTATTAAAATCTATTTCATTCATTCTTACTGTGTACTGATTGTCTCATCATCTTCT
This sequence comes from Annona cherimola, assembly GCA_030490835.1. Classification (NCBI taxonomy): domain Eukaryota; kingdom Viridiplantae; phylum Streptophyta; class Magnoliopsida; order Magnoliales; family Annonaceae; genus Annona; species Annona cherimola. The sequence goes on along the minus strand of CM059975.1, from coordinate 81,091,187 downwards.
TGTCCTATAATATTTTTATATATATAATCTCCAAATCTTAATACCATTTTTCCATTTAATTGTTCATACATTTATCTTAAATGAAGGTTTCTGATGTAATTTCTTATTTCTTCTAGTTCTGCGACTTCTATATTTATTAAAGTTCGGATCTCTTCTATTTTTTCTACCAATTTATCACTTGCTATTTCTTCAATTTGATTTATTCTATCTATTATATCAATAGTAGATTGTAAAAGTGCCTATTAGTAGATTAGAATGAATCCAGAACAAATAGAATTGTACACAGTCAGAATGAATAAAATAGATTTTAATAAAGTAAAAACCTACGAACAATTACAAGATGTAGTATTTAAAGAAGTGCATATACCATATTTTGAAATAACTAGAAGGTATAATTTAGAATTAGCATATGAGAATAAATATAATAAAGAGTTTGACTTCAATGTTATTGGGTGGTTAAGTCTTTTGCGGAATTATTTTTAAAATTTTCTAATACCATTTTTTCATTTAATTGTTCATACATAATATTAGTGTTTGGTACGAAGGTTTTATTTGCTATAAAACTGTCTAATTCTCATTCTTTTCCTGAATTTATTAATCCATCTGTATTTTCTAACATTTCAGTTGTATTCATTACAAAGTCAGGTAAAAAATATACTATTGCTCCTTTTTCAGAATTGAAAACATTGCTTATAATGTTCTTCTTTTGTTTTACTTGCTATTAGAATATCATTAATATATATGAAAACATAATTTAAATCCTTAAATATTTTATAAAATTGATCACTTTTTTATCTTTTTTATCTTGAAAAGATTGACTTGTATAGATATTTTTACAAGAATTATTACAATTAAAAATTATCAGACCAAGTTTTAGTAAGCATAGAAGTGCAGCCTTTCTAGTAAGAAACCATAATGAACAAAAACAAGGAAAAGCTAGAATGGTAATAAATTATAAAAGATTAAATGATAATATAATAGAAGATGGATATAAAATACCAAATACTTAAACAATGAATTTACGCTTAGAACAGATTGTGAAGCAATAGTACAATTTTATAAAAAGAAAAATGAAAAAATAAACTTACCACTAGCATATCAAGGAGGAAGTATATTAACTATATATTTAAATAGGTAAAGGAATCTCTATTTGTCTCTATTTCTAACATATTATCCAATTATTAATTCTTTAATATCTTTAGATATTTTATTTATATTTTGTATATCTTCGATCAAATACAAATGAACAAGATTATGCCGCAAAAGACTTAACCACCCAAAGAATAACAGATCTTAAAAACATATCAAGGAGAGCAGCATCAGAATGAGCCATATTGCCAGTGTTCAACAGGATTCTTCATTTATCGATGTACAATACAAGGAAAAGGTTTAAATGTAAATTTTGAACATATTAAAATTTCTAATTAAATTTCTGAAAGCAAAAACACAAATTCTATCTTCTAGATTCAACATATATATAGTATTTATTATTTGATTATGATATTCTAACCTTGCTCTGATACCATTACGGGGGCGGATGGTCTTTGTTTTATCTTAAATGAAGAAACTATTTATAGTATAACAGAAACAGAATCTAATAATAGTAGTGATATAGAAGAAAACACATTAATTAAGGCACTAGAAAAATGGGATGCTAATAAAAAATTATTATGAGTTATAGAGATAACACAAGTCATATATTAGAATTAGGTAAAGGAAGCTTTCTTCTAGTTCTGCGAATGTACCAAGTATATTTCAAAGAAGAATGGATAAAATATTTAAGGATTTAAATTATGTTTTCATATATATTGATGATATTCTAATAGCAAGTAAAACAATAAAAGAACATTATAAGCATGTCGAAGAAGTATTAAAATTTATTGGACAAAGGTATTTTAATCACGAAGACGTAAAATTAGTACAAGATATCAAAGAAAAAGTTAAAAATTTGCCAAAGTTAAAATTACCTTTAGATAGTTTTATAGCAGGTTTAAATATTCTATCCTTTTCATTGCATATATTGTATTTCTATTATTGTAGATAGTCATCCTTCTATATGTTTATATAGGATTATTTTAGTCTTAAATTTCTTTTTATTCAGAAAAAATGGACAAAGGTATTTTAATCACGAAAACGTAAAATTAGTACAAGATACCAAAGAAAAAATTAAAAATTTGCCAAAGTTAAAATTACCTTTAGATAGTTTTATAGCAGGTTTAAATATTCTATCCTTTTCATTGCATATATTGTATTTCTATTATTGTAGATAGTCATCCTTCTATATGTTTATATAGGATTATTTTTAGTCTTAAATTTCTTTTTATTCAGAAAAAATGGACAAAGGTATTTTAATCACGAAAACATAAAATTAGTACAAGATATCAAAGAAAAAGTTAAAATTTTGCTAAAGTTAAAATTACCTTTAGAATCAGAATATAAAATAGTAGAAGTAGATGCATGTGAATTAGGATGGGGCGCTGTATTAAAAACTAGACCGCACAAAGAAAGTTATTCAAAGTTAGAAGAAGTAAGCAGATATGAATCAGGAAAATTCATACAAAAAGAAAATAGTTTAACTAGTTTAGATTATGAAATAAAATTTAAAAGATATTCGATCTTATCTCTTTACATCGTATAATGCTCTTTTTATTTTGTTAGAAATTTTAATATGTTCAAAATTTACAGACAAATAGAAAAATCAATTAAGACAATTACAAGATGTAGTATTTAAAGAAATGGATATACCATATTTTGAAATAACTAGAAGGTATGAATACCCTAAGATGAGGTTCTTCGTCCATTAAAGAAGCAAAAGCTGAATGGTTATGGTTTATTTTTACCTTTAAAATTTACCAAGTTTTTCAACAATGATAATTTGTTTGAAGTAAAACTCTTTATTATATTTATTCTCATATGCTAATTCTAAATCATACCTTCTAGTTATTTCAAAATATGGTATATCCATTCTTCTGGATTACCTTTATAAATACAATACAAGGAAAAGGTTTAAATGTAAATTTTGAAGTTACCTAAACTTGAAAAATTGGAAGATGATTTATGGATAGCAGAATACTATAGCGATAAACACTGATTTCTAGTTTAATATTTTCTAACATTTCAGTTGTATTCATTACAAAGTCAGGTAAAAAATATACTATTGCTGCTTTTTCATTCATATCTATTTCAAAACTTCCTATAATTGATTGTTTAAGATCTGTTATTTTTTTTATCATATAAACATACTAATGTCTTAGTTCCACTTCCTTGTATTGTATTTATAAAGGCAATCCATTTTTACTATATATTTTTCTTTCATTTTTTTTTATAAAATTGTACTATTGCTTCACAATCTGTTCTAAGCGTAAATTCATTGTTTAAGTATAATCTAAATGAAAAAGGAGCAATAGTATATTTTTTACCTGACTTTGTAATGAATACAACTTATGGCAGATTAGAATGGATCCAGAACAAATAGAATGGACAACATTTGTAACTCCAGTAGGACATTGTGAATGGTTAGTGATGCCATCTGGATTAATAAATGTACCAAGTATATTTCAAAGAAGAAAATATGATTTAGAATTAGCATATGAGAATAAATATAATAAAGAGTTCGACTTCAAACAAATTATCAGAAATAAAGAAGAATTAAGTTAAACGATTGTTGAAAACAAATTAAAAATTTTTAAAAATAATTCCGCAATTGAAATAGATATGAATGAAAAAGGAGCAATAGTATATTTTTTACCTGACTTGGTCATGAGTACAACTGAAATGTTAGAAAATATAAAATTAGGAAAAATTTAGCATATATAGCAAAAATACAATACAAGGAAGTTTAAATGTAAATTTTGAACATATTAAAAATTTACCAAGTTTTCCATTTATTTTGTCTACTTCTTATTTGTGTAGGTTCTTTTTGTAATTGTAATCCTTTAAACATTAATTCTAAAAATGGCTAATACAGTAGGAGAAAGTAGTATGATTTATTCTATCTATTATATAAATAGTATTGTTTAAGTTTGAAATTACCTTTATAATACTAAATTATTGGGTGGTTAAGTCTTTTGCGGAATTATTTTTTAAATTTTCTAATTTGTTTCTGAATTCTTCTACTACTATTTTTAACTCTTGAACTTCGTCTTCTAGATTTTCTTTATTACTTAATAATCTATTATACATTTCTGCATTATTTTTAATTATTTGGAGTTTTTCTTTTCCTATGCCTTGTTTTTCTATATTTTCTTCTTTTAATTGAGTTGGTTGTTGTAGCGCCCCGATGTCTAAGTCTACAGTCGCTACCAATATGACAGGATCGATGATAATGGGGAGAACACATTTAATCTAAATTATGGTATAATATCAAATGTTTCACAGACTAATAATATAAATTAATTATCTCATCACATATATATCGAGTTGCATCCAAGTGCTGAAATTCATAAAATATAAGATAATTAGGTTGTCCCTACATCACTCTTAAAACTCAAAATAAATAATCAAAATTCGGATTCATCTTGTCCTAGTTTGATCTGGTGTAACAACCCTACGTTGGTCTCCACCCACGTACCTGTCATCTAAATTAGGATAAAATAGGGTGAGTCCGGGCAAACTCAGTAAGTAGAACCAAAACATAAATTAAACAAAAGGAGTTTCAAACAATATGCACATTTTCAAATAAATCATAAATCTTGTTTGAATCAATACCATTTGCATGCTCATGATCCATCATTCTAATACATACACATGATCTTCTGATTATATAAGTCAAATCCAATGGGGAGGTTCGATATCTTGCCCCGTCTTACATCAGTGCTAAGCACGAGAAAATCAAATGCGGGAAACACCATACCAAGTCAAATGACAAGGAAGTGAATGTGATATCCTGCCATGATCTCCACACTCCCATGGCCCCGCCACAAACTTATGCCCATGGCTCAACTCAGACACTCATGCCTGAGTACCAGTCTCTACATACTGGTCTCACAATAAATATCAACAAATAATTCAATACATTTGTGGCTCCAATACCACATCACAATGGCCCAATGGTTTATCACGGCCCACAACCGTCAATGGCTAAACCATACCCCGGTCCCCAGTCGGCGGTATGTCATCAATCGTCATCGATGATCACAAACAACACTTCTCAATCGACATCTTCAGCCATGGCTCATGAAAATGCTAACACACCATGCACACATGCATATGCCCAAAATATAAGACTAACGCATACCGTTTATAAATCAAATTCGAATTCGACATCACAATAAATCAATCTAAAAATAATACAAATCATCGACATCCAAAACATACATGCCCGAGAAATATAAAATAAATCATTCAGTTCAAAACAAGTCCTACTTACCTCTTTTACTTTCAAATTATCCTTCCTTTGCTCATTTATGTGCAAGATCTGGTTCAAAACATATAATGCTAGTTAATATAGAAGCCTAATTGCTAATCGTATTATTATTATTATTATTATTATTATTATTATTATTATTATTCTCAATTTCACCTTGGCACCCTAATTAAACATTCCTTTTCTTATCTACAAATTTTCTTTCTTGTATTTTATTATCTAAACTCTACATTTAATACACACATCTTCTTAACAAAATTCACAATTATGTAAAATTGAAATCATATCCCGTATATATATAACATGGAAACCCCCGGATATCATGCATCCATTTATGTATACATTACAACCCGTTCAATATCCAATCAGGCATCTAATAATATATATATATATATTTTTGTCTCCATCGTTAAAAATCCAACCAAATAAAATATTATTCTCATATATATCTAGTCATCCATATGGAACAAATAAAATACCTACATTTAATCACATCATTTCTAAAGATCTAAAATGTAACGAATAGCAATCTTATTAGGCTAACCGTAACTAAATCACAATAATAAAATACTTGTTTCTTGTACTATATTAAAATATATATATATATATTTTTTTTTGTGCATTATATTAATATAGATCCATCCACAATTGCGAACCCACAACTCCTATTAATATAAATCTAATCGAAAGAACCCACAAGTTTAAATTTCTGATTATAATTATTTTAATTGATATATATAGTAACCAAGAAAGAGAATACGTAGAATGGATTCCAGAAAATCTTTAACCGGTTTTGGTGTTTGTTTAAATGTGAAGTGATTTTAGCTTTTGGTTTGTACGTCAACTCTGCATGCCTACAATTTAAATTTCATATCTTGAATATATATATATATATATATTTTTTTAAGGTGTTACAAAATAAATTCTCTACTGATATTTGTTTTGTTAAATAAAACTTTGTAAGGATTCGTTTAGCCTGCATATGTATCTATATATTTGTATATATATTATATATTAAATGTTATTGAATAGTGTGTATATTCGAATACTTACCATATCTGCACAGATATATATATATATATTGGTGCATTTAACTTATATATATATTTTCCAGTTAATATTTCTACCTTACCCACCACAATCCAAATTCTGATATCATTCTTACCGTAATAATTTATTTAATAACTTTCATTTCCACAGATTCTATATGTGCAAATCTCGTCTATGAATTCAGTTTATATTAATCTCACTCCTTCTATACCTCAATCATTTATAAATTTAATCGTTCAATCTATTCATATCCTTGTCATTTAAACTTCAATTGTTCATTCAAATAATAATACGTACCTGTTTATTTGGGGAAGGAAAATAAGAGCTAAGGCCAACCTCCTCAATTATCTCTTCACCAAATCTCCTAAATTATCTCTTTGCCATATCTCCTATTGGATCCCGGTGTATTCAAATTTGAATAAAGGTGCACTGCCAGCTTCCTCCTCTTTATATATACACGTATTCTATCCCAATTCCATTTTCCATGAATCGTCGCCACTCCAATTCTCATGAATCGTCACCCTATTATTAGAAAATCTCAATAAAAGAAAATATTTTAAATAGTATCAAGTATCTCGTATCCTTTAATAGCCATGCTTTGAATCAACGTAGGAATGCATATCTTCTGCTTCTCTGTTTTCTTTTATCGTTAATGCATGAATCAAAATGATATGGGATTCAATGGATATGCATGAATCAAAATTAAATGGGATTCAATGGATATGCATGAATCAAAATTAATGGAAATCAACGGATATGCATGGTTCATTTGTATACGTATTCTAAAAGCATGGAAATTATGCACGTAATTATAAATAATTACTTGCATAATTTTTAATTTAACTTATTTTATAATTATTTAATTCATACTAACTTGATTACTTATCTATTTTGTGGCCCATTTGAAAATTACGAATTCGGCCATATTAGATTGTGCATTTTTGCTAATTCATTCAATAATTATGGGAGTATATAATATATAATAATTTATCATATTTAATAAATTTCTACTACCAATTTCTATTGTTGATTTAAACAATTTAATAAACCAATCTCACCTTTACATATACATTTCTTGAATTTTATTATTTTCTTCTACACTTGGTCTCATAAAATATCTATATTCTTTTATATTTAGGTGGGCACACGGCTCAACTAGTATTCACCTCATTTTATTATTATTATATAGATATATATATATTTTTCAGTCTATTTAGATATCTCATTGCCATAATTTTTCTCTAATTTAATTTTATAGTATTCGCATATCATTTTATAGCAAAAATTCATTTGTATTTAGTTAAGGCTTTAGTTATTCATTTTAATTTCACCCAATAATAAATCATTATTTATTTATTTAAATAATATCATACTTCCACGATTTTAATTAAAATTACATAACCTTAATTTTGCATTTTAATTAACATGCTAATAGTAATTTAAAATTCATAAAGTAATTAGGGGTTTACATTTACACTCACCTTATTAAAAGTTTCGTCCTCGAAACTTAGCTAGAACTCAAGATATGGATATTTGTCTTTCATAATAGATTCTAATTCCCACGTTGCCTCATCTTCTGTGTGGTTGCTCCATTGAACTTTCACTAGTCGAATAGACTTATTTCTTAACTGTTTGACCTTGTTGTCAATAATTCGAATAGGCTTCTCCTCATAATGTAAATTTTCTTGAATACTAATTTGCTGGGGTTGCAAAATATGAGAAGGATCCGGTTCGTACTTTCGCAAGGTAGATACATGAAAAACATCATGTACCCCTGATAAGGCGGGTGGAAGTGCCAATCGATAAGCCACCTTCCCTATTCTTTCCAATATTTCATAAGGTCCGACATACCTAGGACTTAACTTTCCTTTGATGCCAAAACGAACCACACCCTTCATTGGTGAGACTCTCAGAAATACCTTGTCACCCACCGTAAACTCCAGTGGTCTACGTCGAGTGTCTGCATAGCTCTTTTGTCGTGACTGAGCCACGAGGATCTTCTCCCGAATTTTAGCAACTTTTTCTTCAGTCTCTGCAATCATCTGAGGTCCCAAGATAGTAGCCTCACCAACTGCATCCCAACATAGTGGGGATCTACATTTTCTTCCATATAATGCTTCGAATGGTGCCATCTGTATACTAGAGTGGTAGCTATTGTTATATGCAAACTCTGCCAATGATAGGTACTCGCTCCAATTATTACCCCAATCCATCACACAGGCTCGAAGCATGTCCTCAAGTTGTTGATTAACTCTCTCAGTCTGTCCATCTGTCTGAGGATGAAAGGCTGAACTGAACTTTAATCTAGTTCCCATCGCGGTATGCAATGCCTTCCAAAATCGAGAAGTGAATACCGAACCTCTATCAGATATGATAGACTTTGGCACTCCATGCAACTTGACAATCTCTTTGTGATAGATCCAAGCTAACTTTTCAGCTGTATAAGTAGTCCTTACAGGAACAAAATGTGCTGACTTGGTTAATCTATCAACAATAACCCAAATACTGTCATATCCGGCACGGGTTTTAGGTAAACCGATGATAAAATCCATAGTGATTTCCTCCCATTTCCATGTCGGTATCTCAATTTGCTGTAGCAATCCGCCAGGTCTTTGATGTTCTGCTTTGATTTGCTGACAAGTCAAACACTTAGCCACAAATTTTGCCACATCATTCTTCATTCCATCCCACCAATACTGTGATTTCAAATCTTGATACATTTTATTACTACCAGGATGAATAGAATAAGGACTATAATGGGCCTCTTGCAATATATCTGCAATTATTGCAGTTCCTCGTGGAATGGCTAATCGATTTCGAAATCGGAGAACACCATCATCCTTAATAGTGAAGTCTGGCAATTCACCCCTCATGGTGCGCTCCTTTCTACGTATAAAATTGATGTCCGATGTATTCTGCTGAGCCTCTTTGATCTCATCAAATATAGTGGGTTGCAAACTCAAATTACTGATTCGAGCTACAACTCCTTCCACATCAACACAAAGATCCATTCTTCTCATCTCCTCAAAGAGAATGGGTTGGGCAGTTAGCATACTAGCCCTACTATCACCCGATTTTCTACTAAGTGCATCAGCTACAACATTTGCCTTGCCTGGATGATACAAAATTGTCAGGTCATAGTCTTTTAGCAATTCTAACCATCGTCGTTGTCGCATATTCAGCTCTTTCTGAGTGAAAATATACTTAAGGCTTTTATGGTCTGTATAGATGTCGCACCTTTCTCCATATAAATAATGCCTCCAAAGTTTCAAGGCAAATACAACTGCTGCAAGCTCTAAGTCATGGGTTGGATAGTTTTGCTCATGCATCCTTAATTGCCTAGATGCATAAGCAATCACCTTGCCATTTTGCATCAACACGCAACCCAAACCTTTCTTGGATGCATCGCTGTATATCACAAAGCCTCCTGTTCCTGAAGGAATAGCCAAAATAGGAGCTTCCACTAACCGCTGCTTTAACTTTTGAAAGGCTTCCTCACATCGGTCATTCCAATCAAATTTTACATTCTTTCTAGTTAAGTTGGTGAGAGGCAAAGCGATTGTCGAGAATCCCTTTACGAATCGCCTATAATAACCAGCTAACCCAAGAAAGCTTCGAACCTCTGTCACAGTGCTTGGTCTTACCCAGTTTACCACAGCCTCAATCTTTTGCGGATCAACTGCTATGCCATCTCCCGACACCACATGCCCGAGGAAGCAAACACGGGGTAACCAGAAGTCACATTTTTTTAACTTAGCATATAATTTTTGCTCCCGTAGTCTTTGCAAGACTAACCGTAGATGGTATTCATGTTCTATATTATCTTTAGAGTATATCAATATGTCATCAATGAAGACCACTACAAACTGATCAAGATACTCCCGAAAAATACGATTCATCAAATCCATAAAGAACGCAGGTGCATTAGTCAAACCAAACGGCATCACCAAAAATTCATAATGGCCATATCTAGTTCTGAATGCAGTTTTCAAGATATCAGTATCTCGAATTCGCATTTGATGATACCCTGACTGTAGATCAATCTTAGAAAATACACTAGCACCCTTTAATTGATCTAAAAGATCATCAATTCGTGGTAACGGATATTTATTTTTGACTGTTACCTTGTTCAACTCTCTATAATCAATACAGAGTCTAAGGCTACCATCTTTTTTCTTCACAAATAGGACCGGTGCACCCCATGGAGATACACTAGGACGAATGAAGCCTTTGGCTAATAACTCTTGGAGCTGCTTCTTCAACTCTTCAAGCTCTATTGGTGCCATCCTATATGGTGCCTTTGATATAGGGCTAGTACCTGCATATAATTCGATGCTGAATTCTACCTCCCGCTCTGGGGGTAGACCAGGTAACTCTTCAGGAAATACATCGGGAAAATCTCTTGCTATGGGTATAGTTTCTAGTCTTTTGCCTTCAGGTTCTGCATCAACTGCGAAAACTAGATATGCTATACACCCCTTCCGCATTAATCTTTTTGCTTTCATGGATGATATTAGCTTTGGAACTCTATCTTGTGACCTCCCAGTGAAAGTGACGGGTAGGCAGTTCTTAGGTCTGATTACGACTTGCTTCTCTTTACAGTAGACTACTGCACTCCATTTACTTAGCCAATCCATCCCAAGTATCACATCCAACTCACAAGTGTCTAATACGATCAAATCAGCAGGATAAGGCCTACCTTCTATAATTACTGGACAGTCTAAACATATTTGTGTTGCAGTACACACTACCCGTAAAGGTGTAGATATTCTCATGGTTGACTCCATATTTTCCAAATATAATTGCGCTCTCATTGCGAATGTATATGAAACAAAGGAATGGGTAGCACCGGGATCAAATAAAACATACGCTAATTGTCCACAAATTGAAAGTTCACCTGATATATATATATTTACATGACATAAGTAATGCATTTTTAAGAGTATAAATAGAAAATTAGTGATTTTTTTTTTTTTTTTAACTTAAAGAGTTACCTGTCACCACCTCATGAGCAACTTGCACCTCCTCTGCTGTAGTTGCCTGAATACGGCTTGTGGCTTGTGGCCTTTGCTCAATGCGGAGTGGTTGCTGTTGGGGTTGATATTGTGGTATTTGATTAGGTCGTCCTCTTAGACCTACACCACGTGTTGCAATAGGTGCACGTATTGGTCCGTTTTGTTGTCGTTGTGGTTGTCGCGTTGGTACATTAACCATTTGAGGTACCCCTGTCTGAAGCTGTGGACACATAGGCCGACGATGTCCTTGCTGTCCACAATGATGACAAAAAGTATTGGCATGAGGACATCGAGACTTTATATGGCCAATCTCACCACAACCAAAACATTTGATCATCTTGGGTGGTTTCTGGGCAGTGTTCCTATGTTGGGGTTCAATATGAGGCTTCTTATTGCTTTGGAACCTGCCTTGTTTCTTCAGCTCAGCATTTCTCTTCTTGATTTGAGATTTTCCCCATTCCAGTTCTTCTCGCTCCACACTACGAGCCATGTCTAAAATCACTTTGTAATCATCAGTTCGGATCACAGATATTTTAGTTCGAATCGAAGGCTTTAGTCCTTCACGAAATTTGCGCGCCTTCTCCAATGGGTCAGTCTTTGTCCATGCCACAAACCGAGACAAAGATCGAAACTGAAGATCATACTCTGTGACTGACATATTTCCCTGAACAAGAGAGTGGAATTCTGCAGATCTTTGTACCCTCTCACTATCAGGGATATAGTACTGAAAGAAACGATGCTGAAACTCAGCCCATGTCAAGAGATCCTCACCTCCTTCAGGCAATGTTTGTTGCTCCGAGTCCCACCATTGTTCTGCATCACCCTCCAATAGGTAAATGGCATAGCGCACCTTCTGCTCCTCAGTGCACTTAAGACATTTGAAGATCTTCTCCAATTGTTTAATCCAATTGGAGGCTGCCTTATAATCTACCTCTCCTGAAAATTTAGGCGGTTGCATGCCTTGAAATGTCCTTAGTTTATTCCTTTCTCTCTTCTCCTCCTGTTCAGGATTTTCAACCTGTATTGGCCCAGCTGTAACTCGAATACCATCATCATCCCCCGCTATTCGCGTAGATGGTCCTGCTTGGAATGCAACTACTGGGGTTGTTGGTTCTCCTTGGGGAAAACGAAGTCCTCTAGTCTGCGTATCGGTCATAACTGAGGGCTGAACTGTTGGGCCCTGGTTAGATGATGTAGGATTTGGCAGTTGACTTGTCACAAGTTGTCTAACTTGAGACAACTCCTCTTGCATCTCTCGGCGAAGTTCTTGTTGCATTTCGTGCATAGCTCCACGCATTGTATCCATAAATCCTATCAACACAGGATTCCCCATAATATTTTCCATTGTAGGCAAAACATGATCAGGTCCAACTTCATTATTTGCTTCATTTGCAGTAGCCGCTGGCTCAGGAACTTCTTCCTCTGGGGGTACATGAGTTCGAGTATCATGAATTGTAGTGCGCCTTGACCCACGAGGTCTCCCTCGACTGCCTCTAATATTTACCATCTATTGATAAAACATAAACTCAGCAACTTTTCATTCTTTAGCCACAAAAGTAAGCATTTAAGTAGCCTATTATTTTTAGTTTATTCTCCTAAACTAACATACCCCAAGCAAAATTCTAGTCACTAATCTTTATTATATCATATGTTGTAGTTCTTACCCATTATTTGCTCTGATACCACTTATGTAGCGCCCCGATGTCTAAGTCTACAGTCGCTACCAATATGACAGGATCGATGATAATGGGGAGAACACATTTAATCTAAATTATGGTATAATATCAAATGTTTCACAGACTAATAATATAAATTAATTATCTCATCACATATATATCGAGTTGCATCCAAGTGCTGAAATTCATAAAATATAAGATAATTAGGTTGTCCCTACATCACTCTTAAAACTCAAAATAAATAATCAAAATTCGGATTCATCTTGTCCTAGTTTGATCTGGTGTAACAACCCTACGTTGGTCTCCACCCACGTACCTGTCATCTAAATTAGGATAAAATAGGGTGAGTCCGGGCAAACTCAGTAAGTAGAACCAAAACATAAATTAAACAAAAGGAGTTTCAAACAATATGCACATTTTCAAATAAATCATAAATCTTGTTTGAATCAATACCATTTGCATGCTCATGATCCATCATTCTAATACATACACATGATCTTCTGATTATATAAGTCAAATCCAATGGGGAGGTTCGATATCTTGCCCCGTCTTACATCAGTGCTAAGCACGAGAAAATCAAATGCGGGAAACACCATACCAAGTCAAATGACAAGGAAGTGAATGTGATATCCTGCCATGATCTCCACACTCCCATGGCCCCGCCACAAACTTATGCCCATGGCTCAACTCAGACACTCATGCCTGAGTACCAGTCTCTACATACTGGTCTCACAATAAATATCAACAAATAATTCAATACATTTGTGGCTCCAATACCACATCACAATGGCCCAATGGTTTATCACGGCCCACAACCGTCAATGGCTAAACCATACCCCGGTCCCCAGTCGGCGGTATGTCATCAATCGTCATCGATGATCACAAACAACACTTCTCAATCGACATCTTCAGCCATGGCTCATGAAAATGCTAACACACCATGCACACATGCATATGCCCAAAATATAAGACTAACACATACCGTTTATAAATCAAATTCGAATTCGACATCACAATAAATCAATCTAAAAATAATACAAATCATCGACATCCAAAACATACATGCCCGAGAAATATAAAATAAATCATTCAGTTCAAAACAAGTCCTACTTACCTCTTTTACTTTCAAATTATCCTTCCTTTGCTCATTTATGTGCAAGATCTGGTTCAAAACATATAATGCTAGTTAATATAGAAGCCTAATTGCTAATCGTATTATTATTATTATTATTATTATTATTATTATTATTATTATTATTATTATTATTATTATTCTCAATTTCACCTTGGCACCCTAATTAAACATTCCTTTTCTTATCTACAAATTTTCTTTCTTGTATTTTATTATCTAAACTCTACATTTAATACACACATCTTCTTAACAAAATTCACAATTATGTAAAATTGAAATCATATCCCGTATATATATAACATGGAAACCCCCGGATATCATGCATCCATTTATGTATACATTACAACCCGTTCAATATCCAATCAGGCATCTAATAATATATATATATATATTTTTGTCTCCATCGTTAAAAATCCAACCAAATAAAATATTATTCTCATATATATCTAGTCATCCATATGGAACAAATAAAATACCTACATTTAATCACATCATTTCTAAAGATCTAAAATGTAACGAATAGCAATCTTATTAGGCTAACCGTAACTAAATCACAATAATAAAATACTTGTTTCTTGTACTATATTAAAATATATATATATATATTTTTTTTTGTGCATTATATTAATATAGATCCATCCACAATTGCGAACCCACAACTCCTATTAATATAAATCTAATCGAAAGAACCCACAAGTTTAAATTTCTGATTATAATTATTTTAATTGATATATATAGTAACCAAGAAAGAGAATACGTAGAATGGATTCCAGAAAATCTTTAACCGGTTTTGGTGTTTGTTTAAATGTGAAGTGATTTTAGCTTTTGGTTTGTACGTCAACTCTGCATGCCTACAATTTAAATTTCATATCTTGAATATATATATATATATATATTTTTTTAAGGTGTTACAAAATAAATTCTCTACTGATATTTGTTTTGTTAAATAAAACTTTGTAAGGATTCGTTTAGCCTGCATATGTATCTATATATTTGTATATATATTATATATTAAATGTTATTGAATAGTGTGTATATTCGAATACTTACCATATCTGCACAGATATATATATATATATTGGTGCATTTAACTTATATATATATTTTCCAGTTAATATTTCTACCTTACCCACCACAATCCAAATTCTGATATCATTCTTACCGTAATAATTTATTTAATAACTTTCATTTCCACAGATTCTATATGTGCAAATCTCGTCTATGAATTCAGTTTATATTAATCTCACTCCTTCTATACCTCAATCATTTATAAATTTAATCGTTCAATCTATTCATATCCTTGTCATTTAAACTTCAATTGTTCATTCAAATAATAATACGTACCTGTTTATTTGGGGAAGGAAAATAAGAGCTAAGGCCAACCTCCTCAATTATCTCTTCACCAAATCTCCTAAATTATCTCTTTGCCATATCTCCTATTGGATCCCGGTGTATTCAAATTTGAATAAAGGTGCACTGCCAGCTTCCTCCTCTTTATATATACACGTATTCTATCCCAATTCCATTTTCCATGAATCGTCGCCACTCCAATTCTCATGAATCGTCACCCTATTATTAGAAAATCTCAATAAAAGAAAATATTTTAAATAGTATCAAGTATCTCGTATCCTTTAATAGCCATGCTTTGAATCAACGTAGGAATGCATATCTTCTGCTTCTCTGTTTTCTTTTATCGTTAATGCATGAATCAAAATGATATGGGATTCAATGGATATGCATGAATCAAAATTAAATGGGATTCAATGGATATGCATGAATCAAAATTAATGGAAATCAACGGATATGCATGGTTCATTTGTATACGTATTCTAAAAGCATGGAAATTATGCACGTAATTATAAATAATTACTTGCATAATTTTTAATTTAACTTATTTTATAATTATTTAATTCATACTAACTTGATTACTTATCTATTTTGTGGCCCATTTGAAAATTACGAATTCGGCCATATTAGATTGTGCATTTTTGCTAATTCATTCAATAATTATGGGAGTATATAATATATAATAATTTATCATATTTAATAAATTTCTACTACCAATTTCTATTGTTGATTTAAACAATTTAATAAACCAATCTCACCTTTACATATACATTTCTTGAATTTTATTATTTTCTTCTACACTTGGTCTCATAAAATATCTATATTCTTTTATATTTAGGTGGGCACACGGCTCAACTAGTATTCACCTCATTTTATTATTATTATATAGATATATATATATTTTTCAGTCTATTTAGATATCTCATTGCCATAATTTTTCTCTAATTTAATTTTATAGTATTCGCATATCATTTTATAGCAAAAATTCATTTGTATTTAGTTAAGGCTTTAGTTATTCATTTTAATTTCACCCAATAATAAATCATTATTTATTTATTTAAATAATATCATACTTCCACGATTTTAATTAAAATTACATAACCTTAATTTTGCATTTTAATTAACATGCTAATAGTAATTTAAAATTCATAAAGTAATTAGGGGTTTACAGTTGTCTAATTGGTCTTTGTAGTTCTTCCTAATTTTATATTTTCTAACATTTCAGTTGTATTCATTACAAAATTAGATAAAAAATATACTATTGCTCCTTTTTCATTCATATCTATTTTAAAACTAAGACATTAGTATGTTTATATGATCAAAGAATAACAGATCTTAAACAATCAATTATAGTATGTTTATATGATCAAAGAATAACAGATCTTAAACAATCAATTATAGAAAGTTTTGAAATAGATATGAATGAAAAAGGAGCAATAGTATATTTTTTACCTGACTTTGTAATGAATACAACTGAAATGTTAGAAGATATAAAATTAGGAATTAAAACAATTGGATATAATATGGTTGCGGGAAGTAAAAATTTAAGAATAACTATAGGATTTGTAGAAAAAATCCAAGAGCATAGTAATGTAAAATACAGATTAAATACAAACGAATTAGAAAAAATAATGATGAGTAAAGGTGTAAAAGCATTACCAGGAGTTAAGATAGATGAATTAATAAATTCAGGAAAAGAATGGGAATTAGACAGTTTTATAGCAAGAGCATAGTAATGTAAAATACAGATTAAATACAAACGAATTAGAAAAAATAATGATAAGTAAATGTGTAAAAGCATTACCAGGAGTTAAGATAGATAGATTAATAAATTCAGGAAAAGAATGGAAATTAGACAGTTTTATAGCAAATAAAACATTAGTACCAAACACTAATATTATGTATGAACAATTAAATGGAAAAATAGTTAATAATAACTAGAAGGTATGATTTAGAATTAGCATATGAGAATAAATATAATAAAGAGTTCGACTTCAAACAAATTATCAAAAATAAAGAAGAATTAAGTGAATATTTTGTAAATTTAAAAATAACTGATATCTGCTATTTGGCTCACCTTTGTAATACTAAGTTATTGGGTGGTTAAGTCTTTTGCGGAATTATTTTTTAAATTTTCTAATTTTTTTTTGAATTCTTCTACTACTATTTTTAACTCTTGAACTTCGTCTTCTAGATTTTCTTTATTACTTAATAATCTATTATACATTTCTGCATTATTTTTACTTGTTTCGTTTTTTTCTGTTATTACTTTAGCTAATATTTTTGCTATATATGCTAAATTTTTCAGAATTGAAAAACATTGCTTATCAGAGAGGTCCCATTTTAAGTTTCTTATGAATTATGTTTCAGTAAGGAAATGTTTTTGAAATCTTATGATTTAATGGGCTTTATCAGGTTTAACTTCTTGTTCCAAAAAATGTAGGAGCAGAATCTAGATAATTTATACCTATTATAAATTACAAGAAAAATGTAGAGACTTAACCACCCAATAACTTAGTATTATAAAGGTGACCCATATAGCAGATATCTTTAACTTATCTTAAAATGAATTGGTTTAATGCACACGACGTAATAGAAAATTTGTAAGATTATTTAAAGAAATTGCATTTGATTTCAAATTTGTCTAATATTATATTCTTTTCATCTTTTTCCCTAATAGCTAGGTTTAAATATTCTATCCTTTTCATTGCATATATTGTATTTCTATTATTGTAGATAGTCATCCTTCTATTTGTTCTGGATCCATTCTAATCTGCTAATATGCACTTTTACAATCTAGCTTACTGAATATTTTCTATCTTGTATTAAATTATCTTTATTTGGTATTTTATATCAATCTTCTATTGTATTATTATTTAATCTTTTATAATTTATTACCATTCTAGCTTTTCCTCGTTTTTGTTCACTATGGTTTCTTCCTAGAAAGGTTGCACTTCTATGCTTACTAAAACTTGGTCTGATAATTTTTAATTGTATTAATTCTTGTATTTGTTTATTGAATTCTTCTTTATCTTCTTCATTATATTCTAATAGACTATTAAGTTATAAAGAAAATCTAGAAGATGAAGTTCAAGAGTTAAAAATAGTAGTAGAAGAATTCAGAAACAAATTAGAAAATTTAAAAAATAATTCCACAAAAGACTTAACCACCCAATAACTTAGTATTATAAAGGTGATATACTATTGCTCCTTTTTCATTCATATCTATTTCAAAAATTTTATTCTGTTATTCGTAGTTTGCTATATTTGATGTTCTATATTTATAATAAAATTTCTAACTTTTTCTTTGATATATTGTACTAATTTTACGTCTTCGTGATTAAAATACCTTTGTCCGACTTCAATCAAATTATTAGAAATAAAGAAGAATTAAGTGAATACTTTTTTATTTAATATATTTATTTTGTCACATAATCTTATGAGCAAAATTGTTTGTAGGTTAAGTATTCTTGGATATGTTATATCAGAAGTAGACTTTCCTTCGTATGTTGTTAACCCAACAGGTTCAGACATTTCAGTTGTATTCATTACAAAGTCAGGTAAAAAATATACTATTGCTCCTTTTTCATTCATATCTATTTCAAAACTTCCTATAATTGATTGTTTAAGATCTGTTATTCTTTGATCATATAAACATACTGTTATATGACTCACCTTTATAATACTAAGTTATTGGGTGGTTAAGTCTTTTGCGGAATTATTTTTTAAATTTTCTAATTTGTTTCTAAATTACATATTAAAATAATTCTGCAAAAGACTTAACCACCCATAGTTCTGCGACTTTTATATTTATTAAAGTTTGGATCTCTTCTATTTTTTCTACCAATTTATCACTTGCTATTTCTTCAGCAGAATCTAATAATAGTAGTGATACAAAAGAAAACACATTAATTAAGGCACTAGAAAAATGGGATGCTAATAAAAAATTATTATGAGTTGTAGAGATTACACAAGTCATATATTAGAATTAGGTAAAGGAAGCTTTACGAAAACATCTAAAGAATGTGGTTATTTTTCCTCATATCAAAATAAATATTAATGTCTCATATGTAAAGTAGAAGTATGTAGTAATTGTATACATCAATATGGAATAGATCATGCATTTACAATAAAAAAATAATTCTAAAAGAAATAAGAAATTACATCAGAAACCTTCATTTAAGATAAAACAAAGACCATCCACCCCCGTAATGGTATCAAAGCAAGGTTATAGTGCATTTCATAAAAATCCTATAAACCAATACATACAAAAATTAATTCAGATAAAATACATAATAAAAAAGAAAGAAAACAGACAAATAGAAAAATCAATTAAAAAGTTACCTAAACTTGAAAAATTGGAAGATGATCAGTGTTTATCGCTATACTATTCTTATATCCATAAATCATCTTCCAAATTTTCAAGTTTAGGTAACTTCTTAATTGATTTTTCTAAGTTATTGGGTGGTTAAGAATTAAGTGAATATTTTGTAAATTTAAAAATGGCTAATACAATAGGAGAAAGTAGCTCATTCTGATGCTGCTCTCCTTGATATGTTTTTAATATCAATGCCATTCCTTTTGGCACAATTTCTGTTTCCTAGGCTAGGTGCTGGAATGCTACTTGGATTGCTACTTGTTCTTTAATTCTATCTTCTCCCCAATCTAGTGATGATAAAGAAACTATTTATAGTATAACAGAAACATAATTGTATTAAAAACTTACAGAGGGAATACAGAAAGCAATCTAGCTGAGCGCCTTTTGGAATGCCAACTTCTCTGAAAACTCCTTCTATTTCTTCATTCTGTTTTTTTATGTTACAATGTGTTCCTTATATAGAGGTCGGATTGCAAATGAGCGCTCAATGGACTCGAAAACACATTAATTAAGGCACTAGAAAAATAGGATGCTAATAAAAAATTATTATGAGTTGTAGAGATAACACAAGTCATATATTAGAATTAGGTAAACACTGATTTAGAATATCATAATAAATATTTGTTTCCTATTTATTCATCAAAAATAAACCAATGATAAATTTTTACATCTATTTTCTAGATTATCTGGGTGGAAATCATTCATATCTATTTCAGAAGTATATTAACTATATATTTAAATAATCCAATTTTCTTGCAGATTATCTATCAAGAGAGATTATCAAAAAGGAAAAATTTTAAAAATCAGAATAGAAATAGAGCAATGGTTGTAGCGGATATTCAAGAAAAAATTGTAAGTGCATCCAGTGATGATAAAGAAACTATTTATAGTATAACAGAAACAGAATCTAATAATAGTAGTGATACAGAAGAAAACACATTAATTAAGGCACTATAGAAATGGGAAGCCCAGATCATCTAGCAAATAAATGTAAAAATTTCTTTATTTCTGATAATTTGTCGGAGTTCAAGGACTTCATAATAGTGGAAGTGGAACTAAGACATTAGTATGTTTATATGATCAAAGAATAATAGATCTTAAACAATCAATATCTTAAAATGAATTGGTTTAATGCACACGAAATAATAGATGAAGTTAAAGGATTGTTGGAAAACTTGGTAAATTTTAAAGGTAAAAATAAACCATATCCATAAATCATCTTCTAATTTTCAAGTTTAGGTAACTTCTTAATTTACAAAATATTCACTTAATTCTTCTTTATTCTGATAATTTGTTTGAAGTCGAACTCTTTATTATATTTATTCTCATATGCTAATTCTAAATCATACTTTTTAGATTATACTTAAACAATGAATTTTCTGACTGTGTACTGATTGTCTCATCATCTTCTTGTCCTATAATGTTTTTTATATATATAATCTCCAAATAATAGAAATACAATATATGCAGTGAAAAGGATAGAATATTTAAACCTAGCTATTAGGGAAAAAGATGAAAAGAATATAATATTACGGGGGTGGATGGTCTTTGTTTTATCTTACCATTTTTCCATTAAAATAATGATAAGTAAAGGTGTAAAAGCATTACCAGTAGTTAAGAAATGAAAAAGGAGCAATAGTATATTTTTTACCTGACTTTGTAATGAATACAACTGAAATGTTAGAAAATATTTCCATATAGCAGATATCTTTAACTTATCTTAAAATGAATTGGTTTAATGCACACGACATAATAAATGAAGTTGATTGTAAAAGTGCATATTGGCAGATTAGAATGGATCCAGAACAAATAGAATGGACAGCATTTAATTTTATATTTTCTAACATTTCAGTTGTATTCATTACAAAGTCAGGTAAAAAATTTACTATTGCTCCTAAAATTCTGTGTACGGTAAATTACGAATTAAAATTTTTGGTAGAGGATATTTTTCAGTTAATTTATTGTTATGTTGGTAAAATTGAATTTGACTTCCCATAATAGAATTTTTATATGATCAAAGAATAACAGATCTTAAACAATCAATTATAGGAAGTTTTGAAATAGATATGAATGAAAAAGGAGCAATAGTATATTTTTTACTTGACCTTGTAATGAATACAAATTCATTTATATTTAATCTGTATTTTACATTACTATTGCTCTTACATTTTTCCTACAAATCCTGTAGTTATTCTTAAATTTTTACTTCCTGTAAACCATATTATATCCAATTATTTTAATTTCTAATTTTATATTTTCTAACATTTCAGTTGTATTCATTACAAAGTCAGGTAACTCCGATTATGACTAATCCTAAATGTATTTCTTTATATTGTTTTTTCTTGATTTTTTGTTTATCATTTTGGGTTATTATAGGTATACTTATTTGGTCTTTTGGATCTATACAGCTTACTTCTTGTTCCGTTACTGTCTTTATTATTGCACTTTTTGCTATCATATTGTCTTTTTCATATATTTTGGATTTCTTTATCAGATATAATTTTTTATTTCTAAATTTTTCTAATTGTTAATCTATATCTATTATTTCACTAATATTTATCATTGGTTTATTTTTACCTTTAAAATTTACCAAGTTTTCCATTTATTTTGTCTACTTTTTATTTGTGTAGGTTCTTTTTGTAATTGTAATCCTTTAAACATTAATTCTAAATTATCTACTGCTTGGTTTATAGCTAATACTTTTTAATTTTTCTTTTATGCTTAGAACAGATTGTGAAGCAATAGTACAATTTTATAAAAAGAAAAAATGAAAGAAAAATATATAGTAAAAGATGGATTGCCTTATAAATAAAGACAATAACGGAACAAGAAGTAAGCTGTATAGATCCAGGAATAGATCATGTATCTACAATAAAAAATAATTCTAAAACAATACAAACTAATAAAATCACATTACAAGATATAATGAATAAATATAATGTTTATATATATATATATAATCTCCAAATCTTAATACCATTTTTCCATTTAATTGTTCATACATAATATTAGTGTGGGTTTTGGATCGTAAAGGTTGTTCTCCCTTAAATAAATATAAATCCAAGAGCAAAAAGTTAAACCTGATAAAGCCCATTAAATCATAAGATTTTGAAAACATTTCCTTACTGAAACATAATTCATAAGAAGCTTAAAACTGGACCATTCTTCTATCCATAAATCATCTTCCAATTTTTTCAAGTTTAGGTAAAAGCAATCCATCTTTTACTATATATTTTTCTTTCATTTTTCTTTTTATAAAATTGTACTATTGCGTCACAATCTGTTCTAAGCGTAAATTCATTGTTTAAGTATAATCTAAATTTATCTAAAGAATTTATTACTCCCAATCTACAATAATAGAAATACAATATATGCAATAAAAGGATAGAATATTTGAATTCTGTGTATGGTAAATTATGAATTAATATTTTTTGTAGAGGATATTTTTTAGTTAATTTATTGTTATGTTGGTAAAATTGAATTTGACTTCCCATAATAGAATTTGTAAATCTTATTGTTTCTCCATTAGCTAAAATATTAGTATCAAACACTAATATTATGTATGAACAATTAAATGGAAAAATGGTATTAAGATTTGGAGATTATATATATAAAATCCATTCTATTTGTTCTGGATCCATTCTAATCTGCCAATATGCACTTTTACAATCTAACTTACTAAAATATTTTCTATCTTGCATTAAATTTATTAAATTATCTTTATTTATTATTTTATATCCATCTTCTATTGTATTATCTAAGTTATTGAGTTATTTTGATAGTTTAAAAATAAATAAAAAAGAACTCACATATCAAATAAATAATAATATTGCCAGAATATTACAACTAGCAGAACAAGCACAGATAATAGGAGAAGATCCCCAAAAATATTTGAAAAAAATAAAAAAAAACTAGCACATTTAGAGATAATAAATCCAGATTTTAACAATAAGAACAATATTTGTCTCTATTTCTGACATATTATCCAATTATTAATTCTTTAATATCTTTAGATATTTTATTTATATTTTGTATATCTTCTATAATTTTTTCTAATATTTTACTTTCTTTATTTTTTGGTTCTTCTTTTATATTTTCAATTATCTGTTTTAGTTTAATATTTTCAATTTTTTGTTTTTCCATTAATTCTACATTTTGATTTTTAATGTATTCTAAATTATTTATTAAGATAGATGGATTAATAAATTCAGGAAAAGAATGGGAAATTAGACAGTTTTATAGCAAATAAAACATTAGTACCAAACACTAGTATTATGTATGAACAATTAAATGGAAAAATGGTATTAAGATTTGGAGATTATATATATATATAAACAGATTTATGGATAGAAGAATACTATGGCGATAAACACTGATTTAGAATATCATAATTGAATAATAAATACTATATATAATACATAATAAAAAAGAAAGAAAACAGACAAATAGAAAAATCAATTAAGAAGTTACCTAAACTTGAAAAATTGGAAGATTTAGAATTAGCATATGAGAATAAATTGGGGTTTTGGATCGTAAAGGTTGTTCTCCCTTAAATAAATATAAATCCAAGAACAAGAAGTTAAACCTGATAAAGCCCATTAAATCATAAGATTTCGAAAACATTTCCTTACTGAAACATAATTCATAAGAAACTTAATATAAAGAAATACATTTAGGATTAGTCAATTTAGATGGAATATTTTCTATAAGCAAAAATTATATATCAATAGGTAAAAGAGTAGCAACAGTACCTACAATCAGAGAACATGCGGAGCGTGGCGGAACCATAACCCCTCTTTCATTTTTCTTTTTATAAAATTGTACTATTGCTTCGCAATCTGTTCTAAGCGTTGTTAATATCTGTTCATCATTGTGTTCGTCTTTTTGTTCTTTTTTAGGTTCATATACTATTGCTCCTTTTTCATTCATATCTATTTCAAAACTTCCTATAATTGATTGTTTAAGATCTGTTATAATTTACATATGAGATATTGATATTTATTTTGATATGAGGAAAATAACCACATTCTTTACATGTACAACATATTTATATAAGAAAACAGGAAAAAATGGACAAAGGTATTTTAATCACGAAGACGTAAAAATTAGTACAAGATATCAAAGAAAAAGTTAAAAATTTGCACATAATTCTTCTTTATTTCTAATAATTTGTTTGAAGTTGAACTCTTTATTATATTTATTCTCATATGCTAATTCTAAATCATACCTTTTGTAATATACTAAGTTATTACAAAATTCTTAAAATATAATACAGCGCCCCAAAGAATAACAAATCTTAAACAATCAATTATAGGAAGTTTTGAAATAGATATGAATGAAAAAGGAACTTTATTAAAATCTATTTTATTCATTCTGACTGTGTACTGATTGTCTCATCATCTTCTTGTCCTATAATGTTTTTATCGGGCTTTATCAGGTTTAACTTCTTGTTCTTGGATTTATATTTATTTAAGGGAGAACAACCTTTACAAAATATTCACTTAATTCTTCTTTATTTATGATAATTTTTTTGAAGTCGACCATTTGGATTAATAAATGCACTAAATATACTTCAAAGAATTATTTTTAGTCTTAAATTTCTTTTTATTTTGTTATTCGTATTTGCTGTATTTGATGTTCTATATTTATAATAAAATTTCTAATTAAATTTCTAAAAGCAAAAACACAAATTTTATCTTCTAGATTCAACATATATATAGTATTTATTATTTGATTATGATATTCTAAATCAGTGTTTATCGCTATAGTTAAGTCTTTTGCGGAATTTTTTTAAAATTTTCTAATTTGTTTCTAAATTCTTCTACGGTAAAAAATAAACCAATGATAAATATTAGTGTCCTATAATGTTTTTATATATATAATCTTTACAAATTCTATTATGGGAAGTCAAATTCAATTTTACCAACATAACAATAAATTAACTGAAAAATATCCTCTACCAACCTAATTCACATGCATCTACTTCTACTATTTTATATTCTGATTCTAAATGTAATTTTAACTTTGGAAAATTTTTAACCTTTTCTTTGATATCTTGTACTAATTTTACATCTTCGTGATTAAAATACCTTTGTCAACAAATTCCATCTTATCTTAAAATGAAATGGTTTACAAAATATTCACTTAATTCTTCTTTATTTCTGATATTTGTTTGAAGTCAAGCTCTTTATTATATTTATTCTCAAATCTTAATACCATTTTTTCCATTTCATTGTTCATACATAATATTAGTGTTTGGTACTAATGTTTTATTTGCTGTAAAACTGTCTAATTCCCATTCTTTTCCTGAATTTATTAATCTATCTATCTTAACTCCTTGTAAAAGCATATGAGAATGGACATACAAAAATTTAATTGTAATAATTCTTGTATTTGTTTATTGAATTCTTCTTTATCTTCCTCATTATATTCTAATTCTCGTGTTTTCTTTCTTTTTTATTATGTATTTTATCTGAATTAATTTTTGTATGTATTGGTTTATAGGATTTTTATGAAATGCACTATAACCTTGCTCTGATACCATTACGGGGGCGGATGGTCTTTGTTTTATCTTAAATGAAGGTTTCTGATGTAATTTCTTATTTCTTCTAGTTCTGCGACTTCTATATTTATTAAAGTTCAGACAACATTTGTAACTCCAGTAGGATATTATGAATGGTAATAAATATAGAAGTCGCAGAACTAGAAGAAATAAGAAATTACATCCGAAAAAGGTAAACAAATAATAGAGTGATTTTATTAGTTGAACTCTTTATTATATTTATTCTCATATGCTAATTCTAAATCATACCTTCTAGTTATTTCAAAATATGGTATATCCATTTCTTTAAATACTACATCTTGTATCAGTTGTATTCATTACAAAGTCAGGTAAAAAATACACTATTGCTCATTTTTCATTCATATCTATTTCAATTGCGGAATTATTTTTAAATTTTCTAATTTGTTTCCAACAATCCTTTAACTTCATATATTATGTCGTGTGCATTAAACCAATTCATTTTAAGATAAGTTAAAGATATCTGCTATATGGCTCACCTTTAAAGGATGGGGCGCTATATTAAAAACTAGACCGCACAAAGAAAGTTATTCAAAGTTAGAAGAAGTAAGCA
Source organism: Annona cherimola (assembly GCA_030490835.1). Lineage (NCBI taxonomy): Eukaryota > Viridiplantae > Streptophyta > Magnoliopsida > Magnoliales > Annonaceae > Annona > Annona cherimola. Next base: position 81,064,091 of record CM059975.1, on the reverse strand, counting down.
GATATGAATCAGGAAAATTCATACAAAAAGAAAATAGTTTAACTAGTTTAGATTATGAAATATTGGGAGTAATAAATGCTTTAGATAAATTTAGACTCTTTCATTTTTCTTTTTATAAAATTGTACTATTGCTTCACAATCTGTTCTAAGCGTAAATTCATTGTTTAAGTATTTTTACTGTAAAAACAAAAACAGTAAAAGGAAGAACGCATTATACGATGTAAAGAGATAAGATTGAATATCTTTTAAATTTTATTTCGATGCTTAATTGTTCTAGATCTCTATAGGCATAATCTTGTTCATTTGTATTTGATTTTTAAATACTACATCTTGTAATTGTTCGTAAGTTTTTACTTTATTAAAATCTAACATAGAGACAAATATAGATTATAAGATAGCAATCGAATTAGCCAAAAAATGGCATAATGAACCTGTTGGGTTAACAAAATACGAAGGAAAGTCTACTTCTGATATAACATATCCAAGAATACTTAACCTACAAACAATTTTGCTCATAAGATTATGTGTCATCTTCCAATTTTGAAGTTTAGGTAACTTCTTAATTGATTTTTCTATTTGTCTGTTTTCTTAATATATTAAATAACAAAATATGGGAATCAAATGCAATTTCTTTATATCGTCCATACATAATATTAGTGTTTGGTACTAATGTTTTATTTGCTATAAAACTGTTATAATACTAAGTTATTGGGTGGTTAAGTCTTTTGCAGAATTAAGAAATTAGTATGTTTATATGATTTACAAAATATTCACTTAATTCTTCTTTATTTCTGATAATTTGTTTAAAAAATATACTATTGCTCATTTTTCATTCATATCTATTTCAAAAATTCCTGTAATTGATTGTTTAAGATTTGTTATTCTCTGATCATATAAACATACTAATGTCTTAGTTCCACTTCTCCTACTATATCAGCCATTTTTAAATTTACAAAATATTCACTTAATTCTTCTTTATTTCTGATAATTTATTTGAAGTCGAACTCTTTATTATATTTATTCTCATATGCTAATTGTAAATCATACCTTCTATAGGAAGTTTTGAAATAGATATGAATGAAAAAAGAGCAATAGTATATTTTTTACCTGACTTTGTAATGTAAATTTTGAACATATTAAAGGAACTAACAATTTTCTTGCAGATTATCTATCAAGAGAGATTATCAAAAAGGATCAAGAAGGTGAAATATAGAATGTAACCATTCCTAGTTAATTTCTGTATATTAATTTCTGTTTGTGGCACTATTTCTAATTTATTTGTTAATATCTGTTCATCATTAAAGGTGAGCCATATAGCAGATATCTTTAACTTATCTTAAAATGAATTGGTTTAATGCACACAACATAATAGATGAAGTTAAAGGATTGTTGGATCGAATGCATAGCCTCGAGATTAAACACATAATTCTTAGTAAATTAGAAGAATTAATTTCAAACTTAAACAATACTATTGATATAATAGATAGAATAAATCAAATTGAAGAAATAGCAAGTAAAATTATAAGGATTATCTCCTAATTTTTTTATTTCATCTCCCAATATTTCATAAACTAAACTAGTTTTATTTTGATATGAGGAAAAATAATCACATTCTTTACATGTTTTTGTAAAGCTTCCTTTACCGAATTCTAATATATGACTTGTGTTATCTCTACAACTCATAATAATTTTTTATTAGCATCCCATTGCTCTTACCGCATCTGATAAAGGTGAGCCATATAGCAGATATCTTTAACTTATCTTAAAATGAATTGGTTTAATGCACACGACATAATAGATGAAGTTGATTGACAACATACGAATGAAAGTCTACTTCTGATATAACATATCCAAGAATACTTAACCTACAAACAATTTTTCTCATAAGATTATGTGTCATCTTCCAATTTTTCAAGTTTAGGTAACTTCTTAATTGATTTTTCTATTTGTCTGTTTTCTTAACAAATTATCAGAAATAAAGAAAAATTAAGTGAATATTTTGTAAACTAATTCATTTTAAGATAAGTTAAAGATATCTACTATATGGCTCACTTTTATAATACTAAGTTATTGGGTGGTTAAGTCTTCTGCAGAATTATTTTTACCAGACTTTGTAATGAATACAACTGAAATGTTAGAAAATATAAAATTATGAATTAAAACAATTTGGAGAAACAATAAGATTTACAAATTCTATTATGGGAAGTCAAATTCAATTTTACCAACATAACAATAAATTAACTGAAAAATATCCTCTACCAAAAATTTTAATTCATAATTTACCATACACAGAATTTAAATATTCTATCCTTTAAAAATAATACAGAAATGTATAATAGATTATTAAGTAATAAAGAAAATCTAGAAGACGAAGTTCAAGAGTTAAAAATAGTAGTAGAAGAATTCAGAAACAAATTAGAAAATTTAAAAAATAATTCCGCAAAAGACTTAACCGCCCAATAACTTAGTATTATAAAGGTGAGTCATATAGCAAATATCTTTAACTTATCTTAAAATGAATTAGTTTAATGCACACAACATAATAGATGAAGTTAAAGGATTGTTAGATCGAATGCATAGCCTCAAGATTAAACACATAATTCTTAGTAAATTGGAAGAATAGGATTATTTTTAGTCTCAAATTTCTTTTTATTTTGTTGTACGACTAGTTTATTTCTTCTAATTCGTTTGTATTTAATCTGTAAAAATAGTAGTAGAAGAATTTAGAAACAAATTAGAAAATTTAAAAAATAATTCCGCAAAAGACTTAACCACCCAATAACTTAGTATTATAAAGGTGAGCCACATAGCAGATATCTTTAACTTATCTTAAAATGAAAATTTTAAACATATTAAAGGAACTAACAATTTTCTTGCAGATTATCTATCAAGAGAGATTATTAGGTTTAACTTCTTGTTCTTGGATTTATATTTATATGGTGATGGGAGCTTTCTTTATGGCCATTCACTATGTAATTATTATACGATCGAATGTCTTTCCTTATAATGCATCTGCTTTTTACTGTAAAAACAAAAACAGTAAAAGGAAAAAAGCATTATACGATGTAAAGAGAATTAGACAGTTTTATAGCAAATAAAACATTAGATCTCTATAGGCATAATCTTGTTCATTTGTATTTGATCTACTAGGGTCAAATCCTATTATACATGTTCTATCATTTTAAGATAAGTTAAAGATATCTGCTATACGGCTCACCTTTATAATACTAAGTTATTGGGGAGTAATAAATGCTTTAGATAAATTTAGATTATACTTAAACAATGAATTTACGCTTAGACCAGATTGTGAAGCAATAGTACAATTTTATAAAAAGAAAAATATATAGTAAAAGATGGATTGCCTTTATAAATACAATATAAGGAAAAGGTTTAAAGTTAAAGATAACTCCAGTAGGACATTATGAAAAGAATAGGATTAGTCATAATCAGAGTTCAAGGACTTCATAATAGTGGAAGTGGAACTAAGACATTAGTATGTTTATATGATCAAAGAATAACAGATCTTAAACAATCAATTATAGGAAGTTTTGAAATAGATGTGAATGAAAAAAGAGCAATAGTATATTTTTTACTTGACTTTGTAATGAATACAACTGAAATGTTAGATAATATAAAATTAGGAGTTACAAATGCTGTCCATTATATTTGTTCTGGATCCATTCTAATCTGCCAATATGCACTTTTACAATCTAACTTATTAAAATATTTTCTATCTTGTATTAAATTTATTAAATTATCTTTATTTGGTATTTTATATCCATTTTCTAAATTTAATAAAGGTGTAAAAGCATTACCAGGAGTTAAGATAGATGGATTAATAAATTCAGGAAAAGAATGAGAATTAGACAGTTTTATAGCAAATAAAACATTAGTACCAAACACTAATATTATGTTCTATTTTTTAATTGATTGTTTAAGATCCGTTATTCTTTGATCATATAAACATACTAATGTCTTAGTTCCACTTCCACTATTATGAATATTTTAGTAAGTTAGATTGTAAAAGTGCATATTGGCATATTAGAATGGATCTAGAACAAATAGAATGGACAGCAGAACTAGAAGAAATAAGAAATTACATCAGAAACCTTCATTTAAGATAAAACAAAGGCCATCCGCCCCCGTAATGGTATCAGAGCAAAGTTATAGTGCATTTCATAAAAATCCTATAAACCAATACATACAAAAATTAATTCAGATAAAATACATAATAAAAAAGAAAGAAAATAGACAAATAAAAAAATCAATTATTAAGAAGTTACCTAAACTTGAAAAATTGGAAAAATAGAAGAGATCCAAACTTTAATAAATATAGAAGTGCAGAATTTATTATCTCTAAATGTGCTATTTCTTTATTTTTTTTCCCCTAGCTATTAGGGAAAAAGATGAAAAGAATATAATATTAGGGGGGCGGATGGTCTTTGTAAAATACCTTTGTTCATTTTTTCCTAGTTTTTGTTCACTATGCTTTCTTACTAGAAAGGCTGCACTTCTATGCTTACTAAAACTTGGTCTGATAATTTTTAATACTTCTTCGACATGCTTATAATATTCTTTTATTCTTTTACTTGTTATTAGAATATCATCAATGTATATGAAAACATAATTTAAATCCTTAAATATTTTATCCATTCTTCTTTGAAATATACTTGGTGCATTTACTAATCCAAATGGCATCACTAACCATTCATAATGTCCTACTGGAGTTACAAATGTTGTCCATTCTATTTGTTCTGGATCCATTCTAATCTGCCAATATGCACTTTTACAATCAAAGTAAAATATTAGAAAAAATTATAGAAGATATACAAAATATAAATAAATATCTAAAGATATTAAAGAATTAATAATTGGATAATATGTCAGAAATAGAGACAAATATAGATTATAAGATAGCAATAGAATTAGCCAAAAAATGGCATAATGAACCTGTTGGGTTAACAACATACGAAGGAAAGTCTACTTCTGATATAACATATCCAAGAATACTTAACCTACAAACAATTTTGCTCATAAGATTATGTGACAAAATAAATAAATTAAATAACAAAGTTGAATTATTAGAAGAAAAATTAAAAGTATTAGCTACAAACCAAGCAGTAGATAATTTAGAATTAATGTTTAAAGGATTACAATTACAAAAAGAACCTACACAAATAAGAAGTAGACAAAATAAATGGAAAACTAGGTAAATTTTAAAGGTAAAAATAAACCAATGATAAATATTAGTGAAATAATAGATATAGATCAACGATTAGAAAAATTTAGAAATAAAAAATTAGATCTGATAAAGAAATCCAAAATATATGAAAAAGACAATATGATAGCTTTCATCAATTTCTTCTGCTTTTGTTATTTTTGCTTCATTATATATTCCTGCAGCTACTTCTCCTAATAGTGTTTCTAAATATGCAAACATATGTGATTTTTGATCACTTGTTAGCCATGCCCTTACCGCATCTGATTCCCATCTAGATATTGTATTTTTCCATAATTATGGATTATTTAAATATATAGTTAATATACTTCCTCCTTGATATGCTGGTGGTAAGTTTTTTTTTTTACTGGGTTGATTTTTCCTTTTCCTATGCCTTGTTTTTTTATATTTTCTTCTTTTAATTGAGTCGATTGTCTAATTGGTCTTTGTAGTTCTTCTTCTCTTCCTGATACCGGAGGATTATCTAGTCTAAATCTTTTGTTTACACTAGTCATACTACTTTCTCCTACTGTATTAGCCATTTTTAAATTTACAAAATGTTCACTTAATTATTTTTTATTTCTAATAATTTGTTTGAAGTCGAACTCTTTATTATATTTATTCTTATATGCTAATTCTAAATCATACCTTCAAAAAGATTGACTTGTATAGATATTTTTACAAAATTTGTAAGATTGTTTCTTAATTTGTTTTTGTATAGTATATTCTCTACTAAATCAGTGTTTATCGCCATAGTATTCTTCTATCCATAAATCATATTCCAATTTTTCAAGTTTAGGTAACTTCTTAATTGATTTTTTATTTGTCTGTAAAAGACTTAACCACCCAATAACTTATAAGAAGATAATGAGACAATCAGTACACAGTCAGAATGAATAAAATAGATTGTAATAAAGTAAAAACCTACGAACAATTACAAGATGTAGTATTTAAAGAAATGGATATACCATATTTTGAAATAACTAGAAGGTATGATTTAGAATTAGCATATGAGAATAAATATAATAAAGAGTTTGACTTCAAACAAATTATCAAAAATAAAGAAGAATTAAGTGAATATTTTGTAAATTTAAAAATGGTTGTAATAGATGGTATATCAATTATAGGAAGTTTTGAAATAGATATGAATGAAAAAGGAGCAATAGTATATTTTTTACCTGACTTTGTAATGAATACAACTGAAATGTTAGAAAATATAAAATTAGGAATTAAAACAATTGGATATAATATGGTTATAGGAAGTAAAAATTTAAGAATAACTACAGGATTTGTAGAAAAAATGCAAGAGCATAGTAATGTAAAATACAAATTAAATACAAACAAATTAAAAAAAATAATGATAAGTAAATGTGTAAAAGCATTACCAGGAGTTAAGGAGTTCAAAGACTTCATAATAGTGGAAGTGGAACTAAGACATTAGTATGTTTATATGATAAAAAAATAACAGATCTTAAACAATCAATTATAGGAAGTTTTGAAATAGATATGAATGAAAAAGGAGCAATAGTATATTTTTTACCTGACTTTGTAATGAATACAACTGAAATGTTAGAAAAATATAAAATTAGGAATTAAAACAATTGGATATAATATGGTTATAGGAAGTAAAAATTTAAGAATACCTACAGGATTTGTAGAAAAAATGCAAGAGTATAGTAATGTAAAATACATATTAAATACAAACGAATTAGAAAAAATAATGATAAGTAAATGTGTAAAAGCATTACTAGGAGTTAAGATAGATGGATTAATAAATTCAGGAAAAGAATGGGGTGGTTTATAATAAAATTTCTAATTAAATTTCTAAAAGCAAAAACACAAATTCTATCTTCTAGATTCAACATATATATAGTATTTATTATTTGATTATGATATTCCCCTTACCGCATCTGATTCCCATCTGGATATCGTATTTTCCCATAATTGTAGATTATTTAAATATATAGTTAATATACTTCCTCCATAGTGATGTCATTTGGATTAATAAATGCACCACGTATATTTCAAAGAAGAATGGATAAAATATTTAAGGATTTAAATTATGTTTTCATATATATTGATGAATGTATATCTCAGAGTGAATAAAATAGATTTTAATAAAGTAAAAACCTACGAACAATTACAAGATGTAGTATTTCATAATCTAAACTAGTTAAACTATTTTCTTTTTGTATGAATTTTCCTGATTCATATCTGCTTACTTCTTCTAACTTTGAATAACTTTCTTTGTGCCGTCTAGTTTTTAATACAGCGTCCCATCCTAATTCACATGCATCTACTTTTACTATATATATATATATTATATCTATATATATTATATCTATATATATTATATCTATTATATCTATAAAATGCCGGTTCTAATCTGGATGGTTTTAAACCTTTTAAGAATAAAATTATATAAGCGATGAAAGCAGTGTTTTAAAATGCCAACCATAATATATATATATATAATATACTTGGTACAAAGTAATAACCGTCTCGGAGGTTTGGGCTCCCATATAAAAAAAACAAAATAATATAATGTATTGCTTAAAGAGCTGGCTCCCAAGCCCCTGGACGTTCTCAACTTCTTATGAATGATAATGAAAAAAAAAAAGAATTATCTCAATGACGCTTAAGTTATGTAACGAAGTGAATTTTTGTAAATTCTAATGCATAATAATTAATTAAATAAAACAATACTTAACCTTGACGACCATATCAGAAATATAAAAATTACTTCATACGCTTCCCGGTTAACCAAACTGTAATTTATATATGATACAATAGTGCTAAACTAAATCAAATAATCAACTAACACAATCTATAATTAATAATTATATATAATATCTATCAATGCTCGGTATCACAAATATTTTTCCATCATAATCACCACTATGCTAGATCATTTTCTTGTCGCTAGCTGTTCCATTGAAAATCATTAAATAAATAATTTTCACAAGTTATCTTCAAAATAGCTTAATTAATATACTATACGTGGCTCTAAAAGAGATATAATTATTTATTCACTTACCTTTTTGTAGAACCCACGGAGGGATTTTCTGAAAAAAAAAATTTGCTTCATTCTCAATTTCAATCTGCAACAAATTCTTCCTTTTCCTTCCAAACTCCGTTCGCCTTTTCTTTTCTCCTACATCTCCTTCCATTTAATCTCAATCTCCCATTACTCTTTTTAACACTTTAATTTTAAAATTTAAATTTTAAAAATCAAATCTTATCTCTTTGTGGGTCCCACATAGTTAACTGCTAAAAGAAAAATTATCTAATTCTACAAGATGTATCCAACCCATTACCTCAAATTTACTTGCCACAATTTCTAACTATCTTAGCATTTCAATAATTTGTTAATTTAAATTACAAATTAATTTAAATAAATATATTTTAGAATCCATTTTTCTTAAAATTATAATTACCCACCTTATTAATAAGTCAAAGTCAATCAGTCAATCCGGCCACTTTAGCTATTTTTTATTGACGCATCAGATAGTTAAAAATTCAACGGTCAAAAATTCAGCGTGTCACAACAGTATGTTATGTCAAGTCAATATATTTAAGTCGGGTTATTACAGTTGATGTGTGATTCTGAGTCATGACATAAAAGATACACCTAATTGTAGCTTGTGAGCAAATTTTCCTCAAAAATGGTTGCCACCAAAATTTGGTAACCCAGTTGCCTTTTTATTTGGCAAGTCATACATGAAAAGTCAATGGAGGCATGTTTGTGTGATTTTGGGTTTATGCATGCACTTAGTTTAAAAATACTAGAAATAATTTTTATTGCAAGAATTTTCCATTCTTATCGTGTTGAAAATGGACTTCCACAAACCATCTTATTTTGAGTTCAACACTTTTTACAACTTTCGTTAAACATATCTAGCTTGCTTAACTACTTAGTTGGTACTAGTTTAAAATGCTAGTTTAAAATGATCCAAAAATACTAAGAATCCATTGGTACATAGTTTATCACATGTATAATGATTTTTTATAATTATTCACATGTATAATGATTTTTTATAATTATTTATGTAGACCTTTGTGAAGAAAATTTGAGAAAATGCAGATGACAGTTACTGCTATATGATAATTTTCAGTTTTGAAGAGCTATATTCATGCATTTGATCTTTCGAATTTCATGACTTTTGTATTTCATTTAACAGGAAACATATTCTTCATTTTAGGGTCATATACTCTACAGGCAACAACCTGCCTCGCCTTTGAGATCTCTTGGATTGTCATCTTCCTTTGCACTTCGATGCTAAAATCTTTGCTATTGTTTCATTTAAGCCAATTTGTTTCAAGTTTATAACATAATTGAGGTTTAATTAATAAAGAAAGCTACTTGTAAATGTGTAGGCACATGCTTGTAGTTTTTTCCCTTGTTGTTTTCATTCTCTTTTTCTTGAGTCAATTGCACAATTATACTTGTAGTTATATTTTTTTTATTTCATTGCTTGTAGTTACATTTAGTCGTTTTAACAAAATTCCAATCTATAGTATTTTTCTTATGTTTGAAATATAATAATTGAATTCAATACCAACTAAATTAATCTTTTAGATGAATTCATACATGTCTAAACAGTTCTACTTGGTCGGTTGTTTGATCTTTTAAGGGGTGACACGAAATTTTTTTTTAAAAAAAAAGGACTTTGAAAAGTAGGCATACGTGATTCTTTTAAAGTGTGTCTTAGACACAGTCCCTTTTTTTATTGGGATGAGGATACAATGAGGATATAATATGCTTATGGTTATGCTTTTTTATATCACTTATTTTCATATTTATAATTTATCAATTTATTGCTTGAATATTTACTTCATCTACAAAATTCATTCACTTAAATTAATTTTTTTATTTTTATTGAATTAAAAATAAAAAAGTTATCTCATAAAAAAATAAAAAATTTATTGACAAAACATGCAAATTTTTTAGTATAATTTTGACATGAATTTCTGCTGGACACGGTAGAGGTGGGATGGAGGTACAGTGAAATGGCTACTTGGATGATTTTTATGAAGAAGCAAATGGATGTCGTGATTTTCACCCAAAAAATTTGCAAAATATTGAAGTATAGAGTTTATATTAAAATGATTCAGATCAATTGACTTTATGTGGCTAATCACATGAGGGCTACCTTGTGGTCAACAGTTAGATTAGACCCGTTTGAATTAGACCCCTTTTTATTTCATGGAAAAAACTCATTTTTTTGCTCTAAAAAATTAAAATGTCTTATTAAATATATCGAAAAAATTTACATGATCTTGTTTTAGATGGGTTCCACAAAAGCGCAAAATTTTTTTTACTTAAAATTATGAGGCCTTGAATTCATTATGTAAAAACTCAAACAACAATAAAATACTATTGTATTTTAATTTTATATAATAAAATCCAAATAATAAAAAATAAAATATATTTAATTTTCTATTTTTCAATATTCACATTGACCCAAATATTTAAATATACCAAATAAAATTTTTGCATGTAATTTTTTTTGTGCGTGATAATTTCAATACTACCCCTATTACAAAATCAATTTACTTTGGCAATATAATTCGAATTACTAGTAACATAATGTTCTCATCCGATGACTATTCTATTTTTCTCTTGATTAAAATTACTTTCAGGTCAACCATAAAAGCTATAGAATAAATTTTTTACAAGTATACGTGGTTATTATTAAAAAGAAATCATTAAAAATACCCATAAATTAATCTTCTTACATTGCTATCATATAAATTTCTTTTTGAATATATTTATTTTGGGTAAATGATATAGGCATAGAGTAAACTTTCAAACTTTTCCATAATTTTTTTAGCATTTTAAAATAAATTATCATTATTGAATATTCTTCTGACAAATAAAATTTCATTATTTATAAAATAAATTTTGTTATTATAAAAAATGAACCCGGAGAGTTTAATCTACAAAGTTATAGTGTATAGAGACTATTTTATAATTATTAATAAGTGATCATGTAAATTAAAGTTATTGAGTTCATTAAATATATTAACTAAATTATTTGTTCCATATAAGAATTTAGTAGAATTTAATAAAATATATTAACTAAATTATATGCTCCTAAGAGATGGCCGATAATTATGTTAATAAGAGTAGAAATAATTATTATGATAATAAACTTTGAGTTAAAATTATTTTTACTTCTACGATACAAGGTGAAAAGAGGCATTTTGCCCTCCAATTATGTCTAGAAAAGATGGTGTAACCATCTCATTCTTTTTAATTGATGCGCTATATGTATTCAATAAATAGAATTATATAAATAATTGTTCTTGGTTCTTAATAACTTTTAAATCAACAAAGAAAATTATTAGTGGGACATGTAATTAAAATTACCTATTAAGTGACTCTTGTTTGGATATTATAACATTTTTAGCCTCCAGTACAATTAAGAAAAAAGTGTAAAATGCATATCATTATCGGTGTACAATGATTAAAATTTTTGCTACCAACTAAGTTTAAAAAAGGTGCAAAACACTTGACTTTTCTTGTAATTTAGTGCTCGTTAACTATGTGTATTGATACAATTTATATAAATAATTTATTTGATGCATAATATAATTTTTAGGAATACAAATTATTTCGCACTCTACTGCACGAGTTGAGAAAAATATTCACAAAATGCATCTTATTATTGGTGTTCAATATTGAAAATTTTAGCTATGATTAATTTTTTAAGAAAGATGCACATCAACTCATTCTCCAAAATGATGCGTTACTTGGATGTATTTATTCTAGACAATTATAACTTATAATGTTTATTTTGTACCTATTAAATAAATAAAAATGTCAATTAAAATTGTACATTAAGAACTTAACCAGATAATGTAATAAAAAAGTAATTTAATGGATTTTTAATATGCTTTTAAAAAGTATTATTTAATATTTTAAAAAATTTAGTATTATTTGAGAAATAATATTTTCAACACAGGTTATATAAATAATCTGTAAAATCCATCGGATCAATTCATAGGAATTTGAATAATCTATAAAACCCGTTAAATCAGTCCATTTGAATTTGAATAATATGTAAAAATCATAAAATATGAAGATATGAGTTTCTGATTTACTAGCATATTGTAAAATCTGTATTACTCATACAATTTGTTAAAATAAAATTTTATCAATTTAATTTAAGGTGTTAAAATAATAAAACCTGTCTATATCATTAAACAACTACACAACAAAACAATATATTTTGTAAAATTCATAAAATAACCTGCTGTATTTGAATAATCAGTAAAATACTTTTATAGGATAAAACGAAGATAGATAATCTATACAACTTATCTTCTGTGTAAAATTCATAAAATCCATATAATCTATAAAATTTGTAAAATCAATAAAAATTGTAAAAACCGTAAAACAAGCTAAATTACTTTTAGATTTTGAGCATAAATTGTGTATTATCATTTATGATAATTATGTTACCCATTAAATGACTCAGATCATTTTTGATTAATATCATTTTATTAAAAGCAAATGATTGCTTATAAAAAAAATGCACCACAAATTATTATAAGCTGTCTTACCGACCCATGCTCACACTTCACCTTCAATCCTACTCACATGTAAAAAATGACCATATTGCCCCGTTTGCATTTTAAACAAAAATAAAAACGTTTCTATTTTATCCACGCTCAACAAGACCTTGTATGTACATAAGCAAATTTTGCAAAACTATTGCAACGGTGCAATTTCAACCAAACCATGCTATGAATGTAAAAATTCCCAAAATGGTAAAAATGACTGGAAGATCCAATAAACTTAGCAACCATCTCCATAAAAATGACCGCCAGCTAATCTGCCACAAGCCATTATAGGTAATTTTAATTAATCTTAGTGGTTCAATTGACTAAGAAATAGACAATAACCGCAAGCAACTCTTGCACGATATTCAGCCGCATAAATTATAACGCCCCGACTTATGACATATTTAAACTTCGAGGTTGTCATAGGATTTCATGCCAGGAATCTTTTAAAAAGTGGTAAAGTCCATAACCTAACTTATATTTATACACCATATGCATTTAAACCATTAAATCATAGCCATTCACTAATTCAAGTAATTTAAATCAATCAATCACTTAAATTAAACCATTTGACAAAAATTCATTAATTAATCTAAAATTAAATAATACACATTTTTATTATTTCATTCAACAATAACACTTTAACTCATCATTATTTATTTATTAATTCTCCGTTTTCTTACTTTATAATTTTAGGCCATTAATAAAACTCTAATTTTATTAATTTCGTGGCCCAAAATTTTCATATATGTATGTCACGTACTTATGGGTTGAAATCTAAAAATTGCGGTATCACACCTTGTATGTACATAAGAAAATTTTGCAAAAACCTTGAAACGTGTGCTATTTCAACCAAACATTGTTATGAATGTAAAAATTCCCAAAATGGTAGAAGTAATGACTAGAAGATCCAAAAAACTTAGCAATCATCTCCATAAAAATGACTGCCCGCTAATCTGCCACAAGTCATTATCAGTAATTTTAATTAAGCTTAGCGACTCAATTGAATAAGAAATAGATAACAACTGCAAGGACCTCTTGGCACAATAATCCTCCGCAAAAACCGTTGCTGGGCTTATGTGTCTTATGGAGCTGTCCTTTTAATTCAATTCACACTTATTAATCCGTCTTATTCTTACAAATATAGAAGTCGCACCCAAGAATTCTGACATCCCCTCTCCTAATGTTGCCATTATTGGTGTTCTTACATGAAGCTTGGAGTTGAACTAAGAGAGTACAAATACAAATGTTACAGAAGATAATACATTCACTACCTAGGCATATCTATATCTGAAATTGCATAGATATTCAAACTATCGAAGCCAGTAGAAGTACTGTAACGCCCCAGGCCTAACAGTAAGGTATTGTCCGCTTTGGGCCTCGGCCCGCACGGTTTTGCCCCTTTGGGTTCACGTGCATCCCGTCCTTCTCCAAAAGACACCTCACTGAGGTACCTGGCGGCCTCTACTTATAACCCAGGCTCCCCCCCTCATCCTAACCATTACAAATGGTATCAGAGCCGACTTCCGACCTCCGGCCGATGGAATCCAGCGAGAACGCTAGAGCCCCAAGGGGGGGTGAATGTGATATCCTACATCGGTTAGGATGAGGGGGGGAGCCTGGGTTATAAGTGGAGGCCGTCAGGTACCTCAGTGAGGCGCCTTTTGGAGAAGGACGGGATGCACGTGAACCCAAAGGGACAAAACCGTGCGGGCCGAGGCCCAAAGCGGACAATACCTTACTGTTAGGCCTGGGGCGTTACAAGTACCCTCCCCAGAAACCCCTTACTCACCGCCTAGCAAACTCTCCATTTCTTCTTTATTCTGTTCAGCCCATGAGTGTTGCCCAAAGTTCCTTAATTGCTCCAGCTCTGCTGCTACTTCCTTCATTGTAGGCCTTTCATCACCCGTCATTTTCAGACATCTCTTTGCAACTTCTGCAACTGCTAGTAACTGTTCTACATTCCCTTCATCAATAACCCGTGTCTCTAATATTTCGAACAGATGATTCTGTTTCATTGATGAAATGAAAAGCTGTGATAGGTTCCTCTCGTTCTCAGATCTCTGAAAAGAAAGTGGCATCTTTCCAGTTAAGAGTTCCACAAGGACAACACCGAAGCTGTAAACATCACTCTTTTCGGTGAATTGGCTTGTGGTTATGAATTCCGGGTCAAGATAACCCAAGGTACCTTGGACCAAAGTTGTCATCTGAGTTTTATCTGTAGGAACCAATCTAGAGACTCCAAAATCAGAAACTTTTGCTATATGATTGTCATCTAAGAGTATGTTTGCTGATTTAATGTCCCTATGAAATATGGATATGGAAGCTGCAGAATGCAAGTAGGCAAGTGCACCTGCAATTTCAGTCGCAATCCGTAAGCGACTTTCCCAAGAGAGCGAGGAGTCATGGCCTTCATCATGGATGTGGTGGAAGAGGGTCCCATTGGACACATACTCATAGACTAATAATGGAACTTGAGTCTCTAAACAGCAACCTAAGAGCTTCACCACATTTTTGTGGTTAATCTGGGTCAGAATGAAAACCTCATTGATGAATTGATTAATTTGGATCTGATCAAAGTGTTTGGACATCTTGATGGCAACTATTCGATTATCTGATAGCATTCCTTTATATACTGTGCCTTGGCCCCCCTTTCCAAGAATTTGACTCTCCGAATAATTGTTGGTTGCTTTTTGTAACTCTTTTGCACTGAATATCTTACTTGTCTCTGTTGCACCTTGGAGTTGTGAGATCTCTTGTTGGAATAGTAAACCACCATTTTGCTTGAAAAATTTCTCTCTAAGTTTCATAAGCCTTCTTTGCTTTAGCCCCCAGTAAAACCAAGAGCCGGTAATAAGCAGAGCCAAGAAACCCAGGCCCGTAGCTGCATTTGAACATATTCTAAAGCTTAGAGAGGATCAATCAAATGGTTTAAGTTACGTCGATTCAGTGAAAAGGATAATTAAATAGTGTACGATCTATAGAAGTTTTCCGTGTACAGTATTCTGAAGGAAACTTCCTGTCAGATCCGTTGCAGGCTGGCTTTGAGCTCCTAAATTGTTGTATAGGGAATGAGAAATGGGTGAAGGCATCTAGCTCCTATCCTGTTGTGCGGGGAATGAAAAATGAGTGAAGGCATCGCTTTGGTGGCAGCTGCCTGTTGCAATCTAGCTTTATCGGACAGACCCTATTGGCCAAATGCAGATTTGCTTGACATCAAGCCCCTAGACTTTTCTGGTTGGGATTATAATAACAGACATTGAAAATTGGGAGTAGGCTCCACATTCCCAGAGCAGCAGGAGACATATTATCAAGATGAATGGATTTTCAATGTCTGTCTAACATGCTAGTGGGCTATCCTATAAATTGAGTTGTTTCTTCTTTTCTTATCCTAGTGAATATTGCAATATCCTGGGTGTCAATCTTGTTAAAAATCTTCACCACATCGTTAAGAAGAGTATTACGTACAAAAAAATACAATAAAGGATGCAAAGGACTTCAATCAAAAAAAAAAAAAAAAAAGATGCGAAGGGTTTACCTAGAGCAGTGGTAAATACGGGAAAGGGATTTTTGATGCAGTTCCTACCATCACCATTTTGATCGTGCCGGCCAGGATGGCAAGAACAAGTGTAGTTCCCTATTGTGTTCTTGCAAATCGCTGTACCACATGTATGGTTCCCCTCCATGCATTCGTCGATATCTGAAATTCCCCACGAAATTAAAAACCTCATTTAAAAAATTGCTAAAGCAGCCTTGATTGAAACGTGAGAACTTTCAGTATGATTCTTAAGAAATACTAGCCAGAGACGATAAAAAAAAAAAGATTGAATTCCAGCAGACATGTCAGCGTATATACCTTCACATCCCTGATGAATATATGGATTCCCACGATAGCCATCATGACATCGGCACTTGTATCCACTAGTGCCGTTGGCTAGGTCGATGCACCCGCTGTTTGGATCACGACATGCATAAGAAGTTTTATTTTTGGAAGCATCATTACATGTCTCAGTCCCGGCCACCCAGTTGAGTACCAGTGGAAGTTTTTCATATGGTTTATCCAAGTGGGGATTCGAGTCAAAGAGATCAGACTCATTAAACTGTTTAACCCGCTCATCTGCCAGGAATGCATAGCCGATTGGATAAGTGGCGTTTGTTGGATCAGTGGCGTTTGTTAGTTTTACAAACGTTATGTTCATGTTCTTCAGATCCTGTGGAACCTCAGTTTGGCAACATCCAGGGCCAGGGCAAGAAACGTTATTCATCGGAGTATCACGATTGGTCTCCTCGTCTTTACCACAGAATGACTGACAACCGCTAAAGAGCCCCATATGCTCATCAGACGTACGGAAGGCTGCTGCTGTTGCGCATCCGATTACCATAAATTTGTTTCGTCTGGCAGCTATTGTTAATTGACTGCTAAGCGTGGAGAAAGAAGCAGTTCCTGTTAATACTTCGCGACTCCCTGGGTCGTAGTACGCATACGATATACGGTTCATTACGAGCACTGTTTGCAGTTCTTCTTCAAATCTAATTACCTGGATATTGCCTGGGCCGATGATGGCTTTGGGAGGTGAAGTAGAGCTATCGCAGTTGATCTCAAAATAAGAATTTTCAGATCTGTAACACCCCTCGCCGATGCCAAATGGATATGGAATTATGACGTCGCCACATTTCTCGGGGCAACCTGGCAGGGACATCTGAGCTGCTGCTGCCGCTGTAATTATCCACAATACGAGATCATGAATAATTACTAGCCACATGATCAGTTGCTGCAGCAATGCCATTAATTTACTTATTTCTCCTCCTTAATATCGATCTTTTTGGTAGCTAGCTAACTATATATTCCGCATGCTACTCCCTACAAAACACAAAAAAATAAAACAAAGACAGAAATGAAATTTACCACCGTTAGCATCTTCTCGTCTCCGAAGGGAAAAATTGCTTGTAGATATATACAATTAATTAGCCAGCTATATATGCGTGCAATCTCGCAGAGGGATATATCACATTCATTTTTCATTTTTCATTTTTCATTCTCCACACCATCTCAAAATTCTACTAAAATTCACAATCCCAAATTGAAACCCAACTAGCTTACATAGAAGCAACTTTAAGACTTTATTTATTCTTTCAACTTTATGATTTTTGTACTCATTCAATTGCATTTAATATTATTTATTTAATTAAAGACATCAAATTTTATTCAAAAAATGTGCATGAGTCATATTTACTTAGAAATATATATACATGTATAGATTTTGAAAATACTTAGATTCCTTTACATATATATTAAAATATAATAATACTTTATAAAAATATTTATTAACATAATAATGATATTAGTTTTAGACCGTTAAGATATCCATAATTATATTCTCATCCTAGATACATATTTCATCTTTAAAACTTATATGATTTGGTATAGGAATCGCTAGTACCATGAGACACTTCTAACGAAATTTAGTTCCATTTTAAAGTGTGTTTGGCTACGTAGAAAACTTAACACATCGAAATATTTAATATAAAATTTTTTATTCTCCATAACTATCAAATTCTTAGTGTAATGTTATTTTTTTTAGAAAACTTAACACATTGAATTTTTTAATGTAAAATTTTTTATTCTCCATAACTGTAGGATTCCTTAATTATTGTAAAATTATTTTATTTTTCAATTATTTCTATACAACTGTTATATAACTAACATATCTATTTTAATGTTATTTTTTAGAAAACTTAACACATTGAAATTTTTATGTAAATTTTTTTTTTCTCCACAACTATCAGATTCTTTAATTATTGTGAAATTATTTTATTTTTCAATTATTTATATACGACTACTGTATGATTAATATATCTATTTTAACGTTATTTTTTAACCAACTTAACAAATCGAATTTTTTAATATAAAATTTTTTATTCTCCATAACTATCAGATTCTTTACTTATTGTAAAATTATTTTATTTTATAATTATTTCTATACAACTATTATATAATTAACATATCTACTTTAATGTTATTTCTTTACTTCTCATCAGTATCTTTTATCATATTCATGTTCTCTCATTTAAAAAAATTTTAATTTGGGAATTTTTAACGTCCGGAGGCTTGACTCGTTGACTCCTGAAGTATATATATTTATTTTATATTTTTTAAACACGGGTTTCAAGGTCATTTTTACAGTGAAAATTACTATAATACCTTTGTATTTAAAAATACAAAATAAATATATGTAGATCTCTAAAATTCATAAAATTTGGTTTCTAGATAATATACACATAGATTAACCATCTCATTAAAAAAAGGCAAATTCCATATACACCCACGAATTTTACCTATAATTTCATTTATACCCATGAATTCTCAAAAATTCCTTTCATACCTATGAATTTTTATCTTAATTTCACTTATACTCATATGATTAGGGATCCGTTAAATGGGTAAGGAATTCACCCAAAATCTTCAAAAAAAAGTGTTATAACTATATGATTAGTAAACTTCTTGATTATGGTAAATTCACTGTATTTATCATATTTAACATCATTTATTTAGCTATATTTTTTAAAAAACATATATTCATATATAAATTACTAAAAATGCTTAATTTCATTCAACTATATATTAGAATGTAACAATATCATGTAGAATCATTTATCTATAGAGAATGAATGACACTAATTGAGAAGGTTTACATGTCCAAAATAAAACTTAAAAAATTAATATTTAGCAGAAAATTGTTATATCATGTTAAATTTACACATTTTTAGATAAGACTCATGCATAACTATAGTAGGAAAATTTCCATAAAAAAACTATACTAAGGAAATGATGAGTTTCATGAAAATATAAAAAATGTTAAAAAATTGATGGACTAGATTTCCTATTAATTATGTAGGTTGGAAAAATAGGTGAGGTTACTTTGAAGTGAGTTTTCATATAAACGAAACATTTATTGCAAATTGGCAGAAGACTAGCTAGCCTACATTCGAATTAATGAAATGGATGGATGGTATCCACTTTAGGTTGGGTTAGATCTGTTTTAGTCATAGGTCGATGACTAGTATGATCATTTTATACATTCGTAAAGAAAATCATACCCGGTGACATTAGATTAGATGTAAAATTAGAGCAGGTAAATGAATTTTTATCCATTAACAAAGTCAGCCGAAATAAATATAGTTTTACCGAAGAGGGTACACACCCTTTGATAGAAACGGAATCTTATACGAAATTGGTTTATGTAGCTGCTATGATTCTGAATTCAATATATGGAAGGCCAATAGTGATACAGTTCACATTGGTGCTTTAATTTATTTTTTAATACTTTAAAAAAATTTATACAACTTTAATCTAATTATATTTAATATTTTTTTAAAAATTAAAAAATCTAAAAAAAAGTAAAACTTGATACGCATGTTGAATACACTTAGATTAATAATTGTATAAAAAAATTTAAAAAATAAAAAATAATTTAAATGCACCTGAATGCACATAGCCTTAAGTGCATCCAGGTGCATTTAGCCTCTTCCGATAGAAGACTAGCTTGCCCGCGTTCAAATTATTAAAATAGATACATGAATACTAATAAATTCTTTCATCATTTGTTAGTCTTCATATTATATAAATACCAATAAAAAAATGTAACTGCGAATTTAGCTAATTTTATGTTTAATTCAAGTCTGATTGGTTCAATCGATTGGTTTAAACTATTTTGAACTGTGATGTAAGCATAACATAATTGTGATGTAAGATTTATTTTTAAATATTTTTAAATAAAAATTAAGATATAAATTCTATAAAATGTAAATAATTGTAGCTCATCTATGGCATCAATATAAACTCTATAAAACCTTAACATATAAAAATCGCGCAATTTGAACATTAGTACAAATGCTATTTAATTATCAAATAATTGATTACTTTATTTAAAAATGAAATATAGTATGTAGGATGACAGTCGATCAAATTTTGAATCATGTACAAAAAACTTTATATATAATTCACATAAAAATAATACAATAATGCAAATTTTCGAAAAGTACCGACATTTTAAATAGCCTCTGATAGTGTATAGGGTGCTATTTACTATTTATCATAACTAAAACTCTATTTCAAACTATATAAGATTATTAAATTAAATCTGTACAAGAAAAACTTTCAATTCTCAAGATAGTTTTTTCAATTTTTAACATAATTTTACTTATTTCCAATATCACTTACTCATTTCTAATACACAAAATTATATTCTCATCCTACACACATATTCCATCCAAAAATTTTATATGATTTCAAATCGCTAGTTCCATGAGACACTTCCAACGAAATTTAGTTCCATTTTAATGTGTATTTGGCTACGTAGAAAACTTAACACATCAAAAGTTTTAATATAAATTTGTTTTTATTCTCCATAACTATCAGATTCTTTAATTATTGTAACATTATTTTATTTTTCAATTATTTCTATATAACTGCTATATAACTAACATATCTAGTGTAATGTTATTTTTTTTAGAAAACTTAACTCATTGAATTTTTTAATGTAAAATTTTTTATTCTCCATAACTATAAGATTCTTTAATTATTTTAAAATTATTTTATTTTTCAATTATTTCAATACAATTGTTATATAACTAACATATCTATTTTAACATTATTTTTCAGAAAACTTAACATGTTAAATTTTTTATATAAAATTTTTTATTCTCCATAACTATCAGATTCTTTAATTATTGTAAAATTATTTTGTTTTTCAATTATTTCTATACAACTACTATAGTATTAACATATCTATTTTACCATTATTTTTTTAACCAACTTAACACATCGAATTTTTTAATCTAAAATTTTCTATTCTCCATGACTATCATTAGTGAACGGCTCCTCCATCCACGGATTATGGAGCAAGTGAGCAAGGACATGGATCACGTCCGGAGGCTTGACTCGTTGACGCCTGAAGTGTTTTTTTTTTCCCCCTGGATATGATCACGTCCGGAGGCTTGACTCGGGGAGGAGAGAATGATCTCCCGTCACGCGGCTGTATAATTGCTACAAGGACAGTCCCGCTTGACTTGTTAACGTTAAAAATATTTAATTATTATATAATTAATTACTTTATTTAAAAATAAAATATAGTATGTACGATGACTGTCGATCAAGTTTTGAATCATGTAAAAAAATATATATATATAATTCACATAAAAATAATACAATAATGCAAATTTTTGAAAGTACAGACATTTTAAATAGCCTCTTTTAGTGTATAGGGTGCTCTATTTACTATTTATCATAACTAAGGCTCTATTTCAAACTATACAAGATTATTGAATTAAATCCGTACAAGAAAAAATTTCAATTCTCAAGATAGTTTTTCAGTTTTTAACGTAATTTTACTCATTTCCAATACCACTTCTCAATTCCAATACACATAATTATATTCTCATCCTACATACATATTCTACCCAAAAATCTTATATGATTTGGAATCCCTAGTACCATGAGACACTTCCAACGAAATTTAGTTCCATTTTAAAGTGTGTTTGGCTACGTAGAAAACTTAACACGTCAAAATTTTTAATATAAATTTTTTTATTCTCCATAACTATCAGATTTTTTAATTATTGTAATATTATTTTATTTTTCAATTATTTTTATACAACTGTTCTATAACTAACATATCTAGTGTAACGTTATTTTTTTAGAAAACTTAACATATGGAATTTTTTAATGTAAAATTTTTTATTCTCCATAACTATCAGATTTTTTAATTATTGTAAAATTATTTTATTTTCAATTATTTCTATACAACTACTATATGATTAACATATTTATTTTAATGCTATTTTTTTAACCAACTTAACACATTGAATTTTTTAATATAAAATTTTTTATTTTCCATAACTATCAGATTCTTTAATTATTGCAAAATTATTTTATTTTTTAATTATTTATATATAACTATTATATAATTAACATATCTATTTTAATGTTATTTCTTTGCTTCTCATCATTACTTTTTATCATATTCATATTCTCTCATTTTAAAAAATTTTAATCTGGGATTTTTCTTAAAAAAAATTTATCACTTTTTCAATTTTTCTTCAAAATTTTTTATCACTTTTTAAATACATTCTTATTATTTTTTTTTTCCAAAAAACATGGATGGGTCTGGCTGATATTTTCATCTAACCGGCAGCTCCTACGGTCGAAAATGATTCTGAAGATTTTTAGTGAACAGCTCCTCTATCCACGGATTAAGGAGCAAGTGAGCAAGGATATGGATCACGTCCGGAGGCTTGACTCGTTGACGCCTGAAGTGTTTTTTTTTTTTTTTTTTTTTTTTTATTCCATGGATATGAGATGACGCCTGACGCCGGGGAGGAAGAGAGTGATATCCCCTCACGCGGCTGTATAATTGCGATAACGACAGTCCCGCTTGACTTGTTAACCTTAAAAAGTCGGAGAGGGAGCAAAGTCCTGTTTTCTGGGTCGACACCTGTCATGAATGGGGCCCGATCTTCTCCGATCAGTCTGATAAAGAGCCTCTCGCACCGGTCGAGAAATATTTTTTCGTTAAAGTTTAAAATTTTTTTTATAAAATTGTTAATGTAAGTGTATAATATTTATAAACTAATTTTTACCATTTTCGAATTAATATATATATTTATTTTATATTTTTAAACATGAGTACCATGGTCATTTTTACAAAAGTGAGAATGACTATAATACCTTTGTATTTAAAAATACAAAATAAATATATGCAGATCTCTAAAATTCATTAAATTTGGTTTGTAAATAATATACACATAGATTAACCATCTTATTTAAAAAATGAAAAATTGCTTATATACCCACGAATTTTACCTATAATTCCACTTATACCCATAAATTCTAAAAAATTCCTTTTATACCTAAAAATTTTTATCTTAATTTCACTTATACCTATACCGTTAGGGATCCATTAAATGGGTATATAAGGAATTTGCCCAAAATTTTCAAAAAAAGTGTTATAAACTGTATGTTCACTAACCTTCTTGATTATGGTAAATTCACTGTATTCATCATATTTAACATCATTTATTTACCTATATTTTTTTAAAGACATATATTCATATATAAATTGCTAAAAATACTTAGATTCATTCGACTATGTATCAGAATGTAACAATATCATGTAGAATCATTTATTCATAGAGAATGAATGACACTAATTGAGAAGGTTTACATGTCCAAAATAAAACTTAACAAATTAATATTTAGCAAAAAATTGTTATATCACATTAATTTACACTTTTTTAGATAAGACTCATGTACAACTATACTAAGAAAATTTCCATAAAAAAACTATACTAAGGAAATGATGAGTTTCATGAAAATATAAATAATGTTAAAAAATTGATGGACCAGATTTCCTATTAATTATGTAGGTTGGAGAAATAGGTGAAGTTACTTTGAAGTGAGGTTTCATATAAACAAAACATTTATCGCAAATTGGCAGAAGACTAGCTAGCCTGCATTCGAATTAAAGAAATAAATGGATGGTATCCACATTAGGTTGGGTCAGATCTGTTTCAGTCATAGGTCGATTACTAGTATGATCATTTTATACATTTGTAAAGAAGATCATACCTAGTGACATTAGATAAGATGTAAATTTAGCGCAGGTAAATGAATTTTTATCCATCAACAAAGTTGGCTGAAATAAATGGAGTTTTACTGAACAGGGTACGCACTCTTTGATAGAAACGGAATCTTATACGGAATTAGTTTATGTAGCTGCTATGATTCTGAATTCAATATATTGAAGGCGGGTAGTGATACAGTTCACATTGGTGCATTAATTTATTTTTTAATATTTAAAATTTTTTTTACAACTTTAATTTAATTATATTTAATATTTTTTAGAACAAAAAATCTAAAAAAAGTAAAACTTGATACACATGTTGAATATACTTAGATTAATAATTGTATAAAATTTTTTAAAAAATAAAAAATGAGTTAAATGCACCTAAACGCACTTAGCCTTAAGTGTATCCAGGTGCATTTAGCCTCTTTCGATAGAAGACTAGCTTGCCTGCGTTCAAATTATTGAAATAGATATATGAATACCAATAAATTCTTTTATCGTTTGTTAGCCTTCACATATATAAATACCAATAAAAAAAATCTAACTATGAATTCAACTGATTTTATGTTTAATTTAAGTCTGATTGGTTCCATAAATTGGTTTAAACTATTTTGAACTGTGATGTAAGCATAGCATAATTGTGATGTAAGATTTATTTTTAAATATTTTAAATAAAAATAAAGATATAAATTCTATAAAATGTAAATAATTGTAGCTCATCCATGGCATCAATATAAACTCTATAAAACCTTAAAATATAAAAATCACGCAATTTGAACAATATTATAAATGCTATTTAATTATTATATAATTAATTACTTTATTTAAAAATTAAATATAGTCGATCAAGTTTTGAATCATTTACAAAAAAATTTATATATAATTCACATAAAAATAATCCAACAATGCAAATTTTAGAAAGTACCGACATTTTAAATAGCCTCTGATAGCGTATAGGTGGTGCTATTTACTATTTATCGTAACTAAGGCTCTATTTCAAACTAGATAAGATTATTGAATTAAATTTGTACATGAAAAACTTTCAATTCTCAAGATAGTTTTTTCAATTTTTAACATAATTTTACTCATTTCCAATATCACTTACTCATTTCTAATACACATAATTATATTCTCATCCTACACACATATTCCCTCCAAAAATTTTATATGATTTGGAATCGCTAGTACCATGAGATACTTCCAATGAAATTTAGTTCCATTTTAAAGTGTGTTTGGCTATGTAGAAAACTTAACACAACAAAATTTTGAATATAAAATTTTTTATTCTCTATAAGTATCAGATTCTTTAATTATTGTAACATTATTTTATTTCTCAATTATTTCTATACAACTGGTATATAACTAACATATCTAGTGTAATGTTATTTTTTTAGAAAACTTAATACATTGAATTTTTTAATGTAAATTTTTTTATTCTCCATAACTATTAGATTCTTTAATTATTGCAAAATTATTTTATTTTTCAAGTATTTCTATACAACTGTTATATAACTAACATATCTATTTTAACGTAATTTTTAAGAAAACTTAACACATTGAATTTTTTATTCTCCATAACTATTAGATTCTTTAATTATTGTAAAATTATCTTATATTTCAATTATTTCTATAGAACTACTATATGATTAACATATCTATTTTAACGTTATTTTCTTAGACAACTTAACACATGAATTTTTTAATATAAAATTTTTTATTCTCCAAAACTATCAGATTCTTTAATTATTGTGAAATTATTTTATTTTTTAATTATTTCTATATAAGTATTATATAACTCACATATCTATTTTAACGTTATTTCTTTAGTTCTCATCATCACCTTTTATCATATTCATATTCTCTCATTTAAAAAAATTTTAATCCCGGAATTTTTCTTCATAAAATTTTATCACTTTTCCAACACATTCTTATTATTTTTTACAAAAAACAGGGATGGGTCACGCTGATATTTTCATCCAACCGACAGCTCCTAATGTCGAAAGTGGTTCTGAAGATTTTTAGAGAACAGCTCCTCCATCCACGGATTGACGATAAGAAGCAAGTGAGCAAGGACATGGATCACGTCCGGAGGCTTGACTCGTTGACGCCTGAAGTGTTTTTTTTTCCCCCTGGATTGGATATGATCACGTCCGGAGGCTTGACTCGGGGAGGAAGAGAATGATCTCCTCTCACGCGGCTGTATACTTGCGATAAGGACAGTCCTGCTTGACCTGTTAACGATAAAAAGTCGGAGAGGGAGGCCGTGTGGAGCAACGCACGGGCAAAGTCCTGTTTACCGGGTCGACACCTGTCATGAATGAGGCCCGATCTTCTCCGATCAGTCTGATAAAGGGCCTCTTGCACCGGTCGAGAAATATTTTTTTGTTAAAGTTTAATTTTTTCTTTTTATAAAATTGTTAATGTTAGTGTATAATATTTATAGACTGAATTTTACCATTTTAAAATAGGTATATATATTTATTTTATATTTTTAAACATGGGTTTCATGGTCATTTTTACAAAAGTGAAAATGACTATAATACCTTTGTATTTAAAAATACAAAATACATATATACAGATCTCTAAAATTCATAAAATTTGGTTTCTAGATAACATGCACATAGATTAACCATCTTATTAAAAATGGAAAATTCCTTATATACCCATGAATTTACCTATAATTCCACTTATACCCATGAATTCTCAAAAATTCCATTCATACCTATAAATTTTTATCTTAATTTCAGTTATACCTATACCGTTAAGGATCCGTTAAATGGGTATGTAAGGAATTCACCCAAAATTTTCAAAAAAAGTGTTATAAACTATATGATTAGAAAACTTCTTGATTATGGTAAACTCATTGTATTTATCATATTTAACATAATTTATTTAGCTATATTTTTTGAAAAATATATATTCATATGTAAATTACTAAAATGCTTAGATTCATTCAACTATGTATTAGAACGTAACAATATCATGTAGAATCATTTATCCATAGAGAATGAATGATACTAATTGAGAAGGTTTACATGTCCAAAATAAAACTTAAAAAATTAATATTTAGCAAAAAATTGTTATATCACATTCAATTTACACATTTTTAGATAAGAATCATGCACAACTATACTAGGAAAATTTTCATAAAAAACTGTACTAAGAAAATGATGAGTTTCATGAAAATATAAATAATGTTAAAAAATTGATGTACCAGATTTCCTATTAATTATGAAGGTTGGAGAAATACGTGAGATTACTTTGAAGTGAGGTTTCATATAAACGAAACATTTATAGCTAATTGGTAGAAGACTAGCTAGTCTGCATTCGAAGTAATGAAATGGATGGATGGTATCCACTTTCAGTTGGGTCAGATTTGCTTCAGTCATAGGTTGATGACTTGTATGATCATTTTATACATTTGTCAAGAAAATCATACCCGGTGACACTAGGGGTGTGTTTTGTAATGAACGAAACTTTTGATGAAAAGTTTTTTAGAGTAAAATTTGTCAAATGATGTGATGTGATAGGGGTAATGATGAGTAGTAAAGAAGATAAAGTTAAAATAAATAGGTTAGTTATGTGTATAGTTGTGTATAAATGGTTGAAAAGTAGAGTAGTTGTATAAGAAAATGTGAAAAAATAATTAAACAATATGATAATTATGGAAAGTGAAAAGTTTTAAATTGACATTTTCTATGAATTACAAACACACCCTAGATAAGATGTAAATTTAGAGCAGGTAAATGAATTTATATCCATCAACAAAGTCGGCCGAAATAAATGGAGTTTTACCGAAGTGGGTACGCACTCTTTAAACGGAATATTATATGGAATTGGTTTACGCAGTTGCCGTGATTCTGGATTCAATGAATAGAAGGCAGGTACTAATATAGTTCACATTGGTGCTTCAATTTAGTTTTTAATATTTTTTAAAAAATGTATTTTATACAACTTTAATATAATTATATTTAATATTTCTTAAAATCAAAAAATTAAAAAACATAAAACTTGATACACATGTTAAATACACTTAGCTTAATAATTGTATAAAAATTTTAAAAAAATAAAAAAATGAGTTAAATGCACCTAGATGTGCTTAGCCTTAAGTGCATCCAGGTGCATTTAGTCTCTTCCGATAGAAGACTAGCTTACCCTGTGTTCAAATTATTATTTTTTTGAATTTTTTTCATAAACTTGTTAACCCAAGTGTATTTAACGTATATATCAATTTTTACCAATATTGGAGATTTTTAGATATTTATTTTTGATTTTCGAGAATTAGTGGCATTTTAGTAATTTAAAATTATAAAAAATGCCACTATTTTCAAAAATAAAAAATAAATATCTAAAATACTCCCAAAAATGGTAAAAATTTACACACAGATTAAATATACTTTGGCTAACATGTTTATGAAAAAAATTTTAAAATAAATAAATAAAAAAATAGGTCTATGCGCCCAAGAGTATGCAGCATTGCATGCTCCCGGGAGCATAAGTTCAGAACCCGTTCAACCCATCAACCCTATAATTCAACCGATGTAACTTATCAATTTGCAAAACTACTTTACTACCCATAATAGTTGATATATTCCTAATGTTTATTTTACAAGTTACATATCTTACTAGCATTAGAATCAACATTCTAACAAAGAATATGTATGAAAGTTAATGTTTTAAATTCAATTAGATGATTTGCATGAAAAGCCTTTGTTGATTATTTATATGTATATTTTAAATAATTTATTATTATTATTATTATTCAACCTTTTAACAACCTGAAACTCAATCCATTTATGTTAAATGAACTAGGATTAGGGTTGAAGTTTTTATAAATAGGGTTATAAATAGATTTATGTTGAGATTTTTTCTAATGGCTTAAGATTACAGTTAGTCTCTAACCTAAATAACTTGACCTAATTACAATCTCAAATAATGTTCTTGTCCTACAGATTACGTTATGGCTATGGTACGATGAGGGTGTGTTTTTTAGAGAAGAAACTAAAATGAAAGATGAAAACAAAAAGATATGACAAGGGTAAAGTGAGAATAAAGAAAAATAGATATGATAATTGTATAAAAAAAAAGAAAATAAGTAAAATATAGAAATAAAATTAGAAAGTAGGATAGTTAGTGTTGATTTTTGTATTTCTATTTTTTTCTTTTTCATTCCTCTTTAAACAAATACACCAAGACTATTTAATGAAAGGGAGGGTGGGGAGAGAGAGAAAGAGTGCTTGTCTGCTAGGTTTGCTAGAATTATAGGACAAGCAAACACTTTGTAAGTTTAAATAGTTATTCGTGAAGTGCATGTTCTATTCATGAAAATGCGTGTATATATATAACGAAATTTGCTTCTATGAAACTCTTCTTTTATATAATATCTTTCATTTTTAATATCTTGATGGTTAATGAAAAATTCACATCATTTATCATATTTAGTATTATTTATATTATTATGAAAATCCTTTTATTTGTTTAGCATCACTTTATATGAGCCTTAGTATATTAATGTAACAAAATTATTTAATACTAAAAAATAATTTTAAGTATTATTTGCAATACCTAAACTTATTTTAAAAGGGCCTCTTGCATCGGTCTAATTTTTTTTTAAATATAAATTTTTTTTATAATTATTAATCTAGTTATATATTATTTATAAACTAAGTTTTAATAATTTTGGATATGTGTATATATTTATTTTATATTTTTAAACACAGGGGTATATTGGTCATTTTTACAAAAGTGAAAACGACTATAATATTTTTGTATTTAAAAATACAAAATAAATATATACAGATCTCTAAAATTGATCAAATTTGATTTGTAGATAATACACATGTGGATTAACCATCATCTAATTAAAAAATTTTCAAAAAAAGTGTTATGACCTCTATGATCATCAGACTTCAAGATTATGGTAAATTCACTGTATTTGTAGTATTTATCATCATTTATTTATCCATGTTTTCTTACGCGGGAGATGGACTTGGGTGGCCGCTGTAGAATTGCCATTAAGGACAGGGTGTTAGTGGCGATAAGGACAGGACTCTTTGACCGGTTGACGGTAAAATGTCGAAGACGGCGGGCGATGGGAGCAAGGCACGGGCAAAGTCATGTTCACCAGGTCCACATCTTTCATGAATGCGGCCCGATCTTCTCCGATAAGTCTGACACAGGGCCCCTTGCACCTGTCTAAAATTTTATTTTTTAAAATTTTAAATTTTTTTATAGAATTGTTAAGCTAAGTGTATATTATTTATGAATTTTTACTAACTTCGGATATGTGTATATATTTATTATATATTTTTAAACATATAAATATTGCGGTCATTTTTACAAAAGTGAAAATGACTATAATACTTCTATATTTAAAAGCATAAAATAAAAATATATAAATCTCCAAAATCGCTAAATTTTGGTTTATAGATAATATACACGAGGATTAACCGTTTTATTAAAAAAATTTCACAAAAGGTGTTATAACCTGTATGATCATTAGGCTTCATGATTATGATAAATTCACTGTATTTATCATATTTAACATAATTTATTTAGGCATATTTTCTTAAAAATATATGTTAATGTGTAAATGATTAAAAATGATTAGATTCATTTACGCATGCATTAGAATGTCCCGATATCATGTAGAATTATTTTTAAACTAAGATTTTAATGGTATTTTTAAATGTAATAAGTACCCTAAGGGTTATGGTTTTAAATTAGATTTCATATGATTTAAAATGCAAAGGGCATTTTGGGTATTTTATTAGATTTTAATGTCATTTTTTTATCACTATTAGTACTGAGGGTATAAAATGCAAAGAGCTAAACTTTACAATGTTTAAACCGCTAATACGCAAACCTAAGGGTTTAGAATGCAAATATGCAAAGTTAGAGAGTTAAAAATGCAAATTACCTCCACTTTGAAAGTGAAGATCACGTGGGATTTTGTTTTACGAAAAATTGAATTGTATAAAGTTTATTTGCAATTTCAAACCTTATGCTAAAACACAATTACACACGGATCTATTTTGCAAAAACATGTAGGTTTTTTTGGTTTGAGATCAAAGATGCAAGGAACATAGCTCTTTTGAGGGAAACAAAATTTTTCATTTTTGTATTAACTTAATCTATTTTTAATTACTTGTAAACCTTACTACCCAATATTATGATCTATTTTTAACAATAAGCTCTTATTTTTTTATTTTTATATGATTCAAAAGGGTATCTAAATCCGTTATCACGGATTTTCCCGGATCGTGATTTTCTGCACACCGAGTGCATTAACCCATTTTAGCACATTTTTTTTAAATTTTTTATAAAAATGTTAATCTAAGTTTATTTAACATTTGTATCAATTTTTACCATTTTTGGAGTATTTTAGATATCTATTTTGATTTTTGAAAATCAGTGGCATTCTAGGTAATTTAAAATTACTAAAATACCACTAATTTTTAAAAATAAAAAATAAATATATAAAATACTACAAAAATGGTAAAAATTGATATACATGTTAAATAAACTTATATTAACACTTTTATAAAAAAATTAAAAGAAAATTAAAAAATGGGTTAACATGGGTTTAATACACCCCAGTGCACTGAAGTGCAGGAAATCACAATCCCATGACCTTCTTGTTCACTACTAGAAATAGATTAAGGATCAAAAGTGATCGGGTACAAGAGAATTCCCCTACTTTAACAAGGATTTTTCCACCGTGACTCAAATAATAAAAGAACTAATTACTTATTTATCTCAATTTTTATAATGATACTACAGGAATTTGTACCAAGGTTGTTTTAAATAGCAGGATAATTTGTTTTGACGTGATAGATAAATCCAAGAAGCTGAAAAACTAAAACCATTTTATTGATTATAAAAAATTTTCAAATTACAAATTATAACATATAAAAATAAAAACAAAATATAATAATTTTTATTTTCAAAGGATTTGAAAAACTAAAATTTGTGGAGTGAGCTCAACGCCCAATAAATATAATCCGCAAAATAAAATTCTGAATCACTTCTCTGTAAATAAGTACTTTCTATTAAAATAAAAATGTTCGCTTACATACAAAATCATGCAATGCAACTTATAACTTAGCTTTGGCATGACTACACTTATATAACTTATCGTGCCCATAACGCGAGTTGTTCTTGTATGCGCATATCTTTGTCTTTTCTTAAGTTACTTTTATATAAAACACCTATTCAACTTATGGGGCCTACAACTTAAGTAGTTCTTGTATAACCATAGCAACTTAGCTAAGGCTTCATATGTACCAGAAGTACTAAATCGCTAATCCTTTTTCATTTATTAAAATGCTTATAATATTTACTTTTTCTTGTATGAACAGTGCCAATGCCTTCTGTATGAGTTCTTGGAACGTCAAACCAAGAATACAACGACACATAGCCATACATATTTATTTATGTCAACCAGCTTATTTTACATACGTGCATAATCACATAAATTTGTGTCAAACACTTGATCTTTGTAACAGCCAAGAAACGGATGAGATTTATGGGTCCTGCAAGTAACGGTGGGATTTATGACTATTACTCCCAGCCGTTTAGCAATGTGATTAGTATAAAAGGGGGAAGATATGAGGTGGGTCTCAGCCATTGGAAGGAGAGAACCGAGCAGACGATGAGATGACTAAGGAGGAAGAAGGAGATTTTGAAGGTAAGTTGAGTTGAACAACTTTTCAGTTAATCTCATTGATTTTACAATATATGCAACTCCTTTTGATAGATTTAAACCATTCACGATGCTTCTAGCATGGCTAATTAGTCACTTGAGTATTATTGAACTGTTAGATGTTAAAATTTTACTTATTTTAATGAGAAGTATCAAACAAAGAGTAGAAAATATTATATGATAAAATAAACATATTTCTGGGCACAATCAGAGAATTTTGACCTTAAAATAATAAAATAATTATATATTTAGCATTTCAATATAATTAGACTTATAGATTTTTAAATATAATAATTTTTATGAAGATTTAAAGTGGTGAATATGTATTTTAAGGAAAAAACATAAAAAAAATAATTACTGAAAAGTTCAGATGCAAAAATAATAATCTGACTCGTTACAAATATTATTTGAGATATTTTACAGTATATATGATGAATTAATTCTGTTAAAAATTAGTTTACATAGCTATTGGAAGTGATATTTAATTTTAACACTTTATTAAACCCTTATTATTAAATCTAATGATAGAAATGTTATTTTGCAAATGGATTCTTCAAATTATAAAAAATAATTTTATAAGCTTATTCAAAAAATTTCAGATCAAACGGACATATATGTTGAGAGATATAAACTATTTTTGTCGGAGAACACAAACCGTTGAAAATAAACAAATAAATAATAATAATTTCTGGACTGGTGGTCCATGCTCATCTGGACAAGCCCAATGACCCAAGAAGCTAAAACTTAAGTCTAAGCCCACAAAATTAAAGCCCGCAAAAACTAAGCTGAGCCCACATAGCCCACCAGCTTGATCCACTAGCCTGGCTAACCGCCAGCACCGGTCGGAAAAAAATTTCAAAATAAATATAAAAAAATTTGAAAAAAAATATGAAAAATTATGAAAAATACCTAGAAAATTATGTCAATATTTAGAAGCTTAAATGAGTTTAAAATTATAATTTTTGTAAGAAATGAAATTATTTAAACGCGTGATGCTATAAAAATGAATAAAAATTATGAAAAAATACAAAAAAATATGAAAATTTTAAAGTAAGTATTTAAAAAAGTACGAGTCAAAATTTACTTTTATATATAAGAATAAAGTTGTTTAAAAATGGAATAATATAAGAATAAAAGGAGAAAATACAATTTTGATCTATTAAAATTATGAAAAATTTTAGGAAAGTCATAAAAGAAAATTTAAATAATATTTATGAAAAACAGAGTGAAATAATGAATATATTGTGATGATAATTAGGGAAAGAGACTTGAGACTACTACAAGAAATTGAAAAAGAGGAGTTTTAAAGTCTACTTAAAGGTAAGTAAACTTTTACCAAAGCATAACTTTGAAAATATTATGTGAATATTGAGATTTGAGATGAAATGACATTATTTATTTAAATTGAAATTTCTTTCAAATTGGTTTATTCAAATACGAGCATTATTATTTCGAAATTATGTTAAGTAATGAATTTAAGTGGTGCATTAATCACAATGCATGAACATGATGCATAATTGCATATTGGGTTTGCCATCAAGGAGTGAAGTAGTATGGTAGTACCTAGGTAGAGACCTCAGAACTATCAAAGAAGATGAATTAGCTCACGAATATGTAGCACGGCTGCACACGAACACAAGTAGATGACAATACCTACAGTGTTAATGCATGATTTAAAATTGACATATGTGTACACATGTATCAAGATTTTCTTTTATTAATTAGAGTTTATTGTGTTTGTTTTTGAAAAAAACAAAGCGATCGCAAAACGAATTTTGTAAAAATATATTTTTTATTTATCGAGCTTTCAGCTCACATAGTTTTATTTTCAATGGAAACACGAGGATACAATGATAAATTAGAGCCTTCATCAACACGAAAAAAAGGCAAATCTAGCAGAGCAAAAGACAAAGAAGTTTAGATTTTTATAGAAATTATCTTATAATTCTTACTTGTTTTGATTATAGACACTGAATATGTATAATAATTCTATAATGAGCAAACTTGAGATTAAAAGTTTTATGATTTTACATCTTAGTATCTATTTCCATTTTGGGAGATTTTATTATCAGATTTGACATAGTAGACCTTATTCGTGACACTTAAAAAGGGTGGGGTGTTACAATCTTACACACATGCATACACTTACACACATTCATGTCAACTGCCTGATCATCTAGGTATTCACAAATATTTACCTTTTCATTATAACTTAATATAGATAAATATTTTTGTCAATTTAGATATTAAAAATTATATGGAAAGTGATTTTTAAAAAAATGTTGGACCATCCAATCATTTGTTTTGCATCACTGCTGGTATTACTTATACATGTGTTTTGAGATTAATATGTAGCTTTAATTATTTTTTAATAGGAAGTGATTTGACGTACCCAAATGCATTGAAATTGGGTATAAAATTCATTATTTAAAATTTTTATAAAACTATTAATCAGGAGGTGTTTGGGATGTCATAAAACTTTTAAATGAAAAAATTTTTGAAATATGAAAAAATAATATGATATGACAGTGGTAATAATGATGAGTAAATATATTAAAGTTAAAATAGATAGGTTAATTGGATAGTAGTTGTATAAAAATGGTTAAAAATACAATAGTTTCATAGAAAAATGTAAAAAAATGAGTAAAAAAAGATAATTATAAAGAGTGAAAAGTTGTAAATAGAAAAAATTTCAGGAATCCAAAAATATCCTAGAAACTTTTGGTTTGAAAATTTTTTAATTGAACCAATTATGCCTCGTAGTTACCCATCACGCATTTTACTAAATCTCAAAATAGTGAGATTTTGAAATCAAAAGAATATGGTGAGATTTTTTTCATCCACACCTTCAAGTTTTGGTTGAAATTATTGGCGTTCCATGACTTTTTATAAAATTTGCATCCCTACATATAAAGTTGTTTAAAATTGCAGGTACTCACGTAGAGTTTAAAAAGAGATATTTGCATCTATACTTATATAGTTGGAAAACAATTACAAGCCTGTAACGACTTTCACTGAAATTGCCAGTGCACCTGCTTTATTTGGCTGTAGCTTCTCTTATGCCTTTTTAAAATTCTATATATACTCGCGAATTTTACTCTTAATTCCACTTATACTCAAGAATTTTCAAAATTTCTCTCATACTTACAAATTTTCATCATAATTCCACTTATACCCATGCCATTAGGGATCCGTTAAATAGGTTATTAGTTTCCTTGTAAAATGATGAATATGCCCAACCTTTAATATAATTTATGGTTCTTTTGCTTAAAGTTAAATATTCAATTTCAAATAATATGATTCTATAGTTATAGAATTAATAAAAAATTATTATAATATGAATTTTTAGCTATAACAATTTTAGGGATGGGTATCTTCATCATTTTTCAAAGAGTTAATAAACTTTTTTAACAGACCCCTAATGACATAGGTATGAGTAAAATTAGGATGAAAATTCAAGTATACGAGATGCATTTTTTAAAATTCAAAAGTATAAGTGAAATTATGGGGTAAAATTCATGAATATATAAGGAATTCACCCCCAAAAAAAGTAGCTTTTGTTAACATGTTTGTGGGGGAATGAAATGATAAGATTACCATATCTACCGCCATGCATCCATCGCCAAGAGCTAACCTTCCCTTGTCTCGAATCGCTGAATTCCTGTTTCTGAAACTCTGATTTCTAAATTACGAAAAATATCCACAGTTTTTTGCATTTTAGTCCCTCGAAATTCACGTATTTACTTGTTAGTCCATGAGTTTTGCGTATTTGCTTTTCAAATCCTGTAACTTCACCATATTTGCGTTTTAAACCCTACCATCCATGGACGCCAATAGACAACAACAAAATTTGTTAGTATCTACAGTATAAATTTTCTAATGACAATATTATTCCTAGATAGAGTTAATTCATGAAAAGAGTTTACTCAACTTGACTACCAAAAAAACCACACTACTCGTAAATGTTAGTCAACTCAATTTGACCACCAAAAAATCATGTTATTTATACTCAACTTGATCCAAAAAATCATTTTATTTGCAAATTTGAGTCGACTGATAAAATGAGTTGACTCACTATACCATATGAAAGTAGAGATCGGCAGTAGCATGAAGTTTTCCGGTCAACAATGGAAAGGATTTTGGTTGTCGAGATCGACAATGCTGCTTTCAATGTCTATGGGTTGTCATCGACCGATATCTATGAACTTGTGTGATCATCTCATCGGTACTGTGAACAAGGAAGAAATAGGAAGCGACAACAAGTGCCGATTGTGGACGACCTTATTTGTCAGTGTCAGCAACAAGTTTTTATGCAGCTGCCGACAACAAGGAAGAAACAGAGGCATGCAACAGGAAGCATTTTCTGGGGCAATTTACAATGATTGGACACAAAATCCGATGCAGCAACAAAGCTTCGGCATCAAAAATTGGTGATTGTGTCGATAGTCAGTTCTAATCGGTAGCAAAAAGGCTGAACGAAGGTGGTTCATGGAAGCAAGCAAGCAACGAGCCACAAGGAGATGCGGCTGTGAATCAAGGAAGGCGATGCACGGATTGTTATCCACTATGACGGACAAAAGCATTATCCATATTGGGCAAATTTTTTATTATCAATATCTTGCGACACCAACATCCTATTTTGGTGATTCGAAAGTTATTTTCTATGTTTTAAAATGCTCTAAATCATGTTCATGGTTTAAATTGGTAAAATTTTACTTATTTTCAAGTGTTTATTTGAAAAATTGATAAAATAGAAAGTCGACTCATTTCATGAGTCAACTCATGGTTCGACGAAACTAGGGTGCATTTTAGAGTCTTCACTCATAAATAACAGTTGTTAATTGGGTTTTTTTACGGTATAAAATGCAAATAAGATGAAGTTACAGAGTTTGAAAAACAAATATGTCAAATTTGTGGGCTAGAAAGCAAATACGCGAAGTTAAAGGGACTAAAATGCAAAAAAAAAAAAACCAAATATCCACGTGCGGTTTGCTGTATTCTGAAAACGCGTTGCACTTTGCATGCTTCCCTTTTGGGACGCAATTTCCGGCGCTCGGGAGCAGGCAGCGCTCCCTGCTCCCGGGCGCATATACTTATTTTTTTTTATTTTTTTTTCAAAAGTTTTGCATAGAACTGTTAATATATGTGTAGTTAACATGTGTATAAATTTTTACCATTTTTGGAGTATTTTAGATATTTATTTTTTATTTTTGAAAATAAGTGGCATTTTAGGTAATTTTAAATTACGAAAATGCCACTGATTTTCAAAAATAAAAAATAAATATCTAAAATACCCCAAAAATGGTAAAAATTTATACACATGTTAAATACACCTATATTAACATTTTTTAAAAAACAAATTCAAAAAAAATTAAAAAAAAGAGTTGTGTGCGCCCGGGAGAAGGGACGCAATCTCCTGCGCCCGGGAGCAGGCAGCGCTCCCTGCTCCCGGGCGCATATACTTATTTTTTTTTATTTTTTTTTCAAAAGTTTTTCATAGAACTGTTAATATATGTGTAGTTAACATGTGTATAAATTTTTACCATTTTTGGAGTATTTTAGATATTTATTTTTTATTTTTGAAAATAAGTGGCATTTTAGGTAATTTTAAATTACGAAAATGCCACTGATTTTCAAAAATCAAAAATAAATATCTAAAATACCCCAAAAATGGTAAAAATTTATACACATGTTAAATACATCTATATTAACATTTTTTAAAATACAAATTCAAAAAAAAATAAAAAAAAAAGAGGTGTGTGCGCCCGGGAGCAGGGAGCGCTGCCTGCTCCCGGGCGCAGGAGATTGCGTCCCTTCCTTTTTAGCTTTAATGGCTGCCGAGTTGCTTGCGCAGCTATTGGACACTCGGATCGATTTGGGCTATGTAGATGGTGGGGTTCATGAATTCAACAGCAGATGTGATTGTTGGAAAGAGGTAGTCACGGCTGCTGGAACTGCCGTCGGAGAAGAAACCGTTGCTTCTGAAATTCAAGAGTTTTCTCCAACTTTCAATCGGACGACTCAGATCATCGGATTGAGGCTCGCCGACACGGGCTCTAGGAAGGATGGAAGTACCCCTTGCTGCCAATTCAGGGTCGATCGATGGTTAGATTGCAGCTGAAGTTTGTCGTCGGTAGTCATCGGATCTCGGTGCTGCTGGAGACTGAAATTGCCTTTGATCGATCCTAGGATGCCGCTTCAATGTAGCCATAGGTGCCGCTTGAATGGAGAAGAAGAGGACGGAGCACCCTCTCCTTGGTGTTCCGGCGACGTACAATGGTCAGCGCATGCAGCTTTTATCCAGCCAATCCAGACCGTTGATTCAAGCTAATATTTTGCATAAAATATCTTCACAACATAGCACATGATTCCAAATTATTGGATTCGAATAATTTCCTGGTAAGAGAATGGCTATTTAATTTCAAGAGAAAAATAATGGATATGTTATATGAATTTAAATTATATTAAAATTAATAATAATGGTCGTACACTAAGGTTTAGACCAATAAATAAAATTCTTATTAAAATATAATTTTCAGAAAATTTTCACGTAAAACCCTTATTTAAATGACGCTTATAATTGCAAAATATCCCTGATAAATATTTTGACTGATAAAAAGGGTAATTTACGTATTTTAAAAAATTGCAGTAGAATGTGATGTGCGTCCAATTTTAATGAAATCATATAGGTATGAATACAATTTCATCAAAAGTTATGATATGTTTACAATTTATCAAAGGAAGAATTCTTTTTATACTCACAACATTTATATCTAATTTCTAATATGCCCACAATGTTTCACAAATTCTTTTTGCACTTATAATATTTCACTCTAAATTTTTATTATACCCACGCCGTTGACACAACTATTATTGATCTTATTACAAAGATAATTCTGACATTTTAAAAAAATTTCTAATTAAAATAATTCAACCTTAATGTGACTCTTAGATGATTTAATATAAGATATTAATGCTATATTATCATCAATTATCGATTGAGTCATATTAAAGTGAAATTGAGTCAATTAGAAAATTTTAAATAGGTAAAATTGTGTTTTCGATAAGATAGGTAATGATTGTATTGACGACATAGTTGTGAGAGGAATTTAAAGTAAAATGTTATAGATATGAAAAGAATTTATAAAAAATTACAAGTATATCAGAAATTAGGAACAAATGTAGGTATGGATGCAACACCATGTTTAAAAGAATAAAAAAATCCCTATAAACAAATAACATCATAAGATACAAGAGAATGGGTTTAAAATACAAAAATTATTTTTTAAAAATGTTCCTCACATTATATAGATCTATCTAATGTGAAGAATATTCTAATATTAAGATTTTATTATGTTTTAAAGGTATCTTTATGTATTTTATAGTTTTATTTATTAACAACGGTATTTTCGTCGTTTTAAAATCTTAAGTGATATATTTCTTTGATTTCAAACAGACCTTGCATGTACATAAGAAAATTTTGCAAGACCCTTGAAACGTGTGCAATTTCAACCAAACCTTGTTATGAACGTAAAAATTCCCAAAATGGTAGAAATAATGACTAGAAGATCCAATAAACTTAGCAACCATCTCCATAAAAATGACTGCCGCTAATCTGCCACAAGTCATTATCAGGAATTTTAATTAAGCTTATAGACTCAATTGACTAAGAAATAGATAACAACTGCAATCACCTCTTACATGAGGCTTGGTTTCGAACTAAGATAGCACAAATACAGATATTACACTGGATAATTATTTAACGCCTGGGCATATCTATATCCAAGACTGCATAACTATTCAAACTATCGAAGCCAGTAGAAGTACCATCCCCAAAAACTCCTTGCTTACCGCCTAGCAAACTCTCCATTTCTTCTTTATCCTGTTCAGCCCACGAGTGTTGCCCAAAGCTGCTTAATTGCTCCAGCTCTGCTGCTACTTCCTTCATTGTAGGCCTTTCATCACCCTTCATTTTCAGACATCTCTTTGCAACTTCTGCAATTGCTAGTAACTGCTCTACATTCCCTTCATCAATAACCCGTGTCTCTAATATTTCGAACAGATGATTCTGTTTCATTGATGAAATGAAAAGCTGTGATAGGTTCGTCTCGTTCTCAGATCTCTTATAAGAA
This sequence comes from Annona cherimola, assembly GCA_030490835.1. Lineage (NCBI taxonomy): Eukaryota > Viridiplantae > Streptophyta > Magnoliopsida > Magnoliales > Annonaceae > Annona > Annona cherimola. The sequence goes on along the minus strand of CM059975.1, from coordinate 81,022,844 downwards.
AGTGGCATCTTTCCAGTTAAGAGTTCCACAAGGACAACACCGAAGCTGTAAACATCACTCTTTTCGGTGAATTGGCTTGTGGTTATGAATTCCGGGTCAAGATAACCCAAGGTACCTTGAACCAAAGTTATCATCTGAGTTTTATCCGTAGGAACCAATCTAGAGACTCCAAAATCAGACACTTTTGCTATATGATTGTCATCTAATAGTATGTTTGCTGATTTAATGTCCCTATGAAATATGGGTATGGAAGCTGCAGAATGCAAGTAGGCAAGTGCACCTGCAATTTCAGTCGCAATCCGTAAGCGACTTTCCCAAGAGAGCGAGGAGGCATGGCCTTCATCATGGATGTGGTGGAAGAGGGTCCCATTGGACACATACTCATAGACTAATAATGGAACTTGAGTCTCTAAACAGCAGCCTAAGAGCTTGACCACATTTTTGTGGTTGATCTGGGTCAGAATGAAAACCTCATTGATGAATTGATTAATTTGCATCTGATCAAACTGTTTGGACATCTTGATGGCAACTATTCGATTATCTGATAGCATTCCTTTGTATACTGTGCCTTGGCCCCCCTCACCAAGAATTTGACTCTCCGAATAATTGTTGGTTGCTTTTTGTAACTCTTTTGCACTGAATATCTTACTTGTCTCTGTTGCACCTTGGAGTTGTGAGATCTCTTGTTGGAGTAGTAAACCACCATTTTGCTTGAAAAATTTCTCTCTAAGTTTCATAAGCCTTCTTTGCTTTAGCCCCCAGTAAAACCAAGAGCCAGTAATAAGCAGAGCCAAGAAACCCAGGCCCGTAGCTGCATTTGAACATATTCTAAAGCTTAGAGAGGATCAATCAAATGGTTTAAGTTACGTCGATTCTGTGAAAAGGATAATTAAGTAGTGTACGATCTAAAGGAAACTTCCTGTCGGATCTGTTGCAGGCTGGCTTTGAGCTCCTAAATTGTTGTAGAGGGAATAAGAAACGGGTGAGGGAATCTAGCTCCTATCCTGTTGTGCGGGGAATGAAAAATGAGTGAAGGCATCGCTTTGGTGGCAGTTGCCTGTTGCAATCTAGCTTTATCGGACAGACACTATTGGCAAAATGCAGATTTGATTGACATCAAGCCCCTAGACTTTTCTGGTTGGGATTATCATAACAGACATTGAAAATTGGGAGTAGGCTCCACATTCCCAGAGCAGCAGGAGACATATTATCAAGATGAATGGATTTTCAGTGTGTGTCTAACATGCTGGTGGGCTTATCCTATAAATTGAGTTGTTTCTTCTTTTCTCATCCTAGTGAATATTGCAATATCCTGGGTTTCAATCTTGTTAAAAATCTTCACCACATGGTTAAGAAGAGTATTACGTACAAAAAAAATACAATTAAGGATGCAAAGGATTTCAATCAAAAAAAGACAAAAAAAAAAAAAAAAAAAAAAAGATGCGAAGGATTTACCTAGAGCAGTCGTAAATACGGGAAAGGGATTTTTGATGCAGTTCCTACCATCACCATTTTGATCGTGCCGGCCAGGATGGCAAGAACAAGTGTAGTTCCCTATTGTGTTCTTGCAAATCTCTGTACCGCATGTATGGTTCCCCTCCATGCATTCGTCGATATCTGAAATTCCCCACAAAATTAAAAACCTTATTTAAAAAATTGCTAAAGCGGCCTTGATTGAAACGTGAGAACTTTCAGCATGATTCTTAAGAAATACTTGCAAGAGACGGAAAAAAAAAAAAAAAAAAAAAAGATTGAATTCCAGCAGACATGTAAGCGTATATACCTTCACATCCCTGATAAATATATGGATTCCCACGATAGCCATCATGACATCGGCACTTGTATCCACGAGTTTCGTTGGCTAGGTCGATGCACCCGCTGTTTGGATCACGACATGCATAAGAAGTTTCATTTTTGGAAGCATCATTACATGTCTCAGTCCCAGCCACCCAGTTGAGAACCCGTGGAAGTTTTTCATATCTTCTTTCTTGTAGGAAATTCGGGTCAGATAAGAGATCAGACTCATCGAAGTGTTTAACCCGCTCATCTACGATGAATGCGTAGCCTCTTCGATGAGTGGCGTCTGTTACGTTTAAAAATACTATGTTGATGTACTTCAGATCCTGTGGAACCTCAGTTTGGCAACATCCAGTGCCAGGGCAAGAAACGTTATTCATCTGACTACCACGACTGGTCTCCTCGTCTGTACCACAGAATGACTGACAACCGCTAACGCGCCCCGTATGCTCGTCAGACGTACGGAAGACTACTGCTGCTGCGCATCCGATTACCGTAAATTTGTTTCGTCTGGCAGCTATTGTTAATAGACTGCCACCCATGGTTAAATTAGTGGGTACTTCTCTTACTTTGCGACTCTCTGGGTCGTAGTACTCATACGATATACGGTTCGTTACGAGCACTGTCTCCGGTTCTTCAAATCGAATCACCTGGAGATCGCCTGAGCTGATGAAGGCTTTGTTGACTTTGGGTTTCCTCCCACGTGGAGATGGCCCACATTAAAAGAAAAAAAAAGTTTTTTCTTTCGGTGGTTGTCCGTGTTTTTCGGCGCCCGTCTTTTTCTCTTCTCTCTCTCGTTTTCCTTTCCGTCTTTTTCTCTCTGGTTTTTTCTTTTCTCTCCGCAACGTCTGTTCGTCGTCTGTTCGTCGTCTTCGGCGAGATCTATCATCGGAGAACGCTGCGGTAAGAAGATTTGCAGTTACAAACAGAGCTGGACAGAAACAGGGAGGTTTCGAGCAGTTTTCTTCAAAGAGAGATATCTCTTTGATCTACCGTCCGATTGAGCTGATTTTTGGACAGGTCCTTCTTCGCTCGTGGTTCTACAATCTGACCATTGTGATCGTTGAACAGGAATCTCAGGAGAGAGATACACACCCAGAACAGAGGATTCGAGTTTGTGTAATCCTAACTCCCTTGTTCTTCTTGTTGATTCTACATGTGTTGTCAAGATTAGTTAATCTTGAGATTGATGCATTATATGCTTCTAGCTTAGCTAAAGAGAACATTGTGTATTCCCATTATATTTTGATAGTGGAGATTTCAGAGGACCCGTGGTTTTTACTCCTTAAGTCAAGGAGGTTTTCCACGTAAAATTCTTGGTGTTCTTGTGATTGTGATTGAAATTGTGCTTGTGTTTATTGCTGCTCTACAGAATTGCTTCCTGTTAGGTTCACACAAGAGAGGATAAATATTATTTATTGTTCTCAGAACAGGTTTTATCCCATCAAGTGGTATCAGAGCGTGGTTTTAGTAATCTTGTGCCTTGTGTTGAACGATGGAGGTTAATACAAGTAGAATGATTAATTTGAATGGTTCAAATTATCATGTGTGGAAGGAAAAAATGGAAGACCTGCTATATGTCAAAGATTTTTATTTGCCTGTGTTTGCGGAACAAAAACCCGTAGAAAAAACTGATGCTGAATGGACTTTACTTCATCGTCAAGTATGTGGGTATATCAGGCAGTGGGTGGATGATAATGTTTTAAACCATGTCAGTGAAGAAACAAATGCACGTTCTTTATGGGACAGGCTTGAACAGCTGTATGCTCGAAAAATCGGGAACAAGTTGTTTCTAATAAAGAAGTTGATGGGCTTGAAATACAGGGATGGAAGTCCTTTATCAGATCACTTGAATGCTTACCAGGGAATTCTTAATCAGTTGGCTGGGATGAATATCAAGTTTGAAGATGAGGTGCAGGGGTTATGGCTTCTAGGCACATTGCCGGACTCGTGGGAGACGTTTAGAATGTCGGTATCTAACTCAGCTCTAAATGGTGTAATCATTATGGATTTGGCTAAGAGTAGTGTTTTAAATGAAGAGATGAGAAGAAAGTCACAGGGTCCGTCACAGTCAGATGTCTTAGTCATGGAAAAGAGGGGGAGGAGCAAGAGTAAAGGTCCGAAGAACAGAGACAAAAGCAAAAGCAAGTCAAACAGGTTTGCCAATGTTGAGTGTTATCACTGTGGTAAAAGGGGGCATATAAAGAAGTATTGTCGACAACTCAAAAGAGACTACAAAAATGAAAAAGGGATAGAAAAAGAAACTGATGATAGTAATGATGTTGATAGAGTTTCTGCCATCACAGATGACTTCCTTGTTGTGTATGATGATGATGTTGTCAACCTTGCATGCCATGACACTAGTTGGGTGATTGATAGCGGTGCCTCCATTCATGCTACATCACGAAGAGACTTCTTTACATCTTATACATCCGGAGACTTTGGGAATGTTAAGATGAGTAACAATGGTGTAGCTAAAGCCGTTGGCATGGGAGATGTGTGCTTGGAGACCAACAATGGTACGATGTTGCTTTTGAAAAATGTTAAACATATTCCTGATATTCGCTTAAATTTGATTTCAGCAGGTAAACTTGATGACGAGGGGTTTTGCAACACCTTCAATGATGGTCATTGGAAGCTTACTAAAGGTTCTATGATTGTGGCTAGAGGCAAGAAGTGCTCCTCATTGTACTTCATGCAGGCAAAGGTTTCTTCTTGTATTATCAATGCAATGGAGAATGAAAGTACAACAGAGCTATGGCATAGAAGACTATGCCACATGAGTGAGAAGGGTTTGATGGTTTTGGCAAAGAAAAATCTTCTTTCTGGATTGAAGAATACAGCATTGAAGAAATGTGCTCATTGCTTGGCAGGGAAGCAAAACAGAGTTGCCTTTAAAATATCCCCTCCTTCAAGACAGTCGGGTATACTTGATTTAGTATATTCTGATGTTTGTGGTCCCATGAAAGTAAAAACACTTGGTGGTGCTCTCTATTTTGTGACTTTTATAGATGATCATTCAAGGAAGTTATGGGTCTATACCTTGAAGACAAAAGACCAAGTGTTAGATGTGTTTAAACAGTTTCAGACCTCAGTTGAGAGACAGACTGGGAAGAAGTTAAAGTGTATCAGAACTGATAATGGAGGTGAGTATTGTGGTCCTTTTGATGAATATTGTAAACAGCTGGGTATTAGGCATCAAAGGACACCTCCGAAGACTCCTCAGTTAAATGGGCTAGCTGAGAGAATGAACAGGACACTAGTTGAAAGGGTGAGATGTTTGCTTTCACATGCACAGTTGCCAGGATCCTTTTGGGGTGAGGCTTTGAGTACCGTTGTACATGTGTTAAATCTCACACCATGTGTTCCTTTAAATTTTGATGTTCCAGACAGAGTTTGGTCGGGAAAAGATGTATCCTACAGTCACTTGCGTGTCTTTGGATGTAAGGCCTTTGTGCATATTCCCAAAGATGAGAGGTCTAAGCTTGATGTCAAGACAAGACAGTGTGTATTCATTGGCTATGGCCAAGATGATTTTGGCTACAGATTTTATGATCCAGTGCAGAAAAAGCTTGTAAGAAGCCGAGATGTTGTCTTTATGGAAGACCAAACCATACAAGATATTGAGAAAACAGTTAAAACAGTTTCTCAATATTATGATAATTTAATAGACTTAGATCCAGTTCCTCTGACACATGTGCCAGTACAGGTTAGAGATGAAGTTCAAGATGACCAAGATGGTACGGTTGATGTTGATACTCACACACAGGTTGAGATTAATGATGATATTCTCGAGCAGTCGCCAGTATCAGAAGTTTCACCAAATGTTCCACTCAGGAGGTCTACTAGAGATCGTCGTCCTTCTACACGATATTCTGTTGATGAGTATGCGTTACTGACTGACGGGGGAGAGCCCGAATGTTATGCAGAAGCCATAGAAGATGAACACAAGAAGGAGTGGGTTGAAGCCATGAAAGATGAGATGAAGTCACTGCATGAAAATCATACATTTGAGTTGGTAAAGTTACCTATGGACAAAAGAGCTTTGAAGAACAAGTGGGTATACAGAGTGAAGCTAGAACAACATACCACACAACCTCGATACAAAGCAAGATTGGTCGTCAAGGGATTCAATCAAAAGAAAGGTATTGATTTTGATGAGATTTTTTCTCCGGTTGTTAAAATGTCTTCTATTCGTGTGGTTTTGGGTCTAGCTGCTAGTCTTGATTTGGAGATTGAACAAATGGATGTAAAGACTGCTTTTCTCCATGGTGAATTAGACAAGGAAATTTATATGGAGCAGCCAGAGGGTTTCGTGGAAAAAGGAAAAGAGGATTATGTGTGTAAGCTGAGGAAAAGCCTTTATGGTTTGAAGCAAGCACCAAGACAATGGTATAAGAAGTTTGAGTCAGTTATGGGGAAATATGGCTACCGAAAAACAACTTCTGATCATTGTGTCTTTGTGCAGAAATTCTCTGATGATGATTTTATTATACTATTGCTTTATGTCGATGATATGTTGATTATTGGCAGAAATTCTTTGAGGATTGACAGGTTGAAGATGCAGCTAAGTAAAGTTTTTGCTATGAAGGATTTAGGGCCAGCAAAACAAATTCTTGGCATAAGCATTCATCGTGAGAGGAATGCCAAGAAGTTATATCTGTCACAAGAGAAGTACATTGAGAAAGTACTTCAGAGGTTCAACATGGACAGAGCTAAAGCGGTTAACTCTCCTCTTGCCACCCACTTTAAGCTAAACATCGAGCAGTGTCCCTCTACAGACATAGAGAAGAAGGACATGGAAAGGGTTTCATATGCTTCAGCTGTAGGAAGTTTGATGTATGCAATGGTATGTACAAGGCCAGACATATCTTATGCAGTTGGTATTGTTAGCCGGTTCTTGTCCAATCCTGGGAGAGAGCATTGGAATGCAGTTAAGTGGATTATGAGATATCTACGAGGTACTTCCAGTTTGAGACTTTGCTTTGGCAATGAGAAACCATTACTAGTTGACTACACGGATGCAGATATGGCAGGAGATGTGGACACTCGTAAGTCTACCTCTGGTTCCTTGATTACTTTTGCAGGGGGAGCTGTAGCTTGGCAATCAAGGCTACAGAAATGCGTTGCACTTTCTACAACCGAAGCGGAATTCATTGCAGCAACTGAAGCATGTAAAGAGTTGTTGTGGATGAAGAGGTTTCTACATGAGCTCGGTTTCAAGCAACAAAGATATATCATATTTTACGATAGTCAAAGCGCAATTCACCTTGGTAAGAATTCTTCTTTTCATGCAAGATCAAAGCATATTGATGTGAGGTATCATTGGATAAGAGAAGCTATTAATGATAAGTTGTTTGAACTTGAGAAAATTCATACCAATCATAATGGCTCTGATATGTTAACAAAAGCTCTACCGAGGGAGAAGCTTGAAGTTTGTCGTTTAATCATCGGGATGACGAATTCCTCCACATAGTCGGAAAGGGGGAGATTTGTTGACTTTGGGTTTCCTCCCACGTGGAGATGACCCACATTAAAAGAAAAAAAAAGTTTTTTCTTTCGGTGGTTGTCCGTGTTTTTCGGCGCCCGTCTTTTTCTCTTCTCTCTCTCGTTTTCCTTTCCGTCATTTTCTCTCTGGTTTTTTCTTTTCTCTCCGCAACGTCTGTTCGTCGTCTTCGGCGAGATCTATCTCGTCTGTTCGTCGTCTTCGGCGAGATCTATCATCGGAGAACGCTGCGGTAAGAAGATTTGCAGTTACAAACAGAGCTGGACAGAAACAGGGAGGTTTCGAGCAGTTTTCTTCAAAGAGAGATATCTCTTTGATCTACCGTCCGATTGAGCTGATTTTTGGACAGGTCCTTCTTCGCTCGTGGTTCTACAATCTGACCATTGTGATCGTTGAACAGGAATCTCAGGAGAGAGATACACACCCAGAACAGAGGATTCGAGTTTGTGTAATCCTAACTCCCTTGTTCTTCTTGTTGATTCTACATGTGTTGTCAAGATTAGTTAATCTTGAGATTGATGCATTATATGCTTCTAGCTTAGCTAAAGAGAACATTGTGTATTCCCATTATATTTTGATAGTGGAGATTTCAGAGGACCCGTGGTTTTTACTCCTTAAGTCAAGGAGGTTTTCCACGTAAAATTCTTGGTGTTCTTGTGATTGTGATTGAAATTGTGCTTGTGTTTATTGCTGCTCTACAGAATTGCTTCCTGTTAGGTTCACACAAGAGAGGATAAATATTATTTATTGTTCTCAGAACAGGTTTTATCCCATCAGGCTTTGGGAGGTGAAGTAGAGCGATTGCAGTTGATCCGAAAATGAGGATTTTCAGATCTGTAACACCCCTCGCCGATGCCAAATGGATATGGAATTATGACGTCGCCACATTTCTCGGGGCAATCTGGCAGGGACATCTGAGCTGCTGCTGCCGCTGTAATTATCCACAATACGATATCATGAATAATTACTAGCCACATGATCAGTTGCTGCAGCAATGCCATTAATTTACTTATTTCTCCTCCTTAATATCGATCTTTTTGGTAGCTAGCTAACTATATATTCCGCCTGCTACTCCTACAAAACACAAGAAAATAAAACAAAGACAGAAATGAAATTTACCACTGTTTAGTATCTTCTCGTCTCCGAAGGTAAAAATTGCTTGCAGATAGATACAATTAATTAGCCAGCGATACATGCGTGCAATCTTGTAGGGAGATATAACACAATCAACCTAACACGTATACCTTGCAGGAGATATATCAGATGCATTCCAATGGAAATATCTGGGAGGGAGAAAACATCAGATGCAATGCAATACATACAGGAGATATACAAGATGCATTGCAATAGAAATATCTCGTGCAGGGAGAAAACATCAGATGCAACGAAATACATATACCTTAATTTCTTCCTGTGGGTGGGGAGGGTCTGCCTGCAATTAGGCAACGCTAACTTGTTTCAGAGACTTTCAGATGAATATTATATATATAATGAAGTGTGATCTTTTTCCGACCGGTCGTAGATGCGTGTTGTTTTCGACCACGCCTCTTCACCGTTCGATTGCGCGGGTGTGTTTTTAGCCGTCCGATTAGATTAAAAAAATGCAGCGCCAGGAAGTGTAATTAATGCTACTGGATTTTTGCAGGCAGGTCCTCGTCAGGCGGGTGCCATGCCTGCTTCAGTCCCATCCCTCACTCACGTCCCTCTCTTTCTCTGTCTCCTCTTCTCTCCTCCTCCCTCTAGCTCCTCCTCTCTCCCGCTCCTCATCACCGGCCGATCACTCTACACGTTGGATCTGTCACTTCATTTCTTTGTTCTTGTTGCAAGTACTGCCACTTTGATCTTGGCAACATTAAAGACATTTGAATTCCTTTTGCATCTTCTTTCCATGATCATCGTAGATTATTTGATGATGGAAACTGCAATCCAGCTGCATTATTTTTGTCATTTTAGATTTCAGCAGCTTGTCCATTTCAGCTCCAAGATTTGCTGTTCCAGATTTTTTTCCATTTCAAAAATTTTTGTCAGCATCTGCACTTGAAACATTTGCTATCTGCAATTGATTTCTGTTGGTTATGGCAGATTTGTCGTGGATTTTCTTCTAGACTGACGAGATTGTGCAATTTTTTTTTATATCAAGTCGTGATTTGTTGTCTTCTTCTAGTCCAAATGACTGGGCACATCATACAACCATCTGTACCGGATGGTTTTTTGGATTTTTGATGATGCCACGAGTGGGAACTTTGGCCCACGCAAGATGTTACAACTGCAGAGTTTTAGCAGCAGCGCAGCGGGTGCGGGAGAGGGAGGGAGAGAGAGAGAGAGATAGGAGGGGGCTGTGCGGAAAATTCCGGCCTGGAGGGAGAGAGAGAGAGAGAGAGAGAGAGAGAGAGAGGAGGGCGCCGCTGTTGGAATGGTGGGAGGTTGCCAAGGGAGCAGCGGCAGCAGCGCAGCGGGTGCGGGAGAGGGAGGGGAAGAGAGAGATAGGAAGGGGACAGTGCAGAAAATTCCGGCCTGACAGGTTTCTGTGCGGTAAATTCTAAAGCATTAATTCGTCTTCCCCGCACCGCATTTTTGGTATTTCATCTAACGGCCCAAAGCGTGCCCGCATGATCCAACGGTTGAGAGCATTGGTCGGAAACACCGGGTTTTACCGACCGGTCGGAAAAGATCAAAATTCATATATAATTGCTCTGTTGCCATTGCTGTGAATTCATTTCGTGAGATGGTCTCTTTAAACTAGAGTCTGGCTCCTGTCCAAGGGCACGTTTGGTAATCAAAATTCATAACTTTCCATAAGATTTTTCTCTCCCCTATACATTATCCCCTTTGTGATTTGACCACCCAACAACCCTTCGCTTCCACCTTTACTCTAGAGAGAAATTATTTTTTTTACAATTACCATATTTATTCTTGACTTTTTCATATTATATTATATTATTTGCACAATTTTAAACATTTTTCATTTTTCATTCTCCACACTGTCTCAAAATTTCACTAAAATTCACAATCCCAAATAAAACACAACTAGCTTACATAGAAGCAACTTTAAGACTGGGTCCGTTTGGCAAACGTGAAAACTTGGGTGACAAATTTTTGCCTTTAAAAATCTGTCATTTATAGCCAAATTGACCGCCAATATACATTATTAAATGCGCCTGCAAGTCAACTTTTTGACTAAACAAATTTTACTGAACGTGAAAACTCGTTCCTTTGGCATTCCCATTCTCGTCTGATTTTTTTCCTCCATTGGTGTTTCTGATAAACATTTCTACGCACATACTTCAGCATATACAGGTACGAACACGTAGCCGGAATGAAGTGAAATGTCAACATTTCACCGTTGCCCCTGTATTGAAAAGTTTTATTAAAAAATTTAAGCATATACAGGTACGAACACGCAGCCGGAATGAAGTGAAATGACAACATTTCACCGCTGCCCCTGTATTGAAAAATTTGAGTTTTCATTCTGCACACCATCTCAAAATTCTACTAAAATTCACAATCCCAAATGACACACATCTAGCTTACGTAGATGCAACTTTAAGACTTTATTTAATTTTTTCAACTTTATGATTGATGGAAAATGTACTCATTCAGTTGCATTTAATATTATTTATTAATTAAAGACATCAAATTTTATTCAAAAAATGTTCATGAGCCACATTTACTTAGAAATATATATGCATGTATAAGTTTTGAAAATACTTAGATTCGTTCACATATATATTAAAATATAATAGTACTTTATAAAAATATTTATTAGATAATAATGATATTAGTTTTAGATTGTTAAGATACACATAATTATATTTTCATCGTAGATACATATTCCATCTAAAAATCTTATATGATTTGGAATAGGAGTTGCTAGTACCATGAGACACTTCCAATGAAATTTAGTTCCATTTTAGGGTGTGTTTGGTCACGTAGAAAACTTAATATATCAAAATTTTTAATATAAAATTTTTTATTGTCCATAACTATCAGATTCTTTAATTATTGTAAAATTATTTTATTTTTTAATTATTTCTATACAATTGTTATATAACTAACGTATCTATTTTAACATTATTTTTTTTAGAAAATAAAACACTTTGAATTTTTTATGCAAAATTTTTTGTCCTGCATAACTAGTAGATTCTTTAATTATTGTAAAATTATTTTATTTTTTAATTATTTCTGTACAATTGTTATATAACTAACATATCTATTTTAACGTTATTTTTAAGAAAACTTAACACATTGAATTTTTTATGTAAAATTTTTATTCTCCATAATTATCATATTCTTTAATTATTATAAAATTATTTTATTTTAAAATTATTTCTATACATCTACTGTATGATTAACATATCTATTTTAACGTTATTTTTTAGACAACTTAACACATCGAATTTTTTATTCTCCAAAAATATCGGATTCTTTAATTATTGTAAAATTATTTTATTTTTTAATTATTTCTATATAACTATTTTAACCTTATTTCTTTAATTCTCATCATCACCTTTTATCATATTCATATTCTCTCATTTAAAAAATTTTAATTTGGAAATTTTTCTTCCAAAGGTTTCATCACTTTCCCAACACATTCTTATTATTTTTTTCCAAAAAACATGGGTGGGTCTGGCTGATATTTTCATCCAACCGGCAGCTCCTACGGTTCAAAATGGTTCTGAAGATTTTTAGTGAATAGCTCCATCCACGGATTGACGATCAGGAGCAAGTTAGCAAGGACCGGGACACGTCCGGAGGTTTGACTCGCAGGCGCCTGAAGTTTTTTTTTTATTTGAGTTGACGCCTGAAGTTACCACTGTTTTAAAAACCGAACCGCCAGCACCGGTTCGACGGTGAACCGGTGGAGAGACGATTCGGTTCAGCTACGGTCTTTTATTTAGCCAAAAACTATTAAAACCAGAAAAATTGTCACAAAACCACGGTTTGGTTCGCTAGCATTCACATTCTAATAAATGACTTTTTCACAAAAAACAATACACGCTGTTATCTTCCTTTTGAATCATACGTTGTTATATTCCTTTTGAATCACACTTATATGAAATTGGTAAGATACCTTTTGAACTTTAAAGAGCTGCATTCTTTTCACAAATTACTAGTATAAAAATATAATTAAATAAAGATAGGAGTATAGAAATATAATATGCCAGGTTAAAGTGAATTAATTTAAATAAATCATACGTGTTTAAAAATCATTTCATAATTTATTCAATTAATCAATTTCTCATTAGTTTATTTTAAGCATTATAATTAATATTTTTAAATTTTCAATCAATTGAAATAATAACTTTAGTTATTATATTATATTAATATTATAACAACAGCACAATTCAAAACGGTTTGGAACAATGGTTGACGCGGGACCAGAAATAAAAATCGTTAAACCCACGGTTCGGCTCTGACAACAATGCTGATGTCAGGGAGGCAGAGAATGGTCTCCCCTCACGCGTATGTACAATTGCGATAACGACAGGTACGCTTGACTTGTTGACGTTGAAAAGTCTGAGAGGGCGGGCGTGGGGAGCAAGGCACGGGCGAAGTCCTGTTTACCGGGTCGACACCTTTGACCTTTCATGAATGAGGTCCGATCTTCTCCGATCAGTCTGATAAAGGGCCTCTTGCACCGGTCGAGAAATATTTTTTTAGCTAAAGTTTAAAATTTTTGTTATAAAATTGTTAATATAAGTGTATATTATTTATAAACTAAGTTTTACCAATTTTAAATAAGTATATATATTTATTTTATATTTTTAAACAAGGGGTACCGTGGTTATTTTTACAAAAGTGAAAATGACTATAATACTTTTATATTTAAAAGTATAAAATAAATATATACAGATCTCTAAAATTTATAAAATTTAGTTTATAGATAATATACACATGGATTAACTATTTTATTAAAAAAATAGCAAATTCTTTATGTACCCACGAATTTTACCTATAATTCCACTTATATCTATAAATTTTCAAAACTTTCTTTCAAAAATATGATTTTTTATCTTAATTTCACTTATACCCACGTCGTTAAATGAGTATATAAGGAATTCGCTCAAAATTTTCAAAAAAAGTGTTATGAATAGTATGATCGGCAAACTTCTTATTTATGGTACATTCACTGTATTTATCATATTTAACATTATTTTATTTAGCCATATTTTCTAAAAAATATATGTTCATATGGAAATTACTAAAAATGCTTAGATTTATTCAACCATACATTAAAATGTAACAATATCATGTAGAATTATTTATCCATTCAGAATGAATGACACTAATTGAGAAGGTTGACATGTCCAAAATGAAACTTAAAAAAATTGATATTTACCAAAAAATTGTTATATTATATTAAAATTACATATTTTTAGATAAAACTTATGCACAACTATACTAGGGAAATTTTCACACAAAAAAACTATATGAAGGAAATGATGAGTTTCATGAAAATATAAATAATATTAAAAAATTGATGGACCAAATTTCCTATTCATTATGAAGGTTGGAGAAATAGGTGAGGTTACTTTGAAGTGAAGTTTCATATAAAGGAAACGTTTATAGCAACTTGGTAGAAGACTAGCTAGCCCGCATTCGAATTAATGAAATGGATGGATGGTATGCACTTTCGGTTGGGTTAGATCTGTTTCATTCATAGGTCGATGACTTGTATGATCATTTTATACATTTGTAAAGAAAATCATACCCAGTGACACTAGATAAGATAGAAATTTAGAGCAGGCAAATGAATTTTTATCCATCAACAAAGTGGGCCCAAATAAATGGAGTTTTACCAAAGTGGTAGCACTCTTTAATAGAAATGAAATCTTATACGGAATTGGTTTATGCAACTGCTGTGATTCTGAATTCAATGAATAGAAGGCTGGTACTGATACAGTTCACATTGGTGCTTTAATTTATTTTTTAATATTTTTTAAAAAATATTTTTTATACAAATTTAATATAATTATACTTAATATTTTTTAAAAAAAATAAAAAAAAGTAAAACTTGATACACATGTTAAATATACTTGGGCTAACAAGTTTATGAAATTTTTTAAAAAAAAAAATTAAAAAAATAGGTGCAGGAGATCGGCATCCGTTGAAGTTACCCTCAAGTGAAATTTTACTAAATAAGTAGAAGACTATGATAAATATATATAGATATATAAATGGAAAATAATCAAGTAATTATTGTGCAATTCATGCATTATGGGACCCATTCGATCATGAATAAGAAATTTACTTCACTTATTGTATTTAGAATTATTTACTTTATTAGCATACCAATTTTCATTTAAATCCAACATTTGTGTGACTCATCTTAAAATAGTACAAAATCAATGTAGTAAAATAGTTTAATGTAAATATCAAGTTTAAAGTAATATTTTCAACATCTAAACCATCTAAAATATAATTTTTATAGAAATAAATAATTGTATAAAGTTTCATTGCATTCTAATATGCGTGGGGCTCATTTTACAATAGACTGCACCGTAACGTAAATGGTTCTTTGTATGTGTATGTATGTATATGTATGTATGTATATATAGGACCCCGCTTCTTTATAACTAGATTATATAGAAGCGGTCTCATGTAACTCCTTCCATTTTTGAAATTTTGATCTTTAATAAAAAATCTAATCCATTCCTTGTAGTTAACATTATTTATTTATTTAGGGAACCAAGTTTTATCCGATCAAGTATATTTAGGGACTACATTTATTGCAAAATATATATATTTATATATAAATTATGAAAAATACTTAGATCCATTCACACATATATTAGAATGTAATAGTGCTTTATTAAATTATTTATCTTAATATTATTGATATCTTAGATGATTTAGATGATAAAAAATCTATTTTAAAAGTTGATATTTTAGCATTGAATTATTTTATTACATTAATTTTACCCATCAATTGATGGAACCCATATACGGTGAAATTAAAAAAATAAAAGGGTGATTCTATATTACACATCAATTAATTTTACACATCATGTATTTTGTGTTTGGTTTAGTTCCGATCAGTTAAATCCGTTGGTTTAAACCCTTTTGAACCGTGACATAAGCATAAAATAATTATGATGTAAGAATTATATTTAACTATTTTTAAATATCTGAAATAAAAATAAAGATATAAATTCTATATAATCGAAATAATTATAGCTCATCCATGGCATCAACATAAACTCTATACAACGTTAACATATAAAGAAACGTTTGTAGCATCCACGTTATTTAATTATTATATCATTAATTATTTTTATTTAAGAATAAAATCTAGTACCTAGGATGACTGTCTATCAAGTTTTGAATCATTTACAAAAAAAAAATAATATATATAATTCAAATAAAAATAATACAATAACGCAAATTTTAGAAAGTACCGAACTTTTAACTGACCTCCTATATACTATATAGGGTGCTGCCATTTACTATTTATGAAGGGAAAATATTTCTGGACATGACTATCGTGACTAAATAATCACTAGTGCGGTGAGACACTTCCAAACGAGACTCAGTTTCATTTTATAGTGTATTTGGCTGCGTATAAAACTTAACACATGAAAGTTTTTCAATGTAAAATTTTTAACTTTCCATAATTACCACATTCTTTAATTATTATACAATTATTTTACTTTTTAATTATTTAAACATCTACCATCTAACTAACCTATTTATTTTAACTTTTTTCTTCATTTCTCATCATTATTCTTATCACATTTATATTATTTTTTCTAACACAAAAAAATTTTCTTTAAAAAAATTTATCACTTTTCACGCACATTCTTACTACTTTTTTCAAAATAATAGAGGGGATTGAGTCGTAGTCTGGCTTATTTTTGCAGTCCAACTAGCAGTGACCGAACTGCTCCTGCACGGATTGATGGTACAGTCGATTGTCTAGTTTTTTTATGGGTATATTTATATACATCTCAACACATATTATACTGAAGCTCTGACACATTTATATAAATAGGGAGACACACAGCTCCCCAAAGAAATCTGGAGACACAGCTGCACTAAAGAATTAGGAAGACACAGTTTCTACCAACCGAAATGGAGACCAACGCTCCCACAACAAGTTTTTTCCTCGAAATCCCAAGGTGGGATTCGAACTCTAGACCTCTGCTCCAGACACTCTACCAACAGCAGGGTCGACTAGTTTTTAAAATCGTGGTTAGAGTCATTAATTGGGGAGGGAGAGAACGGTCTCAGGACTCTCTCCTAACGCGGCTATATATTTGTTGCAGAAATGTGGATGGGAAATGGAGGGTACCGATTTCAAAGTACCTTACTAAAATTTGGATGAAAATAAGATAGAGTTAAAATAAATAATATAGTTATATGAGTACTTATGTAGAAATGATTGAAAAATAGGAAAGTTGTATAAGAAAATGTGAACAAATAAATAAAAACTATATTAGTTATGGAGAATGAAAAGTTTTTGAAATAAAAATTGCTAAATTGATAGAAAATTATATAACATGGGTAATGATGAGATGTATGTGTAGTTGTGTGGAAATAATTGAAATGTAGGATAGTTTATACAGGAAAATATGACAAATAATTAAAAATATATTAGTTATGGAAAGTGAAAAGTTTTTTATTGAAAAGTTTTCATTGATATTTTTTTAGCCCAACCAAGCATACTCTTAACTTGACATATTTTATATATTACCAAACATACCCATGTGGTTATTTTATACCTGTCTAAAAATACATTTTTAAAATTTTAAAATTTTTTATAAGATGATTAACTTAAGTGTATATTATTTATAAACTAAGTTTTAGCAATTTTAGAGATGTGTATATATATATTTATTTTATATTTTTAAACATAGGGAATTGTTGTTAGTTTTTGTAAAAACGATCATAATACTCTTTTATTAAAAAATATAAAAATATGTACACATCTTCAAAATTGGTAAATTTTAGTTTATAGATAATATACTCTAAATTAACCATCTTATTAAAAAATTATCAAAATAACGTAGTATGATCGGCATGATCAACAGACTTTATGTTCTAGTAAATTCATTGTATTTATCATGTTTAACATCATTTATTTAGCCATATTTTCTTAATATGAATAAATTATTAAAAATGCTTAAATTTATTCAAGTATACATTAGAATATAACAATATCATGTAAAATTATTTATCCATGGAGAAATGAATGATATTCGAAAAGGTTTACATGTCCAAAATAAAACTTAAAATATTGAAATTTGGCATCAAATTGTTATATTATATTAATTCTACACTTTTTAGATAAGACTCATGCACAACTATATTCAAGAAATGATGAATTTTATAAAAATATAAAAAATGTTAAATATAATTGATCGAGCGGATTTCCAGCTAATTATGAAGGTTGGAGAAATTGATAAGGTTACTTTGAAGTGAGGTTTCATATAAACCAAACATTTATACTAATCGGTAGAAGACTAACTAGTCTTCATTCGAATAAGTGAAATGGATGGATGGTATCCACTTTCAGATGGCGTAGACCTTTCAGTCATAAGTCGATGACTTGTATGATCATTTTATACATTGGTAGAGAAAATCATACACAATTACAGTAGATAAGATGTAAATTTCCAGCAGATAAAATGAATTTTCTATCCATCATCCAAGTGGGCCGAAATAAATGGAGTTTTTTCCAAGTGGGTACTGTAGAAACAGAATCTTATACGGAATTGCTTTATTGTAGTTGGTGCGGTGGAATTCAATGAATAGAAGGCTAGCCTGCTTGCGCTCAAATTACTAGTATAAAGATATAATTAGATAAGATCGGAGTCTGGAAATATAATATGCCATGTCAAAGTGAATTAATTTAAATAAATCATACGTGTTTAAAAATCATTTCATAATTTGTTCAATTAATCAATTTCTCATTAGTTTATTTTAAGAATTATAATTAATATTTTTAAATTTTCAATTAATTGAAATAATTACAGTAGAGAAAATCATACACAATTACAGTAGATAAGATGTAAATTTCCAGCAGATAAAATGAATTTTCTATCCATCATCCAAGTGGGCCGAAATAAATGGAGTTTTTTCCAAGTGGGTACTGTAGAAACGGAATCTTATACGGAATTGCTTTATTGTAGTTGGTGCGGTGGAATTCAATGAATAGAAGGCTAGTCTGCTTGCGCTCAAATTACTAGTATAAAGATATAATTAGATAAGATAGGAGTCTGGAAATATAATATGCCATGTCAAAGTGAATTAATTTAAATAAATCATACGTGTTTAAAAATCATTTCATAATTTGTTCAATTAATCAATTTCTCATTAGTTTATTTTAAGAATTATAATTAATATTTTTAAATTTTCAATTAATTGAAATAATTACAGTAGAGAAAATCATACACAATTACAGTAGATAAGATGTAAATTTCCAGCAGATAAAATGAATTTTCTATCCATCATCCAAGTGGGCCGAAATAAATGGAGTTTTTTCCAAGTGGGTACTGTAGAAACGGAATCTTATACGGAATTGCTTTATTGTAGTTGGTGCGGTGGAATTCAATGAATAGAAGGCTAGCCTGCTTGCGCTCAAATTACTAGTATAAAGATATAATTAGATAAGATAGGAGTCTGGAAATATAATATGCCATGTCAAAGTGAATTAATTTAAATAAATCATACGTGTTTAAAAATCATTTCATAATTTGTTCAATTAATCAATTTCTCATTAGTTTATTTTAAGAATTATAATTAATATTTTTAAATTTTCAATTAATTGAAATAATAAATTTAGTTATCATATTATATTAATATTTCATCAATAACACGATTCAAAACGGTTTGGAACAATGGTTGAACCTCGACCAGAAATAAAATGGTTAAACCCACGGTTTGGCTCTGACAACAATGCTGATGTCAGGGAGGCAGAGAACGGTCTCCTCTCACGCGTCTGTACAACTGCGATAAGGACAGGTACGCTTGACTTGGTGACGTTTAAAAG
Source organism: Annona cherimola (assembly GCA_030490835.1). Lineage (NCBI taxonomy): Eukaryota > Viridiplantae > Streptophyta > Magnoliopsida > Magnoliales > Annonaceae > Annona > Annona cherimola. Next base: position 81,003,549 of record CM059975.1, on the reverse strand, counting down.
TCGGAGAGGGCGGGCGTGGGGATCAAAGCACGGGCGAAGTCTTGTTTACCGGGTCCGACACCTTTCCTGAATGAGGTCCGATCTTCTCCGATCAGTCTGATAAAGGGCCTCTTGCACCGGTCGAGAAATATTTTTTTGTTAAAGTTAAATTTTTTTTATAAAATTGTTAATATAAGTGTATATTATCTATAAACTAAGTTTTACCAATTTTGAATAAATATATATATTTATTTTATATTTTTAAACAAGGGGCACCGTGGTTATTTTTACAAAAGTGAAAATGACTATAATACCTTTATATTTAAACATATAAAATAAATATATACAGATATCTAAAATTCGTAAAATTTAATTTATAGATAATATACACATGGATTAACTATTTTATTAAAAAAATAGCAAATTCTTTATGTACCCACAAATTTTACCTATAATTCCACTTATATCTATTAATTTTCAAAAATTTCTTTCAAAAATATGATTTTTTTATCTTAATTTTACTTATACCTACATCGTTAGGGATCTGTTAAATGAGTATATAAGAAATTTGCCCAAATTTTCAAAAAAAGTGTTATGAATAGTATGATCAGCAAACTTCTTGTTTATGGTAAATTCACTGTATTTATCATATTTAACATTATTTTATTTAGCCATATTTTCTGAAAAATATATGTTTATACGAAAATTACTAAAAATGCTTAGATTTATTCAACCATACATTAGAACGTAACAATATCATGTAGAATTATTTATCCACAGAGAATGAATGGCACTAATTGAGAAGGTTGACATGTCCAAAATAAAACTTTAAAAAATTAATATTTAGCAAAAAATTGTTTTATTACATTAAATTTACACATTTTTAGATAAGACTCATGCACAACTATACTGGGGAAATTTCCATAAAAAAACTATACTAAGGAAATGATGAGTTTCATGAAAATATAAATAATGTTAAAAAATGGATAGACCAGATTTCCTATTAATTATGAAGGTTGAAGAAATAAGTGAGGTTACTCTGAAGTGAGGTTTCATATAAAGGAAACGTTTATAGCAAATTGGTCGAAGACTAGTTAGCCCGCATTCGAATTAATGAAATTGATGGATGGTATTCACTTTCAGTTGGGTCAGATCTGTTTCAATCATAGGTCGATGACTTGTATGACCATTTTATACATTTGTAAAGAAAATCATACCCAGTGACAATAGATAAGATGTAAATTTAGAGCAGGTAATTGAATTTGGATCCATCAACAAAGTAGGCTGAAATAAATGGAGTTTTACCGAAGTGGGTACGCACTCTTTTATAGAAACAGAATCTTATATGAAATTAGTTTATGCAACTGCAATGATTCTGAATTCAATGGATATAAGGCACGTATTGATACAGTTCACATTTGTGCTTCAATTTATTTTTTAATATTTTTTGAAATATTTTTTATACAACTATTAATCTAATTATATTTAATATTTTTTAAAAAATAAAAAAATAAAAAAAATAAAAATCAATACACATGTTAAATACACTTAGATTAATAATTATATAAAATATTTTAAAAAATAAAAAATGAGTTAAATCAACCTAGATGCACTTAAGGCTAAAAAAATTGAGTTAAATGCCACTAATTTTTAAAAATCTAAAAAAAAATCTAAAAATCTCTGAAATTTGTAAAATTGATACATATGTTAAATACACTTAAATTAACCGTTGCGTACAAAAAATTTCGAAAAAAATAAAAAAATAGTTGTATACACCCGGGTAAATACAACTACAACCTCCTTTTATCATATTCATATTCTCATATTGAAAAAATTTTAATCCAGATTTTTTTTAAAAAAAAATTTATCACTTTACGAGCACATTCTTATTATTTTTTCCAGGAAAGACATGGATGGGTCTGCCTGACAATTTCAGTCCAACCGGCAGATCCTACGGTCGAAAATGGTTACGAAGATTTTTATTGAATAGCTCCTCTATCCGCGGATTGACGCCGGAATTTTATTTTATTTTATTTTTTGATATGGCAGAGAATGGTCTCCTCTCACGCGGCTGTATAATTGCGATAAGGACAGGGACGCTTGACTAGGTAGCGTTAAAAAGTCAGAGAGGGCGGGCATGGGGAGCGAGGTACGGGCTAAGTCCAGTTTACCGGGTCGACACCTTTCATGAATGTGGCCCGACTTCTCCGATCATTCTGTTAAAGGGCCTCTTGCGCCGGTCTAGAAATTTATTTTTTAAAGTTTAAAAATATTTTTATAAAATTATTAATATAAGTGTATATTATTTATAAACTAAGGGGACGTTTGGTAACGTCTCACCATGGTAACCATGGTTTTTCCATGGTATTTCGTTTCCCAATGTTAATTATTATTCTATCAATCACACTATTTTTTCTACTTTTACCCCTACATTCCAATCAGTTTCCCTACCAACTACGTACAACAAACCTATTTATTTCAACTATACATCTATCATTTCCTATCAATCACACATTTCTCAACAAATTCTCTTTTTCATTTCCCACTATTTCCCACAATCCCACCATTTTACACATTACCAAACACCCCTAAGTTTTACCAATTTTGAATACATATATATATTTATTTTATATTTTCAAACAAGGGGTACCGTGGTTATTTTTACAAAAGTGAAAATGACTACAATACCTTTGAATTTAAAAATACAAAATAAATATATACAAATCTCTAAAATTCGTAAAATTTGGTTTATAGATAATATACACATGGATTAACTATCTTATTAAAAAAGCAAATTCCTTATATACCCATGAATTTTACTTATAATTCCACTTACATCCATGAATTTTCAAAAATTCTATTCATACTTATGAATTTTTATTTTAATTTCACTTATACCCATGCCATTAGGGATCCAATAAATGGATATATAAGGAATTCACCCAAAATTTTTAAAAACAATGTTATGAACCGTATGATTAGCAAACTTCTTTTTTTTTATGAAAAAGAATAACTCTACCCCGACCCCCCCACATTTTGAAAAGGGTTCGGGATAGAGATATCCACAGTGTTCATTGCCAAAAAATTGTCTGCACACATTTTCTCTACAATATCTTGTGGGGGGTTTCCCCACCAGGACAAATAATCCATAGCAGAAACAGAAATTCGGTCCGCAAAAGCATGAGCCACCGTGTTCCCCTGCCTTAGGACATGGTGAACCGAGAGATGAGTATTGGCTTTGAGAGCCGATCTGATGTCGTCGATCATATGACCCACGGGTGAGAAGATGTGACTGTTATTTGTCAGGTATGTGCATAGGAGAAGTGAGTCAGACTCAATCTGGACCATTCGAAGCTTGAGGTGGAGGGCCCACCGAATGCCGAAGTGAAAAGCGTTTGCTTCCATAATAAGAGGAGGCTCCCCTCCTCCCCTCCATCTCCGTCCACAGGTAGCAATAAAGTGGTCGCGGGAGTCCCTGATAACGGCAGCGATACTCGAAACTCCCCGACGCGCAGCACATCGGGCATCCACGTTAATCTTGAAGGTTCCCTCTGGTAGTTTAGTCCATCTGGGTGTAAGTGGAGTGTCCAAAGCGGATGCTTGATCAAGGAGCTTTACTCGCCTCAATTACTCGATGTAATCCTTGCACCATGAAAGCATGTCAGCAAACACTGGATGGGCCCCTTCAGCCTTTAGTTTGTTTCGCATAAACCAGACACGCCAGCAGAAGACAATGAAAAGGGCCAGCTCATCACCCCTGTATTTCGAAGCAAGGAGACACATAATTTCCTGCACCGAGGGCGCAGAGTGGCTTGCTGGAACAAACCTTCTGGCCATACTTGCAATGCTGGCGCACATCAGGAACAAGTGATGGGCGTCCTCGAACTCCCCCGAGCAAAAGAGACAGTGAAGATTCACATCAATTCCCCTCCTCGAGAGGTTACATAGGGTTGGAAGAGAATCCCTGAATAGTCGCCACCCAAAAATCAGGATATTGCTCGGCAGCCCTGTCTTCCAAATAGCCCTGTAACAGCTTGAGGGAAAAGGTTTTTCATGCGCCGCCTTTAGCCATCTATGAGCCGACTTGACAGAGAACTGGCCGTTCGCCTCATGTTTTCAGAAGATGCAGTCCGCTACAGGATGATGAGGGAGGGGAACACGGCTGACAGACAGCCACCCCTCCTCGCCAACTGCAGCCATGACCCGGTCCTTGTTCCAAACATTTGTCCCCGCGTCAATAAAATGGCTAACCGAAACATCCTCAAGGATGGATAGTGGAAGCGGGCCCGCCTTGCAGACCCCATCGTCCAACCAAGCATCCTTGAAGAAATGAACTCTTCTCTCATCACCAATTCTCCACCTGCAACCCTCATGAATCATATCACGCGCCTTGAGAATGCCTTTCCAGGTGTACGAGTCAGACTGCTTTGACACACAATCCCAAATGTCAGAGTTGGGAAAGTATTTAGCTTTTAAAACCTTGAAGCAAAAGGATGCCGGTCTCGTTGATAATCTCCAGACTTGTTTGGCAAGAAGGGCATAATTGAACGCGTGGAGATCTCTGAACCCCAACCCCCCCCCCCGCACATTTGGACACGCACATGTCCTTCCCTGCCACCCAGCACATCTTCTGCTTATCTCCTTGTTCCCCCCACCAGAACTTTCTCAGCATTCCATTGATACCTTGATAGAACGACTGTGGGAGCAAGAAGATACTCATTGCATAGGATGGGATAGCTTGAGTCACTGCTTTGATGAGCACCTCTTTCCCTCCCCATGACAACAGTCGCCCCTTCCATCCTTGGATTTTGTGCCAAATGCAATCCCTAATGCCCTTGAACACCTTGCTCTTAGATCTCCCAAGCCACGCCGGGAGGCCGAGATAGTTATAGACTTCGTATCCCGGGGACCCCAGCCTGTTAGACCATGCCTCCCTTTCCCATCCTTTCATGTTTGAGCTGAAAATAGCGATGTTTTGTCCACATTCACCACCTGGCCAGAGGAAGCAGAATAGATTCTGAGGATTTCCAAGAATTGCGTGATTTCCATATCCTCCGCCCTAAGAAAGATGAGAGCATCATCTACAAACAATAGGTGAGTAATTTGGGGCCCCTGAGAATTAATTCTGATCCCATGCAGAGAGCCCCGTGCCACCGCAGAAGAGATTAGCGCCGACAGACCCTCAGCACAAAGAAGGAATAGGTACGAAGACAACGGGTCCCCATGTCGCAGTCCCCTCTGAGGATGGAATAGACTGGATTTGAAACCATTGACCTTTACGTGAAAGCTAACAGCGGTTATGCAGCATAACATCCAGTTGATCCACACCGGGCAGAAATTCATAGCCTCCAAGACCTGTTTTAAAAAACTCCACTCAACGCGATCATAGGCCTTGGACATGTCTAATTTAATGGCCAGCTCTCGTCTTCTTCCCCCCTTGCGCCTCCTAAGAGAGTGAATTGCCTCATATACAATCAACATGTTGTCTGTGATTAGACACCCGGGGACAAAAGCGCTTTGTTCCACCCCGATGACCTCGTTGAGAATAGCTTTTAGCCTGTTCGCCAGAACCTTTCCCAAGATTTTGTAAAGTACATTACATAGACTGATTGGCCTGAACTGCGAAAATTCCTGGGCTCCCGCCTTCTTCGGAATCAACACCAATGTGGTAGCGTTTGCCTCCCGTATATGCCTTGCCAAGTGATTGTGGTCTCTCTCCTCCATGAACAATTTGCACCATAGAAAAATGTCCTGGCCGACAATATTCCAATGCTTTTGATAGAACGCCGGAGACATTCCATCTGGTCTGGGAGCTTTGGAGGTTCGCATACCCTTTACGGCTCTCTCCACCTCAGCCATACACAATGGCATAATCAGACCCCTCCTCTGATCATCAGAGATCTTCCTTGAAATGAGGCTGGAAACCCAATTCGCTTCCTGAGGGTTAGAGGATGTAAATATTTCTGAAAAGTGAGAAACTATCAGATTTAGCAAGTCTTCTTGGTCTCCGACCCGATTCCCATCATTATCTATGAGAACCTCGATGAAGTTTGTTCGTCTCCGATTGGAAGCCACCCTATGGAAAAATTCGTGTTTCTGTCCCCCTCCTTAAGCCAATGGGCTTTTGCTCGGATGCTCCATAGCTTCTCCTCATCCTCCAATAAGAGATTTATCTCGAATTTGGTTTTTCGGATTTCGTCATCCCGCTCATCGGTAGGTGGTTGATCCACCAATACGGATAGCTGTCCCTGCTTCTTTTCAATGGCATATCTGAGGTTTCCTCTTTTCTGTCTGTTCCATTTGGATAGCTCCAAGCCGCATCTCCGGATCTTTCAGCTCAATAAATCATGAACAGCAGCTTCCCCGTGGCAATAGGACTTCCATACGTCTTCAATGATTTTTGTTGCCTCAGAATCACGGGCCCAGAATAGCTCGTATCTGAATTCTTTTGGGGGCCTTCTCCTACCCTGAGTGTAGTCGAGTAGTAGTAAAAGTGGGCAATGATCGGACGAGATTGCAGAGAGGTGGACAATCCTGGCATAGGGAAATAGATCAATCCATGAGGAAGTTGAGAGCCCCTATCAAGCCTAGCTTCCACCCTCTGAGATCCCCTCCTATTATTGCACCAAGTCATAGGCATCCCTGCAAATCCAAGTTCCTGCAGATTGCACTTGTCAATAGTATTACAAAATAGATCCATCTGGGTTTGATTGCGAGTCCTCGAACTTAGATATTCGCTTGGCCCAGTCACTTTGTTGAAATCACCCATCACAAGCCAAGGGGAGTCACCATTGTTTGCCAACTGATTGAGGATGTGCCGGGAAAGGTGGTGGCGATGAGTTTCGGAGTGGCCATAGAACCCCGTGAAACGCCAGCCCAAAAAATCAACGTCTATATGATGTGCCAAGAAGCTTCGAACATACGCCGGGTAATCATTATTCCAAAACATAGCCAAACCGCCACTCCTAGCAACGGACTCCACCACAAAACAAGAATCAAAATGTATCCTCCGTCTAATCCGATCCATTTCCTTCTTATTGCATTTAGTTTCACTCAAAAAAACTAACTTGGGCGCTTGTTTCCTCACAAGGTCAAAAAGATTTCGAATTGCACGCGGGTTCCCAAGCCCACGGCAATTCCATACCAAAATGGCCATATTACTGGAGGTGGGCTTGGGGAACCCCCATAGCCACCACCTCCTCGTATAAGGCCTTGTCCCCCTCCTTTGCCCTCTTCCTTACTGTCAACATTTCATCCGGCTTCCCATCATGCCTTCTTTTAGCCCCGTCTGAAGCCACCACTGAGTCAGCCCCGACCACCTCCATGCCTTCTACCTGTCTTGCTCTCCTTTTCCAACTTCCCCTACCCCCCGATGAATGTCCTCGCTCTAGTTCAGATATCCCACCACATACCACCCCCGGGCTTCTTGTGTTGTGTGAGAAAACCCCCTTATTTCCCCCCGTACAGCTAGTACCTTCACTTCCACCAGCCCCTTGTTCCCCTCCGCACTATGGTTCTCTTCAGACCCTGTCCCCCGCTTTGTGTGCCGCCCCAAGACTAGATCAGGGCCTGCCCGGGTATGAACCAGCTTCTCCTTCCCAACCCCGTCTTGAACAGGCTTGCCTCACCGTTTTCGTCAGCTTCCCCTATCTTCCGCCCCCCACTGAAGTCCTCTTCATCTCCCACCACTTCCCCCACTGTGTGCTGCAACTTTTGGATTCCCATTCCATGGACAGAGCCCGGGGTAGCAGGTTGTAGGGTGGACCACTCTGTTTGCCCCCCAATCAGCCCCCTTCCGGCCCTCATTGCCACCGCAATCCCCTGTACTGGATCCCTTTGGTCACCCCTGCATTGAATGCTTCCCCATCCATGCTCCCCAACTGGTCAATTACCCTCCCGATCGCAACACTCGCAGCATTCAAACTCCACAACCCAGCTTCTGCCTCCTCCCGCTGCCATTGCTCGCCTAAGTATTTGATTGGCGCTGATCTAGATTCGGAGCCCGTTTCCCCTCTAAACCTCATCGGCCTAGCTCCCGCCCGCAACCAGCTATCATAGGGCATGTCCACCTCCACCAAGCTCCTCTTCTCCATCGGGATTGACCGACAATCTTTATGGGTGTGCCCAATGACTCCACACAGATAGCAGAATATGGGAAGCTTCTCATATTGGAAGCTTATCCATCTCCTCTGTTGTTCCCCAATTCGAATGAACATGCCTCGATGTAGTGGTTTTCGACAGTCCAGCAGCACCCTAAGCTTTACATCAGTCTCCGAGCCTTTGATCTCGACGACCTCCTCGAATGTTTTTGCTACAATCTCGCCCAGGCAGCTTTTGTCGACAATGTAGGGGATTCCATGTATTTGCACCCACAGTGGCGTTTTTACAAGCAGGATCTGTGCATAGTCCATCTCCTCCCGTAATTCTTCCAGGATGATCAGGTTTTGATCGAACAGCCAAGGCCATCCCTCCATTACCCTGCTTCTATCTTCAGAATTAGAGAAAGATGCCTTCAGCAAATTTTCCCCCACCTCAGTGAAGTGGAGGTGCCCTTTCGTCCTCCATAGCCGTCGCAACATCCCTTTGAAGTACTCCTTGTTGTATGACTTTGACGACCAAAGCGTGCACAGAAGAGCAGGCTCCTCTTCCGGTTTGACCTTCTTGATCGCATTGCCCTCGATGGATAACGTCTGAAGTTCGGCCTCCAGCAACTCTCTGTGTTGAGATTCATTCTCCTAGTCCTTTCGTCCGGCTTCACCTCAGGAATGTGCTTCCTAGGGGTGCAACTCGGGCTCATGAAACTCGGGTTCACCTCAACCCTAACCCTAACCCTATTTGTAAAACTTCAACCCTAACCCTAACCCTAACCCTATTTGTAAACCTCAACCCTAACCCTATTTTTGAAATTCGGGCTCGGGTTGAGTTTCGGGTTGACATCTTCTATTAATATGTCTTTGTTACTCATCTTATATATAATTTTTTATCACAAATCTATTACATAAAAAAGTTTAAAAAACAATTTATTGTATGAAATTAAGAAAAATTCAAATACCGCTTAAGAGTAGAAAGAAAGAAACCTGTTTTGAGCATTCTCTTTGTATCAAGTAGAATATGGATTATGTGTAAATGTTGTCAATAAAATTGTATTATTGATCATTAATTGTATTTTTTTACTCCTCTATTGTTTTAAGCTTATTTTATAACTATAATTTTAAAGTTCTCATAAATTTTCCCGTTGGAAAAAAGATCTCAAAAAAATTTAATATTTAGTATCACAGGATTTCGTTGGTCAAAAGGCTTCAGTAGAAAAGGCGTAAAGAGTAATTCTTTTAAAAAAAAACTATTGGACCTGTATCGTAATGTAAATTGGGAATAAGTATTTTGTTGAAATCACTTAAGAAGTTAGATTGTCTCGGTGATGAGCTATCCATGCCTGCCATGCCGTACTCATGTTGTCCATCATCCATCCATGAGTAACATGTTATTATTATAATATAAATTATATATTTTATATGAATTATATATTTTATATAAATGCAATTCGGGTTCGGGTTTACAGGGTTCGGGCTTGCCTGAACCCGAAACCGAGGCCTATTTGAATTCGGGTTCGGGTTGAAAATTACAGAGTTCCAACACTGCATTTTTTCAGGTTCGGCGGGGCGGGTTCGGGCCGAACCCGGCCCAAGTTGCACCCCTAGTGCTTCCTGTCGACGATAGCAACGGTTCAATGCGCCACTCCGCCTGTCTTCCGGCCAGTTCGCCTGACTTCCCTGCCTCCGGCACCCTCACCCAGACCCGAGCGCGACCAAATCGCCTATCGGGCCTTACAGGGGAGAGACTTTTCTATGATTAGCAAACTTCTTGATTATGGTAAATTCACTGTAGTTATCATATTTAACATCATTTATTTAGCCATGTATTTCTGAAAAATATATATTCATACATAAACTACTAAAAATGCTTAGATTCATTCTACCATACAATAGAATGTAATAATATTATGTAGAATCATTTATCCATAAAGAATGAATGACACTAATTGAGAAGGTTTACATGTCCAAAATAAAACTTAAAAAATTGATATTTACCAAAAAATTATTATATTACATTAAATTTAAACATTTTTAGAAAAGACTCATGCACAACTATACTAGGGAAATTTCCATAAAAAAACTATACTAAGGAAATGATGAGTTTCATAAAAATATAATTAATGTTAAAAAATTGATGAACTAGATTTTCTATTAATTATGAAAGTTGGAGAAATAGGTGAGGTTACTTTGAAGTGAGGTTTCATATAAAGGAAACATTTATAGCAAATTGGTAGAAGACTAGCTAGCCTGCATTCGAATTAATGAAATGGATGGATGATATCCACTTTAGATTGGGTCGGATCTGTTTCAGTCATAGGTCGATGAATTGTATGATTATTTTATACATTTGTAAAGAAAATCATACCCAGTGACACTAGATAAGATGTAAATTTAGAGCAGCTAAATGAATTTATATCCATCAACAAAGTGGGCCGAAATAAATGGAGTTTTACCGAAGTAGGTACACACTCTTTGATAGAAATGGAATCGTATGCGGAATTGGTTTATGCAGCCGCTGTGATTCTGAATTCAATAAATAGAAGGCTAGTACTGATACAGTTCACATTGGTGCTTTAATTTATTTTTTAATATTTTTTAAAAAATGTTTTTTATACGATTTTAATATAATTATATTTAATATTTTTTAAAAAATTAAAAATTAAAAAAATAAAACTTGATACACATGTTAAATACACTTGGATTAATAATTGGATAAAAGTTTTTAAAAAAATAAGTTAAATGCACCTGAATGCACTTCTGAGGTGCATTTAGTCTCTTCGGATAGAAGACTAGCTTGCCCTGCTTTCAAATTATTGAAATAGGTAGCTATTTCATTCATGGTGCGTAATGGAGAGGGGTGTGACCAGGGCTGGTTAGCAGGAGCCTGGTCAATGTAACCCATTGCTTCTAGGAGATTAGGATGATAATTTCAACACCATTAATCCCTTTACATAGCTAATGTAACTCATTTCATTAAATAGGTTGGTGATGTGTTGAGCATGTTCAACCCATCAACCCTATAATTCAACCGATGTAACTTATCAATTTGCAAAACTACTTTACGACCCATAATAGTTGATATATTCCTAATGTTTATTTTACAAGTTACATATCTTACTAGCATTATAATCAATATTCTAACAAAGAATATGCATGAAAGTTAATGTTTTAAATTCAATTAGATGATTAGCATGAAAAGCCTTTCTTGATTATTTATAAGTATTTTTTAAATAATTTATTATTATTATTAGTATTATTATTATTCAACCTTTTAATAACCTGAAACTCAATCCATTTATGTTAAAGAATTGGGATTAGGGTTGAAGTTTTTATAAATAGGGTTATAACTAGATTTATGTTGAAAATTTTTTCTAATGGCTTAAGATTACAGCTAGTCTCTAACCTAAATAACTTGACCTAATTACAATCTCAAATAATGTTCTTGTCCTACAGATTACGTTGTTGCTACGCTACAATGAGGGTGTGTTTTTTAGAGAAGAAACTAAAATGAAAGATGAAAACAAAAAGATACGATAGGGGCAAAATGAGAATAAAGAAAAATAGATATGATAATTGTATGAAAAAATATAAGAAAATAAGTAAAATATAGAAATAAAATTAGAAAGTAAGATAGTTAGTGTTGATTTTTGTATTTCTATTTTTTCTTTTTCATTCCTCTTTAAACAAATACACCAAGACGATTTAATGATAGGGAGAGGGGGGAGAGAGAAAGAGTGCTTGTCTGCAGGGTTTGCTAGAATTATGGGGCAAGCAAACACTTTGTAAGTTTAAATAGTTGTTTGTGAAGTGCATGTTCTGTTCATGAAAATGCGTGTATATATATAACGAACTTCCCTTCTATGAAACTCTTATTTTATATAATATCTTTCATTTTTAATATCTTGATGGTTGATGAAAAATTCACATCATTTATCTTATTTAGTATCATTTATATTATCACGAAAATCCTCTCATTTGTTTAGCATCACTTTACATGAGCCTTAGTATATTAATGTAACAAAATTATTTAATACTAAAAAATAATTTAAGTATTATTTGTAATATCTAAACTTATTTTAAAAGGGCCTCTTGCATTGGTCTAAATATTTTTTAAAATATAAATTTTTACATAATTATTAATCTAGTTATATATTATTTATAAACTAAGTTTTACCAATTTTGGATATGCGTATATATTTATTTTATATTTTTAAACACAGAGGTATATTGGTCATTTTTTCAAAAGTGAAAACGACTATAATATTGTTGTATTTAAAAATAAAAAATAAATATATATAGATCTCTAAAATTGATAAAATTTGATTTGTAGATAATACACATGTGGATTAACCATCATCTTATTAAAAAATTTTCAAAAAAAGTGTTATGACCTCTATGATCATCAGACTTCAAGATTATGGTAAATTCACTGTATTTATAATATTTATCATCATTTATTTATCCATGTTTTCTTATGCGGGAGATGGACTCGGGTGGCCGCTGTAGAATTGCCATTAAGGACAGGGTGTTAGTGGCGACAAGGACAGGACTCTTTGACCGGTTGACGGTAAAATGTCGGAGAGGGCGGGCGATGGGAGCAAGGCATGGTCAAAGTCATGTTCACCAGGTCCACATCTTTCATGAATGCGGCCCGATCTTCTCCGATAAGTCTGACACAGGGCCCCTTGCACCTGTCTAAAATTTTATTTTTAAAATTTTTTTTTATAAGATTGTTAAGCTAAGTGTATATTATTTATGAATTTTTACTAACTTCAAATATGTGTATATATTTATTATATATTTTTAAACATATAAATATTGCGGTCATTTTTACAAAAGTGAAAATGACTATAATACTTCTATATTTAAAAATATAAAATAAAAATATATAAATCTCCAAAATGGATAAATTTTGGTTTATAGATAATATACACGAGGATTAACCATTTTATTAAAAAATTTCAGAAAAGGTGTTGTAACCAGTATGATCATTAGGCTTCATGATTACGATAAATTCACTGTATTTATCATATTTAACATAATTTATTTAGGCATATTTTCTTAAAAAGATATGTTCATGTGTAAATGATTAAAAATGATTAGATTCATTTAAGCATGCATTAGAATGTCACGACATCATGTAGAATTATTTTTAAACCAATATTTTAATGGTATTTTTAAATGTAATAAGTACCCTACGGGTTATGGTTTTAAATAGATTTCATATGATTTAAAATGCAAAGGGCATTTTGGGTATTTTATTAGATTTTAATGTCATTTTTTATCGTTGTTAGTACTGAGGATCTAAAATGCAAAGAGCTAAATTTTACAATGTTTAAAACGCTAATACACAAACTCAAGGGTTTAGAATGCAAATACGCACAGTTAGAGAGTTAAAAACACAAATTGCCTCCACTTTGAAAGTGAAGATCATGTAGGATTTTGTTTTACAAAAAATTGAATTGTATAAAGTTTATTTGCAATTTCAAACCTTACGCTAAAACACAATTACACACGAATCTATTTTGCAAAAACAAGTAGCTTTTTTGGTTTGAGATCAAAGATGCAAGGAACATAGCTCTTTTGAGGGAAACAAAATTTTTTATTTTTGTGTTAACTTAATCTATTTTTAATTACTTGTAAACCTTACTATCCAATATTATGATCTATTTTTAACAATAAGCTCTTATTTTTTTTATTTTTATATGATTCAAAAGGGTATCTAAATCCGTTATCACGGATTTTCCCGGATCGTGATTTTCTGCACACCGGGTGCATTAACCCATTTTAGCACTTTTTTTTTGAATTTTTTTTATAGAAGTGTTAATTTAAGTTTATTTAACATTTGTATCAATTTTTACCATTTTTGGAGTATTTTAGATATTTATTTTGATTTTTGAAAATCAGTGGCATTCTAGGTAATTTAAAATTATTAAAATACCACTGATCTTAAAAAATAAAAAATAAATATATAAAATACTCCAAAACTAGTAAAAATTGGTACACATGTTAAATAAACTTATATTAACACTTTTATAAAAAAATTAAAAAAATTAAAAAAGGGGTTAAAATGGGTTTAATGCACCTGGGTGCATTGAACTGCAGGAAATAACAATCCGATTTCCCCAAAGGAATGAGTGTACTACCATTGAATACAAGACCTTCTCGTTCACTACTACAAATAGACTAAAGATCAGAAGTGATCGGGTACAAGAGAATTCCCCTACTTTAATAAGGCTTTTTCCACCATGACTCAAATAGTAAAAGAACTAATTACTTATTTATCTGAATTTTTATAATGATACTATAGGAATTTGTACCAAGTTTGTTTTAAATCGCAGGATAATTTGTTTTGACGTGATAGATAAATCCAAGAAGCTGAAAAACTAAAACTATTTTACTAATTAAAAAATTTTTCTAATTACAAATTATAACGCATAAAAATAAAAACAAAATATAATAATTTTTTATTTTCAAAGGACTTGAAAAACTAAAATTTGTGGAATGAGCTCAACGCCCAATAAATATAATCTGCAAAATAAAATTCTGAATCACTTCTCCGTAAATAAGTACTTTCTATTAAAATAAAAATGTTCGTTTAGATACATAATCATGCAATGCAACTTATAACTTAGCTTTGGCATGAGTACACTTATATAACTTATCTTTGTATTTTCTTAAGTTACTTTTATATAAAACACCTATTCAACTTATGGTGCCTACAACTTAAGTAGTTCTTGTATAACCATAGCAACTTAGCTAAGGCTTCATATGTACCAGAAGTACTAAATCGCTAATCCTTTTTCATTTATTAAAATGCTTATAATATTTACTTTTTCTTGTATGAACAGTGCCAATGCCTTCTGTCTGAGTTCTTGGAACGTCAAACCAAGAATACAACGACACATAGCCATACATATTTATTTATGTCAACCAGCTTATTTTACATACGTGCATAATCACATAAATTTGTGTCAAACACTTGATCTTTGTAACAGCCAAGAAACGGATGAGATTTATAGGTCATGCAAGTAACGATGGGATTTATGACAATTACTCCTAGCCGTTTAGCAATGTGATTAGTATAAAAGGCGGAAGATATGAGGTGGGTCTCGACCATTGGAAGGAGAGAACTGAGCAGAAGATGAGATGACTAAGGAGGAAGAAGGAGATTTTGAAGGTAAGCTAAGTTGAACAACTTTTCAGTTAATCTCATTGATTTTACAATGTATGCAACTCTTTTTGGTAGATCTAAACCATTCACGATGTTTCTAGCATGACTAATTAGTCACTTAAGTATTATTGAAATGTTAGATGTTGAAATTTTACTTATTTTAATGAGAAGTATCAAATAAAGAGTAGAAAATATTATACGATAAAATAAACATATTTCTGGGCATAATCAGAGAATTTTGACTGTAAAATAACAAAATAATTATATATTTAGCATTTCAATATAATCAGACTTATAAATTTTTAGATATAATAATTTTTATGAAGATTTAAAATGGCGAATATATATTTTAAGGAAAAAACACAAAAAAATAATTACTGAAAAATACAGATGCAAAAATAATAATCTGACTCGTTACAAATATTATTTGAGATATTTTACCGTATATATGATGAATTAATTCTATTAAAAATTAGTTTACATAGCTATTGGAAGTGATATTTAATTTTAACCCTTTATTAAACCCTTATTGCTAAATCTGATGATAGAGATGTTATTTTGAAAAATGGATCTTCCAGATTATAAAAAATAATTTTATAAGCTTATTCAAAAAATTTCAGATCAAACGGACATATATATTGAGAGATATAAACTATTTTCGTCGGAGAACACGAACCGTTGAAAATAAACAAATAAATAATAAAAATTTATGAACTGGTGGGCCAACCTCATCTGGACGATCCCAATGACCCAAGAAGCTAAAACTTAAGTCTAAGCTCACAGAAATTATAGCCCGCAGAAACCAAGCTAAGCCCACACAGCCCACAAGCTTGATCTACTAGCCTGGCCAACCGCCGGCGCCAATCGGAAAAAAATTTCGAAATAAATATTGAAAAATTGGAAAAAAATATAAAAAATTATGAAAAATATCTGGAAAATTATGTCAATATTTAGAAGCTTAAATGAGTTTAAACTTATAATTTTTGTAAGAAATGAAATTATTTAAAAATGTGATGCTATAAAAATGAATAAAAAATTATGAAAAATTACAAAAAATATGAAAATTTTAAAGTAAGTATTTAAAAAAGTATGAGTCCAAATTTACTTTTATATATAAGAATAAATTTGTTTAAAAATGGAATAATATAAGAATAAAAGGAGAAAATATAATTTTGATCTATTAAAATTATGAAAATTTTGGGAAAGTCATAAATGAAAATTTAAATAATATTTATGAAAAACAGAGTGAAATAATGAACATATTGTGATGAAAATTAAGGAAAGAGACTTGAGACAACTACAAGAAATTGAAAAAGAGGAGTTTTAAAGTCTACTTAAACATAAGTAAACTTTTACCAAAGCATAACTTTGAAAATGTTATGTGAATATTGTGATTTGAGATGAAATGACATTATTTATTTAAATCAAAATTTCTTTCAAATTAGTTTATTCAAATATGAGCATTATTATTTGAAAATTATGTTAAGTAATGAATTTAAGTGGTGCATTAATCTCAATGCATGAGCATGATGCATAATTGCATATTGGGTTTGCTGTCAAGGAGTGAAGTAGTATGATAGTACCTAGGTAGCGACCTCAGAACTACCAAAGAAGATGAATTAGCTCACGAATATGTAGTACGGCTGCACGCGAGCACAAGTAGATGACAATACCTACAGTGTTAATACATGATTTAAAATTGACATATGTGTACACATATATCAAGATTTTCTTTTATTAATTAGAGTTTATTATGTTTGTTTTTGAAAAAAATCAAAGCAATTGCAAAATGAATTTTGTAAAAATATATTTTTTATTTACTGAGCTTTCAGTTCACATAGTTTTGTTTTCAATAGAAACACGGGGATACAATGATAAATTAAAGCCTTCATCAACACGGAAAAAAGGCGAATCTAGCAGAGCAAAAGACAAAGAAGTTTAGATTTTTATAGAAATTATCTTATAATGCTTACTTGTTTTGATTATTGACAATAAATATGTATAATAATTCCATAATGAGTAAACTTGAGATTAAAAATTTTATGATTTTGCATCTTAATATCTATTTCCATTTTGGGAGATTTTATTATCAGATTTGACATAGTAAACCTTATTCGTGACACTTTAAAAGGGTGGGGTGTTACAATCTTACACACATGCATACACTAACACACATTCATGTCAATTGCCTGATCATCTGAGTATTCACAAATATTTACCTTTTCATTATAACTTAATATAGATAAATATTTTTGTCAATTTAGATATTAAAAATAATATGGAAAGTGATTTTTAAAAAAATGTTGGACCATCCAACCATTTGTTTTGCATCATTGCTGGTATTACTTATACATGTGTTTTGAGATTAATATGTAACTTTAATTATTTTTTAATAAGAAGTGATTTGATGTACCCAAATGCATTGAAATTGGGTATAAAATTCATTATTTAAAATTTTCATAAAACTATTAATCTAAAGGTGTTTGGGATGTCATAGAACTTTTAGATAAAAAAATTTTTAAAATATGAAAAAAATAATATGATATGACAGTGGTAATGATGATGAGTAAATATATTAAAGTTAAAATAGATAGGTTAATTGGATAGTAGTTGTATAAAAATAGTTAAAAATACAGTAGTTTCATAGAAAAATGTAAAGAAATGAGTGAAAAAAAGATAATTATATAGAGTGAAAAGTTGTAAATAGAAAAAATTTCGGGAATCCAAAAATATCCTGGAAACTTTTGGTTTGAAAATTTTTTAATTGAACCAAATATGCCCAGTAGTTACCCATCACGCATTTTACTAGATCTCAACATAGTGAGATTTTGAAATCAAAAGAATATGGTGAGATTTTTTTCATCCACACCTTCAAGTTTTGGTTGAAATTATTGGCATGCCATGACTTTTTATAAAATTTGCATCCCTACCTATAAAGTTGTTTAAAATTGCAAGTGCTTACGTAGAGTTTAAAAAGAGATATTTGCATTTGTACCTATATAGTTGGGAAACAATTACAAGCCTGTAGCAACTTTCACCGAAATTGCCAGTGCACCTGCTTTATTTGGTTGTAGCTTCTCTTACGCCTTTTGAAAATTTTATATGTACTCGCGAATTTTACTTTCAATTTCACTTATATTCATGAATCTTCAAAAATTTCTCTCATACTTATGGATTTTCATCATAATTCCACTTATACCTACACAGTTAGGGATTCGTTAAATAAGTTATTAGTCTCCTTGTAAAATGATGAATATGCCCAAACTCTAATATAATTTATGGTTCTTTTGCTTAAAGTTAAATATTCATTTTCAAATAATATGATTCTATAGTTATAGAATTAATAAAAATTCTACTATGAATTTTTAGCTATACCAATTAGGTATATTCATCATTTTTCAAAGAGTTAACAACCTCTTTAACAGACCCCTAATAACATAAGTATAAGTAAAATTAGGATGAAAATTCACGTATATGAGATGAATTTTTTAAAATTCATAAGTAAAATTTGGGGTCAAATTTATGAATATATAAGGAATTCGCCTCCAAAAAAAGTAGCTTCTGTCAACGTGTTTGTGGGGGCATGAAATGATAAGATTACCGTATCCACTACCATGCATCCATCACCAAGCGCTAACCTTCCCTTGTCTCGAATAGCTGAATTCCTGTTTCCGTAACTCTGATTTCTAAATTATGAACAATATCCACAATTTTTTGCATTTTAGTCCCTCTAACTTCACATATTTACTTTTTAGCCTACGAGTTTCGTGTATTTGCTTTTCAAATCCTGTAACTTCACCATATTTGCTTTTTAAACCCTACCATTAATGGATGCCAATAGACAACAAAAAAATTTGTTAGTAGCTATAGTATAAATTTTCTAATGATAAATTTTTTAATGACAATATTATCCCTAGATAGAGTTAATTCATGAAAAGAGTTGACTCAACTTGACTACCAAAAAAACCACACTATTCGTAAATGTGAGTCAACTCAATTTGACCACCAAAAAATTATGTTATTTATACTCAACTTGATCCAAAAATCATTTCATTTGCAAATTTGAGTCGACTGATCAAATGAGTTGACTCACTACACCATATGAAAGTAGAGATCGACAACAGCATGAAGTTTTCCGGACAACAACGGCAAGGATTTTGGTTGTCGAGATCGACAATGCTGGTTTCAGCATCTATGGGTTGTCATCGACCGATATCTATGAAGATATGTGATCATCTCATCGGTACTGTGAATGAGGAAGAAGTAGGAAGCGACAGCAGGTGCCGATTGTGGACGACCTTATTTGTAAGTGTCAGCAACAAGTTTTGCACAGCTGCCGACAACAAGGAAGAAACAGAGACATGCGGCAGGTAGCATTTTATGGGGCAATTTACAATGATTGGACACAAAATCTGATACAGCAACAGAGCTTCGGCATCAAAAACTGGCGACAGTGTCGATAATCAGTTCTAATCGGTAGCAAAAAGGCTGAATGAAGGTCGTTCTTGGAAGCAAGCAAGCAACGAGTCACAAGGAGCTAGGGCTGCAAATCAAGGAAGGCGATGCACGGATTGTTATCCACTACGACAGACAGAAGCATTATCCATATTGGGCAGATTTTTGATTATCGATATCTTGCGACACCAACATCCTATTTTGGTGATTCAAAAGTTATTTTCTATGTTTTCAAGTGCTCTAAATCATGTTCATAGTTTAAATTGGTAAAATTTTACTTATTTTCAGGTGTTTATTTGAAAAATTGATAAAATAGAAAGTCTGACTCATTTCATGAGTCAACTCATGGTTCAACGAAACTAGGCTGCATTTTAGAGTTTTCACTCATAAGTAACAGTTGTTACTTGGGTTTTTTTAAGGTATAAAATGCAAATAAGATGAAGTTACAGAGTTTGAAAAACAAATATGTCAAACTCGTGGGCTAGAAAGAAAATATGCAGAGTTAAAGGGACTAAAATGCAAAAAACCCAAATATCCACGTGCGGTTTGCTGTATTTTGAAAACGCGTTGCACTTTGCATGCTTCCTTTTTAGCTTTAATGGCTGCCGAGTTGCTTGCGCAGCTGTTCGACACTCGGATCGATTTGGGCTATGTAGATGGTGGGATTGATGAATTCAACAGAAGATGTGATTGTTGGAAAGAGGTAGTCACGGCTGCTGAAACTGCCGTCGGAGAAGAAACTGTTGCCGCTGGAATTCAGGAGTTTTCTCCAACTTTCAATCGGACGACTCAGATCATCGGATTGAGGATCGCCGACACGGGCTCTAGGAAGGATGGAAGCACCCCTTGCTGCCTATTCAGGGTCGATCGATGGTTAGATTGCAGCTGAAGTTTGTCGTCGGTAGTCATCGGACCTCGGTGCTGCTGGAGACTGAAATTGCCTTTGATCGATCCCTGGATGCCGCTTCAATGTAGCCATAGGTGCCGCTTGAATGGAGAAGAAGAGGACGGAGCACCGTCTCCTTGGTGTTCCGGCGACGTACAATGGTCAGCGCATGCAGCTTTTGTTCGGCCAATCCAGACCGTTGATTCAAGCTAATATTTTGCATAAAATATCTTCACAACATAGCACGTGATTCCAAATTATTGGATTCGAATAATTTTCTGGTAAGAGAATGGCTATTTAATTTAGATATGTCATATGCACTTGAATTATATTAAAATTAATAATAATGGTCGTACACTAAGGTTTAGACCAATAAATAAAATTCTTATTAAAATATAATTTTGAGAAAATTTTCACGTAAAACCCTTATTTAAATGACGCTTATAATTGCAAAATATCCCTGAAAAATATTTTTACTGATAAAAAGGGGTAATTTACGTATTTTAAAAAATTACAGTAGAATGTGATGTGCATCCAATTTTATTGAAATCATTTAGGTATGAATACAATTTCATCAAAAGTTATGATATGTTTACAATTTGTTAAAGGAAGAATTCTTTTTATACTCACAACATTTATATTTAATTTCTAATATGTCCACAATGTTTCACAAATTCTTCTTGCGCTTATAATATTTCACTCTAAATTTTTATTATACCCACGCCACAACTGTTATTGATCTTATTACAAAGATAATTCTCCCATTTTAAAAAAATTTCTAATTAAAATAATTCAACCTTAATATTACTCTTAGATTATTTAATATAAGATATTAATGATGTACTCATCAATTATCGATTGAGTCATATTAAAGTTAAATTGAGTCAATTAGAAAATTTTAAATAGGTAAAATTGTGCTATCAATAAGATAGGTAATGGTTGTATTGACGACATAGGTATGAGAGGAATTTAAAGTAAAATGTTATAGATATAAAAAGAATCTATAAAAAATTACAAGTATATCAGAAATTAGGAACAAAGGTAGGTATGAATGCAACACCATGTTTAAAAGTGAATAAAAAAATTCCCTATGAACAAATAACATCATAAGATGCAAGAGAATGGATTTAAAATACAAAAATTACTTTTTAAAAATGTTCCTCACATTATATAGATCTATATAATGTGAAGAATATTTTAATATTAAGATTTTATTATGTTTTAAAGGTATCTTCATGTATTTTATATTTTTATTTATTAACAACGGTATTTTCGTCGTTTAGAAATCTCAAGTGATATATTTCTTTGATTTCAAACAGACCTTGTATGTACATAAGAAAATTTTGCAAAACCCTTTGAAACGTGTGCAATTTCAACCAAACCTTGTTATGAATGTAAAAATTCCCAAAATGGTAGAAATAATAACTAGAAGATCCAATAAACTTAGCAATCATCTCCATAAAAAGACTGCCCGCTAATCTGCCACAAATCATTATCAGTAATTTTAATTAAGCTTAGTGACTCAATTGAATAAGAAATAGATAACAACTGCAAGCACCTCTTGGCACAATAATCCTCCGCATAAACCGTTGCTGGGCTTATGTGTCTTATAGAGGTGTCCTTTTAATTCAATTCACACTTATTAATCTGTCCTATTCTTACAAATATAGAAGTTACACCCAAGAATTCTGACATCCCCTCTCCTAGTGTTGCCATTATTGGTGTTCTTACATGAAGCTTGGTGTTGAACTAAGAGAGTACAAATACAAATGTTACACTAGATAATATATTCGCTACCTAGGCCTATCTATATCCAAGACTGCATAGCTATTCAAACTATCGAAGCCAGTAGAAGTACCCTCCCCAAAAACTCCTTGCTCACGGCCTAGCAAACTCTCCATTTCTTCTTTATTCTGTTCAGCCCATGAGTGTTGCCCAAAGTTCCTTAATTGCTCCAGCTCTGTTGCTACTTCCTTCATTGTAGGCCTTTCATCACCCTTCATTTTCAGACATCTCTTTGCAACTTCTGCAACTGCTAGTAACTGTTCTACATTCCCTTCATCAATAACCCGTGTCTCTAATATTTCGAACAGATGGTTCTGTTTCATTGATGAAATGAAAAGCTGTGATAGGTTCCTCTCGTTCTCAGATCTCTGAAAAGAAAGTGGCATCTTTCCAGTTAAGAGTTCCACAAGGACAACACCGAAGCTGTAAACATCACTCTTTTCGGTGAATTGGCTTGTGGTTATGAATTCCGGGTCAAGATAACCCAAGGTACCTTGGACCAAAGTTGTCATCTGAGTTTTATCCGTAGGAACCAATCTAGAGACTCCAAAATCAGAAACTTTTGCTATATGATTGTCATCTAAGAGTATGTTTGCTGATTTAATGTCCCTATGAAATATGGGTATGGAAGCTGCAGAATGCAAGTAGGCAAGTGCACCTGCAATTTCAGTCGCAATCCGCAAGCGACTTTCCCAAGAGAGCGAGGAGGCATGGCCTTCATCATGGATGTGGTGGAAGAGGGTCCCGTTGGACACATACTCATAGACTAATAATGGAACTTGAGTCTCTAAACAGCAGCCTAAGAGCTTCACCACATTTTTGTGGTTAATCTGGGTCAGAATGAAAACCTCATTGATGAATTGATTAATTTGGATCTGATCAAAGTGTTTGGACATCTTGATGGCAACTATTCGATTATCTGATAGCATTCCTTTGTATACTGTGCCTTGGCCCCCCTTGCCAAGAATTTGACTCTCCGAATAATTATTGGTTGCTTTTTGTAACTCTTTTGCACTGAATATCTTACTTGTCTCTGCTGCACCTTGGAGTTGTGAGATCTCTTGTTGGAGTAGTAAACCACCATTTTGCTTGAAAAATTTCTCTCTAAGTTTCATAAGCCTTCTTTGCTTTAGCCCCCAGTAAAACCAAGAGCCAGTAATAAGCAGAGCCAAGAAACCCAGGCCCGTAGCTGCATTTGAACATATTCTAAAGCTTAGAGAGGATCAACCAAATGGTTTAAGTTACGTCGATTCAGTGAAAAGGATAATTAAATAGTGTACAATCTATAGAAGTTTTCCGTGTACAGTATTCTAAAGGAAACTTCCTGTCGGATCTGTTGCAGGCTGGCTTTGAGCTCCTAAATTGTTGTATAGGGAATGAGAAACGGGTGAAGGCATCTTGCTCCTATCCTGTTGTGCGGGGAATGAAAAATGAGCAAAGGCATCGCTTTGGTGGCAGCTGCCTGTTGCAATCTAGCTTTATCGGGCAGACCCTATTGGCCAAATGCAGATTTGCTTGACATCAAGCCCCTAGACTTTTCTGGTTGGGATTATAATAACAGACATTGAAAATTGGGAGTAGGCTCCACATTCCCAGAGCAGCAGGAGACATATTATCAAGATGAATGGATTTTCAATGTCTGTCTAACATGCTAGTGGGCTATCCTATAAATTGAGTTGTTTCTTCTTTTCTTATCCTAGTGAATATTGCAATATCCTGGGTGTCAATCTTGTTAAAAATCTTCACCACATCGTTAAGAAGAGTATTACGTACAAAAAAATACAATTAAGGATGCAAAGGACTTCAATCAAAAAAAAAAAAAAAAAAGATGCGAAGGGTTTACCTAGAGCAGTCGTAAATACGGGAAAGGGATTTTTGATGCAGTTCCTACCATCACCATTTTGATCGTGCCGGCCAGGATGGCAAGAACAAGTGTAGTTCCCTATTGTGTTCTTGCAAATCGCTGTACCACATGTATGGTTCCCCTCCATGCATTCGTCGATATCTGAAATTCCCCACGAAATTAAAAACCTCATTTAAAAAATTGCTAAAGCAGACTTGATTGAAACGTGAGAACTTTCAGCATGATTCTTAAGAAATACTTGCAAGAGACGATAAAAAAAAAAAAAAAAAAAAAGATTGAATTCCAGCAGACATGTAAGCGTATATACCTTCACATCTCTGACCAATATATGGATTCCCACGATAGCCATCATGACATCGGCACTTGTATCCACGAGTGCCGTTGGCTAGGTCGATGCACCCGCTGTTTGGATCACGACATGCATAAGAAGTTTTATTTTTGGAAGCATCATTACATGTCTCAGTCCCGGCCACCCAGTTGAGTACCAGTGGAAGTTTTTCATATGGTTTATCCAAGTGGGGATTCGAGTCAAAGAGATCAGACTCATTAAACTGTTTAACCCGCTCATCTGCCAGGAATGCATAGCCGATTGGATAAGTGGCGTTTGTTGGATCAGTGGCGTTTGTTAGTTTTACAAACGTTATGTTCATGTTCTTCAGATCCTGTGGAACCTCAGTTTGGCAACATCCAGGGCCAGGGCAAGAAACGTTATTCATCGGAGTATCACGATTGGTCTCCTCGTCTTTACCACAGAATGACTGACAACCGCTAAAGAGCCCCATATGCTCATCAGACGTACGGAAGGCTGCTGCTGTTGCGCATCCGATTACCATAAATTTGTTTCGTCTGGCAGCTATTGTTAATTGACTGCTAAGCGTGGAGAAAGAAGCAGTTCCTGTTAATACTTCGCGACTCCCTGGGTCGTAGTACGCATACGATATACGGTTCATTACGAGCACTGTTTGCAGTTCTTCTTCAAATCTAATTACCTGGATATTGCCTGGGCCGATGATGGCTTTGGGAGGTGAAGTAGAGCTATCGCAGTTGATCTCAAAATAAGAATTTTCAGATCTGTAACACCCCTCGCCGATGCCAAATGGATATGGAATTATGACGTCGCCACATTTCTCGGGGCAACCTGGCAGGGACATCTGAGCTGCTGCTGCCGCTGTAATTATCCACAATACGAGATCATGAATAATTACTAGCCACATGATCAGTTGCTGCAGCAATGCCATTAATTTACTTATTTCTCCTCCTTAATATCGATCTTTTTGGTAGCTAGCTAACTATATATTCCGCATGCTACTCCCTACAAAACACAAAAAAATAAAACAAAGACAGAAATGAAATTTACCATCGTTTAGCATCTTCTCGTCTCCGAAGGGAAAAATTGCTTGTAGATATATACAATTAATTAGCCAGCTATATATGCGTGCAATCTCGCAGAGAGATATATCACATTCAACCTAATACATATACCTTGCAGGAGATATATCAGATGCATTGCAATAGAAATATCTTGCAGGGAGAAAACATCAGATGCAATGCAATACATATAGGAGATGTACAAGATGCATTGCAATAGAAATATCTCTTGCAGGGAGAAAACATCAGATGCAACGAAATACATATACCTTAGTTTCTTCCTATGGGTGGGGAGGGTCTGCCGCAATTAAGCAACATTAACTTGCTTGAGAGACTTTCAGATGAATATTATATATATAATTGCTCTGTTGCCATTGTGTTGACACCCCATCGTTGGGCCCAAATATGGATAAATTGAAATGGATTACAAGTCCAAGCAAATTCAAGACACAAAAGGAAGTTCAAGCCAGCTAAGCGGACCATTCCACACTCAACCCACAAGAGCGAAGCTCCACCAAGCCTCGAAGAAGGCTTTTCAACAACCAGAGCAGGCCCACAAAAGAGCGAAGCTCTTACAGGCCACCTCAACGGGCTCCACAATGCAGCCCAAGCCTCAGAAGCAGGCTTTCCTACAATTCTGGGCCCCTACAACGGCCCACCCAAAGCAAACGGGCTTAAGCTAAGCTCAAGTCCACCAAACTCAAGTATATGGACCAAGTCCAAGCCTTCAAAGGGCCCAAGGCCCACAACCTCAACCCAATCTCAAGAATGTAGATCAAGTCCAACTCTTCAAGAAGCCCAAGCCCATGGACCAAGTCCATGACCTCAAGAGGGCCCAAAAGCCCACGATCCCAACACAAGTCCAAGCCCATGGACCAAGTCCATGACTCAAGGGAGCCCAAAGCCCACTCCTACATCTATAAAAGGAGAGGCACCCCTCTCATTTGGGGGAACTAGAAGAGAGGCATCCCAAAGGGGGAGGACGGGAGTCTGCAGCAACGCCCCGGCGTCCCGGCTTTTCACGCTCTCCAAGCCACGCTCCCTCCTCCACGCCCCCTTTCCATCTCTCTCATTCTCTCAAATCTTTCATTTTACCCCCTTTCACGCCGTGTAAACCGCCTCGGGTTGGCAGATTTCTCCATATTTGCTTCAATCCGTAGGCCGGAACCCGATCTCTGTATTATTAGTGCCTTATTTCTTTAAACAGGGTCTGATCTCCCTTTAAAGATCAGTGGCGACTCCGTTTTTCTTTATTTTTGTGTGTGCGTGTTTGAGTTAACGCCCCGGCAAGGTGGGTGCGCGCGGGTCCACGGATCCCAGCATAATACGCTGCCGTTATGCTGCCGGATTTGTGACTTGACCCGTGTACAGAAAGCCCCGTCTTAGCCGTTATGCTGCCGAAATCACGAGAAAATACCCACACGCCAACTTTCCTAAAAGATATGAAGCCTAATGCGTTTTACCCCATGTGAATGCAGGAAATCTAAGCCCACGTTGCTTTTCAACACGATCCACATTTTCAAGGCCCGGGAAACCATTCCGAGCCCACCGTAGCGCTCACGGCGGGTGCTACAGCTTGGCGACTCCACTGGGGACGGCATTGCAGGTCTACATCGGCGCAAGGGGGTCAGAAACTGGAAGATCAGAGCTTCTTCCTCGCTGAACAGCGAGTTCCGGGCGGTTTCCCGTCATCCGGCAGCGAGTTTCTGAAGTTTCTGCCCAAATCGTGCAGAAACCTAAAAAGTTTTTAGGTCTAGAGGCGTCCAGCTCAAAAAACGGACAGAACTCGTGAAGACTTGCTGGATACCGCCTTGTGACTGTCAAGGCACCTAATACGAGCCAAAAGGAACAACTTCTAGCAAGAATGAAGCTAATTAATGTTAAATCCGGCGAAAAAATCACTTCTTTTTCATAACCTGAGTGTTTTCTGGTCACACTTCCAGAAACGCTTCAAGCGAACTGGTTTTCCTTCCAGAGACTCTTCAAGCGAACTGGTCATTCTTCCAGACACTCTTCAAGCGAACTGGTCATTCTTCCAGACACGCTTCAAGAGAACTGGTCCTTCTCCAGACACGCTTCAAGAGAACTGGTCCTTCTCCAGACACGCTTCAAGCGAACTGGTCACTTTTCCAGAGACGCCTCAGGCAAACCCAAATCTGTGGACCTCGAACATTCTCACGCGTGGAACTTAAAACAAATAAAATCTCAAAAAATACAAAAGGACCCGGACTTGCGAGTATACATCCAAAGGTTGGCTTTTTTTTTTAGTATCTGTTTACAAGTGCTAACCCATTTTCATTGATTGCTCAGGTTCTTCACCATATCTCGAAGGCAAAGCAAGTCAATCACTGATGTGACATAAAGCTTACGTGCCTAGAAGTCAATGGTTGACCCAAGACCATTGATGTGACATAAAGCTTACATGCCTAGAGTCAACTGTATGCTGACAAGACAATTGACATGACATAAAGGTGCTGAAATGACCATTGATGTGACATAAAGCTTACGTGCCTAGAAGTCAACGGTTGACCCAAGACCATTGATGTGACATAAAGCTTACATACCTAGAAGTCAACTGTAGGCTGACAAGACAATCGACATGACATAAAGGCGCTGACAAGACCAATACGGAAAAGGCACAGACATGGCATAAAGGTACAGCAACGTCCAGAGGCATCACGGCGACGCGGCAGTAAGTTAGCAATGACTTTTCAAGTTCGAAGATGATTAATCAACCTTTCTACCCTTGGTTCTGAAACCGGGGGGCATCATATCATGTTTCCATAATTTTACTTTGACTTCCTACTAAAAAAAAAAAGTTAAAAAAAAAAGAGCAAAAAAAAGAGTTAAAAAAAAAAAAGAGAGCAAAAAAAAAAAAAAAAGTTAAGAGAAAAAGCAAAAAAAGAAAAAGAAAAAAGAGAGTGAAGAAATTATATATCTTAAAGTTCTAGTTGCCTTCAAGCTGAAGATCGCATACATGGAGCCGACAAATCATCTTTCAAAGGAAAATACTGCATTCCCATTTGAAAAATGTGATCGGATGATGCAACGAATGCAACGGATGGAGGACATGCTCTACAGAATAATAGAGCAACGTCAATCAATGGCAAAACAACAACATCAAGCGTCATCCTCTTCATCACAACATCAACAAACAACGAGTTCGAGCTCACAATCCGTTCCAGCTCAAAGATCACGCGGCCTAGCGAATGTGCAAGGCCAAATAGAAGAGGTCAAGATACAATTTCAAAGCCAACTCCAAGAGTTACAAAGAAAAATTGACCGACAGCAAGAGGAGGACTTTCATTTGGTAAAAATTGAAGACTTATGCCCATTTCCAAATGCACAACTACCTGAAAATTTCAAAATGCCAACCCTCCCTACCTATGAAGGAAACTCATGCCCACATGCCCATATCAAAGCCTTTTGCAGTATTTTATACCCTTTGGTAAAAAAGGAAGAAATTTTGGTCATGCTATTCCAACATAGCTTGAGAGGAGACGCCCTTGAATGGTATACGTCGCTCGACTGCAAGCAAATTAAAACATGGGAACAACTCTCCTTAGCCTTCATGGACCGCTTTTCATATATGCTAAATACGGCTCCCAAAAGGGCCGATCTCGAAGCACTCAAGCAAGAAGATGATGAAACGTTCTCAGAGTACGTGGCTAGATGGCGTGCCATGGCGGCGAAGATGAAAAGCCCGTTGCCGTTGGATGAGCAAATCTCCGTCATCATCAACTCAACGCACCCGAGCATCTCGGGCTACCTCATCTCTCACCCATATGTCAATTTCACTCAACTCCTCCAAGCCGGAGACCAAGTGGAGGCGAGAATTAGACATGACACCATCTCCCCATGGCCACAACAAGAAAATGCAACTCTTCTTGAACAAGCAAGCCCGAAATCTCAAATAGCGGACATCGGCATAGAAGTTAATTTTATCAAGGGTAATGCCAAAACCTTTGACCCCACTATATTCATAACAAAAGTCCAACCCCATGATGCTCATGTCGTTTTACAAGGCCGAAATGCGAACCCGATCACCCTTCAAAGAAAATGGGTTGAGCCAGTCATTTTATTGGGAAAACCTGTCAAGCCTATGCAAGAGGATCTTATTTCACATAAATCCCCTATTGTTCAAAAAACATCCTCCAATACCTTGCTTACAAACCCGGGAACTCCTCTCAAGATAGCAAGTCAACCAACTTTGCCACACTTCTCCCCAGAAAATGTCTTCATTCCAGTTAACCAACCAACATGCCCGCAGTCTAGAAATGCAGAAGAGAACCCCAAAGCTCCTTATACCTCTACTCCTAGCATTCCTCCAAAGCAGTCATTGTTATCATCTTCTACACAATCATGCCCGGCCATGGAAGGTGAAATATTAATCTTATCAACAAAGTGGACAAACACCTCAGAAGAGGAAATGCTAGCCGAAGAGCACAAATTTCAAGAAATTCCTGCACAAAAAAAGAAAAATGGAAGAGACCATTTACAAGTCACAAATGAAGTTATCCCTCATACAGACAATCAAGCAGAGGCATCTAAAAGGCCTCAACAAACCATCATCAACACAGGCAATGTCGACGA
The DNA here is from genome assembly GCA_030490835.1 of Annona cherimola. Classification (NCBI taxonomy): domain Eukaryota; kingdom Viridiplantae; phylum Streptophyta; class Magnoliopsida; order Magnoliales; family Annonaceae; genus Annona; species Annona cherimola. Next base: position 80,973,352 of record CM059975.1, on the reverse strand, counting down.
AGTCGAACAGCCAACAAGGTTAGCCCCGGAAGCCGCAGAACGCGCAGGGCACACAACCATCATCTATCAACCCACCGTCACAAATACATCTCCGTCAACACATCCACAAGGGATATTTCAAAATGGCTACCAGATAGTCTTTCCATCAAACTTGGCAGGAAAAACGCCAACAACCGGTGAAGACAATATTTCACAAGGGGCAAAAAGCGCACAAAAAACAAAAGACTGGGGGCATGCCAGAGAAGTATGGGGGCAACCTACCAAAGCCGCATGCCAGAGAAGCATTAAGTTCAAGATACAAAGAAAAAATTACAAACGAAGGCTGAAGAGGAAAAGGTGGAGAAAAATGCATCTACATCATCCCGAAGCATGGGGGCATGTGGTTCTAAAGAAAAATGACACAAATTACTTTTATATCATGTTCCATCCTACAACAAACAAAATTTGGGACCCGGGAGGCAAAGTTACATGAGGAAATGGTTCCACAGCGCCGCTCGCAAGGCTACCACGACAGCAAGCAAACCCCGAACGGCGACATCAAGCAACGGCGGCGGCGGCGATGAAAAGAGGAAAAGAGCAACCGAAAGAGGGAAAACCCCTATCGGAGACCCTAAAATTTGGTAAAATTGCAGAAAGCTCCTCGCCATCTACAGGAATTGCGAAATCATCCGGATTCAAGACTAGTGCAAAACAAGCCAGCAAGTCCACAAAATTTCAAAAAGGACCACTCTCCCGGAAGAAACATCTTGAGTTCGTAGAAATTGCAAAGTGACCCAAAACAAAAAAAAACAAAAAACAAAAAAACAAAAAAAACAAAAAAAAAAAACAAAAAAAAAGAAAAGAAAGAGAAGACAAAAAAAAAAAACCAAAACAAAAACAAAAAGAGAAAGAGAGAGAAAGAACGAAAGAAAAAGGGAGAAAGAAAAAGAGCGAGAAAAGAAAGTGTTCAGGTCAATGCCAAAAGGGATGTCAAGTACTTTGCCATTCATCGTCAAGACGCCTCTGGCAAAGGGGGGCAGCTGTTGGCACCCCACCGTTGGGCCCAAATATGGATAAATTGAAATGGATTACAAGTCCAAGCAAATTCAAGACACAAAAGGAAGTTCAAGCCAGCTAAGCGGACCATTCCGCACTCAACCCACAAGAGCGAAGCTCCACCAAGCCTCGAAGAAGGCTTTTCAACAACCAGAGCAGGCCCACAAAAGAGCGAAGCTCTTACAGGCCACCTCAACGGGCTCCACAATGCAGCCCAAGCCTCAGAAGCAGGCTTTCCTACAATTCTGGGCCCCTACAACGGCCCACCCAAAGCAAACGGGCTTAAGCTAAGCTCAAGTCCACCAAACTCAAGTATATGGACCAAGTCCAAGCCTTCAAAGGGCCCAAGGCCCACAACCTCAACCCAATCTCAAGAATGTAGATCAAGTCCAACTCTTCAAGAAGCCCAAGCCCATGGACCAAGTCCATGACCTCAAGAGGGCCCAAAAGCCCACGATCCCAACACAAGTCCAAGCCCATGGACCAAGTCCATGACTCAAGGGAGCCCAAAGCCCACTCCTACATCTATAAAAGGAGAGGCACCCCTCTCATTTGGGGGAACTAGAAGAGAGGCATCCCAAAGGGGGAGGACGGGAGTCTGCAGCAACGCCCCGGCGTCCCGGCTTTTCACGCTCTCCAAGCCACGCTCCCTCCTCCACGCCCCCTTTCCATCTCTCTCATTCTCTCAAATCTTTCATTTTACCCCCTTTCACGCCGTGTAAACCGCCTCGGGTTGGCAGATTTCTCCATATTTGCTTCAATCCGTAGGTCGGAACCCGATCTCTGTATTATTAGTGCCTTATTTCTTTAAACCGGGTCTGATCTCCCTTTAAAGATCAGTGGCGACTCCGTTTTTCTTTATTTTTGTGTGTGCGTGTTTGAGTTAACGCCCCGGCAAGGTGGGTGCGCGCGGGTCCACGGATCCCAGCATAATACGCTGCCGTTATGCTGCCGGATTTGTGACTTGACCCGTGTACAGAAAGCCCCGTCTTAGCCGTTATGCTGCCGAAATCACGAGAAAATACCCACACGCCAACTTTCCTAAAAGATATGAAGCCTAATGCGTTTTACCCCATGTGAATGCAGGAAATCTAAGCCCACGTTGCTTTTCAACACGATCCACATTTTCAAGGCCCGGGAAACCATTCCGAGCCCACCGTAGCGCTCACGGCGGGTGCTACACATTGCTGTGAATTCATTTCGTTAGATGGTCTATTTAAACGAGCGTCTGGCTCTTGTCCAAGGGCACGTTTGGTAATCAAAATTCATAACTTTCCATAAGATTTTTCTCTCCCCTATACATTATCCCCTTTGTGATTTGACCATCCAACAACCCTTCCCTTCCAACTTTACTCTATTGATAAATTTTTTTTTTACAATTACCATATTTATTCCTGATTTTCTCATATTATATTATATTATTTGCACAATTTTAAACATATTTCATTTTTCATTCTCCACACCATCTCAAAATTCTACTAAAATTCACAATCCCAAATTGAAACCCAACTAGCTTACATAGAAGCAACTTTAAGACTTTATTTATTTTTTCAACTTTATGATTTTTGTACTCATTCAATTGCATTTAATATTATTTATTTAATTAAAGACATCAAATTTTATTCAAAAAATGTGCATGAGTCATATTTACTTAGAAATATATATACATGTATAGATTTTGAAAATACTTAGATTCCTTTACATATATATTAAAATATAATAATACTTTATAAAAATATTTATTAACATAATAATGATATTAGTTTTAGACCGGTAAGATATCCATAATTATATTCTCATCCTAGATACATATTTCATCTTTAAAACTTATATGATTTGGGATAGGAATCGCTAGTACCATGAGACACTTCTAACGAAATTTAGTTCCATTTTAAAGTGTGTTTGGCTACGTAGAAAACTTAACACATCAAAATATTTAATATAAATTTTTTTATTCTCCATAACTATCAAATTCTTAGTGTAATGTTATTTTTTTTAGAAAACTTAACACATTGAATTTTTTAATGTAAAATTTTTTATTCTCCATAACTGTAGGATTCCTTAATTATTGTAAAATTATTTTATTTTTCAATTATTTCTATACAACTGTTATATAACTAACATATCTATTTTAATGTTATTTTTTAGAAAACTTAACACATTGAAATTTTTATGTAAATTTTTTCTTCTCCACAACTATCAGATTCTTTAATTATTGTGAAATTATTTTATTTTTCAATTATTTATATACGACTACTATATGATTAATATATCTATTTTAACGTTATTTTTTAACCAACTTAACAAATCGAATTTTTTAATATAAAATTTTTTATTTTCCATAACTATCAGATTCTTTACTTATTGTAAAATTATTTTATTTTATAATTATTTCTATACAACTATTATATAATTAACATATCTACTTTAACGTTATTTCTTTACTTCTCATCAGTATCTTTTATCATATTCATGTTCTCTCATTTAAAAAAAATTTAATTTGGGAATTTTTAACGTCCGGAGGCTTGACTCGTTGACGCCTGAAGTGTTTTTTTATTTTTTTTATTCCATGGATATGAGATGGCGCCTGACGTCGGGGAGGAAGAGAATGATCTCCCCTCACGCGGCTGTATAATTGCGAAAACGACAGTCCCGCTTGACTTGTTAACGTTAAAAAGTCCGGAGAGGGAGGCCGTGTGGAGCAAAGTCCTGTTTACCGGTTCGACACCTGTCATGAATCAGGCCCGATCTTCTCCAATGAGTTTGATAAAGGGCCTCTTGCACCGGTCGAGAAATACTTTTTTGTTAAAGTTTTAAATTTTTTTTTATAAAATTATTAATGTAAGTGTATGATATTTATAAACTGAATTTTACCATTTTTAAATAGGTATATATATTTATTTTATATTTTTTAAACACGGGTTTCAAGGTCATTTTTACAGCGAAAATGACTATAATACCTTTGTATTTAAAAATACAAAATAAATATATGTAGATCTCTAAAATTCATAAAATTTGGTTTCTAGATAATATACACATAGATTAATTAGCCAGCTATATATGTGTGCAATCTCGCAGAGAGATATATCACATTCAACCTAATACGTATACCTTGCAGGAGATATATCAGATGCATTCCAATGGAAATATCTTGCAGGGAGAAAATGAGATGCAATGCAACAATGCAATAAATATAGGAGATATACAAACTTGCAATAGAAATATCTCTTGCAGGGAGAAAACATCAGATGCAACGAAATACATATACCTTAATTTCTTCATATGGGTGGGGAGGGTCTGCCGCAATTAAGCAACATTAACTTGTTTGAGAGACTTTCAGATGAATATTATATATATAATTGCCTGCTGCCATTGCGGTGAATTCATTTCGTGAGACGGTCTATTTAAACTAGAGTCTGGCTCCTGTCCAAAGGCACGTTTGGTAATCAAAATTCTAACTTTCCGTAAGATTTCTCCCTCTCCTATACATTATCCCCTTCGTGATTTGACCATCCAACAACCCTTCGCTTCCAACTTTACTCTATATAGAAATTATTTTTCTTACAATTACTATATTTATTCTTTGATTTTCTCATATTATATTATATTATTTGCACAATTTTAAAAGTATTTCATTTTTCATTCTCCACACCATCTCAAAATTCCACTAAAATTCACAATCCCAAATGACACCCAACTAACTTACGTAGAAGCAATTTTAAGACTTTATTTATTTTTTTCAACTTTATGAGATGGAAAATGTACTCGTTCAATTGCATTTAACATTACTTATTTAATTAAAGACATCAAATTTTATTTAAAAAATGTGCATGAGCCACATTTATTTAGAAATATATATGCATGTAAAATTTTTTGAAAATACTTAGATTCGTTCACATATATATTAAAATATAATAGTACTTTATAAAAATATTTATTAACATAATAATGATATTAGTTTTAGATTGTTAAGATACACATAATTATATTCTCATCCTAGATATATATTCCATCAAAAAATCTTATATGATTTCAAATAGGAGTTGCTAGTCCATAAGACACTTCCAACGAAATTTAGTTCCATTTTAGACTGTGTTTGGCTATGTAGAAAACTTAATACATCAAAATTTTTAATATAAATTTTTTTATTGTCATTAACTATCAGATTCTTTAATTATTGTAAAATTATTTTATTTTTAATTATTTCTATACAACTGTTATATAACTAACATATCTATTTTAACGTTATTTTTTTTAGAAAACGAAATGCATCGAATTTTTTATGTAAAATTTTTGTCCTCCATAACTATTAGATTCTTTAATTATTGTAAAATTATTTTATTTTTTAATTATTTCTATATAATTGTTATATAACTAACATATCTATTTTAACGTTATTTTTTAGAAAACTTAACACATTGAATTTTTTATGTAAAATTTTTATTCTCCATAATTATCAGATTCTTTAATTATTGTAAAATTATTTTATTTTTTAATTATTTCTATACATCTACTATATGATTAATATATCTATTTTAACGTTATTTTTTTAGACAACTTAACACATCGAATTTTTTATTCTCCAAAACTATTGGATTCTTTAATTATTGTAAAATTATTTTACTTTTAATTATTTCTATATAACTGTTTTATAGCTAATATATCTATTTTAACCTTATTTCTTTACTTCTCATCGTCACTTTTTATCATATCCATATTCTCTCATTTAAAAAATTTTAATTTGGAAATTTTTCTTTCAAAGGTTTTATCACTTTCCCAGCACATTCTTATTATTTTTTTTCCAAAAAACGTGGGTGGGTCTGGCTGATATTTTCATCCAACCGGCAGCTCCTACGGTTGAAAATGGTTCTGAAGATTTTTAGTGAATAGCTCCATCCACGGATTGACGACACGTCCGGAGGATTGACTCGTTGACGCCTTAAGGTTTTTTTTTTTTTTTTTTTTTTAATTTGAGTTGACGCATGATGTTACCAGAGTTTTAAAAATCGAACCGAACCGCCCGGTGTACCGGTTCGACAGTGAACAGGTAGAGAGACGGTTCGGTTCAGCTACGATCTTTTATTTAGCAAAAAACTATTAAAACCAGAAAAATTGTCACAAAACCACGGTTTGGTTTGCTAGTATTCACACTCTAATAAATGACTTTTTCACAAAAAACGATACACGCTGTTATTTTCCTTTTGAATCACACTTGTATGAAATTGGCAAGATGCTTTTTGAACTTTAAAGAGCATGCATTCTTTCACAAATTACTAGTATAAAGATATAATTAGATAAAGATAGGAGTCTGGAAATTAAAGTGAATTAATTTAAATAAATCATACGTGTTTGAAAATCATTTCATAATTTATTCAATTAATCAATTTCTCATTAGTTTATTTTAAGCATTATAATTAATATTTTTAAATTTTCAATCAATTAAGATAATAAATTTAGTTATTATATTATATTAATATTATATCAACAACACAATTCAAAACGGTCTGGAACAATAGTTGAACCTGGAACAGAAATAAAAATCGTTAAACCCACGGTTCGGCTCTGACAACAATGCTGATGTCAGGGAGGCAGGGAATGGTCTCCCCTCACGCGTATGTACAATTGCTATAAGGACAGGTACGCTTGACTTGTTGACGTTAAAAAGTCGTAGAGGGCGGGCGTAGGGAGCAAGGCACGGGCGAAGTCCTGTTTACCAGGTCGACACCTTTCATGAATGAGGTCCGATCTTCTCCGATCAGTCTGATAAAGGGCCTCTTGCACCGGTCGAGATTATTTTTTTTTTTGTTAAAGTTTAAAATTTTTGTTATAAAATTTTTAATATAAGAGTATATTATTTATAAACTAAGTTTTACCAATTTTGAATAAGTATATATATTTATTTTATATTTTAAACAAGGGATACGTGGTTATTTTTACAAAAGTGAAAATGACTATAATACCTTTATATTTAAAAATATAAAATAAATACATACAGACCTCTAAAATTTGTAAAATTTAGTTTATAGATAATATACACATGGATTAACTATTTTATTAAGAAAATAGCAAATTCTTTATGTACCCACGAATTTTACCTGTAATTCCACTTATATCTATGAATAGTATGATCAGCAAACTTCTTATTTACGGTACATTCACTGTATTTATCATATTTAACATTATTTTATTTAGCCATATTTTCTGAAAAATATGTGTTCATACGGAAATCACTAAAAATGCTTAGATTTATTCAACCATACATTAAAATGTAACAATATCATGTAGAATTATTTATCTATTCAGAATGAATGACACTAATTGAGAAGGTTGACATGTCCAAAATAAAACTTAAAAAAATTGATATTTAGCAAAAAATTGTTATATTATATTAAATTTACACATTTTTAGATAAGACTTATGCACAACTGTACTAGGGAAATTTTCACATAAAAAAACTATATGAAGGAAATGACGAGTTTCATGAAAATATAAATAATGTTAAAAAATTAATGGACCAGATTTCCTATTAATTATGAAAGTTGGAGAAATAGGTGAGGTTACTTTGAAGTGAGGTTTCATATAAAGGAAATGTTTATAGCAAATTGGTAGAAGACTAGCTAGCCCGTATTCCAATTAATGAAATGGATGGATGGTATGCACTTTCGGTTGGGTCATTCATAGGTTGATGACTTGTATGATCATTTTATACATTTGTAAAGAAAATTATAACCAGTGACACTAGATAAGATGGACATTTAGAGCAGGCAAATGAATTTTTATCCATCAACAAAGTGGGCCGAAATAAATGGAGTTTTACCGAAGTGGTAGCACTCTTTAATAGAAATGGAATCTTATACGAAATTGGTTTATGCAATTGATGTGATTCTGAATTCAATGAATAGAAGGCTGGTACTGATATAGTTCACATTGGTGCTTTAATTTATTTTTTAAAAATAAAAAATAAAAAATAAAATTTGATACACATGTTAAATACACTTGGGCTAACAAGTTTATGAAAAAAATTTCAAAAAATAATAAAAAAATAGGTGTATGCGCCCGAGAGCAGACAACGCTGCTTGCTCCCGAGTGCAGGAGATCAGCATCCATTGAAGTTACCATCAAGTGAAACTTTACTAAATAAATAGAAGACTATGATAAATATATATATAAATATATGAATGGAAAATAATCAAGTAATTATTGTGCAGTTCATGCACTATGGGACCCATTCGATCATGAATAAGAAATTTACTTCACTTATTGTATTTAGAATTATTTACTTTATTAGCATACCAATTTTCATTTAAATCCAACATTTGTGTGACTCATTTTAAAATAGTACAAAATCAATGTAGTAAAATAATTTAATGTAAATATCAAATTTAAAGTAATATTTTCAACATCTAAACCATCTAAAATATAATTTTTATATAGATAAATAATTGTATAAAGTTTCATTGCATTCTAATATGCGTGGGGCCCATTTTACAGTAGATTGCACCGTAACATAAATGGTTCTTTGTATGTGTATATATGTATATGTATAACATAAATGGTTCTTTGTATGTGTATATATGTATATGTATGTATATATATATGTATATATAGGGCCCTGCTTCTTTATAACCAGGTTATATAAAAGCGGTCTCATGTAACTCCTTCCATTTTTGAGATTTTGATCTTTAATGAAAAATCTAATCCATTCCTTGTGGTTAACATTATTTGTTTATTTAGAGAACCAAGTTTTATCCGATCAAGTATATTTAGGGGCTACATTTGTTGCAAAAAATATATATTTATATATAAATTATGAAAAATGCTTAGATCCATTCACACATATATTAGAATGTAACAATGCTTTATTAAATTATTTATCTTAATATTATTGATATTTTAGATGATAAAAAAATCTACTTTAAAAGTTGATATTTTAGCATTGAATTATTTTATTACATTGATTTTACCCATCAATTGATGGAACCCGTATACGGTGAAATTAAAAAAATAAAAGGGTAATTCTATATTACACATCAATTGATTTTACACATCATGTATTTTGTGTTTGGTTTAGTTCCGATCAGTTAAATCCGTTGGTTTAAACCCTTTTGAACCGTGACATAAGCATAAAATAATTATGATGTAAGAATTATATTTAACTATTTTTAAATATCTGAAATAAAAATAAAGATATAAATTCTATATAATCGAAATAATTATAGCTCATCCATGGCATCAACATAAACTCTATACAACGTTAACATACAAAGAAACGTTTGTAGCATCCACGTTATTTAATTATTATATAATTAATTATTTTTATTTAAAAATAAAATCTAGTACCTAGGATGACTGTCTATCAAGTTTTGAATCATGTACAAAAAAAAATAATATATATAATTCAAATAAAAATAATACAATAACGAAAATTTTAGAAAGTACCGAACTTTTAACTGACCTCCTATATACTATATAAGGTGCTGCCATTTACTATTTATAAAGGGAAAATATTGCTGGACATGACTATCGTGACTAAATAATCACTAGTGCGGTGAGACTTAGTTTCATTTTATAGTGTATTTGGCTGCGTAGAAAACTTAACACATGAAAGTTTTTCAATGTAAAATTTTTAACTCTCCATAATTACCACATTCTTTAATTATTATAAAATTATTTTACTTTTTAATTATTTACACATCTATCATCTAACTAACCTATTTATTTTAACTTTTTTCTTTATTTATTATCATTATTCTTATCACATTTATATTATTTTTCTCATACAAAATTTTTTTTTTAAAAAAATTTATCACTTTTCATGCACATTCTTATTACTTTTTTCAAAATAATAGAGGGGATTGAGCTGTAGTCTGACTTATTTTTTCAGTCCAACTAATGGTGACCGAACTGCTCTTGCACGGATTGACGGTACAATCGGTTGTCTAGTTTTTTTATGGGTATATTTATATACATCTCAACATATATTACACTAAAGCTCTGAGACATTCATACAAATCAGGAGACACGCAGCTCTCCAAAAAAATCTGGAGACACAACTCCACTAAAGAATTAGAAAGACACAGCTTCCACCAACCGAAAGGGAAACCAACGCTTCCACAACAAATTTTTTCCTTGAAATCCCAAGGTGGGATTCGAACTCTAGACCTCTACTCCGAACGCTCCACCAATAACAGGGTCGACCAACCGAGCTAGTCTCGGTTTGTTGGTTGTCTAGTTTTTAAAATCAGTGGTTGGAGTCATTGATTGGGGATGGAGAGAACGGTCTCGGGACTCTCCCCTGACGCGGTTGTATATTTGTTACGGAAATGTGGATGGGAAATGGGGGGTACCGATTTAGAAGTACCTGACTAAACTTTGGATGAAAAGTTTAATAGTAACGGCGAAAAGTAAATAAGATAAAGTTAAAATAAATAATATAGTTATATGAGTACTTATGTAGAAATGATTGAAAAGTAAGAAAGTTGTATAAGAAAATATGAACAAATAAATAAAAACTATATTAGTTATGAAGAATGAAAAATTTTTGAAGTAAAAATTGCTAAATTGATAGAAAATTATATAACATGGGTAATGATGAGGTGTATGTGTAGTTATGTGGAAATAATTGAAATGTAGGATAGTTTATATAGGAAAATATGAAAAATAATTAAAAATATATTAGTTATGGAAAGTGAAAAGTTTTTTATTGAAAAGTTTTCGTTGATATTTTTTTAACCCAACCAAGCGTACTCTTAACTTGACATATTTTATATATTACCAAACATACCCATATGGTTATTTTATACCGGTTTAAAAATATATTTTTAAAATTTTAAATTTTTTTATATCATGATTATCTAAGTGTATATTATTTATAAACTAAGTTTTAGCAATTTTAGAGATGTGTATATATATATTTATTTATTTTATATTTTTAAACATAGGGAATTGTTGTCAGTTTTTGTAAAAACGATCATAATACTCTTTTATTAAAAAATATAAAAATATGTACACATCTTCAAAATTGGTAAATTTTAGTTTATAGATAATATACATCTAAATTAACCATCTTATTAAAAAATTATCAAAAAAACGTATTATGATCGGCATGATCAACAAACTTTATGTTCTAGTAAATTCATTGTATTTATCATGTTTAACATCATTTATTTAGCCATATTTTCTTAAAAATATATATTCATGCATAAATTATTAAAAATGCTTAAATTTATTCAAGTATACATTAGAATATAACAATATCGTGTAAAATTATTTATCCATGGAGAAATGAATGACATTTGAGAAGGTTTACATGTCCAAAATAAAACTTAAAATATTGACATTTGGCATCAAATTGTTATATTATATTAATTTTACACTTTTTAGATAAGACTCATACACAACTATACTCAAGAAATGATGAATTTCATAAAAATATAAATAATGTTAAATGTAATCGATCGAGCAGATTTGCTGCTAATTATGAAGGTCGGAGAAATTGATAAGGTTACTTTGAAGTGAGGTTTCATATAAACCAAACATTTATACTAATCGGTAGAAGACTAGTCTGCATTCGAATAAGTGAAATGGATGGATGGTATCCACTTTCAGATGGCGTAGACCTGTTTCAGTCATAAGTCGATGACTTGTATGATCATTTTATACATTGGTAGAGAAAATCATACACAATAACACTAGATAAGATGTAAATTTACAGCAGATAAAATGAATTTTCTATCCATCATCCAAGTGGGCCGAAATAAATGGAGTTTTTTCCAAGTGGGTACGCTAGAAATGGAATCTTATACGGAATTGCTTTATTCTAGTTGCTGCGATGGAATTCAATGAATAGAAGGCTAGCTTGCTTGCGCTCAAATTATTGAAATGGATGGATGGCATTTAATATCGGAAGTGCCTATTTCGTTCGTGGTAGAATGAAGAGGGGTATAATCAGGATACGGTTAACCAATAGCCCTGTCAACGTAACCCAGTTTCTAGGAGATTAGGGTGATAATTTCTAACCTATCAATCCCCTTACATAACTCATGTAACTCATTTCATTAAATCGGTTGGCGGTGTTGAGCTTGTTCAACCCATCAACCCTATAATTCAACCTATTTAACTTATCAATTTGCAAAACTCGTGTATAACCCATAATTGTTGACATGTTCTAAATGTTTATTTTACCAGTTATATATCTCAGTAACATTAGAATCAAAATTCTAATGAAGAATATGTATGAAAGTTAATGTTTTAAATTCAATTAGAATCAACATTTTAAATAATTTTTCATTATTATTATTCAACCTTTTAACAACCTGCAGCTTAATCCATTTGCGTCAAATGAATTAGGGTTGGGGTTGGGTTTTTTATAAATGGATTATAAATGGATCTAGGTTGAGATTTTTTTAATGACTTAAGATTAGAGTTAGTCTCCTTCCTGAATAATTCGACCTAATTACAATCTCTAATAATGGTCTCGCCTTACAAATTATATTGTTGCTACGCTATTATAAGTGGAATATAGAAATAAAAATAAAAAAGGAGGATGGTGCTAACATTTGTATTTCTATTTTTTTCTTTTGCATTCTTCTTTAGATAAATACACTCCAGAGAAATGACCATTTAGTGATAGAGAGGGAGGGTGAGAGAAAGAGAAAGAGTGCTTGTCGTGGGGGTTTGTTAGAATTATAGAGCAAGCAAAAACTTTTGAAAATTAGGACTTTAAATAGTCGTTTGTGAAGTGCATGTTTTATTCACGAAAATGAGTATATATGTGTAGTGAGCTTCTCTTTTATGGACCTCGTCTTTTATAAAATATTTTTTATTTAATATCTTGATGGTTGATGAAAATTTAGTTTAACTATTGTATTTAATACCACTTATATTATTACAAAAATTGTCTTATTTGTTTAGCATCACTTTATATGGGCCCTAGTGTAAAACCAATTTAATAAAATAATTTCACATTAAAAAATAATTATAAATAGTGCTTTCAACATTTAAACTATCTAAAATATCACTACAACATGGATAAAAGGTCTTATAAAATATTATTATATTCTGATCTATATTTAAATGGATTTAATTATTTTTCTAGTTTACACATGAATATGTCTATTTTGAGTAAATGTGACCCATACATATATACTTGATTTTGAAGAAACTTAATTTTTTAGCTAAACAAATGATATCAAATACAATAAATAGATTGACTTTTGTATCAATCGTCATCTTAAAAATGAAAAGAATTATACAAAGTCACTTTTACGTAACCCGCTTACTCAAATATATGTTCTTGAGATTCCTAACGCGAATAGGCAGGTTAGGAGTAGGATACACAACATGCTACCTCAATTTTAAAGAATGTGCAATTTTTATCCTTAAATCACATCTAAGAAACCAAAATACAACTTTGCAATTCACATGAGTCATAAAAGGCACCTACTAGCAACTACAAATCGAAAGTATTGTCATATGAAAATTATCATAAATCATTTGGTAAATTATTAAGTAAGTATCTACACTTTTAATAAAAATGTAGCTAGGAATTCGATTGTTAAAATTTATTTTCTTAAACTATAATGTTTTAATTTGATTGGGAATATTTTTATCATTTAATATAAAATATTTATAAATTTATTTCCCTTAAGACTTTTTTATCATTTAAATAAATTATCATACAATGGTATACACTTCTAGTAACACATACAACTAAGACTTCAAAATTTTAAATTCTTTTCTCCGTAAATTACAATTTGTTATTCCAGGGACGCTACAAATGATATCGAGCTTATATAATACATGTAAGCCTCGTATTTTATGAAAATCCCATCAATAGTGCTTGTACTATTATTGCATATAAAATTGTTATAACTTATGTTAATAATTATTACGTGAGCATATAAACTTTTATTAAAAATACCACTGGGAATTCAATTTTTAAAATATTTTCTCCTTAAATTACAATTTTATAATTCATTCAAGAATATTTTTATCATTTAATATAAAATAAATACTCAAAATTATTTTTTAAATACTGTTTTTTCATTTCATGAAAAATATATAAAACATAATAAATTATTATGCAATGATCTACACTTTTAATAACAAATACAACTAAAAATTTAAATTTGTAAATTTTATTCTCCTTAAATTATAATTTGTCATTGCTCAAACCTCTCAAACAACGTTAAACCTATTTTTAACAAATACACAATTTGCATTGCGGAAATCTCAATAAATATTTTCATACATTTCAATTATTTAGCAACGGTTGGATGGACGACTAAATCTATTTAAACTTGGATATTTTCTGCAAAAAACAAACTTAAAAGGCAAAAAAAGTGTTAATTAGGCGAACTTAGGAGACATATATACATATATGTGCAGATCCCAAAAAAACATGTCGATTAATTGTTTCCTGGACTCAATCATGAGTTTTTCCCAACTGAATTATTTCCCTGCATATATAAGATACGTCCCTACATGTAATGAAGTAAATAGATAGCTAGGCCAGCCGAAATAGTTAGTGATTAATAGATGAAAAAATAGGCTTTTTAATATAAAGTGATGTTTCCTACCCATCCCTAGTGAGTCATACTAGAGAGGATGAGGAGAAAACCCCTCAGAGTAAAGACTAAGCTTACTGTCATTACACATAACATCAGATGTATAACATCAGAAATACTTTGGGGATTGGTCCACTCAGGAAATTATGGATGCCAACTAAGACAGTACAAATTTTGCTATGGTATAAGCAACGCAGTTACCACTCTTAAGAACATGAAAGAACTGACATGTGTTGAATCTGGTACTGTAGTCCTTAATTCTATAAATAAGATGATTGACAAGTGAGTAGATGGGGTGATCCTCAGTAAGGAAGTGAGAATGATAAGGGAATTCATTTCAAAAATTACATTTGAATAATGGGATTCCCCCACCCATGTAATCCTTGGGAGTAAGCACTTGGGCTCTGTCCAAAATGGGTCTTCCCAACCTTGCCAAGTCCAGCACTTTGCAGCCAAAAAGAGACCTTAAGAATCACAAATAATGACTGTCGCACCCACTGTACCCATATTCCTATTGGTAGCTGCATTAATATTTACCTTAACCTACCCAAAATTTGGCAGTTTCCATCTGACCACACTCTCATGGATGTGCTCAGGAAATCTGGAGTAGACATTGGCCGTCTCTAGTTGTGGAGCAAAAGGGCACATATGTTGGAATTTCGGCAAAAGGAGGAGATTCACCTAATATTCGGTGGAGATTTCTGAAATGCTAAATCATTCAACACGACAAGACAAACAGTCTCAAAGTTAGTCTTTCACAAGGAGAGACATACGTTGTAAAAGGTCCAATAATGTGGCATCTTGATATGGGCAAAATCGCCACGTAATCCTCAGATCATGGGCAGAGGTAACAACATATTGCCAGAAAAGGCGGGTGTTGTCCTAATCACCAACTTTGCATAGAGAGCACAAAGGAGCAAGTGGTATATTCCGATGGAGCATATTTATTTTGGTGGTGAGCACATTGAGGGCCAATATTTTTAAACAAAGAGTCTGGCTTTGAAGTAATTTGCCAAGCTTGCTTCACCAAGAATGTGTAGCCCCCTCACCTATGACATCTCTATACGTTGAGCTGATCATAGGATTTCATGCTAGAAATCTTTTAAAAGTGGTGCAGTTCATGTTTGGGCAAAACATACAAAGAGAAAATTAAGTAAAGTGGAAAAAGTGAAAATATAACCAAATTTCACTTCAGGAGTATTACAACTGAAGGTAATTTTACTACCCTGTTTGCTACTTAAGGTAATTTTGCAACTGACCCCAGGATACAAAAAGTGAAACCTGAGCTAAAATAAGAAACAACACATTTTCTAGGCACACAAACACTTAAAAATAAAATTCTGAGTTGAATGGAGAGAATTTCAATATAATGTGGCAATTTTGTAAATTAGCAACCAGGACACACAATATCTGAATTAAGGCAAGATAATATCTTAAATAAGACATTAGAGGGTGAGAGAAGAGGAGTGTTGGATTCATTGAAATAATATGCCTAATGAACTCATATTTATAGTTTTTGAAATGACACATTTCATCCATCCCTATAGTCTGTTGCACCCCTTTGAAATTACGACCAATAACAGTCTCGTTATAAAAAAAATTGCCAAAAAAATATACATTACAAGACTCGAAACCAAGACTTGTAATATAACTGTCAACGTCTTTTACCATTTTACCTATATTAGTTTTGTTATTTATTTAGGAAACTATATTATACTTATTATAAATTTGAAAATCCCAACATTCCCCTGCCATTTTCAAAATTTACGTCAACTCCATTCAACCAAAGAAATCTCATACATAAATAAAGGTGTCGGGTAGACTTAAACATTTACTTAGTGAAAATACGTCAAGATTTGCCGAGGTGTACAGTAGCCAAGGCTTTGAACTATCGACCCCATTTGATAAAGCGGACATATCTCACATATAAGATTTCAAAATATATGAAGTGTTTTAAAAGGCGACACTTTGTGGCCATGTGTCAGTATTCCAGTTTCATGAGCACCTCAAAGTGAATCCACACACTTTGCAAACAGAGCGGTCTGACTTCCAATACTCATATAAGTGGATCTATTTAGAGTACTTTGTGACTAAATACTCCAGCCTAGTAGTTTTAGATTCATTAAGAGTACAAAATATTCAACCTCATAAATACATTACATGATCCAAGCACTGCCTGAGGGATACAAAACAATAAATATAACTAGTGCTCACAAGTTGCAAAAATAACTTACTTTGCTCATTAAACTCTTAGACTTGGACTATAAGAATAGAGTTGAGTTCTAGTTATTGCAACTCCTAAATGTGGATTTCAGTCTCATCTCTCTCATTGTTTTTCAAATCACTTCCCTAGTAAGACCTTTTGTAAGTGGGTCTGCTAAGTTTTCACTTGATCTTACAAAATCAAATTAACTACTCCATCTTGGAGCAATTGCCATACATAATTATATCTCAATGCAATATGTCGTGACTGACCATTGTAAGTCTTATTATATGCTATAGACAAGGTTGCTTCGCTATAACAATGTAGATAAATGGAAGGCGTTGGCTTAAGCCAAATAAGAATTTCAAGTAATAAATTTCTAAGCCACTCCGCCTCTTTCCTTGCTGCAGCTAAAGCAAGGAACTTGGATTCCATTGTCGAATGTGTAATGCAAGTTCACTTTTTAGAAGCCCACAAAATAGCAGCTCTAATAGTAAAAATCCAGCCACTAGTAGATATAGATTCTTTAGTATCAGAAGTTCAACTTGCATTACTATATCCTTCTAGTACAGTGGGTTTACCATTAAAATACAATCCATAGTCAATGTTTTTTCTTAAATATTTTAAAATTTTATAAATTACATTCCAATGCATATATCCTAGATTACTAGTGAACTTGCTTAATATACCTACAATGAAAGCAATATCTGGTCCAGTACAACACGTAGCATACATTAAACTTCCTATTACTCTAGCACACTCAAGCTGATCAACAGATCGACCATCATTTTTACACAACTTGACGCTAGCATCGAAAGGAGTTGAGACCATACCGGCATCAAAATAATTAAACCACTTGATTATTTTTTCAACGTAGTAAGATTGAGAAAGAGAAAATACGTTACCATCTTTTACAATCTTAATACTAAGGATGACATCGGCCTACCCATATCTTTCATATCATAGTCGACTGACAGAAAACTTTTAGTTTCTACAATGATTTCAAACTCAGTACCAAATATGAGTATATTATCAACATATAAACAAATAATGACACCTCTATTGGCAACAAATTTATTATAAATACATTTATTTGACTGATTTAATTTAAAACCATTTGCTAACACAACTTGATCAAATTTTTCATGTCATTACTTAGGTATCTGTTTCAAACCATATAAAGATTTAATTAGTTTACAGACTTTCTTTTCTTGTCTAGGTGATACAAAACCTTCAGGTCCTCCATATAAATCTCACCATCTAAATCATCATTTAAAAAAGCAGTTTTTACAACCATTTGATGAATTTCAAGATCATAAATTGATTATAAAGCCATTAATAACCTAATAGTTGAAATTCTAGCGATTGGGGCATAGGTGTCAAAGAAATCAATACTTTCTTTTTGTCTATACTCCTTATATACTAATCTCGCTTTAAATTTATCAATAGATCCATCAACTTTTAATTTCTTCTTAAATATCTATTTGCAGCCTATAAGTTTAGACCCAGGTGGTAAATCAGCTAATGTCCATGTACCGTTTTCCATTATAGAATCCATTTCATCTTAGATGGCTTCGTTCCAGTATAAAGCATCTTGAGATTTCATAGTCTCTTTATAAGTAGATGGATCTCCTTCAGTATGAAACACAATCATGTGTTCTTCACTTATTTTATTTCTAAATCCTTCTACAAGGTATAACTTAAAATCAGGCCCAAAACGGTTATAACCATCCTTTCTAACTCGTTTACTTTTTCTCAAATTATCATCATCTATAGGATTTTCCATGAGTATAGAATCATTAACTATAGATTTATTCAATATTTGAGAAAAAGCTTCATCAGTTTGGTCAAGTCTAGGTATTAATTTATAAGTATTTTTCACAAAAGTCAACATCTCGGGATTCAATAATGGTATTCTGTTAAATTGAACTATTAGGCTCTACCACAAAGAACATGTAAGCTTTACTATTCATTGCATAATTATAAATATACATTGTATTCCTTTTTTTCCTAATTTTCTTTGCGGATCAGGTAATCTTACTAAAACTCTACTATCCTATACTCTTAGGTATTTAAGATTAGGTGCCTTATTTTTTTACAATTCATAGGGGATAACTTTGGTTTTCTTATGGGGAATTTTATTAAGAATATGACAAGTTGTTAATAAAGCTTCACCGTACCAGCCTTTACTTAAATCTGCATTAATTAACATTGAGTTTACCATTTCAACTAAACTTCTTTTTTTCTCCTGTTCCATTTTGTTGAGGTGTATATGGGATTGTTACTTGGTTTATAATCCCAACATTTTCATAAAAAATTATTAAAATTACTTAATAAATATTCACCTCATATATCTGATTTTAGGGATTTAATTATTTTTTCAAGTTGATTTTCAACTTCAGCCTCATAAGATTTAAATTTATCGAAGGCTTCATCTTTAATTCTTAATAAATACACATAAATATATATACTAAAATCATCTATAAATGTTAAGAAGTATTTCTTTCCATCTCTTTTTAATGTATTATCCATATCAAAAATATCTGAATGAATTAAACATAGTAATTCAGAATTCTTTTCAACCTTTTGAAATGGTTTTTTTTAAAGATTTTAGTTTGAATACATATTTTACATTTATCCAAAAATTCATTAGGTGATTGAGGAATTAAATCTAATTTCATCATAGTGTCCATATTACAAAAATTAACTTGATCTAAAATTAGCTTGATCTAATCTACCATGCCATATAGAAAAGGAGTCAACCATATAAGAAGAAGATGATGATCCATTAATGATATTTGGCAAAATATGTCATTTACAATATAGCCCTTGCCTACAAAAATACCTCCCTTGGTTATAATAATTTGATCCGATTCAAATACCAATTTGAAACCTTACTTACTAAGAAGACTAACTGAGACTAGATTCTTGCATATTTCTGGTACATGAAGTACATTTATAAGAGTAAGTGATTTTTCCAAAGTCAGTTTCATGATTATAAATTCTGACCCTTCCACCTTAGCATTAGAAGAATTACCTATGAATAATTTATTTTTATTTTGATTAGTTTCATAAGTTTTGAATAAACTTCTATCTTTCCAAACATGTCTAGTTGCTCCAGAATCAAGCCACTAGCTTTGGTTATCACTACTATATAAATTTCAGAAATTATGACAATAAAATATTCCTCAATTAGATGGGCCTCTGGACCTTTTCTTTGATATGATTCTGATTGGGTATTATTTCTTTTGAGAAGTCTACACTCATTTTTTAAATGACCCATTTTCTTGCAATAAAAGTAAGATTCCTTCTTCTTCTTAGTAATAGTTTTTTGGTATTTAATTTTAGATTTCTTAGAATGTTGATGATTGACATTTGTCACCTGGTTTAGAACTTCAACCATATTATCCTTAGCAAGAACTTGCACTTCTTTCTTTTTATTTTTTCTTGATTTTTCTTCAGTGCATAAATTGAGAGCAAGATCATCTAAACTCATGCATCCTTTCATTTTGTCTTAGACTTTTACAGTAATTATTCTAACTAGGTGATAATTTCTCAATAATTGCACCAATAAGAATAGATTCATCCTCTTACTACCTTGTGACCCAAGTTGATTGACGATATGTTCAATCTCATTAACTTGATCAAGGATTGGTTTATCATCAGTCATAGTATAATTAAGGAAATTGCTTACTAGAAACTGTTTGACGCTTGTATCATCAGTACTGTATTGTGTAGAAGCGAATCCCAGATTTCTTTGGTCTATCTGCATCCTGGTGCACTTCGAATAATGAGTCAGATAGTGCTTCAATAATGTGCCCTTTGCAAATATAGTTGTTAATGTTCCACTTTGTTCATCGACATTGATCTTGCAATGTTTTATCTTCTTTTTCTTAGGTCTTAATATGACGAAGACGTACACAACTCCAATGCGGGTTAAGAAAAGATAAAGTTGTTGTTTCCATCTCTTGAAATTGGTACCGAAATATCAGTCCAATCTTGGGATATCAAGCTTTGTAGGTAGAATGGATGACTGAGGGCTTTTATAAATAATAGAAAAAGGACAAGACCGAGCAAAATTGCCTTAAGACTGTTAGGGCAAAATATAAAAAGGAAAAAATTAAGGAAAGTGAGAAAAGTGAAAATATAACAAGTTTTACTTTAGATGTGTTACGACGTCACTTCCTTAAGATAATTTTGTTATCCAGTTTACTGCTTAGGGTAATTTTGCAGTTGTCTCCAAGATACAAAAAGTGAAACCTAAACTAGAATAGGAAACAATACTTTCTCTAGGCATACGAATACTTGAAAATAAAATTCTGAGTTGAATGGAGAAAATTTCAAAATAATGTGGTAATTTTGCAAACAAGCAACCTAGACACACAATGTCTAAATTAAGGCAAGATGATGTCTTAATTAAGATACTAGAGGGTGGGAGAAGAGGAGTGTTGGATTAATTGAAATAATCTGTTGAATGATCTAATATTTATAGTTTTTGAAATGACACATTTCATCCATTGTGTCGCTAGAGTTCGTTGCACCCCTTTGAAATTATGACCAATTGCAATGGTCACATCTATTTGAAATGGTCATGTCTGTTTAAATTGTTTTAGGGTGTGTTTGGTAATGAATAAAACTTTTGATGAAAATTTTTGAAAAATAAAAGTTGTCAAATAATATGATATTGTAGGGGTAATGATGAGGAGCAAAGAGAATATATTTAAAATAAATAGGTTAGTTCTATTGGTAGTTGTGTAAAAATGATTGAAAAGTAAGGTTGTTGTATAGAAAGATGTATAAAAAATAATTAAAAAAGAGTAGTTATGGAGAGTGAAAAGTTTTAGATTGAAAAGTTTTAACTTGACAACTTTTGCAAATTGTCAAACACACCCTTAATTCAAACCATTGCATCCATTGATGAACAGTTGTGTTGTAAGAAAAATTGCCAAAAAAAATGTACATGTCTGTTTGAATTATTTTAATTCAAACCGTTGCATCCATTGATGAACAATTGCGTTGTAAGAAAAATTACCAAAAAAATGTACATCGCAAGACTTGAACCCAAGACCTGTAATATACCTGTCAACGTCTTCTACCATTTTACCTATATTAGTTTTGTTATTTATCTAGGAAACCATATTATACTTATTGTAAATTTGAAAATCTCAACAGTTCATAACCTAATTTGTTTTCATACACCAAATAGGGATAAAAATGGATGAGTGGTAAAGAAAATGATATAAATTTTTTTACATTTCTATAAAAATTTCAATAGCATCTCGTCTATAACTACCATATTCTAACTTGTAACACCTCCCCACAAATTTGAACATCCCATTTCTCCACAAATTCATTATATCCACACATTATCACTCATACTCCAAACACATGCACCACATATATATCCATGCAATTCACACCAATATAAAAAAAACTATACTTTAAAGATTTCAAATAAAAATTCTAGCAGTTCTAGGGTCTAGTTTATTACAAAACACTTTCAGACGTACACAAGAGTATTATATGATTCTCCACTTCACTACTTTTCTACCCAGTGAAGTCTCTTTAGCTCTTGATTTCGTAATATTCTACAACTGATTAATAAAAATCGTGAGTTTAAAAAACCCAGTAAGCAAGCATTGTTCAAAAAGAAAGTCATGAAAACCTTAGTGGAAATATCATATATGCATGAGGGTGAAATGTAATCACATATATGCATCACTCAATGACATATTACTCTTTTTGGTGGATTACACTTACCAAGTGATCATTCACTCATACACTGACGCACCAGTGAGGCAGCACAAAGGACAAACTACCTATTTAATTACAATCTTGGTGAAGCCTTACATTCATTTTTATGCATGAGTTTTATTCACACAAGTGATCAAATGCATCTATGTCATAAAAGGAGTTTGCTCAGGTAATCATAAAGAAAAGATTTGTTCCCAGAAATTAAGTTCAAAAGTATGCTTTAACAGCATAAATATATATACATAAATGATGCAAATAGGGTAATAGTCATTCCCAAAGATTTTTATCATTTGTATAAAATTTAATTAGAATACCTATGGAAAATGACTTGATTTGCACATATTTCTAGTGATACATATAAAAGGATAATATGAACATTTGTTGAAAATATTCTTTCTCAAAGTAAGTGGCAAAATAGATATTCTTGTCACAACAATTCATTAAATTTGAAAAACTTGCTTATATCAAAATATTAAGCGGTATCTTCAACTTTCTCCCTTTTTTCCTATCAAAATTAACAAATATAACTAAGCATTCGCTTAAATCATCATACATTGCATCCTAAATCTAATGTCTAAGAATGCATTAATTCAAAAGCTAATTTTAACTTTGCTTTTCAAAGAGAGTCGTTAAGAGTCATTTGATAAGGAAAACATTCTCATTTAAACTCTATTTTAATTATAATGTTGTTTACCTTATATTTATAATTAGATAGACCATTTAAGGGCATTTACTCCACTTGCATTTTTTCATCCATTAAGTGCCCGACTTAAATATGTATATGCTAGTCATTTTAAAATATATTTAATCATTCATATATTATGCAAATTGGCTATTTAACAATTTTGCATAAATTCCTGACACGCGTACCCTACCTACAACTTAGTCTAATAACTTCATAATTTTTTCTAAATAACTTAAAATTTAGCTATAAATAATGTTTAGACTAAATACTCAAAAAGCCTTATGTTTAAGCCACATTTCTGGGTTGCCTAATTTTTATGGGTTGTTGAAATTTTCAATTTTTCTCTTTCTACATCAAATTGGGAATATTAACCTATAATTAACATATCTTAATAGCATTTGCAACTATTATATCATGATTTAGAGCAAGAAAAATTTGAATATACTACTCTTGAATTTTTTATTTAATACTTAGGCTTGTTTTTAGCCTTCCATTTTTCATGATTTAGGCTCTAAATATTCTCCTATTTATGAATTTATCAAAAGCTCCACGATTTTCCATCAATATTTTGGGATAAAAATCAAAACTCTACCCATTTCAACTCTTAAACCCCTAAACAAATAAATTTACTACTCAAATTTATATATTTTACTTTTATATATGTTTATCTAATATATTTTAGCAAAACTCCCATATTTCAAGCACAATTTGGGCAAAAATTACAAAACCCAACAAAATAACTCACTTTCTCCCTTACCTACGACAACCGGCAACGTGGGCGGCAACATGTTGACTGCGGTGACAAGCTCTCCCCCTTACCTTCCTTCCTTTCCTTGTTCTTTCCTTTCTTTCTCCTTCTTTTCTCTATTTCATTTTTTCCCTCCTTGTTAGATAGTTCCAACTCCTCCTTCCCTTTTAATATCATTCGGTGCTCTACATGTGCACTGAAAATATGCACATGCAGCAGCTATTATAATTTTTTTTACTTGGGTCAGGCCTTACAGAGGGCAAGATTGAAAAATAAAAAGTTCCAGAATTCCAATCCTCCAGCGGCTTTTGATTTGCACATCTTATGCTAAGAAACCCAGCAAAGTTTCTTACAACCCTTAACATCAACCCACAAAATTTACTAAGCATAGAGTTAATTGCCTTGTAGAGTTTTCATGGGAGCCTGAAAATATGCATTGCATAATTTGGAATGGATTGTGTAACTACTTTGATAAGAATCTCTTTACCTGCTATTGATAGGAGTTTGTTTTGCCACCCTTCGAATTTTTCTTCCAATACATTCCTTCTAGTGCAAAAAAGTTTGAGCCTTTGATTTGCCAATCCACGCCGGAAGTCCCACATAGTTGCTAATGACCTTATCTTGCACTCCAATCAGTTGCTTTACTTCATTCCTAGTTGTTTTACTTTTGTTTTTGCTGAATAATAGAGTTGTCTTGTGGATGTTTACTTTCTAACCAGTGCATTGACCATAAATATATAGAATTGATATCAACTGACCACTTGATCCCTATTTTCCTCAAGAAAAAGGAGAGTATCATCAGCAAACAATAGGCGAGTGAGAGGTGGACAACGTGCTTTGAGTCGAATGCCATTAATTTACTGTAGGTGATGGACTTTGGATGGTAGGATGGATAAGCCTTAAGCACATATTAGAAAGAGGTAAGGGAGAGTGGGTTCCCATATCTCAATCCACAGGTATGAATAAAAGGATGAGATTTTACACCATTGATTAAAACCCCATAGGTAATTGTAGAGATACAATGTTATATCCACCTAATCCACTTGTCCTCAAATCTCATCTTCCTCATCATCTAGCACAAAAAGTCTCATTCAAACTTGTCATAAGCTTTGGACATGTCAAGCTCGATCACCACTTCTTTCTTTTTTCACCTTCTACGCTTTCATAATGGATGCAAAACTTTATACACAATGAATATGTTATTGGAGATGAGCCTTCTTGTGATAAAAGCACTTGGACTCTCTAACATGACCTCCGACAAGCAAGTTTTCAATACTTCGGCAATAATCTAGTAACTCACATTACACAAACTCCTGGATCTGAAATCTTCTAGGTTAACTGCACCCTTCTTCTTTGGAATAAGGACAATGTCTGTGGAATTGTTGCGCTTCATCATATGTTGCTGGTAGGACAATGAGGTTGAATCAAGAAAGTCCTTACGAGCCTTAAACACATCACCGCCCATAGTGGACCAGTGAGGCTAGAAGAACTCCGTTGAAAAGCCATCTAATCTTGGTGTCTTTCCTAGATTCATTTGTTTCACCGCCCTTTCGACTTCCTCATTATAAGGGGAGCCATAAGAGCCCTATTTTGGGTTAGCGAGATACTGTGATGAACGTTGTCTGTGATTCTTTCCATATGTTTTACTTCTTCTAATTTGAAGAGGGAAAAGAAATAATTGACAATCATAAGATGCGTTGCAATAGAAATATCTTGTTGAGAGAAAACATCAGATGCAACCAAATACATATACCTTAATTTCTTTCTATGGGTGAGAAGGGTTTGCCCTCAATTAAGCAACATTAACTTGTTGGAGAGACTTTCAGATGAATATTGTATATATAATTGCTTTATTGCCATTGTAGTGAATTCATTTATGTGATGGTCTATTTAAACTATAGTCTGGCTTCCGTCTAAGGCCATGTTTGGTAATCAAAATTTATGGTTTTCCAAATGATTTTTCCCTTCTATACAGTATCTCGTAAATGGTTTAATCATTTAACAACTCTACTCTTGCAACTTTACCCATATACTCAAAATATTTTTCTTACAACTACCCTATTTATTCTAGATTTACTCTTATCATATCATATCATTTGTACAATTTTTAATATATTTCGTTTTCTACTCTCTACATCATCCCAAAATCCTAATAAAATTCACATTCTCAAATAGCTCCTTACTAGCTTACATAAAAGCAACTCTAAAACCTTCTTTTTTTCAACTGATGGGAAATCCACTCATTTCATTGCATTTAGCATAATCTATTTAATTAAAGACATCAAGTTTCATTCACTAAAATGTTCATGGGCTGTATTTATTTATAAATATATAGAGAGAAATGATTATGTTAGCCCGGACTAGGTAATCATTCACTTAACATACCTCAAAAAATTCTTAATTTTTTTTGCTTTTTCTCCTTGCATTTGTTTATCTAAGTATATTTTAATATATTTAATGGAAAATTTTCTTCATATTGTGAGGGTCATAAATGCGCTCCATTGTAATATCAAGATATCACATTATATAAATACCAATAAAAAAAATCTAACTATCAATTCAACTGATTTTATGTTTAATTGAAGTTTGATTGATTCAATGGATTGGTTTAAACCATTTGAACCATGATGTAAGCGTAACATAATTATGATGTAAGAACTATTTTAAAATATTTTCAAATAAAAATAAAAATAAAAATTCTATATAACAGAAATAATTGTAGCTCATCCATGGCATCAATATAAACTCTATACAACCTTAACCTAAAAAAATCAGGCAATTTGAATAGTAGTATAAATGCTATTTAATTATTATATAATTAATTATTTTATTTAAAAACAAAATATAGTATGTAGGATGACTATCGATCAAGTTTTGAATCATGTACAAAAAAAAATTATATATAATTCACATAAAAATAATACAATAATGCAAATTTTAGAAATTATCAAAATTTTAAATAACCCCTAATAGCATATAGGATGGTGCTATTTACTATTTATCGTGACTAAGACTCTATTTCAAACTATGCAAGATTATTGAATTAAATCTGTACAAGATAAATTTTCAATTCTCAAGACGGTCTTTTCAATTTTTAACATAATTTTACTAATTTTTGATACCACTTACTCATTTCTAGTACACATAATTACATTCTCATCCTAGATGCATATTCCATCCAAAAATCTTATATGACTTGGAATAGGAATCGCTAGTACAATCAGACACTTCTAACGAAATGTAGTTCCATTTTTGAGTGTGTTTGGCTATGTAGAAAATTTAACACATCCAATTTTTAATATAAAATTTTTTATTCTCCATAACTATCGGATTCTTTAATTACTGTAAATTTATTTTATTTTTCAATTATTTTTATACAACTATTATATAATTAACATATCTATTTTAGCGTTATTTTTTATAAAACTTTAGACATCGACTTTTTTTAATATAAAATTTTTTTTCTCCATAATTATTAGGTTCTTTAATTATCGTAAAATTATTTTATGTTTCAATTATTTCTATACAACTATTACATAACTAACATATTTATTTTAACATTATTTTTTTTAGAAAACTTAACACATTAAATTTTTTGATATAAAATTTTTCATTCTCCGTAACTACCAAATTCTTTAATTATTATAAAATTATTTTATTTTTCAATTATTTTTATACACCTATTATATAATTAACATATCTGTTTTAACATTATTTTTTTACTTCTCATCATCACCTTTTATCATATTCATATTCTCTTATTTAAAAATTTTCTCAAAATTTTATCAGAACACATTCTTATTATTTTTTCTAAAAAAGACATGGGTGGATCTGGCTGATATTTGCAGTCCAACCGGCAGCTCCTACCGTCGAAAATGGCTTTGAAGATTTTTCGTGAATAGGTCCATCCACGCATTGACGGTAAGGAGCAAGTGTGCAAGGACAGGGACCACGTCCAGAGGCTTGACTCGTTGACCCCTGAAGTTTTTTTTTGTCTTTTTTTTTTTTTTTTTTTTTTAGTATGAGTTGACGCCTGATGTCGGGGAGTCAGGGAATTTGGCTGTATTGCATAATTGCGATAAGGACAGGGACGCTTGACTTCTGGTCGCTGAAAAGTCGGAGAGGCGGGCGGGGGAGCAAGGTACGGGCGAAGTCCTGTTTACCGGGTCGGCACCTTTCGTGGATGAGCCCTGATCTCATGGACCATGCTCCTGTGCTCGCAAGCGCATACAGTGCAGTATGCTCTTAGGTGCATATATTTATTATTTTTATTTTTTAATATTTTTTATAAACTTATTAGCCCAAGTGTATTTAACTTATGTATTAATTTTTACCATTTTTAGAGATTTTAAAATATTTATTTTTGATTTTTGAAAATTAGTGGCATTTTAGTAATTTAAAATTACCTAAAATGCCACTGATTTTCAAAAATAAAAAATAAATATCTAAAATACTCCAGAAATAGTAAAAATTTATGCACACATTAAATACACTTGGGCTAATAATTTTATAAAAAATTTTCAAAAAAAAATAGGTGTATTTGCCCGGCCGCATGCTCCCGGGAGCATCAGACCAGACTCTTGATCTTCTCCGATTAGCCTGATAACGAGCCTCTTGCACTTGTCTAGAAATTTTTTTTTTAAGTTTTAAATTTTTTTTATAAAATTGTTAATGTAGGTGTATCTTATTTATAAATTAAGTTTTATCAATTTTGGATAGATATATATATATATATATTATATTTTTAAACACACGTATTACCGTAATGTTTACAAAAGTGAAATTGACTATGATACCTTTGTATGTAAAAATACAAAATAAATATATACAAATCTCTAAAATTCATAACATTTAGTTTATAGAGAATATATACATGGATTAACCCTCTTGTTAAAAAGGGCAAATTCGTTATGTACCTATGAATTTTACCTATAATTCCACTTATACCTATGAATTTTACCTATAATTCCACTTATACCTATGAATTTTAAAATTTCTTTCATACCTATAAATTTTATCTTAATTACACTTATACCTATGCCGATGGGGATCCGTTAAATAAGTATATAAAGAATTCCTCCAAAATTTTCAAAAAAAGCGTTATGAAATTTATCATTAGCAAACTTCATGATTATGGTAAACTCACAGTATTTATTATATCTAACATCATTTATTTAGCCATATTTTTTGAAAAATATATGTTCATACGTAAATTACTAAAAATTCTTAAATTCATTCAACCATGCATTAGAATATAATAATATAATGTAGAATTATTTATCCACAGAGGAATGAATGACACTAAATGAGAAGGTTTACATGCCCAAAATAAAACTTAAAAAATTGATATTTAGCACAAAATCATTATATTATATTAAATTTACACATTTTTAGATAAGACTTATGCACAACTATGGAAATTTCTATAAAAAAACTTATGCCAAGGAAATGATGAGTTTCACGAAAATATAAATAATGTTAAAAAAATTTGATGGACCCAATTTCCTATTAATTATGAAGGTTGAAGAAATAGATGAGGTTACTTTGAAATGAGGTTTTATATAAACCAAAAATTTGTAGCAAATAAGTAGAAGACTAGCAGCCTGCCTTTGAATGGGTCAGATCTATTTCAATCATATCCAGTGAACCCAATTTGGTGCACTCTAGGTGCATGTAGGTGTACTACACTCTTTTTTTTAATTATTTTTGAAAATTTTTCATAAAACTATTAATCTAAGTATATTTAATATGTATATCAATTTTTATTATTTTTTAATATTTTTTAAATAATTTTTTTCAATCTTTTAAAATTAGTAGCAGTTTTAGCACAAGTTGTGTTAAAAAATTTTCAGAAAAATAAAAAAAGAGTGTGAAATACGGGATCTAATTTGTTACACCCGGGAGTAGGTAGCACTCCCTGCTCCTGGGTGCATATACTTATTTTTTATTTTTTTGAAAATTTTTATAACATTATTAATTTAGGTGTATTTAACATATGTATAAATTTTTACTATTTTTAGAATATTTTAGATATTTATTTTTAATTTCTAAAAATCAGCGGCATTTTAAATTATTATGCCGCTGATTTTCAAAAATCAAAAATAAATATTTAGAATACTCCAAAAATGGTAAAAATTTATACAGATATTAAATACACCTAAATTAATAATATTATAAAAAAATTTCAAAAAAAAAGTATATGCACCAGGAGAAAGGAGCGCTGCCTGCTCCCGGGTGCAACAAATCAAATCCCATGAAGTACACCCGGATTGAACCAAATTCCTAACAAAGTGGCCTAAGGAAATGAAGTTTTACTGAAGTGGGTGCGCACTCTTTGATAGAAATGGAATCTTATACGGAATCGGTTTATGCAGCTGCTGTGATTTTGAATTCAATGAATAGAAGGCAGGTACTGTTACAGTTCACATTGGTGCTTTAATTTATATTTAATATATTTAAAAAATAAAATTTTTTTGAAAAAAGTAAAATTTGATTTTTCATGTTAAATATACTTAGATTAATAATTATATAAAAAATTAAAAATTAAAAAATTAGTTAGCCTCTTCCCATAGAAGACTAGCTTGGCTACGTTCAAATTATTGAAATATGTGGATGGCTTCAGAGGTGCCTATTTCTTTCATGGTGCATAATGGAGAGGGGTGTAACCGTTGGAAATATGTGGAAAATAAGCTAAGGCTATGTTTTGATGATTAACAAATCAATTTGAGTAGGTTTTGGCTACTAACATATTTGTGAAAATGATTAAAGGTTATAAACTTGAAGAATATGAAGCATGACAAATCAAGTCGATTTCCAAGTCGACTCAGGCATCGACTTCGGCCAAGTCGATCCCCAAGTCGACTCCAGCAGCGCCTTCAAGACGTCAATTCCTTCCAGAGTTGAAAACGAGGAAAAGAGCTGCCGAAGTCGCAAGCCAAGTCGACTCCGCATGCGACTTGGGTGAAGTCGCAGACCAAGTCGACTCCGGTAGCGACTTGGAGGCGACGATTTCTGTCCAGAGTTGAAACCAAGAACAGGGCTTGCCAAAGTCGCATCCCAAGTTGACTCCGCATGCGACTTGGGTGAAGTCGCAGACCAGGTCGACTCCGGCATCGACTTCGATCGGACAGAGGAGAAATTTCAAAAGACAATTGGGATTAAATTGAATTCAAGGCAGACTTGAGTGAAGTTGAAGATTAAGTCAACTTAGATGTTCAAATTGGAACGTATGAAGACCAATTCAAGTCCAAAGAAAGCAAGATGTTTAAACTCAACCATTCAAATCAAGAACTTACAAGATTCAAGACTCAAGGACTCAATACTTGCAAAAATCATGGAGCTAATTGAAAAGAAGCTAAAATGAAGACACAATAGTTCAAAGAAAAATGAACAATGCAGAAAGATGAAAGGCATGAAGAAATCTAAGCAAAACAAAAGCATCCCAAGGATTTCAAGTTCGTCAAGCAAACTACCGAGGTGAAGTCGCACCCGAAGTCGACTCCACCTGCGACTTGGGTCAAGTTGATGACCAAGTCAACCTAGTCTGGAACTTGAAGATGTTGCGGACAAGCGAAGTCGCACCCAAAGTCGACTCCATCTGCGACTTGGGTAAAGTCGCACCGGAAGTCGACTCCACATGCGACTTGGGTCGCAACGGTCGGAAATTATTCAAACGTTGGCGCATTTAATGCGCGCCACCTACCTTCAAACGTTCGGATTCCCTCCACAATTATAAAAGGCATTCAATGTGAACGAGGGAAGCAGCTGAAAAATCATTAAGTGTGCTTAACTCCCATCTTCAAGAGCATTAAAGAGATCAAGCCTATTCAAAGAAGAAGAACTTTGCTTCAAACTACAAGAGCTCAACTTCTGAATCTTCAAAGCCAACATTACAAGTTCTTCTATGCGCCAAACTGCTTCTACACAACTGTAACGTGTAGATTCTTTTGTTATTATTTCTTTTGTTGTATTGAACTTGATTTAGCTTGGGTAGCCAAGATCAAGTGAAAGCAAAGTAGTGTATGATTGGAGTGAAACTCATCACCTACTTGTGCTATGATTGTTGATGCCCCCTAGAGCTGGAATCTAGAAGAGAGCAAGAGGCTCTGGTTGTTGATGCCCCCTAGAGCTAGAATCTAGAAGAGAGCAAGAGGCTCTGATTGTATATGCCCCCTAGAGCTAGAATCTAGAAGAGAGTGGAGACTCTAGTTGTATTCGAGGAATACATAGTGAAACCCAAGTCACAAGAGGTGTGAGCTTGGAAGAGTGGAGTAGGGAGGTTGCCCGAACCACTATAAAATCTTATGTGTTCATTTTCATTTCTGCTCTTTACATTATTGCTTCCATTTCGTATCTTCATAAAGGGGACTATATTAATCCGGGGTAAAGTTTCTGTTTAAGTTGTAAATTTATTTTTAATTACCCAATTCACCCCTCCCCTCTTGGGTATTGCCACTAACTCGGGACCAACAATTGGTATCAGAGCAGGTTTTTGAGTTAAACCAAAGAGATCTTTTGATATGGCATCCCAATCGACTTCCGTTCCTGCATTTGCCGAGGGCCAATCATTTACTAGGCCACCATTGTTTGATGGGAACAATTTCGGCTATTGGAAGCTTCAAATGAAGCAACTCATTATGGCTATCGATATGGACTCTTGGATTGCAATCCAAGACGGTGTAACCTTGCCTATTGATGAAAGAGCTTCCAAGTGGACTGATGAGGAAGTGAAAACGGTTAAGTGCAATGCTAAAGCTATGAACTCACTGTTTTGTGCTCTAACCGCCTCCGAATATGATAGAGTATCCTCTTGTCTAACTGCAAAAGAAATATGAGATACTTTAACATCTATCTATGAAGGAACTTCTCAAGTCCAAGGGACAAGGAGAAATATTTTGATAGGAGAATTAGAAAGCTTTAAAATGCTAGATACAGAAAATATTTCTGAAATGTTTGCTAGATTCTTTAAGATTACTAATGCTTTGAAAGGTCTTGGAAAGGCTATCTCCGAATTTGAACAGGTCATGAAGATCCTAAGAGCTCTACCGGATTCATGGACTCCAAAGATTACAGCAATAGAAGAAGCGAAAGACCTCAATACACTGAAGCTAGAAGACCTCATTAGCTCATTAATGTCACATGAGCTAATCAAGAAAAGAAAAGAAGATAATCACAAAGGGAAGAAAGCCATTGCATTGAAAGCAGCACATAACTCAGAAGAGTCAACCTCCTCGTCTCACAACGGTGATGAAGATATTGCACTACTCACTCGCAAATTTCGAAAGTTTGTGAGAAAAGAAAAGAACTTCAGAGATTTCAAAGAAAGACCACGAAGAGAGAAGAAGAAGGAGGCTACAAAATGTTATAGATGCGGCGGTATGGGACATATGCAAACTCAATGTCCTACACCGGAAGAAAAACCAAAGGATTATCAAGAGAGAAAGGAATGATATGAAAGAAGAAAATATCAAAGGTCTAAAGGAAGAGGAATGTACGTGAATGAAGAAACTTCATCAACAAGCAGCTCCTCAACCGACAAATTTGAGGCGGCAAATTGTACTAGAATTTGCTGCATGGCACGAATCGAACAAGAAGAAAATCTGTTGTGTTTGAACACAACGGAAGTTTTGGAAGAACAAACAATCTCAACAAAGTGCACAAGCAATGAAGAGGTAACTTTCAAACCTTGCCATTCTCAGTCTAGTTATTCTTCTTTTCAAGATTGCCTCAAATGTGCTGAATTAGAAGAACTGCAAATTGCATATGATTCACTATATGAAGAAATCAAAAAGCTAGGAAACAAGTTGTCATTGAAGAGACAACAATGTAACTCTGTTATTATTGTAAATGGAAAACTAGCTGAAAGATCAACAAAACTAAAAGAGGAAAATAAATCATTGTTGAAAGAAGTAGAGAAATTGAAAAAGGAGAACGAATCCTTAAATGAATCATTAGCTAAGTTCTCTAATCCAGGGGAAAACGTAAAGATGTTTCTAAACATGACCTCCCAAACAGATAAAAGAGGTTTTTGATACTATACATTTGAGCAAAAAGAAAGTGGCAAATCAAATGTGCCAATCCTTGGGAAAAATCAAACCAAAACTGTACCTATCTACAAGCCCAATAGGAAAAATATTATGTGGACTAGAAGGCCAACTTTTGAACCATTACATGCTTGGAGGCCTACTCCTAGATTACCAATGGCTTGCAATTTTTGCAATAAGATGGGTCACAAAATCTATAAATGTAATTTTAAAAAATTATATGACCATGGTGCAAAATTAGTTTGGGTTCCAAGGAACACAAGATTTGGGCTTTCTAAGTTAGAGCAACAAAGATTAAATCATATTACTAACCCAAATGGACCCATAAAATGGGTACCAAAGAGATAAGATTTGCTTGTTTATTTTTCAGATATGTTTCAAGGCAAAGGCAAACAACGTATGATTCATGGATAGTGGTTGTTCAAGGCATATGACCGGAGAAAGAAGTTTATTTCATAAACTTAAGCCTTACAACGATGGAATGGTTGTCTTTAGTAATAATGAAAAAGGTAAAGGAAACATACTTAGTATTTCAAATGCACGCATGGAAGATGTTTTGTTTGTTGAAGGACTCAAGCACAATTTAATGAGCATTAGTCAATTATGTGACAAAGGATACAAAGTTGTGTTTGAATCATCTATATATAATGTATTTGATGGAGAACATATCATGTTTAGTGGAAAAAGACATGGAAATGTATATTTGGTTTCACTTGATGAACTAGATGGTCAATGTCTAATGGCCATTGATAATGATCCATGGGTTTGGCACAAAAGGCTTGGACATATAAACATGGGAAATATAAAGACCCTATGGAAAAAGAGTTTGGTAGAAGGATTACCAAAGTTGAAATATGACAAGGATAAAATTTGCAAGACATGTCAATTATCAAAACAACCTAAAATGCCTCTCTACCAAAAAGGAAATTTCCACCACTAGGCCACTTGAATTGCTACATATGGATCTATATGGGCCATCCGATGTTTTAACCATTGGTGGAAAGAAATATATGTTTGTAATTGTTGATGATTTTTCAAGATTCACATGGATAATTCTCTTAGCTAGCAAAGATGAAGCCTTCTCTATGTTTGCAACTTTTGTAAACTTGGTGCAAAATGAAAAATAAAATACTATTATGACTATAAGAAGTGATCATGGTGGTGAATTTGAAAACAAACGATTCATAGAATTATGTAATGAAAAAGGAATTCATCACACATTTTCTGCACCAAGAACTCCACAACAAAATGGAGTAGTTGAAAGGAAAACAGAAGTATACAAGAGATGACTAGAACAATGCTAAATGAGAGCAAATTATCCAAGAAATTTTGGGGTGAAGCTCTAAGCACAGCTTGTCATGTTTTAAATCGAGTTACCATTAGAGCAATCTTGAAAAAGACCCCATATGAGCTATGGAAAGGTAGAAAACCAAATATTTCATATTTTCATGCTTTTGGATGCACGTGCTATGTTTTGAACAATGGAAAAACCAACTTGGGAAAACTAGATGCTAAAAGTGATGAGGCAATATTCCTTTGTTACTCATCAAATTGCAAAGCATATAGAGTATTCAATAAACAAAACTAAATTGTAGAAGAGTCAATACATGTTGTTTTTGATGAAACTAACCCATGCTTCAAAAGAAAAGATGATTTAAGTGATGCAGATGATATAACAAGTAGCATTGAAAAACTGCATGTGGAAAAACAAGAGGATTCCATGGAGGAAAGGGTAAGTGAAGGTAGTAATTACAAACCTCCAACTGATTTGAAATTCAAACATGCCCATCCAATTGAACAAGTTATAGGGAATGTATATGAAGGTGTAAAAACTAGAAGATCAAAACAAAATGTTTGTGGACAATACGCCTTTGTATCAAAAATTGAACCTTCTAATATTGATCAAGCTCTTGATGATGGAAACTGGATTATAGCAATGCAAGAAGAGCTAAATCAATTTGAAAGAAACCAAGTTTGGCACCTTATTCCTAGACCAAAAGATTGTACTGTCATTGGCACCAAGTGGGTATTTAGGAACAAATTAGATGAAAGTGGACTTATAGTGAGAAACAAAGTTAGACTTGTGGCAAAGTGATACTCACAAGAAGAAGGAATAGATTTTGAGGAATCCTATGCCCCAGTTGCTAAATTAGAAGCTATTCGCATCTTACTAGCTTTTGCATCTCTCATGAACTTTAAATTATTTCAAATGGATGTTAAAAGTGCATTTTTGAGTGGATATATAAACGAAGAGGTGTATGTTGAATAACCACCTGGATTTGAAGAGAAAGATCAATCTAAATTTGTATACAAATTAACCAAAGCATTATATGGATTAAAACAAGCTCCAAGGGCTTGGTATGATAGATTGAGCAAATTTTTGATTGATCATGACTTTCAAAAAGGAAAGGTAGACACAACTTTGTTTATCAAATACAAAGAAAAAGATATCTTGATTATTTAAATTTATGTTGATGATATTATTTTCGGTGCTACTAATGAGATTCTTTGTCAAGAATTTTCTGAGCTTATGCAGAAAGAATTTGAGATGAGTATGATGAGAGAACTGAATTTCTTCCTTGGACTGCAAATCAAGCAACTAAATGAATGAATCTTCATTAACCGGTCTAAATATATCAAAGAAATACTGAAGAAGTTTGGTATGGAGAATAGCAAAGGAGCCAACACGCCTATGAGCTCAACAATCAAAATCGACAAAGATGAGAAAGGAAAAATAGTTGATTTAAAACTGTATAGGAGCATGATAGGTTCTTTATTGTATTTAACTGCTTCTAGGCCTGATATACTGTTTAGTGTGTGTATGTGCTCTAGATTTCAGTCATGTCCAAAAGAATCACACTTGGTAGCTGTGAAAAGAATTTTTAGATATTTAGTAGACACTACCAACTTAGGACTTTGGTATCCAAAGGGCTCTAATTTTGATCTAATCGGCTACTCGGATGCAGATTTTACCGGTTACAAAGTGGATAGAAAAAGCACTAGTGGAACATGTCAATTTCTTGGGAACATGTTGGTTTCTTGGTTTTCAAGAAAACAAACTAGTGTTGCTCTATCTACGGCGGAAGCCGAATACATTGCCGCCGGGAGCTGTTGTGCCCAATTACTTTGGATGAAACAACAACTTAGGGACTATGACATGAATTTTAAAGATATACCTATTAGATGTGATAATACTAGTGCCATATGTTTAACTAAAAATTAAATATTGCATTCTAGGACCAAACATATAGATCTTAGACATCATTTTATTAGAGAACATGTAGCGAATCATGACATATGTTTGGAATATGTAAGAATAGAAAATCAAATTGCAGATATTTTCACCAAACCTTTATCAAATGAACCCTTTTATAAAATTAGAAATGATATGAGAATGCTTGAATTAACGTAGCACTAACAAAGGAGAGAAGAGAGAAAAGCAACGCACAAACTGAGGGAGAGCACCTGTTGAGGGGGAGCCACCCCACCTGTCTCTGTCTTTACCCTTTAATTTTTGATACATTGACAAAAAGGGGGAGAAGAGATCGGGATTTGAGTTTAAGTAGTTTAGAGAGGAGAAGAGATCGGGATTCAAGTCTAAGTTCTATGATTGCTTTAAGTTAATATTTTTAAAGATTTTGCTTGAATATTTTAGCTTGATTGTTTGCATGAGTATGATAAAAATT
Source organism: Annona cherimola (assembly GCA_030490835.1). Classification (NCBI taxonomy): domain Eukaryota; kingdom Viridiplantae; phylum Streptophyta; class Magnoliopsida; order Magnoliales; family Annonaceae; genus Annona; species Annona cherimola. The sequence continues at coordinate 80,935,630 of CM059975.1, read as the reverse complement.
CCAAATGCAAATCTAGCATGATTCAAAGTCATTGAAAGGTATACACTCAAATCGATTTTGTCAATCATCAAAAAGGGGGAGATTGTTGGAAATATGTGGAAAATAAGCTAAGGTTATGTTTTGATGATTAACAAATCAATTTGAGTAGGTTTTGGCTCCTAACATATTTGTGAAAATGATTAAAGGTAATAAACTTGAAGAATATGAAGCATGACAAATCAAGTCGATTTCCAAGTCGACTCCAGCAGCGACTTCAAGACGTCAATTCCTTCCAGAGTTGAAAACGAGGAAAAGAGCTGCCGAAGTCGCAAGCCAAGTCGACTCCGCATGCGACTTGGGTGAAGTCGCAGACCAAGTCGACTCCGGTAGCGACTTGGAGGCGACGATTTCTGTCCAGAGTTGAAACCAAGAACAGGGCTTGCCGAAGTCGCATCCCAAGTCGACTCCGCATGCGACTTGGGTGAAGTCGCAGACCAGGTCGACTCCGGCATCGACTTCGATCGGACAGAAGAGAAATTTCAGAAGACAATTGGGATTAAATTGAATTCAAGGCAGACTTGAGTGAAGTTGAAGATCAAGTCAACTTAGATGTTCAAATTGGAACATATGAAGACCAATTCAAGTCCAAAGAAAGCAAGATGTTTAAACTCAACCATTCAAATCAAGAACTTACAAGATTCAAGACTCAAGGACTCAAGACTTGCAAAAATCATGGAGCTAATTGAAAAGAAGCTAAAATGAAGACACAATAGTTCAAAGAAAAATGAACAATGCAGAAAGATGAAAGGCATGAAGAAATCTAAGCAAAACAAAAGCATCCCAAGGATTTCAAGTTCGTCAAGCAAACTGCCGAGGTGAAGTCGCACCCGAAGTCGACTCCACCTGCGACTTGGGTCAAGTCGATGACCAAGTCAACCTAGTCTGGAACTTGAAGATGTTGCGGACAAGCGAAGTCGCACCCAAAGTCGACTCCATCTGCGACTTGGGTGAAGTTGCACCCGAAGTCGACTCCACATGCGACTTGGGTCGCAACGGTCGGAAATTATTCAAACGTTGGCGCATTTAATGCGCGCCACCTACCTTCAAACGTTCGGATTCCCTCCACAATTATAAAAGGCATTCAATGTGAACGAGGGAAGCAGTTGAAAAATCATTAAGTGTGCTTAACTCCCATCTTCAAGAGCATTAAAGAGATCAAGCCTATTCAAAGAAGAAGAACTTTGCTTCAAACTGCAAGAGCTCAACTTCTGAATCTTCAAAGCCAACATTACAAGTTCTTCTATGCGCCAAACTGCTTCTACACAACTGTAACGTGTAGATTCTTTTGTTATTATTTCTTTTGTTGTATTGAACTTGATTTAGCTTGGGTAGCTAAGATCAAGTGAAAGCAAAGTAGTGTATGATTGGAGTGAAACTCATCACCTACTTGTGCTATGATTGTTGATGCCCCCTAGAGCTGGAATCTAGAAGAGAGCAAGAGGCTCTGGTTGTTGATGCCCCCTAGAGCTGGAATCTAGAAGAGAGCAAGAGGCTCTGGTTGTTGATGCCCCCTAGAGCTAGAATCTAGAAGAGAGCAAGAGGCTCTGATTATATATGCCCCCTAGAGCTAGAATCTAGAAGAGAGTGGAGACTCTAGTTGTATTCGAGGAATACATAGTGGAACTCAAGTCACAAGAGGTGTGAGCTTGGAAGAGTGGAGTAGGGAGGTTGCCCGAACCACTATAAAATCTTGTGTGTTCATTTTCGTTTCTGCTCTTTACATTATTGCTTCCATTTCGTATCTTCATAAAGGGGACTATATTAATCCGGGGTAAAGTTTCTGTTTAAGTTGTAAATTTATTTTTAATTACCCAATTCACCACTCCCCTCTTGGGTATTGCCACTAACTCGGGACCAACAGTAACCGGTGCCGGTTAACCAGTAGCCCGGTCAACATAACCCAGCTTCTAGGAGATTAGGATGATAATTTCTACCTCGTTAATCCCTTTACATAACTGATGTAACTCATTTCGTTAAATAGGCTGGTGATGTGATGAGCGTGTTCACACCGATGTAACTTAGGGGTGCTACTTGGGTCGGTTCGGTTCGGGCAGTGGTCTACCCTACTCATACCGTATTTATAAAAGATTTACCCTACCATACCCATTTGTCAGTTCGGTTCCTAATATACTCTACCCTACCCATTACCCATAGGGTCAGTTCCGATTTCAGTTTCAAATGGGTTCTTTTAATACTCAAATACAATATTTTTTAAAAATTTCAATGTTATTTTAAATAATGTAAAACAATACACATTTATGTTTTAAAATCATAAGTACATATATCATAGTTTATATTATTATATAAAAATATAAAATATAGATCATCATCACCCAGTCATTAAAATTATTAATATATTATAATCATAAGTCACAAACATATTTATAAGAGTTTTTAAGAAGTCAATGACATATATATATATAAATTTATTTAAATTTATATTTCACAAGGTACGAAATTCATTCAAATTTAAATTTGTTAAAATACGTATGCACATAAGATGTTAAAAACAAAACATAATACATAATATATAATATATATTATACATATATAATTATGCACCTAATTAATTACCTATATGAGTATCTATGATGGTTGGTTCTGGGTACTCAAAACCCTACCCGTACCTTATTTGAGGAAATGGGTAATAATTTGTACCCTACCCATACTTATAGGTAATATTTTTTACCCTACCCTATCTAAATTAGAGTAAGGTCGGTGGGTATTCATAGGTACCCTATCTAAGTTGCACCTCTAATGTAACTTTTTAATTTACAAAACTACTTTACGACCCATAATAACTGATATATTCCTAATGTTTATTTTACAAGTTACATATGTTACTAGCATTAGAATCAACAATCTAATGAAGAATATGTATAAAAGTTAATGTTTAAAATTCAATTAGATGATTAGCATGAAAAGCCTTTGTTGATTATTTATAATTATATTTTAAATAATTTATTATTATTATTATTATTATTCAACCTTTTAACAACCCCAAACTCAATCCATTTATGTTAAATAAATTCGGGATAGAGTTGAAGTTTTTATAAATGGGTTATAAATAGATTTATGTTGAGATGTTCTTGATGGCTTAAGATTAGATTTAGTCTCTAACCTGAATAACTGAACTTGATTACAATCTCATATAATGGTCTCGCCCTACAGATTAAGTTGTTACTATGCTACAATGAGGGTTTGTTTGTTAGAGAAGAAACTAAAATGAAATATGAAAATGAAAAGATATAATATAGGTAAAGTGAGAATAAATAAACATAGATAGGATAATTGTGTGAAAAAAATATAAGAAAATAAGTGGAATATAAAAATAAAAATTAGAAAGTAAGATAGTACGTGTTGACTTTTGTATTTCTATTTTTTCTTTTCATTTTTCTTTAAACAAATACACCATGACCATTTAATGATAGGGAGAGAGGAGGAGATAAAGGAAGGGACAGAGAGAAAGAGTGCTAATCCTCAAGGTCTGTTAGAATAATGGGGCAATCAAACACTTTAGAAAATTTGTAAGTTTAAATAGTCATTTATGAAGTGCATGTTTTATTCATGAAAATGTGTGTGTGTATATAGGGAGCTTCGCTAAAATTCTTCTTTTATATAATATCTTCCACGTTTATTATCTTAATGATGGATGAAAAATTCACATCATTTATCATATTCAGTACCATTTATATTATCATAAAAATGCTCTCATTTGTTTATAAACTAAGTTTTACTAATTTTGAATATGTGTACATATTTATGTTATATTTTTATACACAGGAATATTATGGTCATTTTTTACAAAAGTGAAAATGACTATAGTATTTTTGTGTTTAAAAATACAAAACAAATATTTATACATCTCTAAAATTGATAAAATTTGATTTATAGATAATACACACGTGGATTAACCAACATCTTGTTAAAAACTTTTCAAAAAAAGGTGTTATGACCTGTATGATCGTCAGACTTCATGATTATGGTAAATCTACTGTATTTATCATATTTATCATCATTTATTTAGATGGACTTGGGCGGCAGAGGTAGAATTTCCATAAGGACAGGGTGAATAGTCGCGACAAGGACAGGGACTCTTTAACCTTTTGACGGTAACATGTCGGAGAGGCCGGGCGATGGGAGCAAGGTATGGGCGAAGTCGTGTTCACCAGGTCGACCCCTTCCATGAATGGGGCCCGATCTTCTCCGATGAGTCTGATACACGGCCCCTTGCACCGGTATAAAATTTAATTTTTTAAAATTTTAAATTTTTTATAAAATTATTAAGCTAAGTGTATATTATTTATAAATTTTTACCAATTTCAGATATGTGTATATATTTATTATATATTTTTAAACACAGAAATATTGTGCTCATTTTTACAAAAGTGAAAATGACTATAATACTTCTGTATTTAAAAATATAAAATAAAAATATATAAATCTCAAAAATGGTAAATTTTGGTTTATAGATAATATACACAAGGATTAACCATTTTATTAAAAAATTTTCAAATGAGGTGTTATCACCTGTATGATCAGTAGGCTTCATGATTATGATAAATTTACTGTATTTATCATATTTAACATAATTTATTTAGCCATATTTTCTTAAAAATATATGTTTATGTATAAATTATTAAAAATGCTTAGATTCATTTAAGCATGCATTGGAATGTAACAATATCATGTAGAATCATTTATCCACGAAGGAATGAATGATGCTAATTGAGAAGGTTTACATGTCCAAAATAAAATTATAAAATTGATATTTAGCATCAATTCATTATATTACATTAGTTTTACACATTTTTAGATAAGACTCATGCAAAACTATACGAGGGAAATTTTCATTAAAAAAATTAGGATAATTTACAAATATACCTACGTAATTTGACTCTAATTGTATATATATCATATAGTTTCATGAATTGCATATTATCTCTATATTGTTTAACAAAAATAACATACATAACCACTGATGGCATTTGGCATTAAAATGAGCCATTACATAACCTATTTTCTTAAATTACCCTCTATTTAGTTGAGTCATTAGAGCATGAAAATAGGATGTGCAAAAACTTGTATATGCCAGAGGAGTACCGAAATGTCATTCTTTATCTCTCCCATTCACATTATCTATCATATTTAGTATCATTTATACTATTAGAAAAAATCTTCTCATTTACTTAGCATCACTTTATATGGGCCCTAGTATATTAATGTGATAAAATAATTTAATACTTAAAAATAATTTTAAGTATTCTTTTCAACATCTAAACTCTAAAATGTCATTACCATGTGGATAAAGTATCTTCTAAATTGTTATTACATTCTAATATATATGTAAATAAATCTAAATATTTGTCTTAATTTACGCATGAATATGTATATTTTTGAGCAAATGTGGCTCGTGTATTACATATTTGATTTTGATGAAATTAATCTTTTGCCAAAACAAATAATATCAAATACAACAAATGAATTGGGTATTGTACCAATCATCAATATCTTAAAAATGAATAAAGTTATACAAAATCACGTTTATGTGAAGGAGCCCATATGTAGCAGCATCTTTTGTATTAAAAAATTGTTTTCTTTCTTTTTATATGTTCTTGAGATTTCTTATGCGAACACGCAGCTTTGGGTAAGGGTACACATAACATGCTATTTAAGTGCAAAAACGAGTGGCAGATTGCAGATTATCTCCTGAATTTGATTAATTTGCGTTTTTTTGGCTTCTAATTTTGCCTTTTGAAAAAAAATCCAAATTTCAATAATGTAAAGTTTTAATCCTCTAATTTGAAGAATGTACAATTTTAGTGCCTTAAATAACGTGTAAGAAACAAAAATTACAACTTCGCAATTCACATGGGTCACAAAAGGCAATTACTAGCAACTATAAATCAATAATATTATCGACTTCAATATGGCATAAATCATTTGATATTATCATAGAAAAATTATTGTACATTATTTGGTAAATTATTATGTAAGTATCTACACTTACAAAAAGAATATAACTATAGAAATTCAATTTTTAAAATTTATTTTTCTTCCTCTTCAAAAAAATTATTTTTCTTAAATTATAATGCTTTAATTTGATTGGGAATATTTTTATAATTTAATATATGAGAGGTGATACCGTGCATCTGGTTGCATAGGATCCCCCTGCGTCCGACCATGGGATCTTTATAATTATTTTTTTGATTTTTCATAAACAAATAAAGTCAGTCATGCTAAATTAATGAACCGAATTTTACTAATTTTGGACGTGTTTAATATTTTTTGATTTTTAAGCATAGTGGCATTTTTGTAATTTCTTGCCTGTAAAAATTAGGAGAATGTTATTATATCTAAAAATAAAAAAAATACTTAAAGACATCCAAAATTAGCAAAAACTGGTTTTATAGATTAAACACAACTAACTTTACATGTATATAAAAATTTTAAAAATAATTATAGAGGGGTTCCATACTTCCATGGACCATTGCATGGGGTCCCTTGCAGCCGAACACAAGGGACCACTTTTATTAATACAAAATACATATAAAAATTTATTTCCTTTAATACTCTTTTTTCATTTTGAAATCATGCAAGGGAATACTCTTCTAGCAACAAATACAAGTAAGAATTCAAAATTTTAAATTCTTTTCTCCTAAAGTTTCAATTTGTTATTGCAGGAACGCCACAAATGATATTGAACTTATATAATGTACATCTGACTTGAATTTTATGAAAATCCCATCAATAGTGCTTTTACTATTATTACATATAAAATTGTTATAAATTATTTTAAAAATTATTACGTAAGTGTATACACTTTTAATAAAAATACCATCAGAAATTCAATTTTTAGAATATTTTGTCCTCAAATTACAATTTTTAATTTATTAGAGAACATTTTATCATTTAATATAAAATAAATACAAAAATTATTTTCCTTAAGAATTTTTTATGATTTAATAAAAAATAAATAAAAAGTTTTAAATTATCTAAATAAATTATTATGCAAAAATCATTAATTCGCTATCCGAACTAGACAAGAATGATCATGTGTATGGAGATCGTAAGTTATTTATGTTAAAACCGGACCGGCCGGTCGATAACTTACGGTTCGGTTTAATTGAATCAACCGTAAGAACCGTCGAACCGGCGGTTGAACTGCATAACACGGTCCGACCGGTCCGCACATATTAAAAATAAAAAATAAAAAACACATCTAACTCTTTGACGTCGACCGGATAAGCGCCGAATAGGTGCTGAATAGGCGACGGCATTTCGCGATTTTCGCCCCCCAAATCCCTAATCCCTCGCTGTGATGCTGTCGTCCCCAATCAGCAACTCATCTTCCATAATCCATTCGGTGTTTCGCTGTCGTCCCCAAATCATCTTCCTCAGTTGATCTCGTCCCCGACCAAGTTGTCTTCCTCCCCTGTTCGAGCAGCAACAGATCACCGTCTTCCTTAGCTCGTCGAGCAGCAGCAGACCCGTCTTCCTCAGTTCGGTCGTTCCCAAATCCTGCTGCCATAGATCGCCGACGTCATCTGATACGATCGTCCGTTCGAGCAGCAGTAGATCCTGCCACCTAGAGATCCTGCCCCTACTCAAATCGCCGTTCGGTTTCCGTTTCCTTGACCGTCCGGCCGTTCCAGCTCAGCTCAGCTCCGAGATCTCGGGTGTGTTTGTTTGGGATATAAACATGTCAACTAAAACTTTTCACTCTAAAACTTTTCACTCTTCATAACTACTCTATTTTTTAATTATTTTTTCACATATACAAACTATCCTACTTTTCAATCATTTCTACACAACTATCTATACAACTAACCTATCTATTTTAACTTTATTCTCTTTACTTCTCATTATTACTCCTATTATATCACATCATTTTCTATCAATGTGACAACTTTTATCTCAAAAATTTTTCATCAAAAGTTTTACCCCCAACCAAACACACCCCTCATTTGCATTTCTGATTTTAGATCGGCGTTGCCTCCGATGTAGTACATGGAGATGCTACGGTGGTTTAGGTAGGGGAGGGCATCGTTTTACGATGCATTGGAAGATCTACAACGGTGTAAATTTAGGAACGTGATCGCCCGATCTCTGCCCCCGGGAGCATGTACCCAATTTTTTTTTTTTAAATTTCTTTTATAAAACTGTCAATCGATGTGTATTTAACATATATATATATATATATAAGTTTTTACTATTTTTAGAGTATTTTAGATATTTATTTGTTATTTTTAAAAGTTACCGATTAACTAATTTTTAAAAATAAAAAACAAATATCTAAAATACTCCAAAAATAGTAAAAACTTATACACATGTTAAATACATATAGATTAACACTGTTTAGATGAAATTTTCAAAATTAAAAAATTAAAAAATGAGTATATGCTTCTGGGAGCCAGGAACGCTGTCTGCTCCCGGGAGCAAGCGATCACGTTCCATAAATTTGTTCCTATAATCATAATGAAATACCAACAATAACAATACTAGTAATAATATTGATATGATATTATGTTTCCTGAAAGATGATGTTGTTAATTATAAATATAACTACAAGTTTTGCTATTATTTTTAAATATGAGAAAGGAGGAGAGAATTTAAGTTTTAGTTAAAGTTGATTTTCAAAAATTAAAAATAAATATCTAAAATACTCTAAAAATAGTAAAAACTTATAAATATGTTAAATACACATAGATTAACACTGTTTAGAAGAAATTTTTAAAAATAAAAATAAAAAAATGAGTATATGCTCCCGGGAGCTAGGAACGCTGCCTGCTCCCGGGAGCAGGCGATCATGTTCCGTAAATTTGTTCCTATAATCATAATGAAATACCAACAATAACAATAATCGTAATAATATTGATATAATATCTCAAACGCACCTGGAGATGTTTCCTAAAAGATGATGTTGTTAATTATAAATATAACTACAAGTTTTGCTATTATTTTCAAATATGAGAAACGAGGAGAGAATTTAAGTTTTAGTTAAAGTTATTTTATTAAAAAATTATAGGTCCTTGTTATATTTGAAAATGAGCCGTGCTTTTATGTAACTAGGTTAATAGTAGTTTCGTGTAACTTTAATCATTTTTTCACCTTGATAGTAAATCCATTCTATGCACTAGTTTTAGCATAATTAATTTAGCTCCTAGATGTCTGAATGAAGTTTCATCAAAATCAACGACATACATAATCTGCATTTGCTTAAAAAATATAACGTACGTAAATTACAAAAGCATGCGTAGGTTCTATTACATTACTTTAAAATTAATAATTTAGCATTAAACTGGTGCTTTTACACATCGGGCACATGCATAATGATATTAAACAAATGATGAGATTTTTATAAAATACAAATATTGTTAAATATAATAGTTGGAGTAATTTTTTAAATTAATAGTTAAGGTTGGGACAATGTAGTTAATTTTCTAACATTCATGGTTAAAGGTTTTTTAAAACTTGTTATTAATTTGTTTTTGCATGTTTTGTACTTGTATTGTGATTCTTAAAATCTAATATATATATTTAGGATTTATGAAAATATAATTTTATCAATATATTTATTTAAAATTAACAATAATTAAATATTTATGACGTCATAAATATGTCACGCAGACGTCACTGGTTTGAACCAGACTAGTTTCTTTTCCAGTTCAATCACCGGTTCGGTTTTGACAACGTTCCTCCTGTGTCGTTGAATCTAGCCGAATGACTGCTAATTATTTTGGCTCTTTTGGGGAGAAGTTGTATCTATGGTTTTAAGTTAATGCCAGATTGATTAAGTTCTTTATTTATCTACGACACAAAAATTTTAGAGAAAATAATGCATCGTGTTCTTTTAACCGAGTCAAAAAAAGAATTTATCAAAAGGATTTTATATCGTGTTCAATAACTTGACTTTACATCTTTGAAGAATTTTTTAATGATAAAATGTACGAAAAGTTTTCTCATGGCTTTATAGGTGCATGAGGATTATTCATGTCTAATAGTAATATACATGGCGGTCATGCAACATGACTCATAAAAGGGGTGTTGCATGCCAACTGCGCAGCATGCCTAACAAAGGATGCATGACGGTCAAGCGATGTAACTAACTAACAAAGGCGAACGCATGATGACCATACGACATGATTGACAAAGGGCTCACGACGATCGCATGGCATGACCAACAAAGGAGTGTGCATAACAACCATGCAACATGAATAACAAAGGGTACATAATAATCACACGACATTACTAATGATGAGTGTATGTTTAGTTTGTCAATTGATAATGACTCTATGAGTTGGGATTGGTGAGGGCCTATTCGATACATTAATGATCCACAAAAATAGTATATTCCGCTCACAACGTTTGATGTGGTTTTATTGTGTATGATTAAGTTCGATCGAGAGGGATGATTTTACTAATTTTACACTAACCAAATTGGATAATTTTACTAGTTCTGCTGAGTTTAACTAAGATAAGGGTGGCTTTACGGTTTTGGATAAGTTTTAACCATGTTCTAAGAGTTGACTAGTTTTATCAGGTTTGTTGTAATTGAGTTGGGTTTGAATGAGTTTACTATGTTGGCCTAGTTTGAATGAGTTTTATTGGGTTAGCTTTATTTGCCCAATTTGAAGGGGTTCGACTGAGTTGGTTGTACATGGCCCAAGTTCGAATGAGCTTTACCAAGTTGGCTATACTTAGCCTAAATTTTAATGGTGTTTAACCGAACTGTACTTGACTAGGTGTTTTGATGAGTTTAGCCTAAGTTAAGGCAATTGGAGGAGGCTGGTGTCTTACTGGGGTGTTTGAGAAGTCTTAGACAAACATGGGCTTACTGAAAGAGGCTTGGGCCAAGTTAGGCCTCCTAGAGAGTTTCTAGGCCTAATTGGAAACCTTGGGCTTGACTTTACCAACTGGAAAGGCTTGGACAGACTTGGTCCACTTAGTTAGTTTTTGAGCTTAATTGGACAAAAAGGAAAGGCTTGAGTTAGAATCACTGTTGAGTTTGAAAATCAAATTATATTAGATCAGGATATTTCAAATGGGGATGGAGCATGGGTAACCATTGGGGCATAGTTAGGGTCTTAGCAATGAAATATGTTTTGAAGGAAGTTAAGTAGAGTGTTAGTGGAGGTCTTGACATAATGCGACATAGATTAATTCGAAAGCTTCATTCCTGATTTTCTATCTGAAATAAAGTCAATTTTTTGATAAGAATTTGCTTCACTTGAAGTTATGTATTAATTTTACAATACTTATGCATGACATTATAGTTTCGGTATTAAGAAAGAGCACCGTTAGGAGGTAAAATTGGACATACGCAAAAAGAGACATTAGAAATTCATCGAAGAAGAAACAATATGTTATGTTTGGTGATAATCTGTATTCATTATTAGGATTTTTTTGTTCAAAGAACAAGGTTGACTCTAAATTCACATATGTGATATAAGTAAATGAGAACATGTTGTTCATAGTGTGTTTCTGGATAGACTAGTCATCAAGGGTTTATTACATGACATTTAATAGTATCATGTCTTTTGACATAATGTATAAGATAAATAAGTATTATTTGTCATTCAAATCATTCTTAGGGTGTGTTTCATTTGGGGTAAAATTTTTGATGAAAAGTTTTCAGAGTAAAAGTTGTTAAATTGATAGAAAATGATGTGATATAGTATTTTTAATGATGAGGTGTAAAGAGAATAAAGTTAAAATAGATAGGTTAGTTGTATGGATATTTTTGTGGAATGATTAAAAAATAAGATAATTATATAAAAAATGTGAAAAAATTAAAAATAAAGTAATTATAGAGCGTGAAAAGTTTTTAATTCAAAAGTTTTGGTTGACATTTTTTTTAGCTGAACCAAACACGTCCTTAATATAAATCACTACATGTTGTCCATCTTATTGGGTGCAGACTTACTCTGTACAGAGACTGTAGATGTCTTTAAGTAGCTCTTTAAGATATGGCTAGATGCAATATGTTGTAATCAATCTGAAGTAATTATTATAGACTAAGATGCAACAATTGTAAAAGCAATTATTGTTATGAAAATAATGCATCCCATTGTAGGTTGGGACTTAGTTATAATGGCATCCACACAATCATCCATGTAAATACTATAATCTGAATTTTCCTATCACGTACCAAATGCATAGATTATGTTAAATAACATGCCTTATATCATTTTTCATCTATGTAAAGAATGTAATTGATTACCAACTTAAATCACGAATCAAATGTATAGTGAAGTTAAATAATGTCGAATAATCATAAATACAACAACAATTTCATGAAAATTCATTGACCCTATCTCAAGCTAAAATCGCCACAAATCACTTTAAGCTAATGAACCATCATTCCTACATCATCCTACAAAAGAACTATTAAAAATTCCTAATCTCCATACCAAATTTATATTCAAATAATCTTTTAAGCATTTTGTCGAATATCTAAAAAAATATATTAATCACATACGATATCTATAGGTCTCCATTCAATACATATTAAACCTATAAGAAATCATCATAATTACTTTTAACTCATCATTTATATGAGTTTCATAAAAATCCCCAATTCACCTCAAATGCTCAAAACAAGCACAATTCCTATTTTATCATAAATCATTTATACAAAAAAGATACCTGTAAATAATAGTTAAAATATACATTTATACGCAAAATCTATGATTTTTTTTGAAAAAATACACACTGACATTTTTTTGATGATTTCTTTCTACAATGTCACTCATATTTTGTTTATAATTCAAGCCTAATTCACCATATTCACTGTTAATATAGTTAAACTGTACATTTATAAGAAAAATCTATGATGTTTTGAAAAAATCACAAACATTTTTTTGATGATTTCTTTTACAATATCAATCATATTTTGTTTATAATTCAAGCTTAATTCACCAAGTTCACCGTAAATAATAGTTACATTTATAAGAAAAATCTATGATTTTTTTGAAAAATCACACACTTAAATTTTTTTGATTATTTCTTTTTATAATATCACTCATATTTTGTTTATAACTCAAGCTTAATTCACCAAAATCACTTTACAATTTTCATCTCACAAAATTTCTCTACTGTTAACAAATTTTCTCTATTGTTAATTATCAACAGTATACATTAGTAGGGAAGAAAAACCAACGCCCCTCAAAAGGAGGACACAATAACCCTACCAGAAATCAAATCTCGACTTTTACCAATTGGATTATGCCCATGTTAGAAAATCACCTTAGAATAAGATTTTAATTCAATTTCTTCAAACCTAAGCTTGGACTCTTGATTATTCTTTAATGCTAATAATAATTTCTAAAAAGTCATAAAAGTGGTGGGCTGGGTTTTCCATCAAACATCAAGATATGAAAAATAGAAATGGTTATGTAGAAGAAAGTTTTCATAAAAACAAAGCTTGTTGAACTTTGGTACTAATTATCGAGCTTCGATACCAAATTGTTGGATTTTGATACCAAATTATTGAGTCAAAGAATGCTATAATATTTCAAAGACTCATAAAATAACTCTTAGAATGACATTACACCTAAGACATTTTATCGCCTCACATTATAATTTAATTCACACCTCCTGCAAGCTCCCCACACTCACCACTTTCTTACAACACATAACACTGTCCACATCACTCACTTGCATATATTTTTCAGCTTATACCAAACATAGTTCACTTAGGCTCACACACTTACCTTCATTGCTTACTCTAATAGGGAGGACTAAATGCCCTTTTATAGGCATTCACAACTAACGTAGCATTGATGGTACATTTATGATGTATTATGAATAAGATGATAACATTTGTACTAGAGTATTCTAGCATCAACAATTAGTTGATATATTGTTATGTATATCATCATAAGTGTAATACAGTAAATTGATATTAGTGAAAATTGTTTAATGTGGACATGAATCGGTGATGAACTCTCATTTCTCCTCCTTAGCTTTAACTCTCTTCTTTAGCTTCATTGTTGTAGTTATGCTAATTTGACTTGTTAAAAATTTCAAATTTTGCTTTATTAGCTCTTAGTAAATACATTTCTCGATCTAACTCACCATGAAGAAATGCAATCTTCATATCCATGCAGTAAAGCTTTCATGATTTGCTAGTTGCAAGTGCTAATAGCACAAAATTTGTTGTAACCTTTTTAACTGGGTTAAATGTCTCCTAATAATTTGGTCCATGCTTTAAAGAAATTTCTTAAGCCAATAACTAAGCTTTGTATATTTTAATAGATCCATTAGGCTACATCTTCAACTTGTACACCCATTTGAATGATATGAGTTGTACATCCTTCGATTTTATCACCAAATCCCATATCTTATTCTGCTTTAGTAGTTAGATTCTTCTTTCATAGCTTTCTTCTATTTTGAACTTTGTGAAATTTCCTCATATGTGGTTGACTTCACTTCTCTAGATTCTTCTAGCATAGCTGCATTTACATACTAGGGATTTCTCTTCCTTAGTCTGCTTTATCATTATGAGAGAGGTTGTACTTCTTCTCGTCCTTTGAGTTCTTGGGCTTAGTGTGGTCTTTCTTCATTAATACTTCTATTATGCATTTCTATTTTTCATGAGCTCTTTGCTCTTTCTGGAGACTTGGGTCTAGATTCTTTCTTTCTTTTGAAATCTCATTCTCCTCAGTTAACTCCTTTCTCTTGATTGAGTCTGGCCTAGCTTGAGATACTCGTGTAGTCTCTCCTTCAACTGCTCCTTCATTTCATCAAAGCATAGAAATAAGAGAGCTGGTGATGACCACCATCATGGAGCCTCATTGAATACCATAGTTGGTGAGACATGTCAACCTATAGTTGGATCATACATCTTCATCCTTTTCTATAGCCAATAAATATGAGGCAGATGATCTTTTTAATGAACTTATTTTGTAGGTAGTTAAGAACAAATACATAGTAAATGCATTGAAATATGTAGAAGTGACTCACTATGGGTTTGATGTTTTACAACTTCACAAAAGGTGAAACAAACCTGAGTCTTAGTTGAGAAGTTTGCAGGTCACATGAGCTACTATTTTCATACATTTATCTCAAAACATCAATGACACATTCTTACCATGCAACGTGCTTCAACGTATCTCTGCCAAATACCAAATCTTTCATTTGACAACTCCATTTTATTGTGGTGTGCTTAAGCATGTCAGTCGTCTATATATCTCACACCATTATAAATACTTCAAGAACTCTACTAACATATACTCTCCCTCATTGTATATATGTAGGCATTGTATTTTTACTCTCCACATTTTTCTTGAATCCCTAAATTTATTAAACACCTTATATTTTTCTTTCATAAAATTTACTTAAACATACATTGAATAGTCATCAATGAAGATTATGGTATAGTGATAATCGTTGATGGATAAATATTTCACTCATCCAAATATGTTTGAGTAAACCAACTAAGAGGCAGCTTGATTTGTAATTTTGATTCTTCATACAGTAGTTGATGTACCATGCCTCATATTATCTACGCAGATTGACTATGCAGACATCACCTAGATGGACTCAAGCTAATGTCCTTCCATGATTGGTGCACTCATAGGCTTCAATCTTGAATACACTTTTATACCATTCGAGACAAATACCATGTAATTTTCAAAAGTGGTTGGAAACTTCTTCTTCATATTTAGCATATGGTACACATTCTCCTATTACACGAGCTAAAATAAGGAGATAATAATTGTCTTATTGAAGCCAGTCACTGGTAGCTTGGAGTTAGCAATTATGATCATTCATCCTCCATTATACTTAGACATGCAACTTCTCAGAACCTCCTATCATGTAGTTGGAATCCAGAGTCAAAAGGGTAATTGTCATTATAATTAATTAACTTCTCATTTATATTTATGAGAAATGATTCTTCTTCTATCTCAGTGATGCAAGAGGCTATCATCTCTTGAGTCTCTTCTACTACAAGAGATGCTTGAAGATCCCAGTTTTCTCTATTATGAGTTGAGGTAGTAGCGTCTAATATCGTGGGTATTAGGAATTATGTAAATAAATGATGACTGATATAATGTAGCCTGAGAAGCTACAAGATTGTAGGATTTTGAAAACTAATGGATGAATATGGGAAAGATTGAGAGAATTGTAGCAAATATGAAAATTTCAATTATTGAAAATTAGATGGGTGAATTTTAATAAAAAGCTTGGAAAAAAACAAGGGATGGATCCTCAAGCATTTGTTATATGATTTTAGATCTGTAGGATTCTCTAATTTGGTTACATAATGGATATTTGAAATTGGATTATCATCTATGGATTATGAACTAGAAAAGGGCATAACTTGGGGTTGACTATATTTGAAATACATCTAAGCATGGGTGAGATTCTTAGCATGTTTGGAATTAATATTGATGGTTATGTATGAGATTTAAAAGATAAATTTGATAAAATAATGGAAATAAGCCTAATTGTATAGTTAAGCCTAAAAGAACTATGATGATGAAAAGTATTGAGGACCTTTGATGGGAGTCATGATTTTTCTGAGAAAGATTCTAATTATAATCCAAATTTTTTCATGATGTTTTGAAATGAAATTGAGATAATGACTTTGAAAATTATGTAATTGGGGAATGATGAAAACTGAATAAGAAATAAACTTAATAGGTGAAATTTTTATCAAACATGTATAGTAGTAACATGTATGCTAAATTTTGTGGTGATGGAATTTTAAGCTAAAATTTTGTGGACAGATAATACTTAAAGTTAAGAATCCAATAGAAAGAATTGTTCCCAATCAGAGTTGTATCGAGAAAGTTTGAGCAAAATAGCATAGGATCATTAAAATCGAGAAATTTAGGAGTCTACATGGGTCAAACCATGTGACTTTTAGAATTACACAGCTCAAGCCATGTGGGATGCTATTTTAAATGGGAAGGCCTAACCCCATCCCATTTGCAGCTATTTTCTTCTCCTCTCTCTTCTAGGTGACCTTAGCTTACTAACCCCATAAAGACCCATTCAAAAATACGATTTTGCATCAAGTGAGCTTGATCGAGTAAGGAGAAGGCTTCAAGTTTTGGAGATCTTGGAGATTCTTAGGGAAAAATGAATGTGATTTAAGTTGTTTTATTTTAAAATAAATGATGAATTTGAGTTGCAAATAACATGTTTCAATATTTGTTTATGGGTATTAGCTTTTGTTGAATGATTCGGAGTTGTTTAGAGAACATATGGGTGTTGAAAATCAGGAGTTTTGGTGAAAATGCATGTAGATGATGAAATAAAAGTTTTTAAAAGTAATTTTTTAAGATATTATGATGTGTTGGGTGGAATCTCATTGATTTTAAGTGAGTTGGGATTGATTTCTATATAATGCCTACCAAGTTTTCGACAAAGTGCCTAAGAGAGGCAAAATGTGTGGGAACAATGCAAAAATGGGTGTGTAGAACTTATGAATATAAACGATGTATTGAGCATGCTTGGAATATGTGGAATAGTGAATTATTTGAAATGAAACCTATGATTGAGTTAATGCAAAAATGGGTGTGTAGAACTTATGAATATAAACGATGTATTGAGCATGCTTGGAATATGTGGAATAGTGAATTATTTGAAATGAAACCTATGATTGAGTTAATGTGCATGAATTCTATGGTTTGAAATGGAGATTTGAACTTGGTTGCTTGAGCTTATAGATGAATTTCTGTTAAATTATGTAACCCTCATGTTGAGAAGAGAATGATGCTTGGAATGACTTGTTAATGTATTTCGAATGGAAAGGGATGACGAGTCTAATTTAACCTAGCTTGAGACTATGGTTGAGGAGACCAAGTAGGGATTCATGCCTTATTATGGTTGTTTTCGAATGGATTTCGAGCTATCTATATAATGGATTCTGATACCATGTATTGATTTCATTGATTTAGAGTGAGGCACTTGATAAATGGTTTGGTTGTGTGGATTATGTGTCAGACATGATTTTATGAAAACAATGATGCATGGTTTTGACATATACATGATGCATACTGTATGAGTGATGCAAATGCATGATTTGCGTAGGATCATTTATGGCTCTTGATTGACATGAGAATAGAGTTTTTCATGATCCTTAATTTACATGAGGATAAGATTATTCATAGACCTTTATTAATATGAGGATAGTTTGGCTGGGCATAGTTATGTAGGGCTAGTGAGAGCCTAGTATTTGCATTGCATGCAGTGACCTTACACACGCATGATGAATTTGGTATGGATTTGTTGTGTTTTCACCAAGCACATTTACTTACTAACTTTGCTCATATTTATGTTTATTTTTAATATTTTTAGCAGGACTAATACTCCAAACACCTAGTTGTGTGCGAGGTTATGTTTGGCATTAGGCCTATGTGGATTGTTCTAGGTATAAGACATTTTAAGCTTTGGATTGTAGTCATTTGAGATTGATGTACATGATATACAATATATGCATATATTTGCTATCTGATAAATTGAAATATGTATTTGTACATTGTCATTATGAGTAATGAATATATGGTTGTTGAGGAGTTATTATGATAATTATAATTGATAAATGAAGAAAATACCTAGGGTTGTTACAATTGAATTTTCATGTATATGTAGTCTTTTGCTTGTATAAATATGGTAGATCTTGGAAAGATGCTGTCGGATCTCTAATGTATCGACCACCAGTCTAAGCTAATGGTCGATGTGGTGCTTCATAGCATTATTGATGTAGCTAAAAAAATGTGATTACAAGTCTAACAAATGACTATACTTGAAAGATTAATAGATAATTTCAAACATAGAAACTCAAACACAAAATCTAAAATTTTTTTTGGAATATTATTCAAATATGTTTTTAAATAAAGGAAATCATAACATATTTATAGAAGCACATAGGAAAACAAAAATCTTAAATCTAAGAAAGCTTTACGCAACATAAACGAAAGAAAATTACTAAAACTTCCAATAAATAAAATTTATTATAAGTAGTAACAATTCGCAAAAACTACTAAAATCCTACCCACTCTAAGAATTCAAATAGACATATGCCATTCTTCATTCATTTAAGAAAAACTCATCCTCCAGTTTGCCAAAATATTTAGACAAAAAAGTTCGTCTGAAGAATGGAATGAATAGATATCAGCTACATTAAATGTTTTGAAAATTCCCAATATATCTAACAAATTTAACACATATACTTTGTCATTGACCGTTTTAAAGTTTGATTTAACTATAGTGTTGGATGTCCCTTATGGGTGATGACCTATTAAGTAAATTTTTAGCATTAACTCATCGAATTCCTCTAATAATGGTTTAACTATCTTGCGGTGCTCTATCACTCTCTGCTTCTCTTTTTCAATTGCCTACTCCTCCTTATATTAATTAGTAAGAGCAATGGCATCATGAGTTAATTTATATCTTTCAGCAGATTCCTTATAACTACTCTTATCGTAACTCTATTACTGCTATGACAAAATATACTGATAATTAAGGCAAAAAGACTAATCGTACATCATCTACTTCATCCTCCACCATGTTTGAATCAGTGTCTTTATTTTAAGAACTCTTTTGAAATGTAATCTTTTCTACCATGCAGAAGCTCCACTTTTAAGTCTATATGTGACAAGTTTCACTTTTTTACCTTCTAGAATATCCATATATTGGAAAAAACTATCTGTCTATGTATCTAATCTAAGAATTCTTCAACATTTATCTTCAAGGAAGTAAAGAATATTTACGTTTAGCCTGAATTTGTGGGTGTCTCTATTAAATAATCTTACATTTAGGTTTTTCTGATAAGTTTTGCAAGACAACCTTTTTTTTTTTTTGAATCTTCCATGTAGACACACGGTTTACTCCATATGCACTAATAGGTTGCTAAAACGTTGCCCGTGAGCTTGGTCATCTATAGTGCATGACTTCTCATAATTTTAATTTTCATTGGCATCTACGCTTAGAGCGTAACATTGGTCTACAATTTTTTCAAAGCATTATTTCAAACACTAGAATTTGCTATCCATCTGCTATTCTCAAGCTCTCAATACCACCCCATGATCCTCGCTCATAGATTCTAAGGTCTCAGTTCTCCGACCTTTAACAAGAGAATTGTTGTGTTCTTCTTTGTGGCTAGCCATTAGATTAGTCAAGATTGCTAGTTGTGATATGAACTACCACAGCGAGGAAAACGTGATACAAGGCTAGCACAACACTATGCTTTAAAGGTTGATAAAAAAAATTTCCAAATTGAAACTCAAATGCAAAATTTAGGAAAAATCTCTAAAATATTATTCAAGGTATGTCTTTTTTTCAAATAAAGGTAAATATATAACATATTTATAGAAGTACATAGGCCAAGTAAAACTCTAAATCTAATAAATCCCTATGCAACATAAATAAAAAATTGCTAAAACTACTAATAAAAAATTTACTAAAAATAGTAAAAATCAAAATTTACTAAAAATATAAAAATGAAATTTACTAAAAATATTAAAAAACTAAATTTTGGCTCCAACGGGGTTGTTAAAACATTGGGTTCAGAAAGAGATTTCCATAAATATTTTGTACGCTCTCAAATTAATAGTTACAATTAGTTAAAATTGTCTTGCTTTCTTATTGCGTATCAACCTTTCTTCTTTGCATCTTGAAAATCCTACACACTTTAGGAATTCATATGCCATGCATCTTAGGTCAATTGCCTTCTATCTACTTGATTTAGTGATCTTTGGTAAAGTATTATCTCTTGCCACAATTGTAGCATTGGTTATTCTGCCACTAGGATTTTTTATTTTCACTACCTTGAGCTTGATGAACTACCTTTGCCAAGATCTTTGTTCTTATTGCTTTATTTGCTAGTCTTCTTGTTGCCTTCTTGATTTGTCTTTTCTCAATATTGCAGCTTCGCTGCCTCTGGTTTAGAATTCTTTTCTCACTTAAGAGAGAATTCTCTTTATCATTTACTAGCTTTAGACATATTCTCGTTTGAAGCTTTTGGTTAGCCAGTATGCTTCTAATTTAGTTAAAGTTAGCTCTTTGGCTCATCTTCAGGTTGTAGTGATGATTCCGTGATATTCTTGCTTTAAGCCATGGAAGATATTTATCCTTATCCGTAGTTTGGAGATTGAATTATCTAGATCGAATTTTGAAATTTTTTAACAAAAGATTTGACTTTAGAGAAATATTCTCAATAAGAAGTGCACTCTCGAAGGAGTCTAAAACATAACATAGAAATGGAATGAAATCCTTGCAGCTAAGAAATTGCTTTCCTCATTAATTTATTCGTCGATAGGCATTTCTGAGAAGTATTTTGGAGCCGGAACTCAAATCTTCTCAAGCAATCCGAAAACACAAAGCCATTGGCCAACAAAGAGGTGGTTACAGTCAAGGTTAGGGTTGATTGCGCTGAAGTCCTCCGCACTGAGTTGTGACTTCTGTGCCAGTGAAAAGCATGTGTCACCTGCCTCCACTCCAAGGGCTATTATGCATGTTATGGGCTGTTCCTTTTCATTAGGACCAAGAGCTGCAAGATCAGGTAATGAAAATCAAAGTCGGCGAAAGTAATAAAATAATCAGATTACAATTGCAGTAATAAAATTTTCCCCAGATCTTTGTTCCTATGGCACAGATTTGTTCAAAGCGGAAAACAGCTTATGGCTTGCAGTTGCATATATCTTATGCTGTGTTTGGAATTTTTAAGGGATTAGTCAAGCAAATGAAATAAAAAGCTGAAAATGCATTCGAATTATCTTACTTAACCAAAGAGAAATATTTCTAAGCAGCCAAAACTCACAGCCTGATAAACGTCGTCCATCAACCATGGAAAAGATGAGAAGAACAGAGAACATCAAAACCAGCTTAAAACTCACGATGGTCTTGTTGTTAGCCTTAGCCATTACTCTTCTCTTTTGCTCTCTTTCTGTGTATGAAGTTCGCTTTACTTTTTCCTCACAGTGCCTGTTATTTATAGTTTATGGTGGCAAAAGAGAGCGAGATTATAGTCAAAAGGAGGTTTATCTTCGGGATTTACGATGAGGCCGGCTTATACAAATGCGATTTGATTAATCTTTTGTATTTTTGTACGTAGCTTTGTGCAAAGCCGTCACATGACAACAATGTAAACATTCGTGACGTAAAAACCAGGGAATAAAATTGTTTTTGATGGAATGAGCTAGCAGGTGATTGGACTGCATGTATTTATTAGCATACAAGGGAAAATGATATGCGTATGTATATACTGAGATTAATTAATGGCAATACACAGTCGATATAATGTTAAAAAAGGGCATCCATAACCGACTGGTTCGGTCAGTTAAAATATTTGTTGGGCCTTCGTAAGCTAATTTCTATGTATTGAATTCATCCATCCAATGAAATTTCATGTTGAGGAGAGAAAAAGAATTTTCAAAAAAGTCTACTTTGAAATTATTAATATGTATCTAATCGCTTGCTAGTGTCAAAATCTACGAGAATGTCATGAATGAAATATCCTAGTAGAATATAGCATCGATTTTTGATAGCACAACATCCTTAAGAAGATTAGCATATAACAGCCTGACCTACTGTCAAATGATTATGATAGTAACTATCTTTTTTCTTGATGATTTCTTGCCACAATATTTTTTCTGATACAATTCATGCTCAATTTATCTTATAATTTTAGGGAATCTTACATTTTTTCATCAATTAATAATGATAGTTATTATCCATAAAACCAGATAAAGACATCAATTTTTTTTTTCACGGACTTCTATTTTTCTTGGAGGGAATTCAAAATTCATGATTGTTTTATTCATATTCAAAATTTAAAATAAAATGTTAAATAAATTCCAAACCAAATTCTAAAATTTATAATATATAAGTGGAGTTCGCATATGGATAAAAAAAATTAAAAAAAAAGGTTTGGTGACAATTAGAATTTGCACCCAGCAACAAAAGATCAGTACCCTTCATCTATCCAAAATAAAATACGTTAGAACTTAGAACACCTCTAAATATATTTTAACAAAATTACAATAATTTTTAGAACAAAATTCCTCTTATACCCATGATATTTACCCCTAATTCCTATTATACTTACAATCTTTCAAAAATTGTTCTTATACCTAAAACATGTTATCATAAATTCCTATCATATCTGTGTAGTTAAAACAAATATGAACTATCCTATTGACAGTGAATCTGACTATGGGTCAATGGTTTCATATTCAGGAATGGATGCACGTGAACTAGGGTTCAAGCCCAGGCTGCTGCATGGAGATTACCTCCATGAGATAAAAGAAAATCATACTATTGAAAATACATTGTTGCCTATCTATAATTTCTTAATTAAAATAAGTCAACCTTAATATAACTCAATGAATGTTAGTAAATGTAATGCCTCTACCGGCCTACACCTCTTATGATGGGTAGTCGCTGCCCAAATTCTGATAGGACTGATGAAGCTGAGGGAAATAATACTAGATCAATAATTACATCTCTTTAATAATTATGAAAATTTCATTAACTTTCTTTTTGTCTAGCAACATTCTTTTTTAATCTCACTAAATAGATATTATGAATTCAAACGGCTAAACTATAAACATCTAACTCTAAAAGAACTTAGATCTAAATAAATTTTAACTCAACTTCTATTATCCAACAGAGACTTGTACTATCTTGCATTCTTTGCTTTTATGTTAACTGAAAAAATGTTATATGTTATAAATATTATGCCAGATCCATGTGTAGGGCATAAGTTTTTTCCTTTGCTAAAGGAAAATGTTTGATGGATAGTAATATATTGTTGAACCTTATGTAGTTATGAACAAGTTATGTATCTATCAATTCCATTTCACTTAATTGCATGGGAATATAGCTTTTAGGTGTTATGTAATTAGTTTTGTATATTTTGGAAGATATATATAAAGATTAGTGAACTTAAACCAGGAAATTCCTGCACAATCTAAAGAAAAGGAACCAATTCGTTATAGTTTAGATTCAAGGATTTCCAACTATCTCATCTGTCATCCTAATTTGATAAATCCTTTTTGGTATTCCGGCTATTCCGTTAAACTCTTCTGTATTTTTCTTTTACTTATTTTGTATTTTCAACTTTATTTGTGAAATTCCTTTCTAATCACCGAAAGCAACTGAACTAATTAATAACATTAGTTGGACCATATCATCGTAGGAACGATACTTCACTCACTCTTTATTACTTGATTGACATGTATACTTACGTTAAAACGAGTATTTTAATTAGATATATACGCAGCTCGTCATTCATCCTCCACCACGTTTGAATCAGTGTCTTTATTTTAAGAACTCTTTTGAAATGTAATCTTTTCTAGGATGCAAAAGCTCCACTTTTAAGTCTATACGTGACAAATTTCAGTTTTTTACCGTCGGGGATATCCATATACTAGAAAAAACTATCTTACTATGTATCTAATCCAAGAATTCTTCAACATTAATATCTTCAAGGAAGTAAAGAATATTTACGTTTAGGCTGAATTTGTGGGTGTCTCTATTAAAATAATAGTTTCTTTTACATTTAGGTTTTTTTGATAAGTTTTGCAAAACAACCTTTTTCCTTTTTTGAATCTTCCACGTAGACACATTGTCGACTCACATATGCGCTAATAGGCTACTAAAACGTTGCCCGTGAGCTCGGTCATCAGTAGTACATGGCTTCTCATAATTTTAGTTTTCATTGGCATCTACGCCTAGAGCCTCACATTGGTCTACAATTTTTTCAAAGCATTATTTCAAACACTAGAATTTGCAATCCATCTGCTATTCTCAAGCTCTAAAGACCAACCCATGATCCTCGCTCATAGATTCTAAAGTCTTAGTTCTCCGACCTTTACCAAGAGAATTGTTGTGTTCTTCTTTGTACCTAGCCATTAGATTAGGCAAGATTGCTAGTTGTGATATGAACTAACATAGTGTGGAAAATGTGATACAAGGCTAGCACAAGACTATCCTTTAAAGGTTGATAAAAAAATTTCCAAATTGAAACTCAAATGCAAAATTTAGGAAAAATCTCTGAAATATTATTCAAGGTATATCTTTTTTCAAATAAAGGAAAACATATAACATACTTATAGAAGTGGATAGACCAAGTAAAACTCTAAATCTAATAAATCCCTATGCAACATAAATAAAAAATTGCTAAAACTCCTAATAAAAGAAATTTACTAAAAATAGTAAAAATCAAAATTTACTAAAAATATAAAAAATAAAGTTTACTAAAAATATTAAAAATTAAAATTTTGGCCCCAACGGGGTTGTTAAAATATTGAATTCAGAAAGAGCTTTCCATAAATATTTCGTAGCTCTAATAATGCTCTCAAATTAATAGTTATGATTATTTAAAATTGTCTTGGTTTTTTATTGCATATCAACCTTCTTCTTTGCATCTTGAAAATCCTACACACTTTAGGAATTCATATGCCATGCATCTTACGTTAATTGCCCTCTATCTACATGATTTAGTGATCTTTGGTAAAGTATTATCTCTTGCCACAATTGTAGCATTGGTTATTCTGCCACTAGGATCTTTTATTTTCACTATCTCGAGCTTGATGAACTATCTTTGCCAAGATCTTTGTTCTTATTGCTTTCTTTGCTAGTTTCTTGTTGCCTTCTTGATTTGCCTTCTCTCAATATTGCAGCTTCGCTACCTCTGCTTCGGAATTCTTTTCTCACATAAGAGAGAATTCTCTTTATCATTTACTAGCTTTAAGCATCTTCTCGTTTGAAGCTTTTTGGTCAGCCAGTATGCTTCTAACTTAGTTAAAGTTAGCTCTTTGGCTCATCTTCATGTTGTAGTGATAATTTCGTGATATTCTGCCTTTAAGTCATGAATGATATTTCTCCTTGTCCTTACTTTGAAGATTGAATAATTTAGATCTTATTTTGAAATTTTTTAACAAAAGACTTGACTTTCGAGAAATATTATAAAAAAGAAGTGCACTCTCGAAGGAGTCTAAAACATAACAAGGAAATGGAATGAAATCCTAGTAGCTAAGAAATTTCTTTCCTCATTAATTTATTCGTCGATAGGCATTTCTGAGTAGTATTTTGGAGCCGGAACTCAAATCTTCTCAAGCAATCCGAAAACACAAAGCCATTGGCCAACAAAGAGGTGGTTACAGTCGAGGTTAGGGTTGATTGCGCTGAAGTCCTCCGCACTGAGCTTTGACTTCTGTGCCAGTGAAAAGCATGTGTCACCTGCCTCCACTCCAAGGGCTATTATGCATGTTATAGGCTGTTCCTTTTCATTAGGACCAAGAGCTGCAAGATCAGATGATGGAAATCAAAGTCGGCGAAAGTAATAAAATAATCAGATTACAATTGTAGTAATAAATTTTTCCCCAGGTCTTCGTTCCTTCGTTCAAAGCGGAAAACAGCTTATGGCTTGCAGTTGCATGTATCTTATGCTGTGTTTGGAATTTTTAAGGGATTATTCAAGTCCATCAAATAAAAAGCTGAAAATGCATTCGAATTATCTTACTTAAGCAAAGAGATAAATATGTCTAAGCAGCCAAAACTCACAGCCTGATAAACGTCGTCCATCAACCATGGAAAAGATGAGAAGAAGAGAGAACATCAAAACCAGCTTAAAACTCATGATAGTCTTGTTGTTAGCCTTAGCCATTACTCTTCTCTTTTGCTTTCGTTCGGTGTATGAAGTTCACTTTTCTTTTTTCTCACAATGCCTGTTATTTATAGTTTATGCTGGCAAAAGAGAGCGAGATTATGAGTTAAAGAGGTCGTTTATTCGCGGGATTTACAATGAGGCCGGCTTACACAAATGCGATTTGATTAATCTTTTTGTATTATTGTACGTAGCTTTGTGCAAAGCCGTCACATGACACAAGGTAAATCATTCATGACAAAAAGCTCCGGAATAGAATTGTTTTTGATGGAGTGAGTTGTCAAGTGATTGGACTACATGTATTTATTGGCATGCAAGGGAATTTTTTTAATTTTTTCTCAATTTTTTTTTTCACAAATTTTATTCTAGTTATGTTCAGAAACCAAGTTTTATCAATTTTAGAGATGTATATATACTTATTTTGAATTTTTAAATATAAGGCTATTTTAGTTATTTTAAATTGTCGAAATATGATTAAAATACCCCTATGTTTAAAAATCCAAAATAAATATATACATATCTTTAGAATTTTGGATAGTCTAAAATGAGGTCATTTCATACCGGTTTGAAATGATCATCTTACTAACAGTTGAGTTTTGATCATTTCATATCCCTAGTTCATATTAATTTTTCTTATGCATATAACGTTTTGTTCTAAATTACTATCATACTCATGTAGTTTTTTTATTGGGATCCATGTAGTTAAAACAATTGCTAACTATCCTATTGAAAAGGCAATATTGCCCATTCATAATTTCTTAATTAAAACAATTCAACCTCATTATAGCTCAATGAATGTTAGTGAACACTAATTTATAACATCAAGTAATTCAAATATTATATTAGGGCTAAATTGTTTTTATTAGAAAAATTTGAAGAAGCGAAATCAATTTTTAATAACGTAATTGACGATTATTTTGATTGCACAGATATGATAGGAATTTTGGGTAAAATGTTAAAGGCACGAGAGAAAATTTTGAAACGTTGTGGGCATGATAAGAATTAGGGGGAAATATTGTGAGTGTAAGAGGATTTTTTTCTAATTTTTTTAGATCAAATTGTAAAAGAAAATATGAATGCAATATTCTCTCTTTAAAAATGACATGACATTATTTTAAATAAATCTTTTAATTTAACAACCAAAAATTAAATTAATACAGTTCTCTGGGATATTGCATTTACTAGACAACGTCACATAGGACGCATCTTCCAATGCAATTAAGAAAGACTTCAATTAGGCACCTAAAAACACCCTTTTTGAAAATGAAATTTTTGGAAACATGGGTACAAGGTTTGGCTAATAATGCATCTGCGTCCCTAAGTTTGATAAAATTGCAAATATACCAATCATTTTGTATAAAATTATAAGTATATTCTTTTTGTTAGTGTGCCATTATAAATTTAGTAAAATGATGAAAATTCTTTTTAAACCAAGTGATACACTTGTCAAATATTGTAATATATTTGTTATTTATTATTTTATCTATTTTTATGTATATCATTATTTTAATTTTTTTTCAAATGTTCTTACAATATTTACAAAAAATTGCAAGCATATCTCTTTAAAGGGTATTATTGACATCTTATAGAAAATTTTAATAGCATCCTAATGAAAGAGACACATTTGCAATTTTATGCAAATCTTTCCGGCATATTTGTAATTTTGACAAACTTAGGAAAACAAATGAAATATTAATTAAATCTTATTGGCGTATTTGCAAAATTTTCTTTAAAAATACTTCCAAAATCACTATTTTGATGATTAAGAAATTAAACAAGTTGACCAAAAATTTTAAGTCAATATAGGCATGGCTAGGCTGGTAAAATCTTGATTTTGTTTTCGAATGGCCATAGTTTTAATTCTCGCTTAGAGAGCTTTGTGTCCCCTATTCAAGAAGTGTTATCCTCTTGATGAGGGAATTTTGTCTTCCAATTCAAAAGCATTGGTCTCTTCTTCTACCAATATATATTAGTTATTATTACTGAATTAGGCATGTATTGTAAAAACAAAGGAGATATTGTAAAAAAAGAAATAAAAAATTTAAAATGTAAACAAATAAAAAAACTACCAATATTCTTTTTTAAACGAATTTTGATATGGTCTACAATTATAACCATTTTAACTGCCCTAAATTTCCTATTATTATCTAAACATCCTAATCATTTTCACATTTTATATAATTATCTTATTGACATTTTATATAATTATCTTATTTTTTTTTACTTTCTTTGCTTCTAATCGTTACTCTTACAATATTGTATCACTCTCCTGTTTTTTTTAACACTATGAACACCTAGCATAATTTTTCCTTTTTTCTCTAAGGATATGTTCTTATCATGCCCACAATATTTCAAAATTTTCTCTCATACTCTTAACATTTTGCCCAAAATTTCTATCATATCTTTGCAATCAAAATAACCATTAACTACATTATTAAAAAATGATTTCGTTTCTTCAATTTTTTTTCTAATAGAAACAATTTAGCCCTAATATAATATTTGAATTACTTGATGTTATAAATTAATGTTCACTAACATTCATTGAGTTATATTGAGGTTGAATTTTGTTTTATTAAGAAATTATTCATGGGCAAGATTGCCTTTTTCAATAGGATAGTTAGCAATTGTTTTAACTAACTTTTCAATCTCCATATTTATCTAACTTTTTAATCATTTCTTTACATTTTCCTATAAAACTACCCCACTTTTCAATCATTTATACAACTAACCTATCTTTTTAACATTATTCTCTTTGCTCTTCATCGTTACCACTATCATATATCATATCATTTTCTTTCAATTTAACAACTTTGTGTTAAAACTTTTTATCCAAAAGTTTTATAACTTCCTTAACACACCCTACTATATGCATTTCTAGACTCTAAATTAAAGTATAATGGGCTTAGGAAATGAATATCTGAATGGTGTTGCCTATTGCGATTTCAAGATATTTTTGTATTGGTACTTGTAGAGTTTGGGTAAAATTGCGTCCTCGTTAACTTTTATAAAATTTGTATGCACACCTGCAAGGTTTGCCTATAATGCAACAGTATCTACAAGTCCTAAATGCTTTTTAAAATGATAAAATATCCTTATAAACATAAAAAATACAAAAATCCTTTAAATTACCAAAAATTTTATTTTTAAATATATTCTCACATTCATAATTAATTTTTTTTGATATTTTAAATATATTTTATATTAAAAATAGAAGAAAATATATTTAAAATACCAAACCATTGTATTTTTTACAAATTTTCCTCACATTAAATAGATCTATCTAATATGAAGAATATTTTTAAACGATAAAATCTTTTGCTATTTTAAAAGCATGTCCTCGAAGACTTATAAGATCATGCTGATTAACAAACAGACCTAGAAAAAGGTAATATATGCAAAGGTACACCGCATAGGAGTTACACGTGAAATATTTGCAAAATAGACCCCCTAACTATTCATAGTTGAGAATTAGCTTATAGAGATTGCATATTTGCATAATAGCCTACTTATATGGTTCCCATTTTTACTAATTTTTTTGAATCCAGCATGTGTATGTGTCCCATTTTAAAATGGTACAAAATCAATGTAATAAAATAGTTCAATATATAAGTGATATTTTCAATTTTCAACATCTAAATCGTCTAAAATATAATTTTTATATGGATAAATAATTGTATAAAATATTATTATATTATAATATATGTGAGACTCATTTTGTTGCAGACTGCACCGTTATTATGGTGCAGTCCATCTGCACATAATAAGTTATTATATATAATATATATATATATAGGAAATTGATCCAGTGTATGTGATTACACAGTGCAGGCTATGCATTGTGGTGCCCACTGATCATGAATAAGAAATCTTCTATACTCATTATACTTAGAATTATTCACATTATCAGCACATTAATTTTCATCTGAACTTGACATGCGAATGAGCTCCATCTTAAAATAACACAATGAACGTAATAAAATAATTTAACATGAATATCAAATTTAAAGTGATATTTTCAATATCTAAACCGTATAAAATATATTTTTTACATGATAAATGATTGTATAATATATTATTATATTTTAATATGCGTAAGGCTCATTTTGTAGCAAACTTCACTGTTCACCGGATCATATCTCTTTATATATACACATACACATATTATGATATTGTGTGATGGTTGTTACTTAACTAATTGACAATTTTATGCATTTTTTATCTTTTAATATATATTTTTTCTTCACTTTTATATATGTGCCTCCTAGTGTATTTATTTAATTTGTATACCAAAATTTATAATTTTGAATTTATTTTATTCTTTTTGTAAAATTTTAAATTTCTGCACATCTCACATGTTCGCAGACCCATATAAAATTAAAGAAAAATAATATCTAAAAGAATTTAAATAATAAAATTTGGTATATGAACTAAATACATGGGCCTAAACAAAAGTAAAGAAAAAATAAAAACTATATAAAAAAATTTAGAGACCGGATTATATACAATTAGTTGTATATATGCTTAACTTACAATATTTATTTTTAATTTAATTTTGATTTATTTTTATTTTTTCATAAACATATTTTCTAAGTATATTTAATATATGTACTAAGTTTTGTCACTTTACAATACTTTTGCATATTTATTTTTATTTTTAAAACTCATCAAATTCAAGGGCATATTAGTCCTTTTTCACCCCTTCAAGAACTTGATTTTTAAAAATTTAAAAATAACTACATAAAAATATTGTAAAATGACTAAACTTGGTATACATGTTAAATACACTTAGGAAAATAAGTTTATGAAGACAAATTAAAAATAAATCAAAATAAAATAAAAAAATATTGTAAATTAAACACATATATAAGTAATTCTATATAATCGGGGCTAAAAATATAAACTGCATGAGGTTGTTAATTACGCAAAAACACATACAAAATAGACTTTGTTAACTGCCAAAGCCAAAGGAGATTAACCGTTGGCCCCTCAATGCCAAAAAGCATGAAACTCACAAGGCATGAATTGAAAAAAGAATTTTGCATAATGGAACCATTATACTTTTATCTGTAGAATTTAAAACCCATTCATCACTCACAGTTAAGACTGCCATTGTAACAAGTTAGTCTGCAATATCTGATTTCACTATCTATAGTTCACACCTTCAGTGTTGACTTAGGCCAACCCATTTGAAGGTTTATTTGGGACTTTCCTGAGCCAACTCAGGGATTACCTGAATTTATTTTGACTGCATATAACTAATCTGTTCTATTCATGATTTCTAGACAGATTACGTCTTACTAAGTCAGTATTGATTGGTCAGCTGATCGGCCTTAAATTTTCTACAAAACACCATGAACATTATTTAAATTCCAACAACCAAATTCCTAGTAATTTTCAACTATGTTCCGACTTCTATGTTTGCATAATACTAATCCCATATAATTTTTTCAGGTGCATCCTGTATTCCTGTGTTAATATGCGAGGGCACCAGTTATGAGTTGGAGCTCGCCACCAATTTGAATTCCCACGAAAAAACTCATAATAATTTTTCGGTTGTTGTGTGTTTGAATGCAAGCCCATGAATTTTGAGTTGGAGAGTAAGAAGTTCAATGAATTGGATAGTGTTGGATGCAACTCTTAGTAGCATTATGAGTAGTCTTATTTTCATCTCATAAAGCTTAATACTTCTCAAACAGAAATGCACTCTCAGAAAAGTCCGAAACATAACAAGATAATGGAATAAAATCCTACTAGGAAAGAAGTAATTAATTGGTAGGTAGGCATTGCTGGGTACTATTATGAAGCCAAAACTCAAGTCTTTTCAAACACTTTCTAACACCCTACCCTCGAGGTGTTACGAGGAAGGTCTACTATGTTCGGTCTAAGAAAAAAATCTCCCAAGATGGAAATAAATATCAAGATGCAAAACTATAAAAAATTTTATTTATTACATCTCAAGTTTGCTTATCATGGAGTTATTATACATATTCAATGTTTATAATTAAAACAAGTAAGCGTCGTAAGATAATTTTTCAATAAAATCTAAACTTTTTTATCTTTTGCTTTGCTAAATTCGCCTTTTTCCCATATTGATAAAAGCTCTATTTTAGCATTATATCCCTATGTTTCCACTGAAAACAAAACTATGTGAGCTGAAAGCTCGATAAGTAAAAATATATTTTTCTAAATTCATTTTTGTAATCATTTTGATTTTTCAACAACAAACAACATTTATATTATTTTTTATGCACAACAAACTCTAATTAATGAAAAATTAAAACATCTTGATATATGTACAAACGTATGTTAATTTTAAATCATGCATTTACACTGTAGGTGTTGTCATCTACTTGCGCTCGCGTGCAGCTGTGCTACACATTCGTAAGCTAGTTTATTTTCTTTGATAGTCCTGAGGTTGCTACCCAGGTACTACTATACTATTTTACTCCTTGGCGGCAAACCTAATACGCAATTATGCATCATACTCATCTATTGTGATTAATGCACCACTTAAATTCACTACTTAACATGATTTTGAAATAATAATGCTCATATTTGAATAAACCAACTTGAAAGAAAATTTCAAATTAAATAAATAATTACCATTCATAGAAAATCACAATATTCACATAATATTTTCAAAATAATGCTTTGGTAAAAATTACTTACCTTTGAGTAGACTTTAAAACTTTTCTTTTCTAATTTCTTATAGTAGCATCAAATCTCTTTCTCTAATTTTCATCACAATATATTCATTTTCACTCTGGTTTTCATAAATATTATTTAAAATTTTATTTATGACTTTCCCAAAAATTTTCATAATTTTAATCTATCAAAATTCTATTTTTCTCCTATTTATTCTTATATTATTTCATTTTTAAAAAACTTTATTCTTATATATAAAAATAAATTTGGACCCATACTTCTTTAAATACTTACTTTAAAATTTTCATCTTTTTGTTATTTTTCGTAATAAATTTTTCCATTTTTCTATTTATTTTTAGAGCATCATACCTTTCAATAATTTTATTTCTTATAAAAATTTTAAGTTTAAAATTATTTAAGCTTATAAATATTAACTTTGATGTTTTGGGTATTTTCCATAATTTTCTGTATTTTTTTCAAATTTTCTATCTTTATTTTGAATTTTTTTTCACGCCAGCTGGCTGGTTGCCGGCGTAGGCAGCTGGCTACCGGTGGCTACTGCTGGTGAGATGGACCAGTGGGCTAGGCTAGTGGATCAAGCTAGTGGGTCGTGTAGCTATGCTTGGTTCCTGAAACTTGGATTTAGTTTCTGTGGGTTTAGGACTAGTAGACTTGCTTCTGGGCTTTCTGGTTCACTGAGCCTATCTAGATGGGCTTAACCCACTAGTCCAGAAGCTTAGTTATTTATTTATTTATTCATTTATTTTCAACGGTCCTTATTGTCCAACCAAAATGGTTTAGATCTCTCAATATTTTTGTCTGTTTGATCTCGAATTTTAGGAGTAAACTTATAAAATTATGTTTTATAATTTGAACAGTTCATTTCTCAAAATAGCATCTCTATCATCAAATTTGATATAAAGGGTTAAAATTAAATATCACTTCAAATAACTATCTAACTAATTTTTAACAGAATTAATTCATCATATATACTATAAAATATCTCAAATAATGTTTGTAACAGGTTAGATTATTATTTTTGCATCTGTATTTTCTGTAATTATTTTTATGTGTTTTATCCTTAAAATACATATTTACCACTCTAAATCTTCATAAAAATTACTATATCTAAAAATCTATAGGTTTGATCAAGTTGAAATTTTTTAGGCAAGCTAAACAAATAATTTTCTTGTTATTGTACAGTCACAATTCTCTGTTCATACCCGTAAATATGTTTATTTCATTATATAGCATTTTATACCTTTTATTTGCTACTCTTTATTGAAATAAGTAAAATTACAACACCAAAACTTCCAATAATACTTCTGTTACTAATTAACCATGTTAGAAGTATTATGAACGGATTAAATCTGAGAAACGAGTTACATAGAACATAAACTTAATGAGATTAACCGAATAGGCATCTTATGCAGCGTACCTTCAATTCCCTTCCTTCTTCTTCGTCAGTTCATCTCCTACTCAGCTCTCTCCTTCAAATGGCCAAAATCCACCACACATTTTTCCTATTTTATACTAATCTATTTACTAAACGGCTGAGATTTAATTGCCATAAATCCTACCATTTATTTATTTTAAACATATTTGCATGGCCCATAATCCCACCGTTTCTTAAAATATGATGGCTATTACACACTTTGAGCAATGTAGAGTCACCGGCCAACAAAGAGGTAGTCACAGTCAAGATCGGGGTTGATTGCACTGAAGTCCTCTGCAACTGAGTCTTGACTTTGGGACCAAAAAAAACATGTATCACATGCCTCCACTCCATGGATTACTATGCATGTTATGCTTGATTCCTTTTTGTTATGTGATATCGCACATCGGATAAGGTGAAGGAGGAAACATGAGCTATAAGTGCAGGTCGTTAGTAGTAATATCTCACTTAGGATGAAGGAGGAAACTTGGGCTATAAAAGGAGATCTGTGTAACAGCTAAACGGATGGGATTGATGGGCCATGCACGTTCATTTCAAATTGATGACAATTAATCCCAGCCGTTTAGCAGATGGTTAGTATAAAAGACGCAAACGTGAGATGGATTTCTACCATTTGAAGAAGAAGAGAAATCACGCAGGAGACAGACGAAGGAAAAAAGAAAGAATTTTTGAAGGTAAGCTGCGTCGAACCATTTTCTTTGTTAATCTCATCCATTCTATATTATACGCAAGGTATTTCATAGATCTAAACCATTCACGACATTTCTAGCATGAGTAATTAGTCACAGAAGTATTATTGAAATGTTTAATGTTGAAATTTTACTTATTTAAATGAGAAGTACCAAATAAAGGGTATGAAATGATATATGATAAAATAAACACACTTTTGAGCATAATCAGATAGATGTGACCGTACAATAATAAGATAATTATATGATTAGCTTGCCTGCAAAATTTTAGATTGATCAGACTTATAGATTTTTAGATATAGCGATTTTTACACCTAATATAGAGTGGTAAATATGTATTTTAAGAGAAAAACACAAAAAAATAATTACGGGAAAATATAGATGCAAAAAGAATAATCTGAACCATTACAGACATTATTTGAGATATTTTACAGTATAGGTGATGAATTAATTATGTTAAAAATTAGTTTATATGGTTATTTGAAGTGATATTTAATATTAACCTTTTATTAAAACCCTTTATATTAAATCTAATAATAGAGATGTTATTTTGAAAAATGGACCATCCAGGTTATAAAACATAATTTTATAAGCTTACCCCAAAAATTTCAGATCAAATAGAGATGTATATCAAGAGATATAAGCCATTTTATTTGGAAAATATGGACCGTTGAAAATAAACAAATAAATGAATAATATCCTGGACTAGTAGGCTAAGCCCATCTGAACAGGCCCAGTGAGTCAGAAGCCCATAAACCAAGCTTAAGCCCACAGAAACGAAAGCCCAAGAGCTTAGCCTACGTAAACAGAGCCAGCCCACTATCCAGTCGGCCCAACTTACAACAAAAGATCCAGCCCACTAGCCTGGCCCACTGTTCCGGCTCGCCAGCAGCAGCCCACCGGCGGCGAAAAAAAAAATCAAATAAATATCCAAAAATCTGAAAAAAATACAGAAAATTATGAAAAATACCAAGAAAATTAAATTCAATATTTAGAAGCTTAAATGAGTTTAAAATTATAAATTTGTGAAAAAAATGAAAGTTTATGAAGGTGTGATAAATGGAAAATAAATAAATAAATATATATAAATTATAAAAATATGAGAAAATTTAAAGGAAAAATCTAAAGAAGTATAACTCCAAATTTTTTTTTATAAAGTTGTTTAAAAGTGAATTAATATAAGAATAAATAGAAGAAAATAGGATTTTGACCGATTAAAATTATGAGAAATTTTGAGAAAGTTGTAAATGGAATTTTAAATAATATTGTGAAAATCAAAGTGAAATAATAAACATATTGTGGTGAAAATTAGGATAAGAGACTTGAGGCTACTACAAAAAA
Organism: Annona cherimola; assembly: GCA_030490835.1. Taxonomy (NCBI): domain Eukaryota; kingdom Viridiplantae; phylum Streptophyta; class Magnoliopsida; order Magnoliales; family Annonaceae; genus Annona; species Annona cherimola. The sequence goes on along the minus strand of CM059975.1, from coordinate 80,898,834 downwards.
TTGAAAAAAGAGGAGTTTTAAAGTCTACTCAGAGGTAAGTAAACTTTTACCAAAACATGTCTTTGAAAATATTATGTGAATATTATGATTTACTATGAAATGTTATTATTTATTTTCTTTCAAATTTGTTTATTCAAAAATGAGCATTATTATTTCAAATTCATGTTTAGTAGTGAATTTAAGTGGTGCATCAATTAAAATTCATGAGCATGATGCATAATTGCATATGGGGTTTGCCGCCAAGGAGTAAAGTAGTATGGTAGTACCTGGGTAGAGACCTCAGGACTACCAAAGGAGATGATTTAGCTCACGAATGTGTAGAACGGTTGCACGTGAGCACAAGAGATGGCAATACCCCTAGTATGAATGCATGATTTAAAATTGACATATGTGTGCACGTCTATCAAGATGTTTTTTTATTACAGTTTGTTGTGCATAAAAGACAGTATAGATATTGTATTTGTTTAAAAAAATATGATTGAAAATGAATTTAAAAAAAATACATTTTTACTTACTGAGCTTTCAGCTCACATAGTTTTTGTTTTCAGTGAAAAAACAGGGATACAATGCTATACTAGAGCCTTTATCAACATGGGAAAAAGGCGAACCTAGCAGAGGAAAAGACAAAGAAGTTTAGAATTTTATTGAAATTTTCTTATAATGCTTGGTTATTTTGATTTTAGACACTGAAAATTGTATAATAACTCCTTAAGGAGCAAACTTGATATATAATAGTTAAAATTTTTATGGTTTTGCATTTTGGTATCTATTTCCATCTTTGGAGATCTTATTTTTAGCTTTGACATAGTAGACCCCATTCACAATACCTCAAGGGTGGGGTGTTACAAGTGGTATCAAAGCCAAGACTGAAATACATCCCAAGGGCAAAATCATGATAGTAGACTTAGAAAGTGCAAAACTTAAGTAATCCTAAATAATTATGAAATTTAACTGTTTAATGATATAGGAGCTACAATGCCACCCAAAAGGAAGTATGAAGTCGGACGTGCTGTTGGAAACAATGTTCAAAACAAAACAAAATTGACCAAAGCATGAGTTTTGATGATTAACAAAGACTAATCTGAGTATATCAAGTATACTAATGAGTTTGCCAAATGTTTTTAAGGAACTGAAATAGTCAAGTCGATCCCCAAGTCGACTTGGACTTCGACTTAGGGTGAAGTCGATCCCAAAGTCGACTCCATTATCAACTTGAAACAGAACTTCAAAGGCAAAATCAAAACTGGAAGAATAGCAGGTGAAGTCGCAGGCTAAGTCGACTCCACTTGTGACTTGGGAAGCCAAGTCGCAAACGAAGTCGACTTCACTATCGACTTCAGTCGAGAAAAACTGTCCAGACCTGATTTTAGGGCACGAAGCTGCCCAAGTCGCAGACGAAGTCGACTCCAGGTGCGACTTGGGCAAAGTCGCAGACAAGGTCGACTCCACCTTCGACTTGAGAAGTTCAGACTTGAAAGATGCATTCCCAAGCTCATTTCAAGAATCTATTTGGACTTTCTCAAATCCAAGTAATATGCAAAGTCCATGTTCAAGATTAACTTGAGTATTCTTGAGATTCAAGGTAAAGATTCAAGTTCAAGTTCAAATCAAGTCTATCCAGCCCAAGGCAAATTTTCAAGCTTGCTTCCATATGAAGATCAAACGACTCCAAAGCAAGCAAGGTGCATGAATATATCATGCAAGGATTCAAGCTCTCCTAAGAATCACAAGATTCAAGACAATCCAAGATAAACCAAAGACAAGGACTTCAAGATCAACAAGATCTACAAGTATAAGGGATTATTTCAGAATGAAAATGATTAAAGGAAACAAGCCAAGCAAGATAGAGGAAGATCAAATGAAGAACAAAGCATATTTTCCAAAGACCAAGTCAAGTCGCAACCCAAGTCGACTCCATGATCGACTTGAGTTGAAGTAGGAAGCCAAAATCGACTCAAGACTCAGACTTGGAAACTGACAAGGTGAAGTCGCACCCGAAGTCGACTTCACCTGCGACTTGGGTCAAGTCGATGCCCAAGTCGACCCTGACTGGAACTTGAAGTTGCGACGGAGAAGCGAAGTCGCATCCGAAGTCGACTCCATCTGCGACTTGGGCGAAGTCACATCCGAAGTCGACTCCACATGCGACTTGGGTCGCAACGGTCGGAATTTATTCGAACGTTGGCGCATTAAATGCGCGCCACCTACCTTCTAACGTTCGGATTCTCTCCAAAATTATAAAAGGCATTCATGGTGGACGAGGGAAGTAACTGAGAATCATTAAGTGTGCATAACTACCATCTACAAGAGCTTTAAAGAGATCAAGCCAATCAAAGAGGAAGAACTTTACTTCAAACTGCCAGAGCTCAACTACTGATCATTCAAAGCCAATTCAATAAGTTCTTCTCTGCGCCAAACTGCTTCTACACAACTGTAAAGTGTAGTTTTCTTATTGTTTCTTTTGTATGTGTTGAACTTGATTTAGTTTGAGGAACTAAGATCAAGTGTAAGCAAAGTAGTGTGTGATTGGAGTGTAACTCATCACCTACTTGTGCTGTGATTTGTTGATGCCCCCTAGAGCTGGAATCTAGAAGAGAGCAATGGCTCTAATTGTATTGAGAGAATACAATAGTGGAACCCAAGTCACAAGGAGTGTGAGCTTGGAAGAGTGGAGTAGGGAAGTTGCCCGAACCACTATAAAAATCTTGTGTACTTGATTTATATTTCTGCCATTTACATTACATTATTTTCCATTTCGTTTCTTCATTAAGGGGACTGGATTAATCTGGGGTTAAGTTTCTGTTTAAGATATAAATTTTTAAATACCCAATTCACCCCTCCCCTCTTGGGTTTTGCCATCAACTCGGGACCAACAAGTGGTATCAGAGCAGGTCTTTGAGTTTACCAAAGAGATCTTATTAATATGGCATCTCAATCTACTTCCGTTCCCGCATTTAGCTTCGTATGAAGCAACTCATCATGGCTACCGACATGGATTCTTAGATTGCAATCCAAGATGGAGTAACCTTGCCTACCGATGAAAGAGCTTCCAAATGGACCGATGAGGAAGTAAAAATTGTTAAGAGCAATGCGAAAGCTATGAACTCACTATTTTGTGCTCTTACTGCTTCTGAATATGATAGAGTATCCTCTTGTTTGACCGCCAAAGAGATATGGGATACGCTAACCTCTATTTATGAAGGAACTTCTCAAGTCCAAGGGACGAGAAGAAATATTTTGATTGGAGAACTAGAAAATTTTAGAATGCTAGAAACAGAAAATATTTCTGAAATGTTTGCTAGATTCTCAAAAATTACTAATGCTTTAAAAGGTCTTGGAAAGGCTATATCTGAATCTGAGCAGGTTATGAAGATTTTGAGAGCTCTACCCGAATCATGGACTCCAAAGATCACTGCGATAGAAGAAGCCAAGGACCTTAACACACTAAAGCTTGAAAACTTAATTAGCTCACCCATGTCACATGAGCTAATCAAGAGAAGAAATGAAGATCAACACAGGGGCAAAAGAGCAATTGCCTTGAAAGCCGCACAAGACACGGACGGCACTTCTTCTTCTCAAAACGACGACGAGATTGCCCTACTCACAAAACGTTTCAGAAAATTTGTGAGGAAAGGCAAAACTTTCAGAAGTTTCAAGGAAAGAAATTCTAGAGAGAAAAAGAAAGAACCAACCAAATGTTACCGATGCGGCGGTTCAGGTCACATGCAAGCTCAATGTCCAACTCCCGAAGAAAGCAAGACAAAAGAACAAAGAAAAGATCGAGGGGACAACAAAAGATTCCAAAAAAATAAAGGAAGAGGCATGTACGTGAATGACGAGGAATCCTTAATGAGTACCTCAACCGACGAAATAGAGGCGGAAGAATATGCAAGAATTTGCTGCATGACACAAATCGAGCAAGAAGAACAAACTACCTCAACAAAATGCACAAGTAATGAAGAGGTAAGTTCCAAACTCTCCCATTCTAAATCAGGTTATTCTTCTTTTCAAGAATGCCTCAAATGTACTGAATTAGAAGAACTACAAACTGCATATGATTCATTATATGAAGAAATGAAGAAATTAGGAAGCAAGTTTACAATTAAGAAGAAACAATGTGATGCAGTAATAATTGTAAATGGTAAACTTGCAGAGAAATTAGACAAAGTGAAAGAAGAAAATGATTTGCTGAAAAAGGAGAACGAATCATTAAATGAATCATTAGCTAAGTTCTCTAATCCAGGAGAAAGTGTTAAAATGTTTCTGAATATGACATCCCAAATACATAAAAGAGGTCTTGGATATTATACATTTGAGCAAGGAGAAAGTAGCAAATCAAATGTGCAAATACTTGAGAAATATTAAACTAAAACTGCATCTATATACAAGCCACAAAAGAAAAATTTTAAGTGGATTAGAAGACCAATGATTGAACCATTGCATACTTGGAGGCCTACTCCAAGATTACCTATGGCTTGTAATTTCTGCAATAAATTGGGTCATAAAACTTACAAATGTAATTTTAAGAAATTATATGACCATGGTGCAAAATTAGTTTGGGTTCCAAGGAACACAAGATTTGGGCTTTCCAAGTTAGAACAACAAAGATTGATTTATATTACTAACCCAAATGGACCCATAAAATGGGTACCAAGGAGATAAGATTTACTTGCTTATTTTTTTCAGACATGTTTTAAGGCAAAGGCAAATAATGAATGGTTCATGGATAGCGGTTGCTCAAGGCATATGACCGGTGAAAGAAGCTTATTTCATAAACTTAAGCCTTGCAACGATGGTATGGTTGCCTTTGGCAATAATGAAAAAGGTAAAATTAAAGGTAAAGGAAATATACATAGTATTTCAAATGCATGCATGGAAGATGTTTTGTTTGTTGAAGGACTCAAACATAATTTAATGAGCATTAGCCAATTATGTGATAAAGGACACAAAGTTGTGTTTGAATCATCCATATGTAATGTATTTGATGGAGAACATATCATGTTTAGTGGTAAAAGATATGGAAATGTATACTTGGTTTCACTTGATGAATTAAATGGTCAATGTCTAATGACCATTGATAATGATCCATGGGTTTGGCATAAAAGGTTTGGACATATAAACATGGGAAATATAAAGACCCTATGGAAAAAGAGTTTGGTAGAAGGATTACTAAGATTGAAATATGACAAGAACAAGATTTGTAAGGCATGTCAATTATCAAAACAACCCAAGATGCCTTTCTCTACCAAAAAGGAAAATTTCACCACTAGGCCACTTGAATTGCTACACATGGATCTATACGGACCATCCGACATTTTAACCATTGGTGGAAAGAAATATGTATTTGTGATTGTTGATGATTTTTCAAGATTTACATGGATAATTCTATTAGCTAGCAAAGATGAAGCCTTCTCTATGTTTGCAACTTTTGTGAATTTGGTGCAAAATGAAAAACAAAGTACAATTGTAACCATAAGAAGCGATCATGGTGGGGAATTCGAAAACAAACGATTCATAGAATATTGTAATGAAAAAGGAATTCACCATACATTTTCTGCACCAAGAACTCCACAACAAAATGGAGTAGTTGAAAGGAAAAATAGAATTATACAAGAGATGGCTAGAACAATGCTAAATGAGATCAATTTATCCAAGAAATTTTGGGGTGAAGCTGTAAGTACAGCTTGTCATATTTTGAACCGAGTTACCATTTGAACAATCTTGAAAAAGACCCCATATGAATTATGGAAAGGAAGGAAACCAAATATTTCTTATTTTCATGCTTTTGGATGCACATGCTATGTTTTGAACAATGGAAAAACCAACTTGGGAAAACTAGATGCTAAAAGTGATGAGGCAATATTCCTTGGTTACTCATCAAATAGCAAAGCATATAGAGTATTCAATAAACGAAACCAAGTTGTAGAAGAATCCGTACATGTTGTATTTGATGAATTTAACCAAACTCCGAGAAAGGAGGATGAACTAAGTGATGCAGATGAGACAAAAAGAAAAGAACAACCAAAGGAACTCGAGCTCAAGCCAGAAAATCTCATGGAGGAAGAGGTAAGTGAAGGTAATGATACTTACAAACCTCCAACTGATTTAAAGTTCAAAAATGCCCATTCAATTGAACAAGTTATTGGTAATGTATATGAAGGAGTGAAAACTAGAAGATCAAAACAAAACATTTGTGGTCAATATGCTTTTGTATCAAAAATTGAACCAAATACCATTGAACAAGCTCTCAATGATGAAAACTGGGTCATTGCAATGTAAGAAGAGCTAAACCAATTTGAAAGGAACAATGTATGGCATTTAGTTCCTAGACCAAATAGTCATACAATCATTGGTACCAAATGGGTATTTAGGAACAAATTAGACGAAAGCGGTCTTGTAATAAGAAACAAGGCCAGATTAGTAGCCAAAGGGTATTCCCAAGAAGAAGGAATTGATTTTGAAGAATCATATGCACCCGTGGCTAGATTAGAAGCCATACGTATTTTACTAGCATTTGCTTCTCATATGAATTTCAAATTGTTCCAAATAGATGTAAAAAGTGCATTTCTGAACGGATATTTGAATGAAGAAGTGTATGTTGAACAACCCCCAGGATTTGAAGAAAAGGATCAATCGAAATATGTTTATAAATTGGCCAAAGCATTATATGGATTAAAACAAGCTCCAAGAGCTTGGTATGAAAGGTTGAATAAATTTTTGATTGATCATGAGTTTCAAAAAGGAAAAGTTGATACTACTTTGTTCATTAAATATAAAAATAAAAATATTTTAATTGTACAAATTTACGTGGGCGATATAATATTTGGTGCTACTGACGAAAATCTATGCCAAGAATTTTCTAAGATTATGCAGAGCGAATTCGAAATGAGCATGATGGGAGAATTAAATTTCTTTCTTGGACTGCAAATCAAGCAACAAAGTGAAGGGATATTTCTAAACTAGTCCAAGTATGTCAAAGATATGCTCAAGAAATTTGGTGTGCAAAACAGCAAAGGGGCAAATACTCCAATGAGCTCTACAATCAAGATCGACACGGATGAAAACGGTAAATGTATCGATCAAAAGCTTTATAGAAGCATGATAGGTTCTTTGTTATATTTAACTGCTTCTAGACCCGATATTCTCTTCAGTGTTTGTATGTGCTCTAGATTTCAAGCATGTCCTAAAGAATCACATCTACTTGCTGTAAAAAGGATTTTTAAATATTTGATAAAAACTACCAATCTTGGACTATGGTATCCAAAGGGGTCAACCTTTGATTTAATCGGCTATTCGGATGCAGATTTTGCCGGCTATAAAGTAGATAGAAAGAGTACTAGTGGAACTTGTCAGTTTCTTGGACATATGTTGGTTTCATGGTACTCAAGAAAACAAACAAGCGTTGCTCTATCTACTGCGGAAGCCGAATACATAGCCGCCGGTAGTTGTTGTGCTCAATTACTTTGGATGAAACAACAATTAAAAGATTATGGTGTTGATTATTTTGATATTCCTATAAGATGTGATAATACAAGTGCAATTTGTCTAACAAAGAATCTTGTACTGCATTCAAGAACCAAGCATATTGATGTGAGACACCATTTTATTCGTGAACATGTTGAAAATCATGATGTTTGCTTAGAATATGTGAAAACAGAAGACCAAATTGCTGATATTTTTACCAAACCACTAGCCAAGGAATCATTTTGTAAAATTAGGAATGATATGGGGATGATAGAGCTAAATAAGGAAAAATTAAACAAGAAACTAAAATTTGAAAAGGTCAAGGTGATGAGTCAAGTCGACTCCATGGGAGCCAAGTCGACTTCGCCAAGTCGACTTGGGAAAGTGAAGTCGACTCCGCTTCAATAGCGAAGTCGACTCCGCATTAGGACGAAGTCGACTCCGAGGGACCGAAGTCGACTTCACCTAGGACAAGTCGACTTCGCGAGCGCGTGACCGTTCCTCTTCTCTCTCTCTTTCTTTTTCTTTCCTTTCTTTTTCCTTCTTTCCCATTTCCTGCCTAATTCCCTGTTCTTCTTCCTCTCTAGCGATTTGTATCCTTCGTAAAACCTCGGCAACCAGCTGTCTTTTCTCTCTCCGGCAGATCTCTGCTCTCGCCATTGCCTCCCTTCTCTTTTCGACAAGATCCCTCTCTCCGGCCAACCATCTCTCTCTCTCTCTCTGTTACTCCCTGTTTTCAATGGCACCTAAAGCTAGACTCCCAAAGCTAGCAGTCAAAAAGCCAACCCAAAGACCAGTGCCCAGACCTTCCCAATCCAACACAGAAGAAGATGTCCCTAGAAAACAGAGGACACCGGCAAAAAGGGCTAGAGAAGAACCCTCGACATCAACCGGAAGACGGGTTCGATTCCAAACCACTACTCAATCATCTGATCGAGCTCCGAGGTCGGAAAGTCAACCTCAAAGCTCATCCACCTCAAGAATCCCAATCAAAAAAGGGCAAGTCTTGAAAATGCCCACGACCTACTTCAAGACTGAGCAGCAACATACCCGCTTCTACAAACATTTCTATGAGCGGAAGGTATTCATTCCCAAGATCATCGATTTCAAATTTCTCAGCGACTACGAGTTTGATATAGAAGAGTAGCTTGACTTCCAAGGTTGGACACAACTGTTAAAGTCTGACGAAAGGATCTATCCCGATCTCACTAGACTCTTCTACTATTTATGGGATGATACCAATTTCTCAGCCTATGTCAAAGGAAGCGAGATGTATCTGGGTTCTATAAATAACCCAAATCAAGATGGAGCCTTAAGGAGAATAGGGAGCATTCTTCAAGTACCCTATGAAGAAGAACGACTTCCTAATGACCTAACAATGGACAAAATCTACAACGAGCTGACAAAGAGCAACAAGTACCATGCGGGCACAAAGTTTTTGCATTACATGGATCTTTCTCCTAGGCTCAGAGTCCTCCGTCTGCTAATCGCCCACTGTATCTATCCAAAAGGGGGCGGGAGAAATCAATTGAATCCACAAGAAGCTATGATCCTGTGGAAGTTAATAAATAAAGTCAAGATCAGCCTTCCCAGGCTATTTCTAGAAGCCTTGGCATGCAAGAAAGATAATCCAAGAGGCGTACTACCTTACGGATCCTAGATCACGAGAATCCTTGAGCGGTTCGAGGTCGATATTGACGGGGAACCATTTGAAGTCCCCAAAACGACGAACGCCATCAACAAGGCTCTGCTCCAAAGAATGAAAATCAACCTGGAGCAATTCAGAGATGATTGAATCAGGGAGAAGCTAGGCGAGCCAGCTAGAGAGCATGAGGACCATGCACAAGCTGAGGGGGAGCAACCTCCTGAAGCACCGCCTGCTCAAGAAGAACCCGCATCTCCCATATCGCACGGATCCTATTCTCCACAAGGATCTGCTGCACGTGAACGGGCGCCTCCAACTTCATCTGAGGAGGTCACCTTGAAGGTTCTGAGAGATGAAATCGTTGCCATCCGAGAAGAAATGGGGCAACAAGAGAACCGGATGACAAGTCTTGTCACCGGAGTTCAAAATGCACTTCAGGATATGCATTCCCGACAGGATCGAATCGATCGAGAATTGCGTACCATCCGATATCATCTCGCCTCAGGCCGTCACAAGAAGCGACCCATGCCTGAACTTGATCCCTTCGAATCGGGTTCAGTTCATTGCGAGCCATCTCCAGCACCCGTTTCCTCCTTCTACTCATCAGCCCATGTCCGTCCCATCAAACCAACTCAATCTGTCTATCCCATTTCTCAATTTCAATTTACCAAGTCTTTGGTAATTGAATCATTTTTGATAGATTGATAAAAAGGGGGAGAAGATAGATTAGGTTTAAGTTTTTTTTTTGGTTGGGTAGTCTGTATCAAATTAGGGTTTCATTTTTGCTTACTTTGAAATTTTGTAAAATGAAACTTGATATATATGAAAGATGCTTTATGATTGCTTGCAAAGATTGGTAAATGATAAACCTGTTAATGATTGTTTCTATACTTTGCTTAAAAGGTATGCTTTGCTTGAAAAGTATTCAATATGAACTCTACGTTAAATGATCTGAATATGTTTTGAACTCTATGCCAATGATCTGTTTTTGATTGAAAGTTATAAACTCAAATTAAGTTTTGTCAATCATCAAAAAGGGGGAGATTGTTGGAAATAATGTTCAAAACAAAACAAAATTGACCAAAGCATGAGTTTTGATGATTAACAAAGACTAATTTGAGTATATCAAGTATACTAATGAGTTTGTCAAATGTTTTTAAGGAACTGAAATAGTCAAGTCGATCCCCAAGTCGACTTGGACTTCGACTTAGGGTGAAGTCGATCCCAAAGTCGACTCCATTATCAACTTGAAATAGAACTTCAAAGGCAAAATCAAAACTGGAAGAATAGCAGGTGAAGTCGCAGGCTAAGTCGACTCCACTTGCGACTTGGGAAGCCAAGTCGCAAACGAAGTCGACTCCAGGTGCGACTTGGGCAAAGTCGCAGACAAGGTCGACTCCACCTTCGACTTGAGAAGTTCAGACTTGAAAGATGCATTCCCAAGCTCATTTCAAGAATCTATTTGGACTTTCTCAAATCCAAGTAATATGCAAAGTCCATGTTCAAGATTAACTTGAGTATTCTTGAGATTCAAGGTAAAGATTCAAGTTCAAGTTCAAATCAAGTCTATCCAGCCCAAGGCAAATTTTCAAGCTTGCTTCCAAATGAAGATATATTCAAGATATGAAGATCAAACGACTCCAAAGCAAGCAAGGTGCATGAATATATCATGCAAGGATTCAAGCTCTCCTAAGAATCACAAGATTCAAGACAATCCAAGATAAACCAAAGACAAGGACTTCAAGATCAACAAGATCTACAAGTATAAGGGATTATTTCAGAATGAAAATGATTAAAGAAAACAAGCCAAGCAAGATAGAGGAAGATCAAATGAAGAACAAAGCATATTTTGCAAAGACCAAGTCAAGTCGCAACCCAAGTCGACTCCATGATCGACTTGAGTTGAAGTCGGAAGCCAAAGTCGACTCAAGACTCAGACTTGGAAACTGACAAGGTGAAGTCGCACCCGAAGTCGACTTCACCTGCGACTTGGGTCAAGTCGATGCCCAAGTCGACCCTGACTGGAACTTGAAGTTGCGACGGAGAAGCGAAGTCGCACCTGAAGTCGACTCCATCTGCGACTTGGGCGAAGTCGCATCCGAAGTCGACTCCACATGCGACTTGGGTCGCAACGGTCAGAATTTATTCAAACGTTGGCGCATTAAATGCGCGCCACCTACCTTCTAACGTTCAGATTCCCTCCAAAATTATAAAAGGCATTCATGGTGGACGAGGGAAGTAGCTGAGAATCATTAAGTGTGCATAACTACAATCTACAAGAGCTTTAAAGAGATCAAGCCAATCAAAGAGGAAGAACTTTGCTTCAAACTGCAAGAGCTCAACTACTGATCATTCAAAGCCAATTCAACAAGTTCTTCTCTGCGCCAAACTGCTTCTACACAACTGTAAAGTGTAGTTTTCTTATTGTTTCTTTTGTATGTGTTGAACTTGATTTAGTTTGAGGAACTAAGATCAAGTGTAAGCAAAGTAGTGTGTGATTGGAGTGTAACTCATCACCTACTTGTGCTGTGATTTGTTGATGCCCCCTAGAGCTGGAATCTAGAAGAGAGCAGTGGCTCTAATTGTATTGAGAGAATACAATAGTGGAACCCAAGTCACAAGGAGTGTGAGCTTGGAAGAGTGAAGTAGGGAGGTTGCCCGAACCACTATAAAAATCCTGTGTACTTGATTTATATTTCTGCCATTTACATTACATTGCTTTCCATTTCGTTTCTTCATTAAGGGGACTGGATTAATCCGGGGTTAAGTTTCTGTTTAAGATATAAATTTTTAAATACCCAATTCACCCCTCCCTTCTTGGGTTTTGCCATCAACTCGGGACCAACACGTGCAACTAGTGCTGAAGCGAAAGCAAGAAGAAATGCTTATCGAAGAATGTGGGCATTTCAGATGAATCAAGAGAAGAGTGTAGAGGGGGAACCAATAGAATATTCTGATAAAGAATATGAAGAAAAATTTACAACAGATTGTGAAGAAAATTCAGGAGATGACTCACAAGAAAATCAAAAAAATAATAAAAATTATGATGTTGAGATTCAAATCAGTGATGATGATGATGATGATGATGATGATGATGATGATGATGAAGTTGAACTCCTAGAAATGGAGTATAAACCAGTAGAAATGAAACTTAGTGGTCCTAAGTTTTATGATTCTTCTAGTGATGATGATGTAAACTTAGCTGATTAGCTTAAAGTTTTATTTTCTATGAATGATATGATGAAATTGATGCTTTAGATAGTATTCTCTTTTAATTTATGATATGAAAAATGAAATTTTTAGAAGTTATGCAAATATATTTAAGATTAATGGTATGATGTAGGAAAAAGATGCCGCCTAAGAAGGATAAAGGAAAGCAAGTGGTGATGGATGAACCACTGTCGCGATTAGTAAGAAAAAGGACTCGTAGGATGGTGGGAAGCATATTGGTCGGTGAGGATTCTTCTTCAGCTCACACAAATGACCAATATAATGAAGCTTTAGGGGAGAACAATCCTAGAAATGATGTTGCTAGGGCATCAAATGCAGGACAATCACAAGGCATTGCGGACGTCAATGCTCAAGTGATGGATGCAGTGTTGAGAGCATTGCAAACTATGGAACGGATGGCAGCCCAATAATTTTCAGAAAGCTCTTCAGCTGGAGGGAATGTACCAAGGAATGTTACGGAAGCTGATGCTCATAGGAGAGTCATGAATGATTTTCTGAACATGCGACCTCCACTCTATCGAGGAGATCCGGACCCTAACAATGCTGAAGAACGGATAGAAGAATTAGAGAAGATTTTCAATTTGCTCCAATGTAGTGAGCAGCAAAAGGTCCAGTTTGTCACCCATATGTTGAAGGGTAATGCAGCTAAGTGGTGGAATGCAGTGAAGTTAAGTATCCCTACTTGGCAACAAATGAACTGGGAGAATTTCTCTTGCACTTTAATGAGGCATACTATCCCAAGTCAGTTAGACAACAAAAGTTGCTAGAGTTTGAGCAACTATATCAAGGAAAATCATCTGTGGCAGAGTATGCAGCAAAATTCATTGCCTTATCCAGATTTGCTCCATGGGTGTTGACAAACCCTGCACTTAAAATCTGCAAATTCAGAATGAGGTTATGCCCTTTTATACGACAACAGCTAGCCAGTCACCATTTCCAACAATATTCTGATATTGTGGATTGAGCAAGAATGGTGGAAATGGAAGATAATGCAATTCAAGCTTTTCGCCAAGGAAAAAGGCGTGGGGACTCTGCATCAGATAGTGGAACAAAGTCATATAAGAAGGGCAAGATACAGTATAATCAAAGAAAGGTGGAAATAAGGCAGTCAATTACCCCATGTCCTACTTGCGGTAAAAATCACCGAGGAGAATGTTGGAAAGCAGTGGGAAAGTGCTGGAAGTGTGGAAAAACTGGTCATTCAATTCAGGAATGCACAGGTGAGATCACTTGTTATAAATGTAGACAGCCTGGACATCTAGCAAAAGACTGCACTAAAAAAGTCGACAACAAACAAATTGGGGAGCGTCAAATAGTACAAATGAGGCCACCAGCACCACCAGTTCGTGACCCAGAACAACAGAGGCAGAGGACAAATGCTAGGGTACACGCTATGACCAATGCAGAAGCTCAGACTGCACATGACGATGTCCTCATTGGTACATTGCTTATTCACTCTTATCCTGCCAAAGTATTATTTGATTCTGGTGCTATGCATTCCTTTATTTCTTGTGCATTTACTACAAAATATGCAATTGCACATGAAAGCATGGATATGATTGTGAATGTGGAATCCCCGGTACATCGATTAGCAAGTACAGATAGAATTTGCAAAGCTTGCCCAATCAAAATAGGAGAAATGAATTTAGAAGCAGACTTGATATTGTTGCCTATGCATAATTTTGATGTGATATTGGGAATGGACTGGTTATCTAAGTGGAGAGCAATAATAGATTGTGGTGATCGAAAAATTATTTTTAAAATGTCCAAGTCGATAGAGGTGGTTGCAGATAAATCTCAGCTGGTGAAAATCATTTCTGCCATGAAAGTTGTAAAGTCGATAAACAAAGGATGTCAGGCATTTTTGGCTTCGGTAGTTGATATAAACCAAGAAACTTTATCTCTTGAAGAGATACCAATAGTTTTGCTATTGAGTTGTCAGGATTACCCCCTCAGAGAGAAATAAAATTTGCAATAGATATAGTGCCTGGGGTACTTCCAATTTCTAAACAACCTTATAGAATGGCCCCGACAGAAATGACAGAATTAAAAACACAGCTGGAAGAATTATTAGATAAGGGTTTTATACGACCAAGTGTGTCACCTTGGGGAGCACCGATTCTGTTTGTGAAAAAGAAAGATGGTAGTTTGAGATTGTGTATTAATTATAGAGAACTGAACAAGGTGACTATAAAAAATAAATATCCTTTACCTCGAATAGATGATTTATTTGATCAACTACAAGGGGCAACTATATTTTCTAAAATTGATTTACAGTCGGGGTACCATCAATTGAGGATTAAAGAGGAAGATATACAGAAAACTGCTTTTCGAACTCGGTATGGACATTATGAATTTTTGGTAATGCCATTCGGGTTAACAAATGCACCAGCTACCTTTATGGATTTAATGCAAAGAGTGTTCAGACCCTATTTGGATAAATTTGTGGTCATATTCATAGACGACATTCTCATTTATTCAAAAACAAAGGATGATCATGTTGAACACCTTAGAATGGTATTGCAAACTTTGAGGAGGAACAAATTGTATGCGAAATTGAAGAAATGTGAGTTTTGGATGCATAGTCTTCCATTTCTGGGGCATATTGTTACAGCATAAGGTATTATGGTTGATCCTGCTAAGGTCGAGGCAGTGGTGAATTGGCCAAGGCCGACAAATGTCACAGAGATACGTAGCTTTCTTGGTCTTGCGGGATATTATCGCAGATTCATAGAAGATTTCTCTCGGATATGTACTCCTCTCACAAAGCTAATAAGAAAGGGGGTAAAATTTCAATGGACTGATGATTGTGAAAATAGTTTTCAAGAACTCAAGCAGAGATTAGTGAAGGCGCCAGTTTTAACTACCCCTACTAGCGGTGGAGGATTTGTTATTTATAGCGATGCTTCAAAAAAGGGTCTTGGTTGTGTATTAATGTAGAATGGGAAGGTGATTGCATATGCTTCACGGCAGTTGAAACCTTATGAACAGAATTATCCCACCCATTATTTGGAACTAGCTGCAGTAGTATTTGCTTTGAAAATTTGGAAGCATTATCTTTATGGGGAACAATGTGATGTTTATACAGATCACAAGAGTTTGAAATATATTTTCACTCAAAAAGAGTTGAATATGAGGCAAAGAAGATGGTTAAAATTAATGAAAGATTATGATTTGAATATCCAATATCATCCAGGGAAAGCAAATATAGTAGCTGATGCTTTAAGCAGAAAGTCAAATAGCAATTTAGCTACTTTAATTACCGATCAGGAGGAGTTAATTAATGACATGCGAAAATTGTCATTAGAAGTTTGCCCCAAAGAGTTAGAGTATCAGTTATATCAATTACAAGTGAAACCTTCTCTATTTGAACAGATCAAAGAAAAAGCAAAGAACAAATGAACAAATTATAAGGATAAAGAAAAAAGTGGCAGAAGGGACTATGGAAGGATTCACAGTTGATGATGAGGGCACCGTCAGATATAAAGGAAGGCTATGTGTACCCGATGCAGTAGAACTAAAAAGACAAATTTTAGAAGAAGCTCATTACTCACCATAAAGCATTCACCCAGGGAGTACAAAAATGTATGAAGATCTTAAAAGAAATTTTTGGTGGATGGGCATGAAGAAAATGATAGCAGATGTTGTAGCGCAATGTCTAACATGCCAACAAGTCAAAGCCGAACATCAAAAGCCAGCAGGATTATTACAGCAAATGGAAATACCAGAATGGAAGTGGGATGAAATCACTATGGATTTTATTGAAGGGTTACCAACGACTGCTGCAGGAAATAATTCTATTTGGGTAATTGTGGATAGGTTAACAAAGGTCGCACATTTCTTGCCAATCAAAACCAGTTATTCTGTAGAAAAGTTAGTCAACCTATATTGTAAAGAAATAGTTCGGTTGCATGGAATTCCTAAGGCAATTATTTCCGACCAAGATACTATATTTACTTCGAAGTTTTGGAGCAGTTTAAATCAGACAATGGGGACAAAATTGAAATTTAGCACAGCATTTCATCCACAAACCGATGGGCAAACTGAAAGACTAAATCAAGTAGTCGAGGATATGTTGAGAATGTGTATAATAGATTTCGGAATTGGTTGGGATAAATATATGGGTTTGGTGAAGTTTACATATAATAACAGTTATCATGCTAGTATTAAAATGTCCCCTTATGAAGCTTTATATGGGAAACCTTACAGAACACCCTTAAATTGGGATGAGGTTGGAGAAAGAAGATTGATCGGGCCAGATATTGTGCAAGAAACTGCAGATAAAGTGAAGCTAATCAGAGAAAGATTGCTTACTGCCCAAAGTAGACAGAAAAGTTATGCAGATCTAAGGCGGAGAGAATTAGAATTTTCCATAGGTGATAAGGTGTTTGTAAAAATATCACCTATGAAAGGAGTTATGAGATTTGGCAAAAAGGGAAAGCTCAGTCCTCGTTATATTGGACCATATGAAGTTTTAGAGAAAGTCGGAGCAGTGGCATATCGAATAGCACTACCACCCTCATTGGCTGCAGTGCATATTGTGTTTTACATTTCTATGTTGAGAAAATATGTGTCAGATCCTTTCCATATGCTTACAGCAGATCAATTGCCAATCTCAGATAAGTTAATATATGAGGAAAATCCAATCAAGATAATAAATTCTAAAGAACAACAGTTCCAGAAAAAGTTGATAAAGTATGTCAAAGTGCAATGGAGCAATCATGGAGAATCGGAGGCTACATGGGAGCTTGAAGAAGATATCAAACAAAAATATCCATTTATGTTTAATTAAGTTTCGAGGACGAAACTTTTATAAGGGAGGGAGAATGTAACAGCCATCGTCCATCCGTTTCTAAGAAACGGATTGAAATGGATGGGATTGATGGGCCATGCACGTTCATTTCAAATTGATGGCAATTAATCCCAGCCGTTTAGCAGATGGATTAGTATAAAATGCGCAAACGTGAGATGGGTTTCTGTCATTTGAAGAAGAAGAGAAATCACGCAGGAGACAGACGAAGGAAAAAGAAAGAATTTTTGAAGGTAAGCTGCATCGAACCATTTTCTTTGTTAATCTCATCCATTCTATATTATACGCAAGTTATTTCATAGATCTAAACCATTCACGACATTTCTAGCATGAGTAATTAGTCACAGAAGTATTATTGAAATGTTTAATGTCGAAATTTTACTTATTTAAATGAGAAGTACCAAATAAAAGGTATGAAATGATATATGATAAAATAAACACACTTCTGAGCATAATCAGATAAATGTGACCGTACAATAACAAGATAATTATATGATTAGCTTGCCTGCAAAATTTTAGATTGATCAGACTTATAGATTTTTAGATATAGCGATTTTTACACCTAATATAGAGTGGTAAATAAGTATTTTAAGAGAAAAACACAAAAAAATAATTACGGGAAAATATAGATGCAAAAAGAATAATTTGAACCATTACAGACATTATTTGAGATATTTTACAGTATAGGTGATGAATTAATTCTTTTAAAAATTAGTTTATATGGTTATTTGAAGTGATATTTAATATTAACCTTTTATTAAAACCCTTTATATTAAATCTGATGATAGAGATGTTATTTTGAAAAATAGACCGTCCAGATTATAAAACATAATTTTATAAGCTTACCCCAAAAATTTCAGATCAAACAGAGATGTATATTAAGAGATATAAGCCATTTTCTTTGGAAAATATGGACCGTTGAAAATAAACAAATAAATGAATAATATCCTGGACTAGTGGGCTAAGCCCATCTGAACATGCCCAGTGAGTCAGAAGCCCATAAACCAAGCTTAAGCCCACAGAAACGAAAGTCCAAGAGCTTAGCCCACGTAAACAGAGCCAGCCCACTATCCAGTCTGGCCCAACTTATAACAAAGGATCCAACCCACTAGCCTGGCCCAATGTTCCGGCTCGCCAGCAGCAGCCCACCGGCGTCGGCGACCAACCGGCCGGCTGCGAAAAAAATCAAATAAATATCCAAAAATCTGAAAAAAATACGGAAAATTATGAAAAATACCAAGAAAATTAAATTCAATATTTAGAAGCTTAAATGAGTTTAAAATTATAAATTTATGAAAAAAATGAAAGTTTATAAAGGTGTGATAAATGGAAAATAAATAAAAATATATATAAATTATAAAAATATGAGAAAAATTAAAGGAAAAATCTAAAGAAGTATAAATCTGTGATATCCCACATCGGTTAGGATGAGGGGGGGAGCCTGGGCTATAAGTGGAGGCTGCCAGATACCTCAGTGAGGCGCCTTTTGGGGAAGGACGGGATGCGCGTGAACCCAGAAGGGCAAAACCGTGCGGGCCGAGGCCCAAAGCGGACAATACCTTACTGTTAGGCCTGGGGCGTTACAAATGGTATCAGAGCCGACTCCTGACCTCCGGCCGATGGTGTCCAGCGGGGACGCTGGAGCCCCAAGGGAGGGTGAATGTGATATCCCACATCGGTTAGGATGAGGGGGGAGCCTGGGCTATAAGTGGAGGCTGCCAGATACCTCAGTGAGGCGCCTTTTGGGGAAGGACGGGATGCGCGTGAACCCAGAAGGGCAAAATCGTGCGGGCCGAGGCCCAAAGAGGACAATACCTTACTGTTAGGCCTGGGGCGTTACAAAGTCCAAATTTATTTTTATAAAGTTGTTTAAAAGTGAATTAATATAAGAATAAATAGAAGAAAATAGGATTTTGACCGATTAAAATTATGAGAAATTTTGAGAAAGTTGTAAATGGAATTTTAAATAATATTTGTGAAAATCAAAGTGAAATAATAAACATATTGTGGTGAAAATTAGGAAAAGAGACTTGAGGCTACTACAAAAAATTGGAAAAAGAGGAGTTTGAAAGTCTACTCAGAGGTAAGTAAACTTTTACCAAAACATGTCTTTGAAAATATTATGATTTACTATGAAATGTTATTATTTATTTTCTTTCAAATTTGTTTATTCAAAAATGAGCATTATTATTTCAAATTCATGTTTAGTAGTGAATTTAAGTGGTGCATCAATTAAAATTCATGAGCATGATGCATAATTGCATATTGGGTTTGCCGCCAACGAGTAAAGTAGTATGGTAGTACCTGGGTAGCGACCTCAAGACTACCAAAGGAGATGATTTAGCTCACGAATGTGTAGCACGGCTGCACGCGAGCACAAGTAGATGACAATACCCCTAGTATGAATGCATGATTTAAAATTGACATATGTGTGCACGTCTATCAAGATGTTTTTTTTATTACAGTTTGTTGTGCATAAAAAACAGTATAGATATTGTATTTGTTTAAAAAAAATATGATTGAAAATGAATTTTAAAAAAATACATTTTTACTTACTGAGCTTTCAGCTCACATAGTTTTTGTTTTCAGTGGAAAAACAGGGATACAATGCTATACTAGAGTCTTTATCAACATGGGAAAAAGGCAAACCTAGCAGAGGAAAAGACAAAGAAGTTTAGAATTTTATTGAAATTTTCTTATAATGCTTGATTATTTTGATTTTAGACACTGAAAATTGTATAATAACTCCTTAAGGAGCAAACTTGATATATAATAGTTAAAATTTTTATGATTTTGCATCTTGGTATCTATTTCCATCTTGGGAGATCTTATTTTCAGCTTTGACATAGTAGACCCCATTCACAATACCTCAAGGGTGGGGTGTTACATTCTGTTTGAATGGTCGAGACGCCTTTTGGGTACTACAAGCATTCAGGGCTCACTGCGGCCCACAATGAACAATACTTGCAACATAGAGGCTGAGGCATCCCATAATGGTATCAATGCCAACTTCTGATATCCGAGGTCGATGTGTCCAGCAAGGACGTTGGAACTCCAAGGGGGGTAGAATGTGATATCCTACATTGGATTGGATGAAGAAGAGCGCCGAAGCTATAAGTGGAGGCCGCTTGTAGCAATGTCGATGCACATTTTTTGGGTGAGCCCAAAAGGATAAAACTGTGCAGGCACAAGGCCCAAAGCAAACGATCTTGTGATTGTTGGGCATGACATGATAAAATGGTATCCGAGCCAACTCTTGATGCCCGAGGTCAATGTGTCTAGTGAGAACGTTGGAGCCCTCAGGAGTGGTTGTAATATCTCACATTAGTTAGGATGAGAGAGAGAGAGAGCTTGGGTTATAAGTGAAGGTTCTTATTGAATGATCGAGGCGCCTTTTCGGTACTGCGAGCATTTAGGGCTCTAGGTGCGTGGAGGGACAAAACCGTATGGGTCGTAGCCCCAAGCAGACAATACTATGACATAGAGATGGGGATGTTACATGTTACACCAAGAGCTGCAAGATATGACGATAGAAAATGATAACTAAAATTGACAATAATAATAAAATTATCAAATTACAATTATAGTAGTGAATTTTTCCCTAGGTGTTTTGAAACATGTTATTCCATATTCGAACTTTGGAAGGGATTAATCAAGCCCATCAAATGAAAAGTTGAAAATGCATATGAATTTTCTTGCTTAGGCAAAGAGATGCATATATGAAGTAACCAAAACTCACAGCCTGGTCAACTTCCATTAACCATGGAAATGATAAGAAGACAACATGATCAGAAACAGATTAAAACTCATGATGGTCTTGTTGTTTGCCTTATCTAATATTCTTTCTTTTTTCCACTTTCCTCTCTCTCTCTCTCTCTTACTAATTGTGGAGTTCAATTTTCTTCAGATTTTCCTTAAAATTCCTCTTATCTATAGTTTATGCTAGTAAGAGAGAGTGAGACAATGTAACGCCCTAACCTCTATGTTGCAGGTATTGTCCTCTTTGAGTCGCAACTGACACAATTTTGTCTCTCTAGGCAGACGGAGCCCTGAATGCCTGCGAAACTTAAAAGGTGTCTTGACATTACTACGAGTGTTCTCTACTTATAGCGCAAGCTCCCTCCACCCTATCCGATGTCGAATGTGATCACCCAAAGCCCTGAATGCTCGCAATACTCAAAATGCATCTCGACATTGTTACCAGCGTCCTTTCATCACATCCCACAATGGATAGGGTAAAGGAGAGAGCCTAAGCTATAAGTGGAGGCTGTTGTAGCAATGTCGAGGAGCCTTTTAAGTATTGCAAGCATTCAAGGCTCCTGGTGTCTAGAGGGGCAAAACCGTGTGAGTTGCAGTCCAAAGCGGACAATATCTAGGACAGAGGCCAGGGCATTATAGACAATGAGTTAAAAATGTTGTTTATTCATGTGTTTTACAATGATGCAGGCTTATGTAAATGCTACTTGAGTAATTTTTTTATTTTCTTATATGTCCCTTTACGCAAAGCCCTAATGTAAGAACAAGGTAAATCATTCAGAAAAAAATCTAGACATAAACTTGTTAACAAGTGTTGCTCCTTCACAATCATACTTATTGAATTACAATATATAGAAACACCAGACACTAAAGATATGATGGTACCTTTATAATTAGCTCTATAGTAGAATTTCGATGGGCCGAGCTGCCAGATGACTGGAATACATTTTTTAGGTTTATTTCCAAATATACCCATTATGTTGGAACTTAATTTCAAATATGCCCACTATGTTTCCAAAATTCCAAATATACTGACTACGTTTACATTTATTCTCAAAAATGCTCATTCCATCAAAAATCGTCAGTTAAAATTTTTAAATACCCAAAATACTTTTGTTGTAAAAAATAAATTATGAAATCAATAAAAACAAAATGAAATTAAGATGCTTTAAATTTAGAATCCATGTGCAATTAGGGCATTAGCGAGGTATAACATTCAATTTGTCCAATTAGGTCCTAAATTTGAAGGGCATATTAGTAATTTTACATATTCTCTAATGGTATTAGCTCACAAAATAAACATTTTTGGAATTAAATGCAAATGTAGTGGGTATATTTGAAATTTGGAGAACATAGTAGGTATATTTGGAATTAGGATCAAAAGTAGTGGGTATATTTGGAAATTTTTTAACCTCCAAGGAGAGGACAAAATATCGGTCTTGCCTATTGAAATCTCAAAAGACTTGTGACAACAAGAGTCAGTAAAAGACTTGTGACAACAAGAGTCAGTAAAAGACTTGTGACAACAAGAGTCAGTATGGTATACAGGGATCAAATTAACAACATTATACGTTTGAAATAATGTGTAAAACTGGCATCCACAACCAACTGATGCCGTAGATGTAAATATTTATTCGGTCTTGTATTTGAAAGTTAAGCGATGAAATTTAATAATAAGGAGAGAATGAATTTCAAAAAATAACAATAGGGCATCTGGTCTCGATCAACCCTGTAGTTAACGGAATCATCCAAAGACTTGAAATATAGTATTTGATGCAAAATTCACCTGGGTTTCTTAACGTGTGGCATTATGTTTGAAAATATCAAGGAGTTTTCAACGTTAAGATCACAACTTCACGATGCGCTTTTGCGTCCTTTTAATTTATGGACACAACATTTCAATTCGAACAGAGTAATATACATCCGAACGCGGAGTTTATTGCAGCCTAGTAAGGTTATAAGGTCATGGAATTATATTTTCCATTGAAAAAGTGAAATGGTGCATCGTGTCTTGCAGTTGAACAAGTCCAGAAAAGGAAATTTCTTTGTGTCATTCAGCAACCATGTTTTCCTATTGAACACATTAGATCCAGAAAAGATAATATTTCTAGTTAAATTGCAATGTTCTGTCAGGTGGCTGTTAAGAGTACAAAAAAAAGACCCTTCGTTATGTTACATGGAATCATTTGCTCCACTCCAAACTCAAAGCCGAGATCGGATACACAACAACAATGCAATCCAACCGGGCTATGATCTGGTTCACAAAAATAAACACTTCGAAAATTTGGGAATTGGCATGCGTTTTGGCATTTGATGGGCCTTCCAAAATTTTTTAAAATATGGTAAAATACACCTCCTTAGCTGATGGAACTCAAAGATATTAACAGTTGTGTAGAAACTTATGAGTTCGATCACGACATCATGAATACAATAGCAAGGCATTTCCATTTACTTTTTGACTGCATTTAGTGTCATTGCTGTCTGGTGAACGAGAGAATATCATTCCCTTTTCTTTCTCATTGTGAGAATGGTTGGACAGCTTCTGTTGCGGTTGATTCCATGCTCTCCAAGGGCAGATTCTTTCTGTCTCCGTTTTCATTGCGAGAATACCTGGACAGCTGCTGCTGTGGTTGATTCCATTCTTTCCTTGGTAATCTGAATAAGCATCTTGTGTCTTGCGTGTTTTGTCTTGTGTGGAAGGCAGAGAAAGAAAGCTAGATCATTTTCCTTTCCATTCCCACTACCATCTCCCCATCCACTTGCTTTTCCATTCTCGTTTCCGTTACCTTTTCCGCTTCCGCTTCTGCTTCCTTTTCCCATTTCCGTTGTGAGAATCCTTCTCCCATGGCTTCTGTGGCTGAATCCATAGTTTCCTTCACCATTAACAAGATTGGTGGACTGGCGATTCAAGAAGCTGGTTATTTGTATGGAGTCCGCGAGAAAGTGGAGTCCATCCTGGCAGATCTCAGGTGGATGCGGAGCTTCTTGCGCGATGCAGATCGCAGACTCGGACAAGGTGATGAGCGGGTGAAAACTTTGGTAGGGGACGTGTGGAGCATTGCTTGCAGGGTGGAAGATACTGTTGACACGTTCAGATTAAGAGAAGAACGTCGGCGACGCAGAGGATCCATCAACAAATGCATCTGTGCCTTGAGCGACTTTTTCTCTCTTAGAGAAATTGGAAGGACGATCGAAGCTATAAAGAAAGAAATTAGCAACATCTCTGCTCGCAAGACGACTTACGGCACTGCAGAGATCGATGGGGGAGGAGGGCTGAGTTACGCAAGCACAAAATTGCAAGATTATCGGCGTGCTACTGCTCTTGCAGATGGCAAGGAAATTGTTGGCTTCACAGAAGATGCTGATGCATTGGTAGAGAGGTTGATAGGAGTGGTAGCGGGAGACTGTGGTCGCCGTCGTGTGGTTTCCATAGTTGCCCAAGGAGGAGCAGGCAAGACCACTCTCGCCAACAAAGTCTATCAGAGTGACCAAGTGAGGAATCATTTTGATCATTCTGCTACTGCTTGGGTTTGTGTTTCCCTAACTTATAATGCCAAATATCTGTTACAAGAGATTGCTGGAAAAGTTTTGGGCATGTCGGAACAAGTGTCTAAAGTCTTGTCTGAAAGAGATTTGCAAGAGAAGCTGTCGAATTTTCTACGGGAGAAGAGGTATCTTATCGTTATTGATGATGTGTGGGGTACCGATGCGTGGGATCAACTAAAAGCAGCATTTCCAGATGCAAGAAATGGAAGCAGAATCATTATCACCACTCGCAATGAGCGCATAGCATTATATGCTGATCCTGATCCAGCAAATCCTCCCTACCAGCTGCCTCTTCTAAATCCAAATGATAGCTGGAAGCTATTTCTAAAGAAGGCATTCCCATGGGAGGAGACTAGCAATGAGATACGTTCCACTTCTTCAGAGCTTGTGGATGTTGGGAAAGAAATTGTAAAGAGATGTGGAGGCTTGCCTTTAGCCATTTCTGTTGTGGGAGGTCTCCTAGCAGCAAAGGGAGAGGTAAAGGTGGAAGATTGGAAGAATGTCCTCAGTAGTCTGAAAGCTGAGCTGTCGGGAGAGTCAGTGCACTGTGGAGATATATTAGCCTTGAGCTATTATGATTTACCATATTACTTGAAGCCTTGTTTTCTCTACTTGGGTCTTTTCCCTGAGGATTATCGAATTCGTGTGGATAGGTTAAAAATGCTTTGGGTTGCTGAGGGATTTATACAGTCAAAGGAAGGACGGGAAAATGAGGACATAGCCGAAGATTACTTGGTGGAGTTGATTGGCCGGAGCATAGTTCAAGTTGATACAACAGAATGGGATGGATCAGTAGCAACTTGCCGCATCCATGACCTACTCCATGCTTTTGCCATTTCCGAAGGCAAGCAGCATAATGTTCTTGAAATCTATAGTGAAAAAGTAAGCACGCCCATAACATCTAGCACAACACAAGCACGTTGGTTGGCTATTCATGATGGTGTAGCTTGTTATCAAAACAGATATACCCCAAACATTCGTTCCTTGTTGTGTATTGACATGCGTGAGGTGAACTTACCTCGTCATTCCAAGGGTCTTAAACGGCTGAGGGTGCTAGAGTTTCAAAAGCATTGGTGGCGGGGGCCAAGTACGCTGAATGTCTCAATAGGAAAGCTCACATATGTAAGGTATTTGAACCTACAAGATACTGATACATATGTTCTTCCTCCATCTATTGGCAACCTCTGGAATTTGGAAACTCTTCTTTTACCTCAGATACGTATGAGCCTACCCAGAGAAATTTGGGGGCTCTATCGGTTAAAGCATCTTGATGCCTGGTTGTGCGAATTTGAAGATGAACCCCGAGTTGACAACCTAAAAAATCTCCATACATTAAAGTTAGCAAGTGGCAAGTGGGTAGAAGAAGAGAAAACCGTCAGCTCATTACGTGGCCTTAAGAATTTGATGATAGAGATGACAAGGTGGAATATATGGAGGCCAGATTGGATGGAAGGAATATGGAGCTTGATTGGAAAACTCATCAATCTCCAATCATTTGAACTGGAAGGCACATTTTTCGCCTCTGGTGAAGACGCAATCTTCATAAGCCTTCCATCCCTTCAGCATCATTTACATCTTTCTGTACTTTCTTTGCATGATGTAAGGTTAGAAAGACTGCCCCAACTTCCACCAACTCTCACAAAGCTTAGCTTACGAAGATCTCAACTCCATGATGATCCAATGCCAACACTGGAGACGTTAGCCAATCTTCGCGCTCTACACTTGGCAATTGATTCATACACCCGAAAGAAGATGATTTCATCTGCACAGGGGTTTCCGCAACTCAAATACCTTATCATTTCTGACTTGCATGAACTGGAAGAGTTGGTACTAGAACAAGGAGCCATGCCCAAGCTCGAAAAATTATGTATACATTACTGCAGAAACTTGAATAAGCTTTCGGAAGGCTTGCGATGCGTCACCACCCTCAAAAAATTCAGTATCATCAATGCATCAAGAGAACTCAGAGACTGGCTTCAAAAGGCCGAAGAAGAGGGCTGGTACAAGAATCAAAATGTCACAAGAATCGCGACTTCCCCAATAGAGATTATGTATAGATTGAGATAGCTTTTAACTTCTGAATTCCTTCTGTATTTTTTGTATTACTTTCATTGTATTATTATATAATACAACCCCATGTGAAATCATCCTAGGCAAGAGTGCTGCTCATGTTAAGCCAGCTTGATTTTTATGTTACCCAAAATGTTAGTCTAAACGTACTTAATTCCTATATCAAACTCTATAATTTTAGGAAACATGAATATTTTTTATTGAATTACTGTAACGCTCCAGGCCTAACAGTAAGGTATTGTCCGCTTTGGGCCTCGGCCCGCACGGTTTTGCCCTTTTGGGTTCACGTGCATCCCGTCCTTCTCCAAAAGGCGCCTCACTGAGGTACCTGGCGGCCTCCACTTATAACCCAGGCTCCCCCCCTCATCCTAACCGATGTGGAATATCACATTCACCCCCCCTTGGGGCTCCAGCGTCCCCGCTGGACACCATCGGCCGGAGGTCAGGAGTCGGCTTTGATACCATTTGTAACGCCCCAGGCCTAACAGTAAGGTATTGTC
Source organism: Annona cherimola (assembly GCA_030490835.1). NCBI lineage: Eukaryota > Viridiplantae > Streptophyta > Magnoliopsida > Magnoliales > Annonaceae > Annona > Annona cherimola. The sequence goes on along the minus strand of CM059975.1, from coordinate 80,871,812 downwards.
CGCTTTGGGCCTCGGCCCGCACGGTTTTGCCCTTTCGGGTTCACGTGCATCCCGTCCTTCTCCAAAAGGCGCCTCACTGAGGTACCTGGCGGCCTCCACTTATAACCCAGGCTCCCCCCCTCATCCTAACCGATGTGGGATATCACAATTATAAAAATCAATAATATTTTGAGATAACAATGCTTTAAATATCCTAAATTTTTTTGCAAAAGGATAAATATATATGGTCGGCCTTATAGTATTAAGGTCCATTAAAAAGGCAAATCCCAAATGCACTTATGAGTATTGCAATTAATTATAAACATACTTATAAATTTTCAATAATTCTTCTTATACCCATTTAGTTTGCCCAAAAATTCTTTTATATTTTTATACTGTTAAGAACCTAATAAACGGGCCACTAGCCTGTGTATAAAATAATAAAATTGGTCATGTCATAATTCCTACTTTTCTTTGCAATTCATGACCTAATTTTCATTTTAACTCCAATGTATATTTTTAAAATTAGGGCCGGAAATGAAGTATTTTGATCTTTTGAAGCCGGTCGCACAGAGGCCACCGTACAACTGGCCTCAAAACCTATTTTTTAGATTTTCCGAACCCAGAAAATTATGAAAATGTCACTGTATTTAAAAATCCAAAAACAATACTTAAAAACTTCTAAAAACGGTAAAACTTGGTTTATAGATTTAATATACCTACATTTACTTGCCCATAAAAAAAATTAAAAGAATAGGTTTTCAGGCTAGTTGCACGGCAACCGGCTTCAAGAGATCATGTCTCAGAAATGAAATTGGGCATGAACTGCAAGTTAAGGTAAGAATTAAGGTAGGGAAATTCATTTTTCATAAACAAAGTAATCACACTTTTTAAAAACGTTAAATAAATAGATTTTGGTCAAAATACATAGACATAAGAGGGATCATTAGAAGTTTACGGGTATACATAAAATTAGGTGTAAAATTTGAAGGAATTTTGTGATTTGCATAAAAAGAAAAATATTTCTCCCGTTTCTTAGAAGAGAAATGCTACAAATCTTCGTTTATGCTAGGAATGTTTCAATATCTCCTCAAACGATTGTTAATATATAAATCGAGTTTTACTATTTTTGATATGTATTTTTTAAAATTTTAAAATAAGGGTTTTAGTCTTTTTTAAATGACTAAAATACCCTCTTTTAAAAATAAAAAAAATATATATTTTCGAAAAGGTGAAAATTTATTTTTATTTCATATATGTGACATCGTCTCAACTGGTATTACAATTGGTCTCTAAGAGTTTCTTACAAATTTTCTATCAATATTCTACAAATAATTTAATTTTCCTAACAATAATCTCTACATAGCCACCAGGTGGATGCTCTCGCAGAAACTTAGAGAGAACAAATGCCACTACTAAAGTCACTTCCATATGCTCCATATGTGGACAACATACTTCAAACCAAAGACGCCTGGGGAATGGGGCAAGTCTTTGACGGTTGAAGCAACACCTAAGTAGCAAAAAAGGTAAAACTTAATACATTAGTTAAATACACGAAGGTCAATCATCATCATCATCATCATCATCATCATCATAAGCCATTTCCCACCTATGTGGGGTCGGCTGCATGGATTCTGTTACGCCATTCTTGGCGATTTAAGACTAAATTTTCAGTAATATGTAATATTTTTAAATCATGTTTAATTACTTCCATCCATGTTTTTTTTTGTCTTCCTCTCATTCTTCTACCACCTTCTACTTGGATAAACTCTGTTTTCCTAACCGGTGCTACTTCAGGCCTCCTTTTAACATGACCAAACCATCTTAATCTATTTTCTCTCATTTTATCATAAATTGGTCTCACTTTTAAGTTTTCTCAAATTATTTCATTCCTAATTTTATCTTTTCTTGTTTTACCACTCATCCACCTTAACATTCTCATTTCTGCTACGCTCATTTTTTGTATATGTTGCTCTTTAACTGCCCAACATTCTGCCCCATAAAGCATAGCAGGTCTAATCGCAGTCTTATAAAATTTTCCTTTTAATTTGACTGGAACACACGAAGGTCAATAATTTTATAAAAATATTTTAATTTCAATGCAACCTCATGCATGGAAACATTTCTCCATTTCTAATACTGTAGATCATTTTTGGATATTATGGAAGAAATCAAATTGGCACGTATTGTAGACTAAAGTCAAGAGAATCAGGAGATGGTAGGGAGTGCAGTTTGGTTGAAAATTTTGATAAGTGTAACGCCACACCTGCCAACACTTCCTACAACCGGCAGCCACTACTAAAAATATTCGAGGGCTAGTCGAGCTGAGGGAGTATGGAATCATCGCTGAGGGAATATATGGAATCATCTATGTACTTTCGAGTATTGGAGTCACTCAGTAATAACAAAAGTAGTATCACAATATAAACAATGATAACCGCTAATTTATAACATAATGAAAGCTAATTAAATTATGATAACCAATAAAAATATTTACACCAAAAATCTCAAATTTAGCTTCTCTTTCTAATTATTTTGATTATATATGTTGAACCTTTAATGAAACGCTGCTCATCTCATATCGATCCCTACCCATTTTAAAACATACTTAGATACAAAAAATGATCATGTTAAACGTTAATATGAATCATCAATTAAATACTCAAATCCAAATAAATATGTAATAAACTTCCATTTTCCTGCCGAAATTTGTAATATGTTACATCCTTTACTTTTCATGTTAACTAAAAAGAAAAGTAAAAAGTTGGGGTAAGTCCTGGCAAACTCAATAAGTAAAAAAATCAATGAAAACTGCTAAATACTGAAAATTAGCTTAAAATATTTTATTGAAATACTAAAATTTTTATAAATATTTAACATGTCAATGCTCATGCTTATACACTTAATCATTTAACTTTACTTTTTTATTTTAACTCGGTAACCCATGAACCAAAATTACTCTTTTCGCATTCGTGTAGGCCCTTCATAATAATTTTAACTTTAAGTCATCTTTCTTATAGTATGCTCATGCATTTAAACATTATATTTGTAACATACTAAATCTTACTTTCTTAAATACAAGTCAAGACTATAAATTAAAATTTGCTATGCAAATAATTCAAATATGATAAATACTAAGTAAATCGAGTAGTGTTTCAATGCATCAAAGGTACAAACCCCCATTTTTTAATGTATGTTTTTGAAATTTTTTTATAAAATTATTAAACTAGGTTTATTTAATTTGTAAACTAGAATTTACCATTTCTAAATATGTATATGTATATATTTTTTAAAAAAATAGGGGAGGTTTTAGTCATTTCTAAATGACTAAAATACCCCTATTTTAAAAAATATATTTATACATCTTCAAAAATAGTAAAACTTAATATATTAGTTAAATACAACTAAGCTAATAATTTTATAAAAATATTTTCAAGAGAATATTTTTAAAAATAGAGTTTTTTACCTTGATGCATTGAAATCTCAATACATTAGGATGCATTGAACCATTACTCATGTAAATCACATAAAATTAGTTGCAATTAAAATCTATCAAATTCATATTAAAATGTATCGGCGTGGTGCAACGCATAAGTGCGAAACCAGAAAAAACCTTATAATTTAATTCAAAACTTCAAAACTTCAAAACTTCTACTTACCTTGGGTGTGTTTGGTTACACACAAAACATGTCAATGAAAACTTTTCAATCAAAAACTTTTCACTCCCCATAACTACCTTATTTTTTAATTATTTTTTCACATTTTACTATATAAACAACCCTACTTTTTAATCATTTACACACAAATACTCATACAACTACCCTATCTATTTTAACTTTATTCTCTTTACACCACATTATTACCCCTATCATATCACGTCATTTTCTATCGACTTGATAACTTCTACTCTGAAAAGTTTTCATAAAAAAGTTTTACCTCCAACCAAATACACCCCTTATGTACAAACTAAACTTTTTTTCTTGAATTTCAATATTAAGCTCAACCCATGAATCCTTCATCATCCGTATATATACAAAATCCATCAATATGAAATTTATAATTTTTCTCTTCCAATTTCTCTACTAAATAATCTATAGCTCCTTTTTCCAATTTCATGGCATGCATATGGTTAAAAATTCCTTTTCTCAAAATTCTTCAACTGAATGCGATCAATCAATTTTATCTCAAACAACTAACAAAATTCAATATTACTTATAAAGCTATAATTTTCTTTCATTTATATACCAACCCACAATCAAATAAATTTTAGAGCTAAACTTTAATTTTTATTATTTCTATTATCCTATCATATTAGTAAATGTATAACTATTATTCAATCATGACAACTTCTTTGAATTAATTATAATTAAGCTCTAATTCCCAACAATCAATCCTTAATAGAATTCTACCAAATTTCTATAAATCAAGTTGATTTAATAGATAAACAAGCAAATTCTAACATTAATCAATATCTGTCACACAAATTAATGCCTACTAAATACAAATCCAAAGTAACATTCTCGTATTCATTATATTATTAATATCGATATCTCTTATAACTGGTAGTAACTACCGAACTTGCTATGAACAGTTAAGCTAAGAGAAAAATGCTTAATCAATAATTACATCCTTTTGGTACTAATGAAAATATATATTAACCTACCCAAACTTTATTAAAATTCTTTAATTGTTGTTACCTCTTCGTGCAAACTAAATAAATTATTCCAAAACTTATCGAACTCACCATCATCTATCAACTCCATAAGAATTAGATTTTCACAAAACTAATCTCCACTATATCATTCATCTATGCGTTAAATAAAATGTTAAGTCTGATTTTAGTTTCTACTAACTAGGATAATAACTCATTTCCCGATGGATTAGGATTAGGGGTGCAATACTAACCTTATTTTTAAAGCATCAACCTTAATCCTAATCCTAACCCTATTTTAAAAATTCGGGTTCGGACTAAGTTTCGGGTCGGAATTCAGGTTAATCAATTGTTATAGTTATATTAATTAAATATCTAGAACAAATCAAAATATGATATCTTTTACCACATTAGTTTTCACATTTAATAATTCATGCAAATCAACAACCAAATAGATAATATAGAGAAAATAATTGAAATATAAGAGAAAAATGAAAAAATAAAATAATTCGCTAGTTAAATAGGCTCTAACTGCAAAACCATGCATTATTGGAATGATTAGAGATTCAACAGATTTCAAATTGAAATGAGAGATGGTTTGGATTTTGTTCAGCCTAACACACTAGGGCGCAGGAGTATAGGAAGTGACAAAGTGGATGGATGCAATGTAGCTGGAGACTTGTGATTGGTGCAGAGGGTGACTTACATTAGCAGAAGGCGACAGTGAGTGACCCGATTGTAGTCCATGGTCTATAGATCTCCACTCGCTGTCCATTTTCCCTTTCTCGCACTGTTGCTCACGCATCCGACCTTCACTTCATGCTCACAATAGCAGCGAAAGGAGAGAATATGAGGAAGGAAACTGGCTATTGCCGGAGATGAGCAGGAAGATCAATAGCTTGTGCTTCAAAAAAATAAAAGTGTATCAAAAATAAAGAATCTATAGCGGAGAGGATAGATGAAAAAAGAGGAGATTTTAGAAGATTCAAAGGGAAAATAGACCTCAAAGATTGTGGATTGAAGCAATCTTGCGTAGAAGAAAACAAAGCCGCCGAGAAAGAGATGTCGTTGAACAGTAAAAGGATGGTCGCTGTCGACTCTAGAGGACATGGAGATGGTCGTGCGACGTAGCGATGAGCCAGCGATTGTGAAGAACAAGGCAGTTGGAGAAGATATGCTGGGTGTGGGACAGGGGCGGTAGCTGCATACACTGTCATCGGCTCCGGAGAACATGAGGTAGGCAACAATTGTGCAATGGGGAAAATTAGGGCGTGAGAAAAGAGGGAAGAGAGCTTTTATATGGGTGGTATAAAATATTATTTAAGGGGGGAATTCGGGTTCGGGTTAGTCAGGTTAGGGTTCTGTCCAACCTGAAGCCGAACCGAATTCAAATCGGATTCGGGTTGAACTTAAATAACGTAACTTGGGTTTAGAAACAGCAAGTTTTAGCACTTCCCTGATTTGGGTTCGGCGGGCCGGGTTCGGGTCAAGCTAGGATGGAGTTGCACTCCTAATCACGATCTTTTCCTATTCGTATTTGAGCAACAATTCATGTTCGGCTCCCATCTCAATTCTACCATCTAAAACATCAACATAAGGAAGCACGAGTCCAAGCTAACTCAGTGAGTAAGATAATAATCAAATTCAAATATTAAAATAAATAAATATCTTTCCTTGAAATAACTTAAATCTTGAAATTCTCTAAAGTTCATATGTTCATGCATGCAATGCTCATGCAAGCAATCATGCTCCAAATTTCATGTAATGCAAATGCTTATCCTCATTCTCATCATCCAAGTCACCTCGCGGCACCAGTGAACTTATAACCCTCAAACATGGCTTACTCGAAAAATCATCATATATAAGCCATCAATTAAATTAAATCTCTATTATGCAAACCTTTTCAAAATAGGTTTCATGGTTTAATTTTTCAAAGCAAAATACTATCGAAGAGATTTAAAATTTAAAGTATCTATTGTGCAAATTGCCAAAATATATTAATACAATAAATTTCACTTAATGCAACTAATTTTTTGGTTACATATAATTAGATTTAGTTGCATTAGATATATTTGACTACAATTAATTATTTAACTATAAATAGGGTGTGTTTAGTTGTGGTTAAAACTTTTGATGAAAAGTTTTTGATGTAAAAGTTGTCATATTGATAGAAAATGATGTGATATAATATGAGTAATGATGAGAAGTAAAAAAAAATAAAGTTAAAATAGATATGTTAGTTTTATGAATAGTTGTTTAGAAATGATTGAAAAGTAGGGTAATTTGTATAAGAAAATGTGAAAAAATAATTAAAAAATAGGGTAGTTATGGAAAGTGAAAAGTTTTGGTTGACATGTTTATATCCCAAACAAACACACCCATAATTGATAGATTTTGTGTACAGAAATTTGGTTAAATGTAGAAGCATTTTTGCAGAAAATGCAACAAAAAGTACATTCAGAGTAGTCATTAAAATATACCTACAAACACAATTAAAAAATTTAGCCACGAATAGTAATAGATTTTTTGTTGCAATTAATATAAGATACGGTTGTAATTCTATTCAATTAGCCAAATTGAAATTTGGCTACATATACTGCACTTGCTCTAAAATTTTTGCATGATAATGTTGGACAAAGGATGCTCTAAAATTTTTGCATGATAATGTTGGACAAAGGATGCTCTAAAATATTATTATAATAACTAAGAAAATGACAAAATAATATATCCAAAATAATTTTGACAGCCTCACTTTTCATGTTGTAAGCTACTACTTATAATACTAGCTACCCATCACACTATATCCCTCTCACCATATAATTCACACTTCTCTGCTCACGGCACACATACACACACCTCACAATTCACATTTCACACTTCACCACTCACCACTAATGAACTTTCACGTTATATGCGTGGCTACCCCTTCTATAGTTGCGAGAAGTCGGTTGATTACCGACATTATAATTAATGAAGCTCGGAAAATTTTAGTTGTTCATCAACATCCATCGGATCTAGAAAATCTAGTTGATTTTTAAGTTGGTGGACGTAATCTGGATGGTAATTTGGTGCTGAAAAATCCAACACAAGTTAGTGGATTTTTATCTAGAAGAATCCAATATACGGTATTTCTTAATTCTCCCTTTCAGCACCGATTTTCTTCTTTAGGTCTACTCTTATAGTTGATTTCTGAAGTTTTCAAGCTTTGTTCTACCTAAATATGTCGACAACTTGGTCGTCAATGTTGATGTGCTTTGTCTCGATTTCTTCACGTAATACCTCTTTTTTGTATGAAGTGATAATATACTTCTACATGCTTGATTCTTGCATGGAATATTGGATTCTACTCTAGATGTATACAAATTCATTATCGCAGTAAAGGAGCACCGAGTAATCGGCAGGTTGGTGAAGATCCTTCATAAGTTGCATTAGTGACCTAGTTTCCTATGCTGTTATGGCTATTGCCCTATATTTAGCTTTGATAGAGGCACAATTGATTATCTCTTACTGCACTACGAGACCACTGCTGATTTAAGATAGAACATATACATAGTAGTTGATCTCCTTGTATTAGGGACTCCAACATAATCAACACCATAATACCCTGCAATTTCACATATTGCATTTTTCTTATATATGAGACCAAAATTGATTGTTCCTTTGACCTCCCTAAAGATGCGTCGTACTACATCTAGATGCAGATTCCTTGCCTTCTCCATAAAGCAACTTGCTATGCTAATGACGAATACTGTATCCTACCATGTTAGAGTTAGATAGATTAAATTATTTACCAGTTGATGATACATTGTCAAATTTTCTAACTCCTAACCTTCTAGAGAACATAACTTTGCATTAGGCTCTATAGCTGTAGAGATGGGCTTACAATCAAGTATTCCATACTCCTCTAGTATGTCTTGAGCATACCTTTGCTGACATAAGAATAGCCCTTCTTCTATATGCTTAACTTCTAGTCCAAAAAAGTGTTTTAATTCCCTAAGGTCTTTTGTTAGAATCGAACTGAAAGATCAACTTTGGTTGATCTCCTATACCAGCATTATTGTCGGCTTTCCAATTTTATTTTTTAAAAATAAACTTGAGCCGGTTGGTGTTACTGAATAACCACTTTGCAATAAAAAGTCAGCTATCTTACCGTACCATGCTTTTGGCTCTCGCTTCAATCCATACAAAGCTTTCTTTAGCTTGTAGAAGTAATGAGTTGTGTGGAGTGTGCAAAGTGTGAGGGGTACAATGCGAGTAATGTGAGGATAACACTAGTGTTGAGGGTAGGACCTTACAAGTTGTAAAGTGAGGGTATCCAAATTAGTTTGGGTGTATTATTTTTGGTGTCATATTTTATAATTCTTTGTAATAATATTTGCTAGAACATTATTTCTCCAAAAAGTGGTATCAACATCAAAGGTCGGGGACAATGGTATATGGAGGCTATGCTAGCTAGAGGAGCACAAAGAGATTGTATACAGGTGTAGTTCAGGACTGTGAAGCCGATTGGTCGAGACTAAGATTACTTGGAAGCATGTTGGACTTTCCCAAGTCACGATGCTAGATATACCTACTTTGATAAGCACAATTGAGAAGTTAAACTATAATAACTATAATATTTGGAATTTGCATATGCAGTTTTATCTACTTAGCTAAGATTTATGGGATATAGCTCGTGGCAATAGTACCGCGATATCCACATATAACAGAGAATTGAAGAAATGGAAAGTAAAAGTTGGCAAAAATATATACTTTTTAATAGTAACTATTGACGACAAGTTGCTGCGGAATATCAAAGATGCTAAAACACCCAAGGAGGTGTGAGACACCCTAGTATCATTATTCATAAGAAAGAATGATCCAAAGCTCAAATAGTTAGAAAATGAGTTGTTGTTGTTGTCTTGCAACAAAATATACTAATGAATGAATATTTCTCCAAAGTTAAATTTCTCTGTGAAAAAATTTCAAATTAGACCTAGAAAATTTGACTTTTGAAATAAGAATGAGGAATATTATCATCCATGGTTTAAAGCCAAAACACTATGGATCATCATTGCAACCCACGGATGAGCAAAAGAGTCAACTCTAATAGAGTTAGAAAATATATTTACTAACCAAGCTTTAGATAAGCTAATATCTAAAATTTAATGGAAGAGGAGAATGATATTTAATGGAAAATACAATGATGATTGGATTATCAATTCTAATTGTTTCAATCATATGACAAGAGATCATGAAAAGTCAACAAGTACATCCATGTATAAAGGAAGACTAAGTAGTCGTGATAATTAACAACTCCAAACTACCAATCATTCACATTTGTAAGACAATGATTTTCCGTCGGTTTAGCTCATAGAAGGTACAATTGGAAAATATGTTTCATATGTCAGGAACGAAGAAAAAATTATTATCAATCTCATAATCGCTTAAACTTTTACAGATAAAATTCATTATCTTGTGCTAGATTTTTTCAGTACCAAATTACAATTCAGATTACATCCACTGACTTAAAAATCAAAAAATCTAGATCGAATGGATGCTGACTAATAGCTAGAATTTTCTAAGCTTCATTAATTATAACGTCGGTAATCAACCGACTTCACGCAACTATAAAAGGGGCAGCCATGCATGTGACATGAAGTGCATCAATGGTGAGTGGTGAAGTGTGAAACATGAGTTGTCAGATGTGTGTGAGTTATGTGTATATGCGCTATGAGTAAAGAAGAGTGAGTTATATGGTGAGAGGAGTATGGTGTGAGTGATATGTGGGTAGTTCTAGTAGTATAAGTAGGAGAGTGTAAAGTGAGGATGTCAAAATTATCTTAGGTGTATTATTTTTGTTGTAATATTTTCTTAGTTATTGTAATAATATTTTAAAGCATCCTTTATCTAGCAAATAGTATCAGAGCCAAGTTAGGGATCGAGGTTCGTGGAGGTTACGAAGACTAAAAAATACAATGAGATTCTGCACGTATGCAATCTAAGATTATGAAGTCGATTAGTCAGGGACCGAGCTTACTTGGAAGAGAGCTGGACATTACCAAATTTAAAATACAACAAATATAATTAGTGGCAATAGTACTACGTCATCCGCGAAAAGTGGAGAATTAAAGAAATGGAAGACGAAAGCTGGCAAAGCTCTTACATGTGAGCAGTAACTATTGAGGATGGGTTGCTGCAGAAAATCAAGGATGCTGAAACACCCAATGAGGTGTAGGATACCCTAGTAGCCTTATTCATAAGAAAGAATGTTTATTCACAAAAAGAATGATGCGAAGCTCCAATAACCAAAAAATGAGTTTCTATCCATCTCCTAGCAAAATATGATGGTGAGTGAATATTTTTTCAAAGTTAAATTTCTTCATGGAGAAATTTCAAAATTAAACCTAGAAAATTTGATCTTTGAAATGAAAATGAGGAGGATCCTCATCCATAGCTTAAAGCCACAGTACCATAGGATCATCATTGCAATATGTGGATGAGCCAAAGTGGCAACTCTAATAGAATCAAAAAAGATATTAGCCAACTAAGAAGTTTTAGATAAACAGATGTCTAAAATTTCAATAAAGGAGGAGGATCAAATGGTGGCAAAATAAGAAACCAGGAGGATGATAGGCAAAGCAAGTAGCAAGGATGAAGCTCTCAGTGAGGGGGACCTTATCAAGGAAGAAACAAAGAAGACAAAATATCTCAATGATAGAAGGATCAATACTGCAGCTGTGGAAAGAGAGGACACTTCGCTAGAGATTACCGGAACAAGCAGGCATGGGTAATATTGCAACCGGTACTCATAATAAATAAGAATGAGATCTTCAAGCATCTTTTGTAGTAGAAAAGGCTCAAGAGATCGCAACCTCCTACATTGCCAAGACAAGAAGAGTTAGCTCTCATAACTATAAGTGAAAAGCTAATTATCCATAATGATAATTGAATTATCCATTCTGGATGTTCCAATCACATAGTAGGAGATTATGAGAAGCTGACGAGTATGTCCAAGTATAAAAGAGGATGAGTAGTCTTGATAACTAATAACTACAGATTGCTTATCACTAATATTGGTAAGACAATGATTACCACTCAGATCAGCTTACTGAAGTACAATTAAAAAATGTGTTCCATATATCATATATGAAGAAAAATTTATTATCTTGGATAAATGAGGAGCAGTAGATGATAAGGGTGGCTATGGTACCTGACCCGAGCATTGTAAGTTACAATCAAAGACAAATGAGGAACCTTTCCTGCTCATAGTTCAGTGTGTGTCATTGTATGTGGAAATCCTGATGGATGCTCCCCATACCATAGGGTTGTTAAAAGATGGAATGGGATGAAATTTTGGGATGAAAATATATTAGCAATAGGTAAAGGTGTATTGGGAATAAGTATATGTGTATTGCGGAATGTGAAATTCCATCTCATACTAAGCTCATCGCATGCATGGATAGAATGTAAAAAGAAAAAAAAACAAAAACAAAAGTAAAGTTTTTTAATCAATGTTCTTTATCATAATCCTTCAAAATATTACAAAAAAAATTATGATAACTGCCAAAACCTTGGTGATCATTAATCATTGGGCCTCAATGCTAAAATATGAAAATTACATGGAATCAATTTTTAAAAGAATTTTGCATAGTAGACCCATTGTATCTTTATTTTTAGATTTTAAAACCCCAATCATCATTCACAGTCAGGATCCTGCCAATATAACAAGGTCTAGTTATTGCAATATCTGATTTCACAATCTTTAGATCATCACACCTGCAATATCAACTTAGGCCAACTCATTCTAATTTCTAAGGTTTATTTGGGACTTCCTATCAGAGTCAACTCATGAATTACCTCAATTTATTTAACGGCAGATAAATCATCCGCGTAATTAATTATCTCTGGATGGACTTCATCCTACTGAGTCAGTATTGATAGAATAGAAACATTATCAAAGAAGTCCAATTTCAAGCAATTTGGAAGGGTTGATTGGGCTTAATTTTTTCTGAAAAACACCAACAAATTACTGGAACTCCAACGACCAAATTCCTAGTAATTTTTCAAAAACAATTCGAACTGCTTCATTACATGAAAGCTAAGAAATTATGAATTGCACATACTCATCCCATATAATTTTTCAAGTGAATCTCGTATCGCTGTGTTAGCATGCATGTGAGGGCAATATTAACGAGTGGGAGACAACCACCCATTTAAATTCAAATGAAAAAAAATCTTAATAATTTTTCACTTGTTCAATGTTTGGACGCAAGCACATGAATTATGTGTTGGAGAGTAGTGAAGCTCAACTAATCGGACAGTGTTGACTAGTAGTAGCAATACGAGTAGTCGTGCTTCATCTTAGAAAGCTTAATATTTCCAAGACATTCTCAAGAAGAAGCGCATTCTCAAGAAAATTCTAACACATAACAAGATAATGGAATGAATCCTACTAGGGAAGAAATTGCTTTCCGCCTTAATTTATTCGTAGATAAGCTTTCTGGGCATTATTTTGAAGCTAGAACTCAAATTTTCTCAAGTACTTCCAGCAACATAGAGCCATTGGCCAACAAAGAGGTGGTCACAGTCGAGGTTGGGGTTGAGTGCACTGAAGTTCTCTGCACTGAGTTTTGACTGCTGCACCACTAAAAAATAAGGGACGGATACAATAAAAATGTTTGCATTTTTGGGTAAAATGCAAACGGGGGCATTTTGGTAATTTCATGCACTCAGAGTATATTTGTAGTTAAGGTGTGAGTATGGGTAGGTGCACTTGGTTATGGCAAATAATGTTGCAAGTTTTTTATGGTATACCATATGCTTTTAATAAAATGATGGAGATGATGAATGATGTGAGACATTAAATATGTAACGTAATCATCATATATGATAATAGGTAATGTATATCCAAAATTTGGAACAATAAATCAGATTTATTAAAAAAATATAACTGAACAAATGAAGTAATTTAGCTTGTTTTACTGATTTTACAGATTTTATAGACTTTACAATTTATATTCAAATGATGGGGAGGCGAGTTATATTAGTTATCTACCTTCATTTTTTGATATTAAATGTATTTTACAGGTTATTCAAGTATAGTGGAACATGTGCATACGTAACTGACAGTTTTTGAATGTTTTATGAATTTTATAAAATATATTATTTTGTTATACAATCGTTTAATGACGTAGCCAAGTCATATAGTTTTGACAACGTATATGTGATGTTTTATTTTCACAAATTATATAGGCAATATATATTTTACAATAATATTATAAAATCACAAATTCATATATACATGTTTTATGACTTTTATAGATTATTCAAATCCTAAGGAACTGGTTTGATAAATTTTACAAATTATTCATATAATCAATATCGAATATATCATCTATACATGTGAAATGAAAATTTTAAAAATATTAAATAATAATTTCTAGAAGCTTTTTAAAATTTTATTAAATTCTTATATTGAACATATAATCTAGTTAATATATTTAATGAACTCAGTAACCTTAATTTACATAATCACTTATTGAATAATTACAAAATAGTTTCTATACACTATAATTTTGTAGATTAAACTCCCAAGGTTCATTTTTATAATAATAAAAATTGTTTCATAAATAATTCATTTTATTTGTCACAAAAAATTTAATATTGAGATTTTATTTTAAAATGCAAAAAAAAAATTATGATAAAATTGAAAGTAGATTTTATAAAACATATACAATAAACTTATTAATTAAGAGGTGTCAACTTATGCAATGGGCAACCATTGGTAAATGTGAATATTAACAAATACAAAATTAAATATTTTTTATTTTTTATTACGTAAAATTAAAATACAATAGTTTTTTATTATTTTTTGAGTTTTTACACAATGAATTTAAGGACTCATAATTTTAAGTAAAATTTTTTTGCACTTTTATGAAATAAGCTCTACACAATATAATTTTGGAGATTAAACTCCTATTGTTTATTTTTAATAATAATAAAGCTTATTTTACAAATAATTTTGATATTATTTTTCACAAAATAATTTGACAATGATAATTCATTTAAAATTTTAAATTTCACGAAAAATTATGATAATTTAAAAGTAGATCTTATAATATACCCTAATAAGTTATATATTTCCCATAAAATTCATTTTTTACCCCTCTATTTCAATAAAATTGCATTTGCATGAGGATTTTATGAAAAAAATTTAAGAAAAATTAATTAATGATATTATTATTCCATTATTTGGGGAAGATTAATGATTTTTCGAGATTAGTGTGGTAAAATTTCAAGACATGGCAATAGTTTAAATTGTCACAACAAAGTTGCAAGTGTACTAATAATTGTGCATTGCTAGAGTACCCTAATTATGCATCTTCATACAAAAAAGAATTTCCATGGCCGCCGCGAACCCATCGTCTCCACCGACCAATGTTCCATCTCGGATTCGGCAGAAAGAAACACCTCCAAGCAGATCCAAACCATCCAAATTGCTGGCAATCGAAAATCGTGAAGCGCGGTTGAAATTCCTTTGTCAGATTCAAGCAAAATTCCTTGAAGCCCAGCTGTGATTCGTTTTCGAATCTTAACAAAACCAGCAGCAAAATTTATTCACCGTTTTGCCCATTTTCTGTCTCGAATCTAAGCCTCTAACACATGAGATTAGCCACGATCTCATTAGCCAGAAGAACAGCAAATCTCAATTCCATGAGAGGCAACAAATTGTGCACAATTTCTCATTAACAAAAGAAAATCACCCACCGTGCTAAAGTTCTTCCAATCCGACATGCGAACGCCCCATGCTGCTGCAGTACCGGGCGGAGTTGGTGTTGGGCTCATACGAGACGCTGCTAGGCTACATTGACGAGAAATTCCTAGAGCCGCCCCTTCTGGCGGAGTCGAGGGAGGCAATCCCAGATTTGGCGGCAACCTGGAAGAAGACATGTGGTCAGGGGATGACGTTGGATCCGGCGAAGGGCAGCCCGAGGATGAAGAGTACCCATCTTTTACGACCGGTCGGAAATCACCGGTCAAAAAATATATTTTTTTATTTTTTTTTTGAAAAATAATTTTATAAATATGTTAATCTAATTATATTTAATCTATAAATTAAGTTTTATCATTTTTAGATATGTATATATATATTTATTTTGGATTTTTAAATACAAGAGTATTTAAGTCATTTTAAGAAATTCAAAATATATATATATATATATATCCAAATATGATAAAATTTGATTTATAAATTAAATATAACTAAATTAACATGTTTATAAAAATATTATTCAAAAAAAATTAAAAAATATATATTTTTTAACCAGTCGAAAATCACTGGTCGTAAAAGATCATTCGACGATGGAGGTGATGAAGTGTTAGAGAAGTTACACGTGGCTAATGCCAGTAACGCTGGATCACACACCGAGGAGAAGAATTTATTTTTGGTACAGGAAAAAGCTGACAGAGTCGTCTTCTTTGAGTTATTGTCATCCACAGCATCCGCATATATGCGTGTGTAAAATATTAACATTTCTATTTTGTCCCTATCAATCTCAGCGACACATTTGAAATGTACGGTAGATACGGTGTTTTCACGTTTAGGCAGAGTAGAAAAGTCTGTACTTTGTAGGGAAACCGATCCCAAAAAAGATGTGTCACCTGCCTCAACTCCGTGCACTTCAATGCATGTTATGCTCAGTTCCTTTTTATTGTGACCAAGGGCCGCAAGATATAGTTGCAGAAAACGAAAATCAAAATCGAAAACAATAATAATAAATAATCATGTTGCAATTTTAGTAGTAACATTCAGAAATGCTTTTATGAAATTTTTTTTTATGCAATCTTTTATATTTTTAACTTATTGATTGTTGATGAAAAATTCATTTCATATATTATATTTTGCATTATTTATATTATCATAAAAATCTTTTAATTAACTTAGTATTACCGTAATATGTATGACATTTATCTATAAATGTGTAAAATCAACTTGATAAAATTATTTAATATTAAATATCAATTTTACATTGTATTTTCAACATCTAAAATTATGCGAATTGATCCAAGTATTTTCCTAATTTACATATTAATAAACCTTTTTTAGCAATTGTAGTTTACGCACATGTTTTATTTGAATGAAACTTAGTTTCTTAACTAAATAAATGTTATTAGATATAATATATAAAATGAATTTTTCATCAATTATCAATATTTAAGAAATTGAGGGCATTACATGGAATCGTTTCTGTATAATCCATTTGCATAGAAGCTACAACCCGATGAAAATTTTCTAGATAGTTTATTCTTATGTCACAAATTTGTGTAAAAAGGCAAAACAGTCTATGGATTAAATTTGCACACATCTTGTCCGATGTTTGAACTTGAATTATCAAGCACGTCAAATAAAAAAAGCTGGAATTACATGTAAATTATTATCCTGCTTAAGCAAAGAGATGCATCTATCAAAATAACCAAAACTCATAGCCTGATAGGCGTCCATCAACCATGGAAATGATGAGAAGAAGAGATAAAATCGAAACCAACTTAAAACTCATAATGGTTTTGTTAGCCATTATTCTCTCTTTTGTCCCCTTTCCTTAGTTACGAAGCTGTCTCTCCCTTTCTCTGTGCATGAAGTTCCCTTTCTTGGGATTTTCCTCAAAATTCCTCTCATTTATATTTATGCCGGCAAAAGGGTGTAAGATAATGAGTTAAAAATGCTGTTCGTTTGTGGGATCCTCAATGAGCCGGCTTACACAAATACTATTTTAGTAATCTTTTCGTATTCTTGTACACATCTTTGTACAAAGTCCTCACATGAGAACAATGTATATCATTCAAATAAAAATCCCGACATAAACTTCTTAACAAGTGTTGCATCTTCGCAGGCATGCTTATTGAATTGCAATCTACATAAACACCGAGGGTACCTCTGCAATTAGCTCTATAGTGGAATTTTGATGGGCTGAACTGCCAGGTGACTAGACTACGTGTGTTTTCAGCCTAAAGAGAAATAATAATGACATTACACATTTGAAATAATGTGAACAACTTGCATCCATAACCGACTGGTGAGACTATTAAAACATTTATTTGGTCTTTGTATTTGAAATTTATGCCAAGATCAACCCTGTTGTTAACGAAATCGTCCAATGACTGGAAAGATAGTCTTTCATGGGAACTTCACTAAATTCACTTGGGTTTCTTAACGAGTGACATTATTTTTGAAAATATCACAGATTTCGAGGTTAAGATCACTACTTCTTGATATTCTGTTGGCGCGCTTTTTAATTCATGGACATCATATCTCAATTCGAACAGAGTATACATACATCTGTAAGTACAGAGAACCAGACATTTTATCACTTTCTACTTTGGGATGATTAATATATATCTAGTCACTAACTAATTCCAAAATCCACAAGAATGTCATCAATTAAGTATCTGAAGACAATATGGCGTCGATTATACATACATACAGGATCTTATGAAGATGGTGCAGAAAGATAGCTTTGATAGCACAACATCCCCGAGAAAATTTCCACATAACAGCCTGATAGTTAAGGTTATAAGCACATTACGACTCACAAAAAAAAAAAAAAAAAAGGTTCTAAGGCTATAAGTTCATGGGGGAAAAAGTGAATTGCGTATTGTTTTTGAACAAGTCCAAAAGAGGAAATTTACTTGTGTCACTCAGTGACCATGACTTCCTGTATTTGAAGACATATTAGACCATGCTGATTAACAAGCAGTTTCTGAAAAGATAGTATTTCTTTCTTTTTACCATTGCAATGTTCTATCAGGTAGCTGGTAAGAGTTCAAAAATAGAACCCTCCATTTTCATTGTGAGAATACTGGGATAGCTGCTGTCGTGGTTGATTCCATTCTTTGCTTGGTGATCTAAACAAGCATCCTGTGTCTTGTGTGCTTTGTTTTGTGTGGGAGGCCAAGGAAGAAAGCTAGATCATTTTCCCTTCCTCCTCAACTGATGGAACCCAAAGAGATTAACAGTTTCGTGTAGAAATTTATAGAGTTCAATTTCGACCTCATGTATACAATAAGCCGTTTCCATTACTTTTTGACTGTATTGACTGTCATTGCAGTCTAGGGAAAGAAAAGGAGATTCTTTCCGTTTCTGTTTTCATTGTGAGAATACTTGGATAACTGCTGCTGTGGTTGATTCCATTCTTTACAAAGGCGGATTCTTTCCGTTTCCCTGTTTTTTATTGTGGGAATACTTGGATAGCTGCTGCTATGGTTGATTCCATTCTTTCCTTGGTGATTTGAGCAAGCATCTTGTATCTCGTGGGTTTTGTTTTGTGTGGGAGGCAGGGAAAGAAAGCTAGATCATTTTCCTTTCCATTTAAATTACCATCTCCCATCCACTTTCTTTTCCATTCCCATTTTCATTACCTTTTCCGTTTCTGGTTCCACTTCCTTTTCTATTTCCATTGCGAGAATCTTTCTCCCATGGCTGCAGTGGTTGATTCAATTGTTTCCTTCACCATCAACAAGATTGGTGAGCTGATGATTCAAGAAGCTGGTTATTCGTATGGAGTCCGCGAGAAAGTGGAGTCCATCCTGGCAGAACTCAGGTGGATGCAGAGCTTCTTGCGCGATGCAGATCGCGGACTCGGACAAGGTGATGAGCGGGTGAAAACTTTGGTGGGGGACGTGTGGAGCATTGCTTGCAGGGTGGAAGATGCTGTTGACACGTTCAGATTAAGAGAAGAACGTCGGCGACGCAGAGGATCCATCAAGAAATGCGTCTATGCCTTGAACGACTTTCTCTCTCTTAGACAAATTGGAAGGACGATTGAGGCGATAAAGAAAGAAATTAGCAACATCCACGCTCGCAGGATGACTTACGGCACTGCAGAGATCGATGGGGGAGGAGGGCCGAGTTACACAAGCACAAAATTGCAAGATTATCGGCGTGCTGCTTCTCTTGCGGAAGGCAACGAAATTGTTGGATTCGCAAAAGATGTTGATGCATTGGTAGAGAGGTTGATAGGAAGAGTAGCGGGAGACTATGGTCGCCGCCGTGTAGTTTCCATAGTTGCCCCAGGAGGAGCAGGCAAGACCACTCTCGCCAACAGAGTGTATAAGAGCGACAAAGTGAGGAATCATTTTGATCATTCTGCTGTTGCTTGGGTTTGTGTTTCCCAAACTTATAAATCCAAACATCTATTACAAGAGATTGCGGGAGAGGTTATGACGATGCCGAAACAATATTCTGAAGTCTTGTCCGAGAAAGCTTTGCAGGAGAGGCTGTCAGAATTCCTGAGACGGAAAAGGTATCTCATTGTCCTCGATGATATTTGGGATACCGATGCGTGGGATCAACTGAAAGCAGCATTTCCATGTGAAAATAATGGAAGCAGAATCATCATTACCACTCGCAAAAAGAACGTCGCATTATGTGCTGATCCTGATCCATACCTCCTGCCTCTTCTAAATCTAGATGATAGCTGGAAGCTATTTCTAAAGAAGGCATTCCCATGGGAGGAAACTAACAATGAGGTACCCTGCACTTCTTTGCCTCCAGAGCTTGTGGATGTTGGGAAAGAAATTGTAGAGAAATGTGGAGGCTTGCCTTTAGCCATCTCGGTGGTGGGAGGCCTGCTAGCAGCAAAGGGAGAGGTAAAGGTGGAAGATTGGAAGAATGTCCTGAGTAGTTTGAAAGCTGAGCTATCAGGAGAGTCAGTGCATTGTGGAGACATATTAGCTTTGAGCTATTATGATTTACCATATTACTTGAAGCCTTGTTTTCTCTACTTGGGTCTTTTCCCTGAGGATTATCGAATTCGTGTGGATAGGTTAAAAATGCTTTGGGTTGCTGAGGGATTTATACAGTCAAAGGAAGGACGGGAAAATGAGGACATAGCCGAAGATTACTTGGTGGAGTTGATTGGCCGGAGCATAGTTCAAGTTGATACAACAGAATGGGATGGATCAGTAGCAACTTGCCGCATCCATGACCTACTCCATGCTTTTGCCATTTCCGAAGGCAAGCAGCATAATTTACTTGAAATCTATAGTGAAAAAGAAAGCAAGCCGACACATACTAGCACAACACAAGCACGTTGGTTGGCTATTCATGGTAGGGTAACTCTTTCTCAAAACAGTTACACCCCAAGCGTTCATTCCTTGTTGCGTTTTGACAGATTGAACTTACCCGATTTGTCCAAGCTGAAACTGCTGAGGGTGGTGGAGCTCCAAAACCGTAGGTGGTGGCAGACAGGGTTGTCCTATCCCTCAATAGGAAAACTCAAATACGTAAGATATTTGAACCTACAAGATAGTTTTAGTTTTAATACATCAGCTCTTCTTCCTCTATCTATAGGCAACCTCTGCAATTTGGAAACTCTTATTTTACCTAGTTGTGTTCTTGTACCTAAAGAAATTTGGAGGCTCCACCGGTTAAAGCATCTAAGTGCTCCGTCGTGCAGGTTTGAAGGTAAACCCAGAGTTTACAACCTAAAAAATCTCCACACATTAAATTTAGACAGTGGCGATTGGATAGAAGAAGAGAAAACCGTCAGCTCGTTAGGTGGCCTTAGGAATTTGATGATAGTGATAACACGGAATAGGGATTTGACTGAAGGAATAGGGAGCTTGATTAAGAAACTCATCAATCTCCAGTCATTTGAAGTGGGCTCTATATCCTCTAACGATCTCCAAAGTGGATTGTCCTTAAGCCTTCCACCCCTTGAGCATCATGTGCATCTTTCTGTACTATCTCTGAGTTCTATAAGGTTAGACAGACTACCACAACTTCCAACAAATCTCAATAAGCTTAGCTTGTTTGTATCTCAACTCCATAATGATCCAATGCCAACATTGGAGACATTAGCCAACCTTCGCGCTCTATGCTTGGGATTTCATTCATACACCGGAAAGAAGATGATTTCATTTGCACAGGGGTTTCCTCAACTCAAATACCTTACCATTTCTAGGTTGCCTGGACTAGAAGAATTGGTAGTGGAACAAGGAGCCATGCCCAAGCTTGAAAAATTACATATAGAACGTTGTGGAAACTTAAATAAGCTTTCGGAAGGCTTGCGATACATCACCACCCTCAAAAAATTCAGCATCATCAGAGCATCAACGGAACTCAAAGATTGGCTTCGAAAGGCCGACGAAGAAGGCTGGTATAAGAACCAAAATGTCACAAGACTGGCAACTTCCCCTATAGAGATTAGGGATTAATGACATAGCTTTTCACTTCCCAATGCCTTTTGTATTTTTTTATATTACTTTTCCTTGTAATATTGTATGATATAGTTCCATGTGAAATAATTCTTGGCTTGGTTATAAAAGAAGAGAGCAACTCGTGTTAGGCCAACTTGATTTGTATATTCTTTTATTAAAGTTATTCTAAATATATTTAATTTATATATCAAATTTTATAATTTTTGAGACATGTATATATTTTTAGCAAACTCAAAAATCAATAATATTTTGAGGTACAAATAATTTAAATACCCTAAAAATCTTTGCAAAAATATATAAAAATCTAGTCAGCCTTATAATATTAAGATATATTAAAAAAAGCTAATTCTAAATACAGCTACAAGTTTTGCACGTAGGAAAGTTTTGCTCTTATTATTAATATACTTACAAATTTCGATAATTCTTCTCATATCCACTTATTTGCCAAAAGTTTTTTTTATATTTGTACTGTTAAGAACCTAGTAAGTATTCTATTAGCTTGTACAAGAAATAAGAAAATTGCCCATCTCATAATTCCTACCTTGATTTGTGATTCATGACCTAATTTTCATATGAGCTCCAATATATACTCCTAATTCTATTCAAATGGAAACTAGAGCTCTAAAGGACCTTGGGTGTGAGGATCAGGTATTTTTATGTTATTTTCATTATAATCCTTCTCTATTTATGAGGCAACTTATGAACATGCTAGTAGGAATTTATAATGTTAATGAATATATAACATATATGAACATGACATCTAGGGAACATGTAGTGCATATGTGTATGTATTATGATCTTAACACATTGAGTATAAATTTAAAGGTGTATGATTAGCGTTCCATTGTTGAGCACTATGACTATTGTTCCCCTCGCAGAGTAGGTACAGGGTTCAACCTACCCGGTCAGGTCGCAGGGGTCAAGGGGGCAGCACCCCCAGAGAAATTTTTAATTATTAAGTCGTAAAAGTGGAAGAGTAAATTACTAATTGCAATTAGCTCCGACCCATGCTCCGACCCGACCCAACTCGATGGGGGTTCAGTAATAAGGGGAACCCGCGCACTAGGGTTCATTTTCATCCCGCACCCGACTATCTTTCCCTCTTCTTCTCTTCCCGTTCTCTGCTTCTTCTATTCTTTCCCTACCATTCAGTTTGATCTAGTCATAGATTCCTTCAAGGAAGCTCTACCAACTGCTTTAAAGATCATCGACTCCAATCGAGGAAACTCCAAATCTCCGCGATCTAAGTTAGGTCACTGTTTTTGGGAGAAATCACGATTTAGGTAAGTAGATGTCGCCCCTTCTTGATTTAATGATGAAATTTTATGCTAAATGTGATGTGAGACTGGTGGGAGTGCATAGCGTCTAATAATTTCGTGGTATGGGGCTTAGGGTTTGTAATCGTTAGGGTAAGTAGGGTTCATGGAAATTCTCTATGAATGTGCGATTTCTATGAAGTAAAGGATTTGTTAGTAGTTTCTATATTTTAAATGTAACGTTAATCAATTTGGCTCAAACGAGAGTATGAATTAAGAGTTTCCTTATTTTGTGCATATCAGGTGTTTGGTAAAATGCTTGTATGACATTTTCGTGTGTTGAATTTAAAGTAAACCTTGTTGATGTTGTATGTGAGGTTTGTGGCATTTATCCTTGTCTGTTATGTATAATATGTTGTTTAAAATGATTGATTGTAAAGAGTTGTTCATGACCCCTGATTGATATAATGATAGGGTTGTTCATGGCCCTTGATAGACATGAGTAGAGGATTGTTCATGTTCTTCTATTTATATGTGATTTTATGCATACGATCTTGGGAATGGGTGTTTGGACTCATATGTCTTATCATGAACACAACATGTGCATCCAGAATTTATTTATTTCCACTTTTTGCTAACCACTATCTACTTGCTAAGTCTATTTAGACTCGTATCGTTTGTTATTTTGTTTTTAGATCACAGGCCAGGAGGGGAACTTCGGGATGGAACAAATTGAATGTTAAATGCGGTGGTTCACAATAAAATTTCTTTAATTTCAGTTCTTTTAAAATTTGTGTTCTTTCGATATTCGTATATGTAGACAATTATTGAGACGGATTCACTTTGACAAACATATTGTATTTGGTATTTCGGATTGAATTATAATATCTGTGGATGCACATATGCATAATCATTAGGTTTGCTTGATGTGTAAGGGTAACGTTCAATAATTTTCCTTCTTTATGAATGTCCTTATTATATGAAAATGCAAGTATATAAATATAGGATTGAATGTTACAAATTGAAATGTTTATAAATATCAAGTCATATATTCCATATTACTCCTTGTATATTATGGGGAGATGCTGCCGAATTTTTCTTAGGTTGTGTAGTACCCATTGACTAGTTATTGAGTATTTCTAGGAATGGGGAGTTACATTGGGAGTGACTTGAAAGATAAGGGAAGAATTAAAGTATGGTAATTTGATTATTTGACATGCAGAGTAATGACATTTTTTAACTCTTAATAGCACTGTATAAATGAAATTTTTATCAAAATATATAGATATAAGTGAAGTTATTAAAAGTTAATGAGTATATTTAGAATTAGATGCAAAAACTTGAAGACATCCTTGTGATTTAAGAAAAAGAAGAACATTTGTCCTGTTTCTCAGCCTAAAAATATTGCAAATAGTAATAATTTTTTTTGCTACAATTAATATAAGATTTAGCTATATTTGCATTTGATCAAATGTAGCCAAATTGAAGCTACAAACTGTTAACCACTTATACTACATTTTCTTATAATGTATATTAAAATGCAACGTCACATACTTAGATGGCATATTTTGCAAAGATCCCACTTTACAAAAAATTCACAACCCTCATATCATTGAGAGAATTTTTCTATAACACCCATCCAGGGAATCTTTAAATACCTCCACACTAGGAGGAAAATTATAAAAATACTTCCACAGCATGAGGGCAGCTGTATGTAGCAAATAAATTTGGCTACATAAAAATTGTTGCATAAAATAAAATTAGTTTGCAGTAAGCGGATTTATTTTGTAGTAAGCACATATGACACCAAAGAAGGCAATGGACAAATTAAGGCAAGGCAACCAATACCATGATACAGGATGAGCAGTGGATAGTAAGGGTGCTATCGTACCCGGAATAATGGGAGTTACTATTTGAGAGATCAGGAGCTTTCCTGACAATACACAAAGGTAGAATGTAAAAACAAAAACACAAAAAACAAAAAATTAAAATTTTTTAATCAATATTCTTTATCATAATCCTTCAAAATATATTACAAAATAAACTATGTGAACTGTCAAAGCCTAAGGAAATAATAAACTTTGGGCCTCAGTGCAAAAAATATGAAACTCACCGGGAATAAAATTTAAAAATTGTATTTTTTTATTATTTTTTTTTGGATAAAAGAGGAGATCCCCCTATCCCTACACCCTCACAGCAATAGAGGGGATGAGGATAGATGGATCCTCGCAATTCATTGCCAAAAAATTATTTGTACAAATGTTCCCAACAATATCCCCAGGAGGATTTCCATGCCAACATAGTTGGTCATCCCCAGAACAAACAATTAAATCGGCTAAGGAACGAGCAACAGAATTACCTTGCCGAAGAACGTGGTGAATCGAAAAAGACACATTGATGGAGAGAATGGAAATCTTTAGATTTTAAACCCCAATCATCATTCATAATTAAGACTTTGCCAATATAACAATGTCTAGTTAATGCAATATCTGATTTCACTATCTGTAGATCATCACACCAGCAGTATTGACTTAGGCCAACTCATTCTAATTTCTAAGGTTTATTTGGGACTTCCCAGCAGAGTCAAGTCATGAATTATCTCAATTTATTTTAACTGCAGATAAATCATCTGTATGGTTCAAGATTTCTGGACAGATTTCATCTTACCGAGGCTGTATTTATAGGATAGGAAGGCTGTCAAGGAAGTCCAATTTCAAGCGATTCGGTGGGTTGATTGGGCTTAATTTTTATGTCAAACACGACAAAAATTATTGAAATTCCGACGACCAAATTCCTAGTAATTTTTCAAGAAAGATTCCAAGTTCTGTGCTTGCATGAAAGCCCGGAAATTACTAATTGTACGTACTCATCCGATATAATTATTTAAGTGAATCCTGTAATCCTGTGTCAGCATGTGAGGGCATCAGTCATGAGTTGGAGCTAACCATCCATTTAAATCCAAATGAAAAAATTCTTAAAAAATTGTCAGTTGTTGTGTATTTGAATGTAAGCCCATGAATTATGAGTTGGAGAGTAGCGAAGCTCAATGAATTGGACAGTTTTGACAAATAGTAGCATCATGAGTAGTCTTACTTCATCTTAGAAAGCTTAATATTTCCAATACATTCTCAAAAAGAAGTGCATTCTCGGAAAAACCTAGAACATAACAAGATAAGGGAATGAAATCCTATTATGGAAGAAATTGATGTCCCCCTTAATTTATTTGTAGATAGACATTCTGGGTAATATTTGAAGCCAGAACTCAAATCTTCTGAAGAGCTTCCAGCAATTACAGAGCCATTGGCCAACAAAGAGGTGATCACAGTCAAGGTTGGGGTTGATTGCACTGAGTTTTGGCTGTTGTGCCACTGAAAAGCGTGCGTCACCTGCCTCCACTCCATGGACTATGCATGTTATGCTCTAGTGCTTTTTACTGGGACCAAGAGCTGCAAGATATGATGGTAGAAAATGAAAATCAAAATCGATTATAATATAATAAATAATCGTGTGACAATTGTGGTAGTAAAATTTTTCTCGGTAGTTTGTTTCTATGTCACAGATTTGTGTAAAGAGGCAGAGAGTGTATGGCTCGAATTTGCATAAATCTTATGCCATGTTTGGACTTGAAAGGGATTTGTCAAGCCCGGCAAATAAAAAAGAAGAAATTGCATATAAATTATTACATTGCTTAAGTAAAGAGATGCATGTCTCAAGGTAACCAAAACTAACAGCCTGAAAGACGTCCATCAACCATGGAAATGATGAGAAGAAGAGATTATGCGACCAACATATTCATGTCCATTTATGAAATGACATATTCTAATTTTTATATTTTTTGTAATACTTGTATAATGCCTATCGTAATCTCATTTTGTATCCATGCACCTTGATGATTAAATCGAAATATAATCCACTCTTGGCATTTAATATTACTTATTTAATCTCCATCAAAAAATATATTACTTATTTAATTAGAAAACCAAGTTTCATCCAAGATAAAATATATTTGCATGGGCCCCATTTGATAAAACGTAAGAAATGTAAAATCAATTTAATAAAATTATGTAATTTATATTTCTATATATTTAGGAGGTGTTCATTTAACATCTGTACTATCAAATGTACTAATTTTGTTGGTAGAATAAGTCCCCGGTAACATGTTTAGTTTCTTAAAATCCTGAATGTTGATATTTGGTATTGTCTCAGAACACCAGAATGAGTTCATGGTCCTATCGGAAAAAAAAAAAAAAAAAGAGTTCGTGGTTAGCAAAATTTTTTCTTGATTTTTTTTATAAAACTGCTAATATAAATATATTTAATTTATAAGGTAAGTTCTACCATTTTCGAAAAAATATAAATAACACACATGTGTAGTCATTTTAAGGATTGAAAATTACTAAAATACTCTTATGTTTAATAATAAAAACCTACATATTTCTAAAATAATAAAAATTAATTTATGATTAAATACATCTAGACCAATAAATATTTTTTAAAAATAGAAAACAACTTTTTTATATGAATAGAGACTATCACTCTAGATCATACCTGAAACTAGGACCTCACTTATACACAAGCAAATATCAAACACTTTTTTTATACAAAATATCAAACCACTTGGTTATGCCTTGGATAACAAAATTTTTGGCTTGGCTAAATCAGTCAATTTTAGGTCAGCCACAGTAGATCATGGCCCCTGATAACTTGCCCACCTTATCTCTTGCTAGTAAATTCCATATAATGCACTGTGAACTTCCCACATTGAGAACTAATATGAAAGGAATATACAGCCATAGCTTTCTTGCTCATTCGGTGAGCTTGATCGGTGCTCGATCCGCTACCAAATGGTATGATGTGGCCTTGCCTAGAGATATGGCAACCTTAGCTAGGAAAAGAAATCAAAAAAGGAAGAAGATTTCATTCTTTTTTTCAATTGGTATATATATTTGAGGGCCAACCCATGGGAAGTGCTTCCCATGAGAAAAAAAAGGAAGCAGGGGTAATTTAGTAATTTTCCATCGTGAGTATGTTTGACTAAAAACGTAAGTATGTTTGATTTTTTGATAAATTTTATATTATATACATACAAAATCTCAATCTTTTCTATTCATTTGATAGATCAATTAGTAAAACGTATATAAACATAATTTTTCATTATTTGAAAATTATTAAAAAATATTAATGTACAAAAAATGATATTTTAATTAGATTTTATCATAATTGGTAAATTTGAAAAATAAAATTTATATTAGAAATGATGTTATATTATTTAAAGTTCATGTAATTAAGGTACTCTCAAGAATAACAATTTCTTAGACTTTTCTTGAATTTTTGAAAATTTATTAATATTTTTTTATTTTCTGAAAATAATAGAATCTAACCGTGTCTAACCGCGTCTAACCGTGTCTAACCGTGTCTAACCGTGTCTAATTTTTGAAATTAATAATTTAATCATAATCTAAACCCTCTAATATTATCCTAGGGCCTTTATAAGACCATTTATATCTTAAAAACAAAATTTGGAACCCAAATAATATGATTTATAAAAATCACAAAAATTTAACCGTGTCTAACCGCGTCTAACCCTGTCTAACCGTGTCTAACCGTGTCTAACCGCGTCTAACCGTGTCTAACCGTGTCTAATTTTTGAAATTAATAAGTTAATCATAATCTAAACCCTCTAATATTATCCTAGGACCTTTATAAGACCATTTATATCTTAAAAACAAAATTTGGAACCCAAATAATATGATTTATAAAAATCACAAAAAATCTAACCGCGTCTAACCCTGTCTAATCCTGTATAACCGTGTCTAACCCTTTCTAACCGTGTCTAACCGCGTCTAACCGCGTCTAACCGTGTCTAACCATGTCTAATTTTTGAAATTAATAAGTTAATCATAATCTAAACCCTCTAATATTATCCTAGGACCTTTATAAGACCATTTATATCTTAAAAACAAAAGTTGGAACCCAAATAATATGATTTATAAAAATCACAAAAAATCTAACCGCGTCTAACCCTGTCTAATCCTGTCTAACCGTGTCTAACCCTGTCTAACCCTGTCTAACCACGTCTAACCGCGTCTAACCGTATCTAACCATTCTAATTTTTGAAATTAATAAGTTAATCATAATCTAAACCCTCTAATATTATCCTAGGACCTTTATAAGATCATTTATATCTTAAAAACAAAATTTGGAACCCAAATAATATGATTTATAAAAATCACAAAAAATCTAACCGCGTCTAACCGTGTCTAACCGTGTCTAATCGTGTCTAACCGCGTCTAACCGCGTCTAACCGTGTCTAACCGTGTCTAATTTTTGAAATTAATAATTTAATCATAATCTAAACCCTCTAATATTATCCTAGGGCCTTTATAAGACCATTTATATCTTAAAAACAAAATTTGGAACCCAAATAATATGATTTATAAAAATCACAAAAAATCTAACCGCATCTAACCCTGTGTAACCCTGTCTAACCGTGTCTAACCGCGTCTAACCGTGTCTAACCGTGTCTAACCGTGTCTAATTTTTGAAATTAATAATTTAATCATAATCTAAACCCTCTAATATTATCCTAGGGCCTTTATAAGACCATTTATATCTTAAAAACCAAATTTGGAACCCAAAAAATTTGATTTATAAAAATCACAAAAAATCTAACCGCGTCTAACCATGTCTAACCCTGTCTAACCGCGTCTAACCGCGTCTAACCGTGTCTAACCGTGTCTAACCGTGTCTAACCGTGTCTAATTTTTTAAATTAATAATTTAATCTATGTATTTTGCAAAATGTATATACTTTAATATTCATTTGAGGACTAAATAAATTTGAACTAAATAAATATATTAAATTATAATTAAAAATATTAACTCTACTTGATTTAATGAAATAAAAATTTATATAAAGAAATAAAATAGTAAAAAATATTATATATATTTTAGATGCCCGCGGGACACATGATTATTTTTAAAAAATAATATATTCATTTTTGGACGATCGCGGGACCTGTATATATTTTTATAAAAATGAAATATTCATTTTTTGAGGCCCGTGGGACATTTATATATTTTAAAAAAATAATGTATTCATTTTTGGATGCCCGTGGGACTCGTATATATTTTTATAAAATATTATATTCATTTTTGGATGCCCACCGGACACGTATATATTTTTATAAAAATTAAAATATTCATTTTGT
The DNA here is from genome assembly GCA_030490835.1 of Annona cherimola. Classification (NCBI taxonomy): domain Eukaryota; kingdom Viridiplantae; phylum Streptophyta; class Magnoliopsida; order Magnoliales; family Annonaceae; genus Annona; species Annona cherimola. The sequence continues at coordinate 80,841,517 of CM059975.1, read as the reverse complement.
GAGACCCGTGACACATTTATATATTTTAAAAAAATAATATATTCATTTTTAGACGCCCGCCGGACACGTAGATATTTTTATAAAATATTATATTCATTTTTGGACGCCCACGGGACACGTATATATTTTTATAAAAATAAAATATTCATTTTTTGAAGCCCGTGGGACATTCATATATTTTATAAAAATAATGCATTCATTTTATTAAGCCCGTGAGTCACATTTAAATTTTTATAAAACATTATTTTCACAATTGGATGCCCGCGGGACACGTACGATTTTTTATAAAAACAAAATATTCACTTTTTGAGGCCCGTGGGACATTTATATATTTTATAAAAATAAGACATCATTTTTTGAAGCTCCCGGGACACCTTTAAATTTTTATAAAACATTATATTCATTTTTTGACGCCCATGGGACACGTATATTTTTTTTAAAAAATCAAAATATTCATTTTTTGAGTCCCGTGGGACATTTATATATTTCATAAAAACAATATTTTCATTTTTGGACGCCCGCGGGACACATATATATTATATAAAATATTATATTCATTTTCGGACGCCCACGGGACACGTATATATTTTTATAAAAACAAAATATTCATTCTTTGAGGCCCGTGGGACATTCATATATTTTATAAAAACAATACATTTATTTTATTAAGCCCGTGAGTCACATTTAAATTTTTATAAAATATTATTTTCATTTTTTTAAAACATCATTTTTATTTGGATAAATAATCCTGTAATATTATTAAATTCTAATGCATCTGAATCTAATAAATTTTTATATTTTACACAATAATATATTTTTTTTAAAGAAGGATATGTAACCCACTTAAATAGTTTAAACTGAAATTACAAATTTTCTGACTTCAAGCGATCAACGTAAACATACAATTTTATAAATATTTAAAATCCTCCAAAAATATATTGAAAATTTCATCATATATAACACCTCTAAATATTTACCATCGTGTTATATCTCCTATATATTTTTTATATATTTATATTTTTCTATAATTGCTTGGTAATACGTAGGAAGTCAAAATTGTTGTTTACGTTGATTTCTCACAGAAAAACCGAAAAAGCATCCGAATGCAAAAGTCAAAATTGGGCTGGTCAAAATCAGAGGATTCTACGAACATAACTGCGTCCGCTGAGATGTTCCATATGTGCGGTTTATCATGTTGCGGCAAATGCTTCAACAAATTTTAAATTCGCTTCTGACCATACATCTACGTTCATTATTTTCTACAGATCATTAGACACTTTTTCTTTAAAAAAATCTCTAGAATCTATGCCACGAAATGGACTAATTAGTGTAAGCTCATAATTATTGTCAAATCTTTAACCGAAAAGCATTAGAATTTTATAAACATTAAATGGGGTCCCCACGGAGGGATTTACAGGAACCGATATAAGAAATGTATGTATATCGTAATTTCTTAAAAAAATTAAAATTTGAATTCGTGTACTATCAAATATTAATTAGAATCGAAATTTCATGTGCTTTTCCGTCCGATCACATGTTTTAGTGTAATGATTTGTCACCTGCGATAACTGTCCAAATGAACTCGAAATTATCATCTGTATACACATCTGGGATCCTTATTTAATATAGTCATTTGTTTGTTACTTTTCTTTTTGTAAATGTAGATAATCTATGGAGTATTGGCAATAAATGGACCAATTATAAAAGATTAATATTATGGTTGAATATTAAAAAAGAATTACATGAAAATTTACTAAAACTAAATTGGTGTACCCACAAACGAATTCTCTGGAACAGATATGATAAATGGATGTATATCATAATTTCAAACCGAAAATGTTAAATTTCATTAAGAGAATGGATATTAAATCTTAGCAAACATATACCCATATCCATGAGTGGACTCTGTGACGTGCTGCCGCCGAGAGTACACCAACCTTGCCGCCGAACATAAATGGCGCTTAATATTTACAGCCGAGCAAATCAGGTACGAAGCCAATCTCTGATGGATTTTCATGTGAAGGTATACTCTCCCACATTTCTTGTTGTATACTGGAGAAGTTACAATGAGTGTAAGCATTGAAGAAGGCTTCTTCAACGAGAAAGGAGGTCTTCCTTTGCAAAACAGCTAGCGATGTATGTTTATCCGCATCCATTTCATCCTCACGCCGTCGACTAATGGCCCGTGAGATGTGATTTATAAATTCAAGCAAACTAGTTTTCCGATTTACATAATGATCAATAAATGAATAAAATATTTCGCTGCGTTGATTTGTGCACATTCCATGAAATCTATAACGCTTGTGGTACACCGGTACCCACTTGGACCGTTTGCTATATAGCAGCTGCAACCACTCGTGATCAAGGAAACCATATTCCTCCAGGATGCTAGTCCATTGCGCTTCGAAATCCTCTGGGCTAACATCATTGTACACTAGTCGGGTGAAGGCATCTTGAAAATCATTTATCTGGTGACCCCTCTTTCCCAACTTCTCTGGAACTTTCCTCATAATATGCCACAGACAGTACTTATGAATAGCAGATGGGAAGACTTGATCGAGTGCGGCTTCTATTGCTGCATCTTGGTCGGTAATGATGTACAATGGCATCTGGCCGGACATTGCATCTTTGAACTGCTGGAAAAGCCATACGAAGGAGTCAATTGTCTCATCCACTAGTAAACCGCAGGCGAAAACAATGGTTTGCCTGTGATGATTTAATCCCACGAATGGTGCAAAGGGCATGTTATATTTGTTGGTTTTGTACGTAGTGTCAAAACATACAACGTCACCAAATGCTTTGAAATCTAACCTCGACCAACCATCAGACCAAAATAAAGAAGCCAAACCGCCCTTGTTATTCTTGCGAACCGCAATATAAACATCGTGGTTGGCATCATGCATCCTTTGTAGGTGATCAATTGCAAGATCCGCATCGCGGGCTAGCATATGACTACGGGATCTTGATTTAAAATTCCGGACATCCTGTCGAGTGAAGCAAATCTCGGACTCTGTGCCTAACTCTTTGATAAGATTATAAGCTGTCGATGGACCAATGCCAACCTGATTACATGCTTTCAAGATTGAGGCAGATTCGTCGTCAATTTTGCGAAGCAATTTCAGGCGATGTGCAAGTGCTTTATCTACAAGCCGCCGCAAACTTTATACAAGCAGTCAAGAAAAGGACTATAAATAATGAGGATATTATAAGCCCTTTTAAAACCAATGACCGTAAAACATAAACCAGGTTTTTATAAATGTAATCAATAAATGAAATTATAATTTCTCTTATAGAGTGAAAATTCAATGGTAGAGATACAACAGCTTCAATTTTTGATTCAGAAGCAATTGCCGCAGCCTGTTTGTTCAATAAAAGGAAGTTGACATTGGACCAATGTTTTAAAATCTGGAGGTCCAAGGCCGTTAATTGACCAGTTTAGCTGCATCTTGAACTGAACTAGCCAAAAACAGTCAAAATATCTTCTGTACCATGATTCAAACCATTAATCTGAACATCAATATGTCAAGGACACAGCATATGAACAAACATATTCATCTACCAATATATCCTACACACAATATTGCATACAAACACCTACAACAACAAAAAATCAGAAAAAAGATGACCCAATTCCACACTATGATTTTCAGGCAAGAACCAGTACCTTGTCAGTTGAACGTATGTCTCTGGACCAATTGCCAGTTTTCAGACTACCTTGCTTAACATTCTGTCCTAAATTACTACACTTTTTATTATTGTGTTTTATTATGTTTTATTAGCTAAACAGTCATATCATAGGTCGACCACCTTATTTAGGACACCGCATTTGTGTGAATACAGTTATCATTATGAAATCTTTTTTAGCAATGAATCCCTTTTAGCAACCAAATGAAGTCAATGTAGGAGTAAATGCCCATTTTAGACCAGAAAAATTGCACAATTACCAATTATAACATAAACAGTGGCACATTTTGACTACATTAACTAAAAAATCCATTCACTAAATATTCAAAAAATTGTACAAAACATGGTATAGGTGAAGTTTTGATCAGTCCAGCATAGCTCACAATGTCCTGGTCATCCAAGGAATGAATTCAAGATGAACTTATTACAAACAGATCAAATTTGGTATGCCACATCAAAACCTCAAATTTGGACCTATGCACCTACCCTGACAATTGCAAAAATAATTATTTTGAACTTAAATTATCATGCACCTTGCAAATTATGCTTAGGAAAACATCCCAAAACAATCTTGAACCCCACTATCAAAGAGAATGCACACACAATATACCCAGTTCCGAACAACCCACAAGAGTCCATGACGTGGCTTGCCATTTATGTTGTTGAACTGACAAGCATAATTCAACAAAATATTCATTTTCTATTGAATCATTCGTTTTCACTACTTATGAAGAAGTGCCATTGTTTTCACTATGTTTGCAATTTTGAAACACGGCTTCAATGAGCTTAGGACCAGGCTCAATATCATGATTTTGCATGCTTTTATTCGCCATAACCTTCAACAAAAAAACTAAGCAGATTCACTTAAGCATAGACTTTTGAATTTTCAAGACTCATGATTGCAACTACCACTAGTAAGTCATACTATAGCTTTTCTGTCGTCAAACATAAACAGAATGAGCATCAAAAATCTCAAGAGTACAAATAAAGAAATCCAACAATATTCATTTCTCATGGATGATAGCATTTTTCAAAGGCTTTGCTGGTAGTCTGGATATTTGCATGTAAGGAAATGTGCAGTACTCCTGGATACGTAATTGTTCAGTTGTATAAAAATATCTAAATCAATATAGGTTTATAATCATTAGTACATATGAGGCCAACAAAACTTGAAAAACTGCACAATCCATGTGTCTTCAGGTTGCAACATAAGACAAATCACTAGCAATAATTTTTGGCATTAAATATTAAAACTTTAAGTAAAGAGAAAATCTAAGAATACAATTTATACCAATATACTTGGTTAAGAAATACTTTAGCAAAATGTTATAATCAAGTGAGCCTCCTTATTAGATGAAAAATCAATTTGCATCTTAATCTCCTAACAGATTTCGACGGTTAAATAAATCCAAGTTGAGAACCCATAATGATGCATCCTCATAAAGTCAACAATGGACAATACCAACATGCATAACTTCTAGAAAATATGACAAAACTCAGGTGAAAGCAACTATTTGCGAATTGACTGCTCTAAGATCCTTATCCTCAGCCACATGTCAACATCCACGAGAAGTCAAACCATGAATTTCTACTTTAAAAGTTGGGAAGAATAAACCAAAAGCCAATAATAATTGTTAAATGTGTCCCAGAAAATGGACTCCAGCACATGAATCATCGAATAATTAAAAGGTATCCATCAACTTGTTTTTAGATGTCCATTAATCAAAACATAAAGGGATAATTGAGGGAATTTGGAACATACGTGAATTCTGAATAGTATAATGTAGGCCAAACCCAACCAAGAGTGCAAGATATAGAAGTTGTCAATACCCTTGTCATTGTGAAACCTTATAGCTGCCCATACACCAATCAGACTCAAGATAAAGGCAAGAAGTTGCATGAGAAGATGCACAGCCTTCTTGTAAATTTTTGTATCAAATACTTTCTTGTATGCTAGCATGGCTGCCATAACCCCATCCATTGAATTGGATAAAAAAGCAAAAACTAGTGCAATAGCACAAATCTCAAATGGCACTACATGGATAAACTAATCTAATTTTTCTCTCATTGAGATTAAACATCAAAGTTTACAAACCTAGCAAGGAGAAGAAGAAGAAGAATTCAAATGCATCTTCCAAAGAAACTTCACAAAAATCAATCTCTACAAATACATTAGACTCCATGACCAAATCTCAACAAGATAAAACTGAAAAAAGGAGTTACCTGCGCAGGTGCTACTATTACTGTGAAGAAGTTGAGCACGAGTAAGAGCAAAAAGAAAGAAGGAATTCAATTGCGGGAATGGGGTCCACACACGGAGAGTGGTATAGAGTCAGCGATTCCTGAAAGGAGGGCTTTCTACATACAAGTTGGCAACTAGTTCTATAAGGCACCTAAAGAAAGTTGAGATCAGGCTGTGTCCATCACATCCCCATGCAGTAGGTATAGGCTTTTTATGTCATAAAATTCTTTGCTGTTATTGCCAATATCAAGTTCAGATAAAACAAAAAGATTGGTAAATACAAGTTGGCAACTAGTTCTATAAGGCATTTTCCACATCTTTCTCATGAATTCTTAAATGACATTACATGTTTCTAATGTTAGGGAATCCCATATAGACAATGTGAATTGCGATGCGGCGGAGCCCAATTACAATGAGAAATGAGAAAGGGTTACCAAGGCATTTTTCTAGAAGCAACACATTATGTCAAAGCCCAGATGTGTGAGAAATAAGAAAGGGTTGCTAGGGCATTCTACGTAGTTTATATTGTTTTGGAAAAAAATATATTTGTGTGATCAAGAACATGAACAAACGAACCCTTATAAAGAAAATTTTAGGGCTATTTAGGATAGTGGCATGGGATGGGGATAAGATGAGGAGATTAGATGAAAAAGATTGTCACCCATCCACTTATTTTGAACAGGCCCTAAAAGAACAATAACACCAGCTACCATTAATGGGTTAAAATGAAAGATAACTTCATCACGAAGCAACTTCAGATCATCTAAAGTAAAACAAAAATGTAACGAAACAAAAAAAGACGGACAAGATGGTTTAGGCATGTTAAACAAAGGCCTGAAACTGCACTGGTTAGAAAAGCTGAGTTCATTCAAATGAAAGGTTGTAAGAAAACAACAGAAAAGCCCAAAAAACCATGGATAGAAGTAGCCAGATATGAAAGCATTGAGGACTATCGAGAATATAGTTCATGATAAAAAAGAATGGTGCGATTGGATCCATGCACCTGAACTGCATAGGTGGTAGGAAACGGCTTATGATGGTGATGGCAATGATGGAAACAGGTTGTCAGATTCTACCTAAATAGAGTTTAAACAATTCAATTTCTAGACGAATTATATTGAGGAACATGGTTTGAGGGACAGATTCTAGTTGAGTAGTGTAAGCAACCGAATTTATAACCATATTACCATGGTTTTACTTTTCTACCTAATTGATTGCACTGTATTGCCTGCATTAGGAGTACCAACAAACCAATTAAGAAATCCGAAAGTGTGCCTCTATCCATTACTCATTAATTAGTCGTATGCTTCTACATATCATTGACAATTTCACAGAAATAGCTAATGTATACAAGTGGCTAATTCAAATAGTTTGATATACACAAATCTAAAACATTATTCTAAAAGAAATGTGATGTAAAAATCTCTGATTACCATGATAGCTCAAGTAGCCAGTTGCATGAACGATCTTACCTGTTTTGGTATCTTGGGTTGTTTTGCATGCCACAATGTCAGAAATTAAATTACCAGTTTCTATCTATATAGAAAAAAATATCAGGCAAAACGAAATAGTGAACGAAGTTGAGGTATGAAGAATCCAGATTTTCTAACATTTAGATTTTCTCACATTTTTCCTATATGGAAAAGGATTAAGCATGAATATTTTGCAGCAGGTTGTATTTTATTTCTACAACATCCAGATACCTTCATGAATATGATACTTTCACTTCTTTAGGAAATGAGGTATGAAAGATACATGAATCAATTCCAACAAAGTTAATTATCTAAAGAAACAGATTTTTCCTATAACCAATATTTTTCATTCCTTCAGGTAAAATTGAAGTCCTTTAAATCCAATTCAGCAATCGCCACTTTGAGTTCAAAGTATAAGAGTCTCAAAATAAGGACTTTTCAGCAAATCAATTAACCGTATGTGAAGATTTAATTTCAAAATGATCCATAGCACCATAGCACATGCATGCCAAAAGCAGATTCTATATATTACAAGTAACACCATCAACAACATACAATATAAGGATGTTAAACGACATGAATCAATAGACATACTTGATTTTTAGATAGAACTTCAGTCAAAAGGGATCATAGGAAGCTCTAACCGTGAAGTTTCACCTAGTGGACTGCTTTTAGGCCTAACTGAAGTACTGCGGTTATGATTACTTAGTCCATTTTCTGACAAAGGATCACAGGAAGACCAGTTGTGCAAAACCTGGGTGAAAACAAATTTCATAGTATGATTAAAGAGGGAAGGAAAAACAGTTTGGATTCAGGTAGGACTTCAAGAGTCAGGGCTAAATCTGTGCACACAGATGCAGAACAATCAAATTATCCAACAAATCATGGCTACCCTAGTTACGACCCATCTCACAGCTCAATTTGAGCTCCGTTCTCAGATCTCAGCTTCGTTTAAGCTTAAAAATCCTCCTAAGCAACCTAAAAGCAAATTCCCCAAAAAAATGCCAGACCTTCACATTCGAACCTTTACATGGAAGATCAAAGAAATCCAAAAACCCTAAGTTTTCTAGCTCACCTCGTCGACAGCGGGGTCTGGCAGCTTTCCCCAGCTTATACTCCTCTCCGAAAATAGTCGCGACGTTGAAGAGCGTGGGCCGTTACAGGGGTCTGCGACCTGCGATTCTTCCTTCTCCTCTCTCCTCTCTCTGTCACTTTCTCGTGCTGGACACACAAAACGGCAAATGATTTTTAATTGGCCGTGGTGTGGCTGGTGCGGAATACTACGACAGCGACAGATTGGGGTGCTCAGGAATGGCAGCAATGGGAGAGGAGATTCGGTGCTCGGGAATGGCAGCAATGGGAGAGGAGATTCGGTGCTCGGGAATGGCAGCAATGGGAGAGGAGATTCGGTGCTCGGGAATGGCAGCAATGGGAGAGGAGATTCGAGTGCTCGGGAATGGCAGCAATGGGAGAGGAGATTCGGTGCTCGGGAATGGCAGCAATGGGAGAGGAGATTCGGTGCTAGGGCAGAAAAGTGGGAAGGAGAGATCGTCGGTAGAGAGGAGACTCGAGGTAAGGCAGAAAAGGGGAAAGGGAAGAAAAATCGGAGAGAAAGCAATTGCGAGTAGAAAACGGCCGATTGCATCTACCCCTATCACAATTTTGCATACCGAAAATGCCCTGTTCTGTCTCAACCGTCGATTCAATATGGACGGTTCAGATCAGACTTCCTACGAGAAAAACGTAGGAAGCACTTCCTATGGGTTGGACCTCTATTTACATTTTATCTCAACATCTATTACTATCTAGCACTGAGGTAATTTCTACAAACTTTTCCTCACAATTTTCCTGAGGAAGATAACAGCTGCATACTTCCAACAATCAACACTGAGAAATTTCCCATTAACAGAGAGACTGACACCGCCCTCGCTCGAACTCGCATTGTCGCTGTGATAGGCAACGGAGTTACCAGCATGCCTGTTCATACGCTGGCAGAAGATTTCATTCTTGATTAGTACTATGCATCTTCAACCTAGATGATGGACAAAGAAAGCCTTGAAAGCACATGCACCATCCTCTTCGAGGGAGTTAATGGTGACTTGTAACAGAGTAAGGTCATATGCAGGTTGTTATCGTGAAAACGGGGCAAAGACATTCAATTCTTCTAGTTCATAAGCATACATTGCCCATTACAACGCCAAGTTGAAAACAATAGCCGAACGTAATTAAAAATTGTAGGGCTGTTTTCTATTGAGCAAGTTGAGAGATGGAATGTGCCTCATGTTTATTTCGGACTTGCCTAAGTCAATTAAGGGACTAGTTTGGTTCATCGTAGCTGTAGGTGAATCAATTATTATGTGATTCTTCTACAATGTCTGCTCTCATAGGATAGGAATGGTTTAAAATTTCAAGACCATACGGGAACTGTCAATGAGGCCCTGAACAAACCATGCATCCAATCTCAAGCTATGGTTTGGATGGTCCTTAGAAACCAGTTATGGCCTCTCGCAGACAAATAGATAGAAATTTTCATTGGGCTTAATGTTTCGACAAAACAACACGAAATTTGTAGTGATTTTCCACATATGTTTTTTGCTTGCATGCAAGCCCATGAATTATGGGTTGCAGCTACAATCAATATAGATTCCAATGAACAAATTTTTAATAATTTTTTAATTATATGTTGTCCATTTGAATGCGAGCCCTCGGACGTGAAGTATGAAGCTAGCAAGCAGTGAACTTCAATGAACTGGTAGAATTGTAAATAGCATTCCTTCATCAAAGAGAACCAAGCATTTCTCGATTAAAAAGATCATACTGCAGTAACCTAAATTCAGAACCATAATACATTCATGGGATGAATAACATAAAAAGGAATTGAAAGGTATTCTACTTGGGTAGAAATGGCCTTCCTCCTTCACGCATAGAAATAAGTGTCTTTGTAGTATTTTGAAGCCAAAGCTCAAATCTTCTCGGGTATTTCAAACAACACAAAGCCACTGTCCAACAAAGAGGTTGTCACAGTCAAGGTTGGGGTTGATCAAACCGAAGATCTCTGCACTCATATTTGACTGTTGTATCACAGAAAAGCATGTTTCACCGGCCTTCACTTCATGAAGTACAGTGCAGGGTGCGATGAAATCCTTCCTACTATTGCCAGAAGCTGCAATATATACATGATTACAGAGAATGAAATTAAATAGTAAACAATAAATCAGATGGTAACGAAAGAAAGTGGTGATCAACATTTTTGGATAGATCTACAGCTCCATTTCATCCACACTATTACAGAAGATCGTGTTCTTGTTACTGCCAAATTTACACATAAATTTTCTCATCCATCTTTCCTCCTATGGCACAGATTTGGGTAAAAAGGCAAATGACTAATAGTTGCTTCAATTTACTTTCATCTTTTACTATGTTTTGAAGGGATAAGTCAATAATCCCCATCAAATAAACAAATATTCATGAATATGAATTTTTTATGCTAAGCACAGAGATGTTATTTTAAGCAAAACTCACAGCCAGAAAAACTTTCATCAGCCATGCCAGTGATCAGAAGAAGAGACAACATAAGAACCAAAATGAAACTCAAGGCAATCTTGTTGTTAGCCTCCGCCATTTTTTTGTTTCCTTTCCTCGAGGTCTGAAGCTCTCTCTCTCTCTCTCTCTCTCTCTCCCTGGTAATGGGCTCCATGAATGCTCCTCTTTTTATACTAAAACAAAGGTGTAGCATTGTTTGGAGAGCGGAATTAACGATGAGGCCTGCTACTTTGTTTGTTCTGTATTATCTGGCACTTTGCGTTAGTCTCTTTTAGCAAATGAAATTTTCCACAACGATAGATTAACCATGAAGAAATTCCGATACACGTGGCTTTTTACTTATCAGATTTTTGCTGATCTGACCAATTGTAGAAACGAGTGAAATATTGATATTTGAGGATCTAGTGGCCCAACTTTGGACGTCCAAGCTTACGAGTTCCATTTTTCATGCTGAATTCGGTTGATGTTGGGTAGTGGCAGTTGTTCTGGTCAGTTCCAATCCGGAGACTTGAATGATCTTAAGTGTCCAAACACCACTGCCAATTCATGATCCATGTCCAAGTAAGTATTGGTATGCTAAGATCATTTATGAAATACAAACGGATTTGATTAGCATGTTTCTTTAAAATTTTTAGAATCCCTTATCTCAACCTTCTAGTGCCTTATTTAATAGTTATTCTTTCACAATTCGTTCTTGGATAGTTCATATAAAATGTCTTCATAATTGAAACATGGTTAAGATCAACCCAACCATAACCCGAGCCGAAAACCCTTGCCCAACCCTAGGCATTATCTCCAACCCTATCCTTAATTTTAAAACTAGTCATACTCAAATTAACCTCAAGTTTAAATTGTTAATACATGTCGAAAAAGCAGATGTAAAGGAAAATAAATGAAAGAAGGTTGTTGTAGATGCTAGAAATTGTGTTTTGCAAGCCCAAAAAAATCCATATAAATTTCCATGTACAATTAACCTACTTTCCAATAATTTTCACATATTTTTCCAATCATTTTTTTACATTCTTCAACACAATTACCCATTATTCCTAATCATTATTTCTATCTTATCACGTTACTGTTGAATCTTTTCCAAACTATTTCTCATAGCAACTTTTTCACATTTTTTCAAATTACCAAACATACCAAGTATATTGGTAATGGAAGAATTAAGTTAAAAGTAGGATAAATTCTTTTAATATCCACAAAATTTTGTCTATTATTCTTTTTATACTTACAATATTTCACACCAAGTTCGTCTGACGCCTTTGTCAGTTGCCACCATCTCTTTTCGCCCAAATGTCACCTACTTCAATTCTCTTCTTCCTTAAGAGAGAGAGCCCATCCCATTGTAACTTCTCCAAAGGCAATAAAAAAGTGCTTGTTTTAAAAATCCAATTGCACATTATCAAAAAAACCTGACTGCACAATCAATTCAAGTTCAATGCGTGACTAGAGCAAGAAAAAACAGACAGAAAAAAGAGAAGAAAAAGAGGAAGAATAGCAACTGCAATTGCTTTTGCCTTTCTTCAGATCTCTGCCGTCCGTTCCCATTTGTCATTGCAGATGAACGGCCTCTTCTCCAGCTCCTTCCCCCACTCCAACTTTGACGGCAAGGGCGTCCAGCTCTTCACAAATTATATCGACCTTGACAAGTTCTTCAACAATATGGAGGGCATCAAGGAGGAGCTTATCGAGAAACGGATGCTCTAAAATAAAATATAATTTACAAAAATATTAAAATGATAAAAATACACCCAAAATAATGTAGACACTCTTACTCTAAACTTATAAACTCTAAATTATAAGTGGGTAGTGCTAGCATTATTTCTTCCATTGGTTTGATAATAACCAGAATTTCAACCTGAAACTAAGACCGAAACCAACACTAACCCAGTCCAAACCCGACACAAACTCAGATTCTAATATTACGGTTGGAGTTTGGGTTCAAATTAACTCAGTAGATTTAGGATTTTGGTTCACTTAAACCCAATACAACCCAACCTGAGTTGCACATCTACTTTTAAACGATGATGTTCGGTTAAATGTAGCCTCATCAATAAACCAAAATTAATGTCCAATATAGCTATTAAGAGTTGGTTTCAAATATTAATAAAACTTCAATTACGATTAACCAATGTAGCTAAATTAAAATTTGGCGAATAAAACTTTGGTTGCAATTAACCAAATGCAACTAAATTAAAATTAAGCAACAAAAGATGTGACCAAGCTCGTAGGCCCGGTGGTTCACATCCTTGACTTTATGCCAGCATACTAGATATCGAACTTGGGGAAGAGAACTTCTAACTCCCATTTATCCAGGGGAGCTTATGTCTCATTTTTGTATTAGAAGCATAATCTCTTATTATTAGGTGAAAAGTCTATTGTATTGTGATTGTTACGATGTTATCTAAAATAAGCACAAGAGACACCTCCACAAGAATATTAGTAAGCAACAAAGTGCATTTTTCTAAGGATGTTTAATCATTGACAATATGATTATTGCCTACAAGGCAATTTATGCTCTGTAAATCAGAAAAGTTGGGAGGAACAAGAATGTGGCTATCAAACTGGATATATCAAAAGCCTACAATCAAGTTGAGTGAGGTAACCCATTTGCGATGATGAGAAGACGAACTTTAACAAAAGGTTGATCGAATGGATTAAAGCCTTTTGAACACAATGAGCTATAGAGTTCGCGTAAATGGAACGAAAATCAATCTTGTTTTTTAGAGTTGGAATTTGAGGTAAGTAGATCCGCTATTTCCATATTTATTTCTCTTATGTGCTCAGGGCTTCTCAGTATTACTAACGCATTTAACACTAAGAAAATTCATGGAATTTGAATTAGTAGGAAAAAATCAATTATTGGTCACTTTTTTTTATGATGATGCTCTATTTTTATAAAAGCAGAAAAGGCGGAGATGGACAATATGAAATATACAGTCAATATATATTGGGAGTGCTCTAAGCGGCAAATAAATATAGATAAGACTACATTATTCTTTAGAACAAATTCAAAGCCTAGAAAAAGGGCATTAATTTGGTCCACAGGATGTGAAACTCAATCACATTTGAGACTACAAGCCTGAGTGGGTAGATCAAAGGCCTAAAAGAATGAATCTGAAAGAAGATTCAAGAGCGAAAAAATGAGCATTTATGATACGAGGCGAGGAAGTTCTTTCGAAAGCTATGGCACACTATCTTAGAACATTTTTCTCCTACCAAAGAGATTTTGTGAGGACATGAACATTATGATGAGTAAATTTTGGAGGGAAGAGTCCAATGAGAAGAGCAATATACATTTGGAGGAATGGGATAAGATGTTTAAATTACAATTTAGTAGGGGTTTAGGATTTCGCAACCTCTCAATGTTCAACAAAACCCCTTGCAAAATAGATCTGGAGGCTCCCCACAAGATAAAATTCTTTCTATTACAGTGTACTATGTTCAAAATACTTTTCAAACAAATGCATATGGGATTGTGAGGAACAGCAAAAGGACTCCTATGTCTAAAAGAGCTTATTAAGTATTGAAAATTATATTATATCTTATATTATTAGCAAATCGTGTGTTTCATTGTGTGACAGTTGTAAATATAAATACTAATATTACATAGGCCATAATTATACTAATCTTGCTAGTTTTATTATATAGTATTAATTTAGCCTTTATGCTATACTCTTGTAGCCTAAGTAATTGTAATTATAAATATATCAAAGTTCTATAACAATATTATGGTTATGTTTGGTAATGCAGAAAAATGTTGAAAAGTTGCTAAAAAATTTGAAAATATAAGGATAATGATTAGAAACGAATGGTAGTTGTATAGAAAAATTTGTAAACATAATTGAAAATATGGTAGTTTACGGCAAGATGGGTTGAAATTATTAAAAAGTAAGAAAGTTATTTATAAAAGTATGTGGAAAGTTTTTGGGGAAAATTTTTTTTTTCATTGTCGCCAAATGGATCCTATATTGAGTTCTTTCAAAATTCTTGTATGATAATAGAGTAAGTGAGAAAATTGCCTTAAAAGATTTCCCTCGTTATTTTTTTAATCCTTCGTGGTTGCTCTTTATTCATCTAGTATAGTCCAATGTGGACGGGTTGGGCCTAGTTGTCATTTATCTATTACATTCGACACAAAAGGCATTAGGATCAATCATTACTATCTATTACATTCAACACGAAAGGCATTGTTTCATCATATCTTGTGGTTGCTCATTATTTAGTACAATCTAACAGGGAAGGCGTTAGTTCTTCTTATCCTAGATATCTTAAAGGTTATCCTAGACAAGGATTATTATTTAGTTCTACTTGTGAGTTTCAGTTATATAATTATTGTGCTTTTGATTTAACAACATGTCCTTTAACACGAAGGTTAGTCATTAAATTTGTCATTATGTTTGGAAATTCTTCTATTTCATATAAGGCCAAGAAACAAACTACAGTATCTATATCCTTTGCGAAGGTGGTTCAATGGCTACCACTATTAGTGAGCTGCTTTGACTTAATCTTTTCTTAGCTCATTAGGTATCTTCCATACACAGATTATGCGTTTTTTCTGTGACAGCCAAGCTACACTTTATATAGCATTGAATTCAATATTTCACAAGACAACTAAACATATTGAGATTAATTATCACTTCATTCAAGAACACTTAGTGAAGGAGACATCGTCACTCCTATATGCTTACACATGATTAGATAGCTAATATTTTTGTCAAGGCTTTGAGTAAACAGCTCTTCTTACACAAGTTGAGCACTATAAAACTTCATGCTCCAACTTGGGGATGAGTATTAGAAATTATATTATATCTTATATTATTAGCAAATTTTAACTTTATTGTACAACAGTTATAGGTATAGATACTAATATTCTACAGATCATAATTATGCTAATCTTACTAGTTTTATTGTATGGTATAAATTTAGACTTTATACTATTTTGGGCTTATTTATAGCCTAAGTAATTAAAATTATAAAGATGTCAAAGCTCAACGAAAACATTGTAAGAAATCTTCCAAAATTCTTTTATTAACGACAAGAGATATACTAAAATGAGAAGTGATTCTGTTAGCGCAGGCTAAGCAAATGGCTCACTTAGTCCACCTTAAAAAATCTGTTTAAAATTTTTTTATTTTTTTCATATACTTGTTTATCTAAGTGTATTTAATATATAAACTAAGTTTTACCAGTTTTAGATATGTATATTTTTTTGAGATTTTTAAACATAGTGATATTTTAAATATGGATATTTCAAAATGCATCCGGGTGTATTTAAGATATTTTCTTTTAATTTTTTTATACAACCGTTAATCTAGGTGTATTTAATATATGTATCAATTTTTACCATTTTTGAATATGTGTAGATATTTTTTGAATTTTTTAAAATTAGTGGTAGTTTTATAATTCACAAATTACAAAATTGCCACTAATTTTTAAAAGTCTGCAAATAGCCAAAAATGGTAAAAATTGATACATATATTAAATATGCCTAAATTAACAATTGTACAAAAAAGTTTTCAAAAAAATATTAAAAAATGGATTTTTGCACCTAGGTGCACCGAGTCTAAGTGCATTGTATCACAGCATTTTTAAATACATATATATGTACATAAATATTTAAAAATCTCAAAAATATATATACGCATATTCAAAAATGGTAAAACTTTATTTATATGTTAAATACACTTAGATAAATAAGTGTATGAAGAAAAAATATAAAAATATTTTAAATAAGTTATTTAAGGTGGGCTAAGGTCGAACGGGATTGTTCATCTACTAAAACTAAAATAAGGAAATACGAGCAGAATTGGTGATGTTAGGAGTGTCAGGTTTTTTAGAGACCAATGGACCAGTCAGGAGATCTCAATTTCTGGAAAGGTTGATTTCTTTATTGACAGGGAATTGCGGCAATGTGAGGAGATCATCACTGCTGCAGGTTAGTCAGGCTGGTTGGCGGCGCAATTGCATCCATTTCCCATGGCAAATGATGCTGATATTATTTACTGGTCTTTGGAAGCGTATAGTGATTATTCTGTGAGATCCGCATGCCTAATGTTAATGTCAATAGAAGAGGCTGGTAATGGTCATCCTGCTACTGATCAGGGTATCGAGGAATGGTGAACACAACCCGTGGGGTGTATGAAATGCTATGGAAGCGTCAGATACCCTCAAAGATCCTTATCTTTGGGTGGCGCCTTCATCACAACACTCTTACCCACGCGCATGAATCTGGCGAGCAGAGGAATAGGTTTGTGATCTTTGTAGGAACGAAATTGAAGATAACTACCATCTGTTACAGCAATGCGACTGGACTGCAGCTGCCTTGATACATTCCGAGCACACGACCCCGGATGGGGGGCAACTTTGCATTATTGGTAACAGATTCCCTGGCGCGGGTAACGTGGAGAAGCTTACGGGTGAGAGATTGAGATAAATGATGATAGTGGAAGAAGGTCAGATGGTGACATCGTGGGCTTAGGTGCAGTGTCGAGAGATGGCAACGGCGGTTTTTTGGCAGCGAAATGTTGGGCGAGACATGGGGTGGTGGATCCCCCGATAACGGAGGCATTACTCGCAGTGTTGTTGCGTCTTTAGAAAGCACTAGAAAGAGGGGAAAAGAAGACACTGATTGGCAATGACTCTGTAGTACTCATCCATCTCCTCACAAAAGAAAAGCCTATAAGAGCAAGTGTAGGTGTTCTCTTTGAAGGGGATTATACGGCTATCCATAATTATGGAGGAGATGATTGGTGATTTTCTCCCATGTGCTTAGGAATGGTAATAAGATGGCCCACGGATTTGCCTCCTTTGCAGCGGAAGAAATGAATAATAATTTTGTATGGCAGAATAGGCCGCCAAATTGGATTAATGAACTGCTTTTGTAATGACATGGTCTATTCTCGGCTTCAATAAAATAGCCTTCTGCCCTGCATTTTAGCCTACCCATTTTGAAGCGTCAATTACGGGGTCGGTTTAGGCCTTTTCATAAACAAACAAAACACCCCTGAGACTAAAATGGAAAAACATGCTTTCAAATGAGTTGTAAATATGTAAATTTAAAAAAAAAAAATAGCTATAACAACATCTAACAGATTTTATTAGTGGTAATATTTAACTTAAATTAATCTAAGAATAATCACCAGTCGGTCTTTTAAGTTCACATGCATTTATATTGGATTAAAGATTTAACCCACCCAATACCACCGGATAGCAAAAACAGAGCAGGTCGGACTAGTAGGCAAACATAAATCCTTTAATAGAATACATATATAGGATTCGGGATTAACTCAACCCATTTGCACCGCTTGACAGATTTAACCAGATTAGATTTCGGAGATCAAAGCTTTTTTTTTTTTTTTTTTTTTTTTTGCTTTTCAATCTATAGGACTAAAGCTATTTTCATTCACACGGAAATATGTCACGATGTCCAGCATCTTATTTTAAAGTTAAACTACACCACTGAGTCACTGACCACACGCACCAGCCACGAGTAGCACGACTCACACCTCGTTCTAATTTGCAACGCCATATATTCATTTATCACGGCCGTTTAAAATTCGCACACAATTTCTAATTTTCTATGCAAGGCCAGGTCACACGCATGGATCACCGGCACGTGCCTCCAACTGACCGTGACTGACTCAGAGCTTGCTGGAGACGGAGATGGGCTTGGAGGCGACGTCCTTGGGAACGACGACCGTCAAAACGCCGTTATCCACCGACGCCCTGATCTGCTCCGTCTTCACGTTTTCCGGCAGCAGCAGCTCCCTGTAGAAATCCCCTCTCTCTCGCTCCGCCACGTGAACGATTGCATCCTTAGCGTTAGCGTTCGACTCTTCTTTCGCCGCTTCCCCGCGAATGCTCAGGACATTTCCTTCCTCCAGCTGGACTTTGATTCCGTCCTTACCATACCCTAGAAGAACGAAAATCCGACGATGGTGACATTGAAGATGTCGAAAAAAAACAAACAAAAGAAGAGGAAATCCGATCCTTACGTACTTACCTGGGACGTTGATTCTGAAGATGTGGGCAGCAGGGGTCTCGAGCCAGTCCATCTCGGCTGTCGACCCCGCCCAGCGGCGGACGATGGGAGGAGGGTGGAAGAAGAAACGTCTGAAAGGAAGATCGAAAAGGTCTGCCATGCCAGAAAGTTCAAGCCTTTGCTTTTTGTTCTGGAACATGTCGAGCGGATGATTTACATAGACGAAATCGGAAACAGTTACGATCCAGAGATTTTAGATCTCTCCGGACCCTTCGGAAAAAAAAAAAAAAAAAAAAGGATTGTGCTCGACAGAGATGGGCGCGTGTAGAATGTTCCAGAAAGCTTATCCGATTCTGACAATGACGTTGTCCGAAACCAACCAGGCTCTTTTTCGTTTCCCTGCATTTTTCTTTTCGGAGGATAAAAAAAAATCAATTAAAATTTTTGTAACTAAATTTTTTTATTTTTCATAATTTTTTTATTTTTAATTATTTTTAACATTTTTTGTATAAACTATTTTATTTTTTAATCATTTCTACACAATTACTCATATAATTAACTTATTTATTTTAACTTTATTCTTTTTAATCATCATCATTACATCTATTATATCATGTTCTTTTCTTAATTTGGCGATTTCTACTCAAAAAAATTTTTATAAAAAATTTTACTTCCAACCAAACACACCCTTATTTGACCGCGGTCTCAAACAATGATTTCAATTACAAAAAAAATTTTGTGCTCAAGAAGTGACAAAGGTTGCGTTTATAAATGGAGAAAACTTTTGACCAAAAATTTTATGAAGTAAAAGTTATAAAATATGGTAATACGATAGAAATAATCATGAAAAGTGAATATGATAAATTTAAATGAATAAGTTAGTTGTATATGTAATAAGAAATTGCATTGGAAAATATGAAGAAATAATTTTAAAATAAAATAGTCATGGAGAGTGAAAAGTTTTAACTTGATATATTTTATACGTTGCCGAACACACTCAAAACATTTAGCGATGAAGTTTTTAGGATATGTTTCTTTAACATTAAAATTTTTTAAATTAAGAGAGTATTTGTTAATTATAAAAATTTTAAAACTAAAACTTTTTTACTTTCCATAATTATCTTATTTTTTAAGTATTTCTTCATTTCTTCCTGTTCAATTACTCTACTTTTCAATCATTTCTATGCTACTACTCATATATCTAAGAATAATGATATAGTATACCCAGGTTTACTTAGCTTCGATGCATTCGAGTGCAAAAACTCATTTTTAATATTTTTAAAATTTTTTATAAAATTATTAATCTAGATGTATTTAATATGTATATCAATTTTTATCATTTTGGATATTTTATATTTATATTTTTTATTTTTTAAAATTAGTGGCATTTTCATAATTAAACAATTACAAAAAAACACCATTGATTTTAAAAATAAAAAATAAATATCTAAAAGTCTTCAAAAATGGTAAAAATTAATATATATATATATATATATATAGCTGTTCCGGTGCAGTGACGCTACACCGGAACAGCGGTACGGTGGCCCCAAAATGGGGCGCACATGATCATGAAATCATGATCTATTCCACCCATTGTATTTAGAATAATGTATTCTACTACCATACCAATTTTCATCCCAATCAGATATGTATATGGGCCCCATCTGAAAATGGTACAAATCTAACGTAATAAAATAGTTTAATGTAAATAACAACTTTAAAGTATCTGATTGGGATGAAAATTGGTATAATAATAGAATAAATTATTCTAAATACAATGGGTGGAGTAGATCATGATTTCATGATCATGTGGGCCCCATTTTGGGGCCACTGCACCGCTGTTCCGGTGCAGTGATGCTGCACCGGAACAGCATCCATATATATATATATATATTAAATACACCTCGATTAACAGTTGTATAAAAAATTTTCAAAAAATAAAAAAAGTGAAATGCATCCGGCTACACTGAAGCTGAATGCAACCGGGTGCATTCAGTCATGTCCATATAGCTAACCTATCTATTTTAACTTTATTTTTTTATTTCTCATCATTACCCTTATCATATCATATTATTTTCTCTCATTTCAAAAATATTTACACAAAAAAATTTTATCAAAAGTTTTACCATTTCCTAAGCACGTACTAAAATTTTTCGTTAATTTTTCTTTTTACTGTTATCTTATTTTTTAATTATTTTTGTATCTTCTTATATAAATAAGGTATTTTCAATGATTTCTACACAACTATTTATATATTTAACTTAGCTATTTTAACTTTATTCTCTTTACTCCTCATCATTTTCTTATCATATTATATAATTGTTTCACATTTTAAAAAACTTTCGTATTAAAAACTTTTCATACGAAAGTTTTAACATTTCTCAAACATACTCTTATGTAAAAAGTTTTTTAGATAGAAGAAAATATTGGAATGTGATAAGAGTAATAATGTAAATTAAATATAATAAGTTAAAATATATAATTTGGTTGTATGGTTAATTGCATAGAAATCATTGAAAACGAAGATAGTTGTACATGAAAGCGGAAAAAATAATTAAAAATAGGTTAGCTATAAAGAGTCAAAAGTTTTAGATTGAAAAGTAAAAACTCATGAATATAAATAAACACATCCGAAGACTATTTCAGTAATATGAATTTTAGTGAGACAATAGGAAATTAAATATTTAAAAAATTATGTGACTAATATAATATGATATGGATAAAGTTTGAATAAATAGAGTAGTAGTAGAAAAATGAGTGAAGTATAAAGGTAAAGTCAGAAAAAGTAGAATTATTAGATATTAAAGCATTAAATTTTTTATAAGAGAGTGTGTGTGAGAGAAAAAAAAATTAAACATAGCTTAGAACTTTTCGTTTTTTCAAATTATTTCATTTTGTATCATTTTTTCACATCTTCTTATGCAACTACTATATTTTTAAATCATTTCTCCGCAGCTACTCATGCAATTACTTTATTTATTTTAACTTTATTTTTTTTACTTATCGTTATTACTTTTATCATATCACACAACTTATTTCATTTTAAAAAATTCTACACTACAAATTTTTGTTTCAAAAGTTCTATAAAATGCCTAACACACTAATAATTAGGTCAAGTCACATCAACTAAAGTGAACCCAACTCAAACTTGATTTCAAAAAACTTGAAAAAATAATTAGAATGTGAAGCTAATAATAGAAAAAAAATAAGATAGCTAGTCAATATATCAAATTATATTAAAAGATGTATATAGCAAACATGGTGAAGGAGCCTATTCTCATGGGCTTCCAATGTGAACATAGCCTATTTGAACCTTTACCTAAAAGCCATTTACCATGCACCTAATTCTCAAGATAATGATGAGATCGAAGCTAACTCTTATAAGATAGGAAAGACTTCCGAGTTAAGTAACTTGCATTCACTGTCACTAATAGTCCACCAAGTCAAACCATAGCGACTTGAATATAGTTGGACCACTCGAAATACATAAGTAATTGCCCTTAAGTTAAGCACAGGCCCAGTGATCTGGTATGTTGGCAACTTTGCCAACAACCCAAGTTGGAATGAATAAAAAATGGTGTTTTGTCACCATAGTAATTTGATGGAAGCTTATTGTCCCTCTTAGGCCTCAAGTAAATAGATGAGAGTACATTTATCTTCCCAAGTGATAGATAAGAAAGTCAATCAAAAAGATGCTGCTCAAAATAGTTCAAGTGATTATTCCGAATTGCACAGCTTTTAAAACCTTTTAAAATTATAGTGATAGGAGAACTAAGACATATGTCCAGCACCAAATGATGATTAAGGGAAAGGGCGATACTAACTTATGTAAAAAGAGAATAGAACTCACACAAAAGGATTAATTCAAGAGGTCTATCATGCCATGACTCCAACACAAGACCGCACCTTGGGCTGGCCTACAACAAGACATTTTAATCATACCTGGATGACATTTGATGAGCAACTCACAATTCATACATAAACATTATAACTAAGGTTTATCCACAGGATCCACGGATGAATTATAAAAAACTCAAAGTAAAAGTTTGAGTCTAACACTTCAAAGTAAAAAAAGTAAAACTACTTTATTATGCTTCTAAAGTCCACACCTAACCCTTCTTGTCATGCATGTATGAGTCGGATGATTCAACATTATCTGAAAAAGAATATAATTAACATGGGATGAGTTCCTAAGAACTAAGCAAGCAGAAATTTATACATTATTCTACTATAATATTCATAGATAACATCACTATTAAATAATTTTTAGAAAACAAGACTACCTTAACATCATCACTAGAAATGAAAATGTAAATAACTCAGTAATTAGATATGTACAATTGGTATCAAGTAGCCTTCTAGCAAAGTTTGAAACTTGCCCCATAGTCACACACTGGGTAGCTTTCCAGCAAGCCTAGAATCTACCTACGAAATAAGTAGCCTTCCAGCAATGCCTAGGACCTACCCTCAAGTCACACACTAAATAACCCTTCTAGCAACACTTAGGACCTATATACAATAGTCTTCCAGTGAGCCTAGGACTTACTCCAACATCACATACTAGGAAACCTTCCGGCTAAGCTTAGGACCTACTTGTAAATCAATACCAACAATAACGCATCATGTAATCATTCTCAAGAGGTACCACTACACTATAATGGTAATAACTTCACTTGCATGCATTCCACCACACTTAGCATATTTAATTATGCTAAAGAGGGTATTCGCACACGAATAAAGGTAATCAACTTGTATATCATCTAAATCCACCGTTATCGACTCTTAAAACTGTCACAGTGGAAAAATATTAAGTCCTAAGTTTAATGCTTAAGCATATTTGTTATTATCTTAGTGGACCACGATGAAGCAAATCCTCAATAAGTAACATCTGCTCATCAACATCTTATAACGTTGATCTCTTATGACTAATCCATCCCATTCAATGGTTTCAAAACGTTCAAAAATATAGAAACCGACATTTGGATCATCAAAATCGTACATCAATGGGCGTAGATATGACCAAATGAATTTTGAACGGTTCCATGGGCATCTGCGTCTCCGTAACTTATCATAGTGAATTCTCACAGCCAATCAGACCCGTCTAATAGATTCAGAATGTCCAAAACTGTAAAACTAAACATTTGGATCGTCAAAATGGGGCATCATAGGATCAAGATACGGTCAAATGTACGTGGACGGTCAAGAGGGCACCACGTTTCATGAACTGTCAAATTTTGGATTAAGGGCATGGAGTATGGGCCGAATGCCTGGGTATCTTCTTAGTACCCATCTGAGGCTAGCCCTTTCCAAACGGGTTACTGATTTCAGTGGGTTTCTCTAGGTCCAGCCATGGAGACTTATTAGCCCAACCCGGGGTCCTTTAGATGTTAGCCCAGCAGCGAGATGGGCTGGGAGAAGGCAAGCCCGCGAGGCCAGCCCAGCACGGAAAAGAAAGGGGGCCGAATGGGTAGTTTGTTAGGGGATTATCTGTAAATTTTCCAGCAGTTTTATTAGTTGATTTTAAAAAAAATTAAGGGGGTTTTTAGGTAGTATTCCTCTTAGGGGTCTCACC
Source organism: Annona cherimola (assembly GCA_030490835.1). Classification (NCBI taxonomy): domain Eukaryota; kingdom Viridiplantae; phylum Streptophyta; class Magnoliopsida; order Magnoliales; family Annonaceae; genus Annona; species Annona cherimola. The sequence goes on along the minus strand of CM059975.1, from coordinate 80,817,017 downwards.
ACAAAATTTCTATTGAATTTGGGTTTTTGAAATTTTCTATAAAATAAGGTTTTCTTGAAATTTAAGAACTGCACTTCAAAGGGTTTTCTGCAATTTATTTCAACCAAATATCATGTAATTTCACACAAGCAATATTGCCTTTGAGGATCAATCTGTAATTTTTTCTAACTCGTTAAGACTTTCTGCAAATTACAAAAATCTTAGGGATTTTTCTCTAAAAGTTTCCCCGAACTCCTTGGCTGCAGCACGCCTTCTTCCTCAGCTGCTGGTGGGTTTCGGCACTTCACTAATACATAAAACAAGCTGTAGTTTTTATGTTTAAAGACATTTTTATATTGCTTATTCAACAAAGATCATTCCAACACTTGACAATTCTTAAACAACATCAAATACGGGAGTTTGGGACAAGTGGATGGATTTAATAAAATTCGAAATTCTCACTCGTTCTTAAACCATAATGCATAAAAAATTCCAAATTTCCACTTACTTAATTGGCGTACCCACAGAGGGATTTTCTGAGGAAACCTGAGAACAACGGACTTTTTCTCAAGCTCCCAAAATCCAAGCTTCACTGTGTCGCCACTCACCTCTCTCAACGAAACCCCGTGTCCCACCCCTTCTTCCTGCATTTGAGGATCTCCCATGATATGTCCATGCTACTGATTTAATATCATTATTTATTATTTATAATTTTTTAACATTATCTCCTCCCATCCTACTGTCGTACCTATGCTATCACTAATTCAATTTTCTTTTACCACGGTTATTACATATCACTTGTACCACTTGTACTCACATGTCTCAATAATGGAAATGCCATTTTCCTGTGTGTGTGTGTGTGTTTTTTTTTTTTTTTTTTTGAGATTCTCTTTGGAATTTTTATAGTCATTTTTTTCTATTTTTGTTGTCATTTTTTTTTTCTATGTAAAAATTCTTTGTCACTTCCTATGAATCCTATCTCTTTTAAATATTCGTGCATTCGATCCCGCTCGTACGTGTGGTTTAAGTCGCATCTTCTGAAAAAATTATTAATCGTTTACGAAATGCTAAAAGGATCTTACATTTAAATTTGGAATCTATAAATAATATAGTGTGTTTGAAAAATGATATAACTTTCAGAAAAAAAAACTTTTAATGTAAAAGATTTTTTTTTAAAAAAAAGTATAGTGTAAAAGTTTTTGAATGAGAACAAATGATGTAATATGACAAGACAATAACAATGAGTAAAATGAATAAAGTTAAAATAAATAATTAATTGTATAAATAATAATATAAAAATAATTGAAAATTAAGATAATTATAAATATGACAGAATGATTAAAAATAAAATAATGGTAGAGAAAAAAAATTTAAATTGAAAAATTTTCGTTTGAAAAATTCTAAGTATAACCAAACACGTGCAATATAAAAATTATTTCTTAAAATAAAAATTCAAAAATATAACATCATTAAGGGTGTAACCAGGTTAGAGATTAACCCTCACCTTAAATCATTTATAAAAATTTCAACCCTAAACCTAATAAATGTAACATAAACAGATCCATTTGTGAGTTGTTGACCGATTATTAAAACAAGTTGTTAACATGTTGAATAAAAAAATAAAATAATAAATTATTTTACGCACAATTCTACATCGTGAATAAAGGCTTCTAATAGTAATAATATAATTAGATTTAAAACATCAACTTTCATATTTTTATTAATTAAAATGTTGTTTTCATTGTTAATAAACATGTGTAACTTGTGAAATAAACATAAAAAATATTAATTCTTTATAAATTATAAATGAGTTTTATGGGATGACAGCTAAACAGGTTGAGCTCAACTCATAACTAACTCATTTATTTAAATGAGTTATACGAGTCATATAAATAGGTTGTTTGGTTGAAAATTCCCAACCCTAAGCTACTAAATACCGGACCTTATTCGATAAAAATCAAAAAGGCACATGCCATTAATTATTTCTAGCATATATTTTATTTAAATTGAAAATGATATTCATAAATTTCAAACAAATTGAATTTACTTAAGTTAATTTCTAGAAAAATAGAAGTATTAGTTATAGATTTGGACTAATTTATCATATATAATTTATTTAAATCGATAATTACCTTGGATTATGATTTTGTAAGCCTAGGCAAATAAATTATGTTAGTCAAGACCAAAAGTGGTATTTTTTTTAATTTTGAATTTTTTAGTGAAAATATTTTTCATGTGTATTCCCTCATACATATATTTTTATAATTTTTGAATATGCATATGTATTTTTATTTTCTAAAATTAATATTTGGGAAGGGGTTAAAATGACTTCACTACCCTCAAAATGTTAATTTTTGAAAATAAAAAATGTAAATCTACACAGCCAAAAATTGTAAAATTTAATATATGGGTCAAATACGTTCGGAAAAATATTATTATGGAAAAAACTACAGGTGCATATTGTTTTTATGATGTAGATATCAAGGACACAATTAAAAGAGATGTATATTTGATTTTTGGATTTATTGATTCATTGGTGAAGTTATGAAAATGGTGTAAATGGATTTATAATTGAATTAGGATTTATAAATTGTGATTTGAATGTTTGACAGGATTGTTGTTGTTTAAGGTTGGTTTGTATATGAACTTAGAAAATTTGGAATGTTCTGTTTTCTGAAAGTAAGTTCACTTCAAAACAGGGTCGAGGTTTCATTTTTCTAACTAAAGAAAGAGGCCGATGTTTTTATGGAAAAATATCAACGTTTTCCTAAAGGCAATTAAAGCAATTGAAATGCAAATTGCTGCGAACTTCATGAAATAGTTTCGATTTTGGTAGGACTGCCGCCTAATATTCAACAGGTGGTTGCTGATTTTCCTCCTATAAATAGAGTGAGTTCTCAACTTCAAAACACAGAGAAAAGCAACGAGTTCAGATTTGTTCAACGAGTTTCTCTGTCTCTGCAAGATCTCTATTCATCTGTCAGAAGCTTTAACTTGGAGTTCGTTGGGTCGTCTTCCCCAGCTGTAAAAACTGTGCTTCTGCGTTCTACATTTGGTTATAAGCTTTTCATTATTTTGTGTATATCTTTACTTTGGTATAGGAAAGCAGCTTTTTATAAGAGCTTCACGAGCCTCTTAGAGCCATAGGTGAAATTCAGAAGACAATCGTAAAACTGTATCAAGCAGTTGACTAGTGAAAACTCAAGACACGGTCTTTGGAGTCGAAATAGTTCACTTGCCGAATGACTATAATTTTTTCTTTTGAATTGTTTTTGTGAATCATGTGCATAATCTGTTCATATTTGATTCTTTCTGTGTGTATTTTGATCTTTAGTTACCTAGCCATTCAGGCCTACTAAAAATTAAATACTTATTAAAAAAGAATTTTGATCATTTATGACTGGGCGTAAATGCTGGCATTTTCGGTAGAATATGCATGCCGTTGGATTCGGCGGAATGGATCTCTCCCGTTCATTTAAATGTATGGTTGAGTTGCTGTCAGAGCTATTAATGAGAGGAAAATTTTGTAAAATGCCCCTTTTGTTAGTCAAGACGAAATTTTGCAATAGTCTCCCTCAAAATCTCTCCGGCTTCTGTTTCTCCCACTCTCAAATCTCATCGATTGCTCATTCTCTCGTCTGCCTCCTCTCCAGCTAGCACATCACCACACTTCCTGATAATCAGCGTCTTGCAGAGCATGCCGACAAAAGAGCCATAATCAAGGATTGATCCTATTAACCCAAACTAAACAAATGTTCCGTTTAACCCACTTCAAAAGATTCATTGATAACAACTTTTTTTTTTCTTTTTTCTTTATACAATTATTTTTCTAACTATATTTAATATATAATCAAATTTTACCATTTTTAAATATGTGCATATATTTTTTTCAAAATTTTAAAGATAGTGATATTTTAAACATATCAATGTATTTATACACAGATGTTTAAAAATTTCAAAAAAAATATACATATATTAAAAAATAGTAAAACTTAATTTATATATTAAATACACTTAGATAAACAAGTATATGAAGAAAAAACACGAATCATAAATAAAATTTTAAGATGAGTTAAGCGGAACATTTACTTAGCCCGGGCTAACAAAAACATCCTTCTATCATATATGGGTTTTGATATAAAAAATTCAGTGTTTCCATTACCAATGATCTAGAACATAACTGTTGTGTATGTTTTGTATTCTATCAGGAATGAAATTGTGTATCTTGCATAGTTTAGCTGTGTAAAATTGAGATTGTGTATTAGTATTGCGTAAGAGTCAGAGAAGTCCTATTTATAGGTGGAACCTTGAGAGGCATCCCATGGAGCATGAAAGAGGGGGTATCAGAGTGTTCTTGTTTTAAGGTATGTGTGAAGCACTCAAAGAATATGTGTGAGGTATTCTTGTGTGTATCTCTCGTTGTTTTTCCCTTCTTGGTGTGAAAAGTTTTCTCTATTATTGTTTTTCCCTTCTTGGTGTGAAAGATTTTCCACGTAAACCTTATTGTCTTTTTGTGTGTGAACTTCTCATTATTTATTTAATCCTATTTTATTATATGTGCTACCGCTGTGATCCATACCAACTTGAATAACGTTTACTAACAAGTGGTATCAAACTATAGTGACTGATCTATGATTTGGGGCGCAGATGCTTTGGATCAATGTTTTCTTGATGAGCAAGATCGTGAAAAGCTGATTTTAGAAGACAGATATTTCGTGGTGTTGGACGGCTGCCATCAAGGACAACCATGTGGGAATGGCGTCATGCGGTGTGGCCATGGAGGTTAGCGGCAAAACTTGTGGGGTCAGCCTCGGATTTTGGCACTGTAATCTCTGGCACCAACAACAAGGTGTAGAACTCGACGAGTGGAAGGAGGCTGCCGGTTTACCGGCAGCAAAGGAGAAGAAGCAGTGACGCAACTGGACAGGGGCGGCTGGTTATGAAGATGAACCAGAAGCGATAGTAGTCGTTACATCCTGGGGAAATTTTCTGTTTCTAGTGACCTGAGAAATCTTCAGGTTCGGTGATGGATTTGGCCAAAGAGGAGAGATTTTGACGGTGACATGGATGGTCGCCGGCAGGCGGCGTTGGGCGGAGATGGTTGTCCCCGGCGGAAGGAGCAGATGCCGGCGGTGGAGGGGAAAAAAAGAGTGGGATTTTTTTTTTCCCTCCAGCTATAAGGGATGAAGAAAAAAGGCAGCGGTAGAGTGGGGCAGAGCGGACGCCGGCAGGAGGCGTGATTACGGCAACGTGTGAGAAGGTAGCATGTAGCTGCGTATGCGAAAGAGGTGGTTTGGTCTCCTAATGAAGATGGGATCTGGACGATTTGCATTTGGTTGTAAATTATCCTTGGGTGTTTCTTCATTCGAGAAGGAAGAAGGAAGTGGTCTACGTTCGGTGCATTGACGTACATTAAAGCATGTGCACATGCGGCTCTATTTTGTGATCCAAGTATCAATTTCTATGTTTTTGAGTACTTTGAATGCAATGGTGATGTCTATTTAGGCAGATTTTGCTTCGATTGTGTGGATCTAATGGGTATACAACTGAAAATTGTTGATTTTGCATAAAGATGCTTCAGATCAAGGTGGAGCGAGTGGACTTCATGCAACTACGGATGTTCTGCATTGATTTAAAGATCTTGGTGAGATGAGATGTAGTGCTTCTTGTGGGCGGTGTAGATTAAGAGAATTTTACATCGTTGGACATGGTCAAGTGGAATCACATAGATTGAGGTTGACGAAGATGAATCAAGTTTGATCTATTTTAAAGTAACAGTTAATGGGCAAATCTTTTGATAGTCTATAGTTGTGTTGATGTTGAGGATGCATTGAGAACATCTAGAGATAGACTAGTTTCTTGGGTTACGCAATAGATGGCAGCTGTGAGATCCTAAGAATACATTGACATTAGATCATGGAGAGCCTGAGAAGTCTTGAGAATGTGATAAGTTGGAAAATAGAATATAGTTCATTTTGTTTGTAGTTGATATATGATCGAGTACAAGATTGATGTCCTTATGCAGGTAAGGATGCATGTAATTTGGAATTGGTTATCCCGCATAGTTTAGTTGTATAAGACTATTACGCATATGCAGGTGAGGATGCATGTAATTTGGAATTGGTTATCCTGCGTAGTTTAGTTGTAGAAGACTATTACGCATATGCAAGTGAGGATGCATGTAATTTGGAATTGGTTATCCTCGTAGTTTAGTTGTATAAGACTATGACTGCGTATCGATATTGTATAAGAGTCATAGGAGTCCTATTTATAGGTGGATCAATTAGAAATCCAATGGAACCCTGAGAAGTCTCCCGTGGGGTATGAGAAAGAGTTATTAGAGTGTTCTTGTTTTGGAATGTGTGTGAGACATTCAAAGAATATGTGTAAAATATTCTTATATGTATCTTCGTAACTTGTTTATCATAATAAATTGTTCTCTCTGTGTGTGTGTGTGTTTTTTTTTTCCCTTTTTGGTGTGAATGATTTTCCACGTAAATCTTAATGCCTTCTTATGTGTGATATTGTTACTATTTATTTGATCCCATTTTATTATATGTACTTCCACTATGATCCATATCAACCCGAATCACGTTTCCTAACAATAACTTTACCATCTCTCTCCCCAACATTTCATTCCTCTCTTAACCCATTGGTCACCATGTTTCATTTTCTTTCTCAAACCCCTTCTCCTCTTACAACAACTCACCCCATCTTCCTCATTCATCTCCCTCCAAAGATCCTTAACTCCAGATTCCCAAATGCACCACTTCTTGAAGACATACATCAATGTTCAAATTTTGAAAAAATGAATGCCCAAATTCGATGCCTTAATGGGTAGAACCTTAGTCACTAAGGGTGTATGTGGAAATAGATAAAATTATTTGTGAAATGTTTTAGACAGTAAAATTATAAAATGACGTAATATGATAGAGATAATGATTAAGAATAAAGAAGATAAAGTTAAAATAAATAGATTAGTTATATAAGTATTTGTGTAAAAATAATTGAAAACTAGGATAACTATAAAGGAAAATATGAAAAAGTGATTAAAAATATAATAGTTATGGAGTGAAAAGTTTTAACTTTGACATTTTTTTACAAACACACCCTAAAACTAACAAGAACAAACGAAGTCCCCAAGAAGCTATTCAGAAGTTTATACCACGAATTCACCACTTTCATTCACATATTTGCTTGGAATTAGAATTTACTGAAAGAGAATTTTGGAAAAAGAATTCGTGCAACTCCAAATAGGTAGAGAGAGATGAAGATCTTTTATTCGATTATCAGCCTCTGCTGGGTCGCTAAGATCTTGAATTCCTTACTCTCTAGCAGCACTTGATTCGAGTCCTACTTAGAAATGAAGTTTCAACACGCAGCAGCAATGGCGCTGGTAGTGTAAGGATTATCCCCTTGTAATCATTTTGACAACAACCCAACAGCTTGACAAGAATAGAGTTGGGCAAGTCCTAATTTCAGAACCCTAGCTGCCGCCTTGTGGAGAGAAATTGCATAGAGGGCGGAGCTTGATCACCACTGCTTGGAGTTCGTAACAACAAAATCTTCGGCCCACATGCACTTACAACGTCTCTCTTCTTCAGCAGAATTGCAGGTTTTTGCAACAAATATTACGATGAGAAACTTTTTCGTCACGACCTTTTAGATCATAGCTGGACACCCCTTATTCTCGCCCCGTGATCATTTGCAACCGAGCTCAAAACGTAATTTTTTAAAAAAATTTCATAACCGTTAATGTGTATTTAATCTATAAACTAAGTTTTAACATTTTTTCTGAAATGCGTTTTTTTTTTTTTTTGACTTTTTAAACACGGTATTTTAGTCATTTAACAGTTAAAAAGACTAAAATACTCTTATTTAATAATATAACAAATATATACACATTTCCAAAAATAGAAAAACTTAAAAATTAAATAACCCAAATTAACAAATGTTTTGGAAGGCCGTTTGCAAGCTGGTGCAAATGATCATGCCCAAGGACACCCATTTTTGCTACTGCCAATGAAGCTGACGTCGTGTTGGGTTGGTTTGGGTTCAGACGAGGTAAAAATGAGTTTGAAATTGGATCCAGTTGGAAGACACCCAACCCATTTAAACCTATGGTTGTAACTTTGGTAGGGTTTGGCAGGGCATCTATGCCACGCAAGTATAAATTTTCACAAATGCTGTCGTCCACGGGAAGACAAATGCACATATGGCTTTATTGTTCGAATACATTTTTATTTTTTTTTATTCTTCCCTCCAAAGGATTTCCCCTTTCCCTTCATATTCTCCTCAACCTCTAAATTTTTTATTTATATGAGAAACAATTTGATTACTTTAAACTTTCAATTGAAATAAAATTCCCATGTATAATTGACCGTAAAAAATTATGAATCAAGGGTGTGTTTGGGAAAAGATGAAACTTTTGATGAAAAGTTTTGAAGAGTAAAAGTATTCTAATGTAATATGATAGGGGTAATGATGAGTAGTAAAGATGATAAAATTAAAATAAATAAGTTAGTTATGTGGGTAGTTGTATATAAATGATTGAAAAGTAGGGTAGTTGTATAGGAAAATGTGAAAAAATAATTAAAAAAATATGATAGTTATGGAGAGTGAAAAGTTTTAGATTGAAAAGTTTTAACTTAGACGGTTTTAACCATTGCCAAACATACGCCAAATAAGAAGTCAAAAGAATAAAATTCACAATCACAATAACAATAAAAGCTACCAAGAGTAGACTCAGAAGCCCTATTCAAGCGCATCCAAAACTCACTGATGGTGTGCCCTAGTATTTTATATTATCAAGTGAACCAGGGCATAGCCTAATGGTTTCATATGATGGTAAATGTGATCCCCGACATAAAGTGTCCGGAAAGGAGGAGATGGCTCCGGGTAATGCAATGTAATTGAAAAAAAGGTTATTATAGTCAAGTGTTATGAGATAAGCCAGTATTGTTAAATAATAATGCATTGTAACAAGTATAGCTGAACTGAGGATTTCGAGATGAGCATTTGAAGGGGGAAAAAATCAACTAAAAATGACATAATTCAAGAAAAGGTAGAACAAATGGGTAATAAAAAAAAAAATGACAGCTTTCAATGCTTCGCTCATGCCAACGAAATAATGAAAATGGAGGAATGAGTTCAGCCATAAGAGAACAAAAACAAAAACAAAAAAAACAAAAGATGGCTATGGGAAAGATGGAGATAATTATACAAGATCAGAAATTTATTACATGATGGAAGATAACCCTGCAGGAATATGATAGAATCCAGGTACTTGAACCAACTGCAGGGAACAAAATATTGATCAACTTCGTCGCAAACCAGTTATGATAAATCCAAATTATGGGGCTATCGAGTTTATACATCGCTTCTTTAGTTATATGTTCCTTCACATCATATCATAGAACAATCCAGGTAAATTTTCTTTCATCTTCGGGTGTGTTTGGCAATAAGAAAAGAAAAAAAAAAAAAAAAAAAGTCAAGCTAAAACTATTCACTTTCCATAACTAACCTATATTTTAATCATTTATTTACATCTTTATAAACAATTAACCTACGTTTCAATCATTTCTACACAACTACTTACACAATTAACCTATCTATTTTAACTTTATTCTCTTTATTCCTCATCTTTACCCCTATTAAATCACATTGTTTTTTTTAATTCAAAAACTTTTCATCCGAAAGTTTTATCACTCCCCAAATGAACCATTAGAATTATAGTTTTAAATTGACACATGCTATCATGTGATCTGTTTTTTTTTTTTTTTTTCCAGCTTCTGCTGGAAGCAAAAATCAAGCTCCCTGCATCTTTCAATGCAGTTGTTTAAAGATAAGAATATATTTGCATTCCCCAACAGCACAGCCATACGTGCCCTTGAGTTCACTTTAGCTTTTCCTTTGCTAGCCTTGGTTTCTCATAAATTCCTCGACACAGCCGACAAGGACTTTGTTCGCTTAATTTATGAGTCAATAACACATGATCAGGTATTCATTAATTAATTAATAGTTTTATAACAAAAAAATTTGGGGGCGCCAGGGATTACTTGTGTGGTGGACCTTACTCCATGGAAAGAGGAAGTGAAAATATAAATAAAAGCACAGATTGCAATTCAACTTCAGCACTGAATGATATATGCTATATATTTATCTTGATTTTCTTTTCTTCTTGGAGAAAGGAAGATGAGACAGGGAGCAGTATGAGTAGATGTGCCAGAGGCATTCCTTTTTCATCTGCATTTGACAGATATTGAACATAAACTCATCACTCAGAGATCCTTGTTGGTTGATTTAGAGGCAGTCACATGTCTTCGCCTTCGCTGTAATAATTTGGAATAAGTGAGCCTATCTGTCAATGAACAAATACAAGTGAAGAATAAAACCATAGAAATGGAGATCACGATCAACGGCTCTGCTCTGCTGTTGTGTGCCCACACTGGCATCGGAACTTCCATGCTAACCACAGCAAACCGTGTTGGTGATTGCTTGTGCCTGTGAATTAGATGATTGTTAGAAACAAACACCTCCAAAAACATAATGTTTAATATAAAATTAGCAGCAGTTCGGAAGGAAATTTTCAACAAGAATTCTGCGCCCTGCATCTTGCAAAGCAGATTTTCTATTGTATATACAATGCTGAAACTAGTGTAGCTGCTATTTTCTTTATCTACATAGCTCTAACTTTCAGAGTCGAGCCAGGTCAGAACCCATAATGGGGGAAAGCACTCCCAACGCTTCTCTCTCCATTCACGAGACTTGAAACTGAGAACTTGCTTTTGGGGAACCAAGCTCCTTATCACTCGGACCAACTATGAAACTGGTTCCCAGCACCCGAAGAGTGAAACACCAATGCTGAAATGACATCCAACATATACCGTGGTGTGGTGCATTGGTGAAAATAAAGTAAAATTGATCCATCCAGCATGACATAACACTGTATGTCAATTGCTATTTTGCTCCTAAAATTGGCAAAAGTAAAAAAAAAAAATAAAAAAAATAAAAAAAAAAAAAATGAAAAAAGCAGGAAAAGAAGAAGAAGAGGACACTGAATTAAGCAAAGCAAATTCATCCCGCTACTTCCAAAGAGCCTCCTAATATAACTGTAAAAGACTGATTGTTATCTGACTCAGTAAGTTTGCTTTCATATTTTTCATTTATATTTTTCATCTTTTATAGGTTTTTCCTCATCTTTTCTTTTCTTTCTCTCTCTCATTCTTTTTTTTTTTTTTTAATTTTATTTTTATAGCTAGAAGGTTAATTGAAGCAAGTCAGCACCTAGTTGAAGAAGTAGCTTCAACTTAGCCTCAACTTAGAACTTTTTTGATTGGAGGAAAGAGAACAGTACTGCTGCTTTTATGTTTTATTTTTTCCTAATCAATAATGTATGGATTTGATAGTGTCCATTGTAGGGCTCAGTTCCATAGCGAGATTGGTTGGAAGAGGATTACAGCAGGGCTTGAACTTCCTGTAGGGCAGTTCATGGTCCTGCTCTGCCCGCATCAACAGGGAGTCCCATAACTTTCCCCTCGAAATTCACACTTGCTGTTGAGGGAGGAGCAGGGCCATGAACTGCCCTAATCTGTATCTAGATTCATGCAACCAACTCCAATCAGTTGGACAAGGTCAACAATGCTGATGATGAGAACTTCTGGGACTGATCCTCTGACCACTATGCTCATTTGCAAACTGATCTGGTGTTGATTTGCAGAATCTTACAAATTATACTAATACAATTTGCTGAAGAAATTGGATGAGGGATGATTTTATTGAGATTATGTTTTCACAGCTGGATATCAGTTTTAGAATATTTCCAGTTATTGATCATATTTTCCAATTACCCAAACCAAATTGAAGGGAAATATCATACCAGATATAGGACACTTCATGGGTTTTAATCAGTTGGACAAGGTTTCATGATCACTAGTGTATGATCAAATACCCACACTCTACAAAGTTTTCTTGTCATATGAATGAGTGATTTTAGATAATTTTATAAAATTTCACAATCACATTCAGTAATCCAGTTGATTCCATCTTCTATGTATGATTTTCTATACTATCAAATGGTTTAGTTTAGGTAAGTATTAAACTTAAAATGATTTTGAGGATTGTAGTCAAATGAACAGTGCTGGAGAGAGAGAGAGACTCCACATAAATCACAATCCTAAAATAAAATAACTAGCTACTTAGTTTTTGTGATTAAATTCAATCTAGAATTCCAAGCAAAGTCAAGCCAAGTGAAAGTTGCTTAGCATAAGTCCGTAATAATATATGCTCAACATAAATAAGGCAACCAAAAAACCAAATTTGAGCACACGCTGAAATAAGCTTTCAAATGTACTTTAATTAGGCTCTACTTACTTATCCTAGAGCTTAGAAGCCAACCTCAAGCATCAATAAACCACATCAGATCAGCTAGTGAGATGGCATGTCTTGTTTAGAACCCTATTTTGAAATCAATAATAGCAAATACCTAAGTCCCAATGGCAATGACATTACAGTTTACTTGATTTGCATTAGTGTAAAGACTATAAATGATATGATGATAGATAAAGCAATGACCAAGGCCAACATACCAGAAAAGGTTCTTAACTGCTCTCCACAAAGAAGTAACTGGTTTGACTGCCTTTCCTAGAGCACTTCTTATTTGACTTCTCTCATAATATTTATCATGATTGCCATCGCTCGTCCCTGTAAATATGATGATGAAAAGAGATAAAGAATGTCCCATAAAACTAAAAATCCATGTCTTTCAAGAAAGAATATCCATTACCCTTTGAAGGAAAATTACGGGCTCTAATGGATGGCCTGATTGAATTTAACTTTTCAACAAGAGACCGCTCTACAACACTGTTATATCGATTGCCAAAGTAAAAATGTGACTGTCAATACAATAAATAGGGTGACAAGGACATCAGATTATAGAAAGAAAGCTAAAAGTATTGCTTATTTGCACGTAGGGAAAAAGCACATAAAGATAATAATAACACACCTTACCGATTAAATAGCAATTTACATGCACACAAAAAAACTACCATCAGCTTAGGGTAGCGAATTCACAAGACAACAAAGAAAGAATTGGCACATATTAAATGATAAAACCAAGTAACAGTAAGAAACAAATATAGCCGAAGAAGAAACCGACCACAAACAAATGAGAGTGATTACATCAGAAGTCTCACAGGAACGTATGAGAGAGTAACCAAAAAGGAAATCAGGCAAAAACAAAATAGAGAGTACTTAAAAGTTATAGAATTTGCAAGCAAAATAACTAAAAAAGAAACCGACCAAGAACAAATGAGAGGGACTGCATTTCAAAGCCAGGGAGAACGAAATGTGGGGAATGAAGCTGATGAATGTGAAATACAGTTTTATTTACTTCTGCATATTTTTATGAAAATTTCGTTTAGAATTTTATGTGTCTAATTATTTAATTTGGGACTTCATATAGGCATACGAGTAATCAAAATAAAGATCAAATTAATTGATAGTCGTATTTATTTTTATTATTGTATTTGAAGTTTTTATTTCCACGTGACTATATTAAGATTTTATTTTGTGTATGAATCATTACGAATAGAGAAATATAAACAGATTTCAGGATTACTCTTCCACTTCTTATTCTACATCACTTTGGTATTTATAGGTGTTTGTTCTGCAATACAAAGTCATATAAGAAGAGAAGCAAAGGGGAAGGACTAGACCTGATACTTCTTGGGATCTCAATATGAATAATGAATTTATGATCACCTCGAACCGAAGGCTTCCTAATGTTTGGAACTCCCAGAGAAGGCAACGTTACAGTGTCTCCCGGCTGTACACCTGAAGGTATCAGAAGATCTCTCAAACCCTCAATTGTTTCCACCTGAAAGCAATTCATGGAGTTCCAGAAGCATAAATAATACCAATTTTCGACACAGATAAGAGCACAATTCTTGTTCCTAACCATGAACCTAAAGAGTAACAGTTGTTTCATAATTTAACAAATCAAATATTTTGCAAGTTCTAAAGATAAAAAGAGATCAATCAAGATCATGGACTCATAGAACAGATGATCAATCAAGATCATCGACTTATAGAACAGATGATCCAGAATGAATATGACAATAACAATTTTTTTTATATCGGTTGCAGAAAAGAGGAAAATAAACTCTTTTTTTTTGTATCAGTCGTAGAAAAAGAGGAAAATAAACAATAGTGTGAGACTTAATCAGAAAATGTGCAAATATGTTCTACTTAGAGTCACAGAATGGAAATAAACCTCCCTCTTTTTGCAAATTGCCTATTCTTATTTTCCAGCTATTGTAACATGGCCATAGTCATCAGGATGCCACTGAGATAGATAACATGACAAAAATTCTCCTTCATGAGCTTCTCCTAACCATTATGAACCCTTTTATTCTTGGGCTTTTCTTTTAAAAGAATTCACCTATCCAAGTTAAGAATATTATCATACTTATAGCCATTTTGCGATATAAAGAATTATCCAGATAATTTTATGAAAACAAAGAAGGCTATGTTCAATTTGAAATTTTCTTGTAAAATCAGATTCATATAATGAATTATTGTTTAGATATTTTTTGTATTCTCTCGTTTGTGAATAAGTAGGGTTTTTGCATAATGCACATAGGTCCCTTGAGTTTGAGAAATTTGCACTTTTAGACCCTTAACTTTCATATTTGCAGTAGATGGCCTCAAGTTTCAGAAATTTGCAAACCCACCAATTAAGTGAAGTCCTAACTGTTAACTAATTACAAAAATTCCTTCTAATCCCCTAACTAGATATATTAAATTATCCCACTAAAGATAAGAATTTCTTACAAAAAAATCCAACCAAACAGTGCAATTCATTTCGGATTTGAAAACATTTATTAAATGGCATTTTTGTGATTTCATGTCAAAAAGTTAACAGCATTATTGACTTTATTTAACTAGAGGGATCACGACTGCAAATTTCTGGAACTTGAAGTCATCATTTACCAATATGAAACTTAAGGATCAAAGATGCATATGCAAAAACCCTCTGAATAAGTTCTCGCTCCACAATTTTTTTTATTTTTTATTTTTTATTTTTTGAACACTTCAATTTGAAGAAGTTTGCTACATTTGATACTGAGGAGAACTGTGAGAAAAATTTTCATACATTTTAATGTAGTTTAACATCTTAACTACCTAAGAACCCAACGATTCTTACATTATTACTGGTCAATCATTGTTATTTGTTATTATTCATTTTTTAATCATAATACTCCATTACATCATGTTATTCCCTCTCCCTTTCCTCACATGTCCATATTCATTATTTTTTCCACCTCTATCCCTCCTCAAATGGAACCTAGCAAGCTTCTGTACGCATTTGAATCACATGGACACTCACAATGAAATTGCTTTGGCTCAACCCACAATCATCCATCCTGAAACTTGGTTCACCTATTGGATGAATAAACTACAAATATCATGACAATGGTATTTAAGTGACTTCCAGCTACTATGCTGTCATATCTTGGTTGCTTGATATCCTCTATAGTTCATAAATCTTTAAGACATTTTTCAACAAGATTAACTATAGCTTGCAGCTGTCCTTTACTAGAATGCAAAAAATAAAATAGAATAAAATAATAAGAAGTAAAATGAAGACCATAACTACCTTAACTACAGTGCCTAGTATTGCCTCAGTATAATCAATATTAACATTTGAGTAAAGATGAAGGCCCTTTCTCCAAATTCCTGGTTTCTCCTTCACATGTACAGATATGTAGAGATCACCAACCTTGCCCCTACATGGAAACAAACAATGAGAGGGTTCAAAAATATTCATAGCCAGTAGCCACTGGAGCCTGGAGGCATAGACATACAAGATGCATTTGAGAAAAGTAAATTTTTGGCATCATTAAAAAGCATGTAGAAGGGCAGCTGAGTGCATTAAGCCCCTGCTATGCATAGCATTGTGACATCTTTTACCATGATGCAAAGGTTCCCTTAGTTAAGAAGCATGTAACAATATTAAATGAATGAAGCATCCTCATACGGACTTGTACTAGAATATATCATATCACTCCCTCAGAGAAGTCATGAGAAACACAAACCTCTGGCATTCACAAAGATCTACTAAGTTTGTTTTATGTACTAGATTTATTGATTTGACTCGTTGCCAAAAAGTCAGATAAAAGAGACAGACTGGCCTGTCATGCACACACAGCATGATAAGCCTTTAATACAAAGTTACAGTTAGCATTTCCTTTCACAATGCACCCAACATATCATGTCATCTAGATATGCAAGCTTCTCGCAGCAACATATAATCAGCAGAGTAGATATGAACCAAATGTCTTTCCGTTTTTACAATTTACAATCAGTACTACAATGAAAGTGAATTAAAACAAGGGCACATCACAAATATGAGCCCCCCATCTCCTCCTGCCATGCACCCTCTCCCCACACCCACTGCCTTGTGTATCATGGCCATTTCCCCCCTGCATGGAGCATTGCGCACCCTTGTTACTCACTGTTCCCTTGCCCTAATTCACTTCCTACCACCATGACTTGTGTCGACACAGGTACCATGCAAATGTGTCACTCTTCGATACAGACATGCCTCAACCCAACCTCCATTTATAAAACCTAAATCCTAACCCCATCCGTGTTAATAGAGTTCAGATTAGAATTCAGGTTAGAATTCTGGTTTGAAAGTCATTTTTATTTAACAGTGACAAATTTAAAACTTCATGTGAATATACAACAACTAACAAATTACAAAAGCAAAAATGATGATAGATAGCTTAATCGAAATTAGGAATAATATATTTTAATACATAGTATAATTTTAGGAGGAAATTTACTTTTTTAAAATAAGAGAAGGAAAAAGAAAGGATAAATTTAAATATGAATAATATAAACATAACATAAATGTAAATGAAAACGATATAATTTACCTATAATATAATGGGGAATGCTTCTATGAAACCCTTCTTCTATGTAACCCCTTCTGTTTTTTATATCTTAATGATTGATGAAAAATCTACTTTATCTATTGTATTTAGCATCATTTATAGTATTAGAAAAACTCCATTTGTCTAGTATCACTTTGCATGGGTCCCATCTCCAAATGTATAAAATCAATGTAATAAATGTTTTAATGCTAAATATCAATTTTAAAATTGTATTTTAGCATCTAAACCATCTAAATGTCATAACTATGTGGATAAATGACTCCATAAAGTACTATTGCATTCTAATACACACGCTAGTAGATCTAAGCATTTTTCATACACATGAATATAGATATTTTTCAGCAAATCTGGCCCATGCATATATTTGACTTGGATAAAACTTTGTCTCCTATCTAAAAAATGATAATAAATATAACGAATGGAATAGATTTTCCATCAAACATCAAAACATTAAAAATTGAAAGGATTATATTGAAGCAAAGCCCTAATATAATTTCAACATGACAAACATGTGGTCAAACATATACACAAACAGGTCGGCCTAAAATCCTATTTTTTAAATTTTTTTAAGAAAAAAAAACTGTTTTCTTTGAGTGTAATTAATTCAAAATAGCAAGTTTTACCATTTTGGAAGTTGTGAAGTATTTTTAATTTTCAAACTCAAGCGCATTTTAGTCGTTTTCAACAGCTGAAAAATGACCATAATGCACCTGACTTTGGAATTAAACAATATGTACACATCTCCAAAAATGGCAAAACTTGGCAAATGGATTAAGTAAATTTAGGAAAACAACTTTAACAAAAAATTTTAAATACATAAATATGCAAATATTGTTTAGACTTTATGTATAGGGAAAACGCTAGGAAGCGACCAGTTAAACAATAGTTAGGGTGTTGTTGACTGTAAATGGACTCTACATTGATGATAAAAAAAAAAAAAAAAAAAAAAATTTAACCCATGCATTGAATTAAAATTATTTATTCTAATAGCACACACAGTATCATCCAAATTAGATCTGTATAGGTGTATCTGAAAATGGTGCAAAATCAATGTAATAAAATAATTGCATTTAATTATCGTTTAAAATTTTATTTTCAACATATAAAACCGTTTAAAATATACTTTCAAAATGATTTTCAGTATCGTAGTAAAACAAATGATGTTGAATTATATGACCAATGAGATTTTAATTTCATGATTGATTTGGCTCGATTTGCAGTCAATTGCGCCCTAGCATATCCCTTATGCTTGGGTTCCTCATTTCGGGTTGAGGTTTTCAACAGCTACCTAATACAATTTTTCATCAGCTCCTCAGGCCAAGTTTGAGATGACTAGTTGCACCCTACAAGTAGAACAAAACTAAAGTGAACTATGGGTGGACATGTTCGCTTCAAAAATCCACAAGGGCAATAGTCAAGCTTGACAAGGGAACTAAATATAACCTACGAGAAGCTAAGTTGCAATGGAAACACCTGTTGACAGTGATGAACCAATTGCAGAAAAGGAATAACAAAGAAGCAAAAACGAGGAAGCAATGAAAGCAGAACTGTAATCTTGTTGAGCAATAAAACAAAAAAAAAAGATATAGTTGCCTTGATCAGATGCCAACATAACATACATATCAAACGCACACATTCAATCTTCAATCTTGTTTCAACCAACAGTGAAAAATGAAGCACAAACACATACAAACGAAAATATGCATGCAATGGTATAATGCAAGGTGCTCACTCTGTAATGATGGATGACTTTACAATCATAAAACATAGATTCCCATGCTGAAAATAGATGTATGAAGGCATAAAGAGATTTCGCACATTAAATAGAGCCAATGCCCAAAACAGCAATTTTTATTCATGGTTCTATCAAATAATTACCTTCTTTCATCAACGTTTCCTTCTCCATGAACTTGCATGGTGACTCCATCACTAACACCAGCTGGGATATCTATTTCAAGATTTTTCTTTCTTGGGATTCTGCCTTCTCCTCTACACTTTTGGCAGCTTTCAGCAATTATTTTGCCATCACCACCACATTTGGAACAAGTAGATACCTAAATTTTACAACAAAATGCATGTAGTACATGAGAGAACCAAGAGACAGAAGGAGAAAACACGACAACTGAGAAGCAGGCAACCATGACTGAACAATTTAGCAAGACTGTTCTTTATAAATATATCAGTTTTAACTGATTATATTTGAAGTTCTATTAAGTTATACTATTTAGTTAGTTCAACTATTAC
Source organism: Annona cherimola (assembly GCA_030490835.1). Lineage (NCBI taxonomy): Eukaryota > Viridiplantae > Streptophyta > Magnoliopsida > Magnoliales > Annonaceae > Annona > Annona cherimola. Next base: position 80,797,833 of record CM059975.1, on the reverse strand, counting down.
AAAATTTCATGTGCTCCTTGCAAAACTATTAAAATATGGCACTAGTAGGCTGGAAAAAAATGATAAACTATAACTAATGACCTCATGCACCCAGTTTAGACTTCTTCTCATTAGTAAGCAGCTTTAATAAATGTCCACTCTTAGGTATATGGAATCTTGCAAACACCTAAAAGATGAATTTAAACTTTGAACTTAAAAGATGAATTTCTAGACTATGCATAAGATAAAAATTTCTGGGAAATACTTCCATTATATATTTTGTAAAATAAACTTTTGCTAAAAACTCCTTTTTGAACAGATTTTTTGGGAGCTCAAAAAGGTCATAATTAATTCTTCAGATCCACAAAGTGTAAGCTCCAATCTACAACAATTAAACCATAAACACTTGCAAATGTGGGGAAGACTTAATTGCATCCTCTAACTTTTGCACTAAGAAACAATCTTGTAAAATGGTCTCAAATAGGTGACAGACAATTACCTCAACAGAGTTGCAAATTGGGTCAGATCATCTCATAATCTGACCATTTTGGACCAAGTTAAACAAGTATTTTCATAACTCAGGGGAGAGGGAGAGAGAGTTGTGGTTTTTTTTTTTTTTTTTTTTTTTTTTTTTGGTTTTTTTTGGGGTGGGGGGGAGGAGGTGGGGGTGGGTGTGGTAAAAATCAAACCAGAATTCAAAAATAGGGATGAGGCGAGTTGAAAAATATGACCCAAATTCAAAAATATGGTCGGAGCAAGTCCACTATGTCACACCTGAATAGACCCAACTCACCACACATATATTCATTTATTAAAAAATTCTAAACATATTTTTATCTTATTTTCATTTTCTTTTAAAATTTTCACATTATTTACGATTAATGATACTGCAATCTAATTCTTAAATCTATATGATGTAATAATTAACCTGCAAGTTTGATATAAGAGTGCTTTTAGATTAAATAAATATTTAAAATACCAAAACTTTTATAACAGACCCAAATTTTCAACCCAGATTGGTAAAGTGAGAATCGCCTGAACTTGACCAATTCTGAAAGATATAGGATCAGGATTGGGTCAACATTGTCCAACCCAAAAATTAATATGTAGGGTTGGGCATGAGGTTTTCCAAATATGGTTAATGTTGAGTGACACTTGAGTCAACCTCGACCTAGTATGATCCAACCTAATTCACAAAACCTATACCCCATCTTAAGGGTTTATGTAGGTGCTAATATAAGTATTTTGTGAACTTGAGTCTTGAAATATAAGGTTTTTATCAACTTGAAATAGCCTATTATGACAAGCAAGGTAAAGTAGATTGACATGCCTGAATGTTTATAACTCCCATTCTTGGAATCTATCATTTAATGGCACATTTGTTAATGAGCATTTTGGTGCGGTTTTAGGATGGGATAGAGAGTCAAAAGGAGAATATTTTAGGAATTGTGTGATTGATATAAAATAATAGAGATAAAGTTGGAATAAATAGGGTAGTTGGAAGGAAATAGAGGTAAAGTTGGAAAAATAAGGTTGTTGGGTCTTTAAATAATGAGTTGGAAATGGGGGACGGCCATACAATCTCACAGTTTCCCACTGTTTCCTACATGGGGACGTTACCAAACATCCCTAAGCGAAATGCTAGAGGTGCAACTAGTTGCACCCTAGTTAAGTCGCCGTTAGTTGCAAATGCCCACATTGATAACAGAATTAAAATCTAACTCTCCCATTATATTTAGAATTACTTTCTTTGATGGTACATCAAGTTTCATTCGAATTAGATTTGCATGAGCCTCATCTAAAAATGATACAAAATCAACGTAATATAATGGTCTCATTTAAATATCAATTTTAAAGTTGTATTTCAAACATCTCAACATTATTCTGAAATGGATAAATGATTGAGTTATATAAAGTATTATTGTATTATATTTTAATACATCAAGAAATGGATCGAAGCATTTTTCATAATTTACACATGAATATACACATTAAAAAAATGTGGCCCATTCAATACTTGGTTTGAATGATTTTTGGTACATGGAAAAAAAATGTCAAGTCATTTGACCAATGAGATTTTTATTTTATGATCAATGTGAGCCCCCCATTTGCAGACCCTAGATTATCTCATCATTTAATATGGAAAATATTTGGGAGTAAGAACAACAATAATTACAATACTTGTTTTTTGGAAATTCATGATGACAACAACAAGATAGTCCATCTAATAAAGGAAATCAATAAATTATAATATTTCTTTAATGATAAGTGATTATAAAATGTCACAACATTACTAGACAGCAATACATCAAGTCCATGATTATCAACAGCAAATCATGTAAAAGTCAGAATAGAAAGCAAACAAAGAATGTGTTGATTTCTCTTTTTTTTCTTCCAATAGATTGCAAAACCAACTGAGATTAAACGAAAAAGTTGGCCATTGAAGAATAAACCAAACTAGAAGAGCTGATGCCTCATTAAGCAACAAATTCACGAGGTCACTTAGTATGTTGGCAAATTGCACAACCAACTGAGATTAACCGAAAAAGTTGGCCATCGAAGAATAAACCAAACTAGAAGAGCTGATGCCTCATTAAGCAACAAATTCACGAGGTCACTTAGTATGTTGGCAAATTGCACAACCAACTGAGATGCACTGAAAAAGTTGGCCATTGAAGAATAAACCAAATTAGAAGAGCTGATGCCTCATTAAGCAACAAATTCACGAGGTCACTTAGTATGTTGGCAAGGTGTTCTGCTTACATCTTTGGTGGAGAATACTAGAAATATTGACTAAAAGCTCTAATAATTGAGGTATACTGCATACTTCTTACCTTCTCAAAATCCTACATTAGGAGCCAAGTGAATTACAAATCTTTTTTTAAAAAAACACAAAGCAAACGTAGCATACAGCCATTCTTTCGAAGAAAAGGAAGAATAATTCAGAAGCATATATTTTGCAAATCCCTTATCCATAGTATTTTCTTCAACCTCATGCAGGATAATAAAGCATAATCTTAAACAGAATAACATCCGCTTTTCCTTTCCCCACTCTCTCTTTCTTTCCATGGGTAAGACGGGTGAACAAGGATCAAACGATCAACATTGCTTTGTCATCAGTGAATAATCACCATTAGGATCAGATTACAAACCAAGTAATAATATTTTACTCAAACAAATGTAGAATTATATAAAAAGTTTTTAAAGGCATCGCTGAAACAAGGTGAAAAGCATAAATCTCAATCAGTCATCAGCCACCATTATAATTTATTTCTCATAAATGCTTGATTCAAATAGTTGGAGGTCATTAATAAATATATGAAAAATATTATGAAAAAAATAGTTGAATTAACTAAAGATATAAGCCAAGGGAGCTTGCTAGCACAATTGATTAATTTAGGCAATTCTTCTTCCTTTTGATAAAACATTCTGTTGGTCTGACAACCTGGTTATGGACTGTTTTTGGTGAACTAATGCTGTCTGGTCCAACTTTTAAGGTAAAACAACTGTAATTGTTATAACTGATATGATTGTTTTCTAAAGAAAATTTACAGATTCATTTTCACTGCAATAGCTCAAAAACTTTTGTTATTTCTGCTTTTTCTTTAAACATGAAATTACCTGAGATACCATCCCGAATGGTGTTCTCTGAGATTTCGTGGTTCCACCCCTGCCTCTGCAATCTGTGCATTCCTTTATCGAGTTCCTAGATTTTGCACCAGAACCATTGCACTTATCACATGTTTCAAAATGGGTAACTTCAATTTCCTTTTCTCCGCCCATAACTGACTCTTCAAAACTCAGAATTAAGCCATAACTGCAACAAGACAGGAATTTCAGAGAGAGAATTTCAGATTATAAGGCCGAACTTTTTGTTTTAAAAAAAAAAAAATGAAAATTCAGGCTATCAATGGCCAAGAGTAACATTTAATATGTGCTAGGAAGAATGAGTTTATCTAAGTAGGAGTCATAATAGAGCAAGAGGAAGGCTAAAAAACAGTCAAAGGTCATTGGCAAGGGTATGGAAGAGAAGATAAAGGATGTAGGAAAAGATAGACAACAATGGCGTGACAGGATTTGCACAATTGACTACCTTAAAATGGGAACTAGCATGTTTTGATGATCACGATGAATGTACATAAGCTAGAGGCATGTGCCAACATTCATTAAGGTCTGAATTTACAAAAAAAAAAAAAGGAACTTCAGTACAATCTACCACAAATTGTAAACAATGTTGATGACATGGCACAGAGAAAGCAAAAGATGGTTTGCTTTCTTTTTCTTCTTTACTGAGAAAAACCAAGGACTAGATCAAACCTAGAAGTCCATGGGAAGTATATCTTCCCTTACTTTTAATCGATATTATGCAATGGCTTTCTTGGAGGTATATGCACAGAAAATTGAGAGTTCAATACATCTCTACAGAAAAATTGACAGACCAGAGTGTTGTTCATATAGTATCAGCCAGCAAGACTAATTCTGGAGCTTTTTGTGATTGTAGGTTACTGTACAACAAGTGAATATCCAAACAGGAAAACTTTATGAATAGCCAACATTTATGCAGCAGCATGCTGGGAAGTAAAGGAATAATACATTCATACAATAAGCTTAGCAGAACCTGGAGTTCTGATATGGATGATCAGCAAGAAGAAGAATGATGGAACTATATATACAGAGGGGAGATCGGGTGCTGCCGGCCACAATTGGCCCGCCAACTGTGTCCGGCCATTTCACCTATTTTTTATTTTTTTATAAACATTTTTTTATAAACATGTTCATTTAGGTGCACTTAATTCATAATCCGAATTTTACCAATTTTGGATACGTTTAGATTTTTTAATTTATAAACATACAGGCATTGTGATAATTTTCACCTGTACAAAATTACCATAATGCCCCTATATAAAAAGTCTAAATATTACTCCTCCCCCTCCCCCCTTCATTTTTAATTTCTTGATAGTTGATGGAAAACATACTTCATGTATTGTATTTAGCATCATCATTATTCTCATGGAAACTATTTTATTTGTTTAATATTAGTATACACAGGCTTCATCTATAAATGTGTAAAATCAACGTAATAAAATGATTTAATATTATCAGCTTTTAAGTAGTATTTTCAACGTCTAAACCATCTAAATATCATTACTAAGTGAATAAATGACGTTATAAAGTATTATTACATTCCTTTTTTATTGGTATATTCACATACATTTTAATATTTCTTATAATGAAGCCCTGAGACATTCTTACAAATTAAAGGAGACAATCTACTTCTATTTAAGAAACTTAGAGACACCGTTTCACAAATCTCGGAAGACACTACTCCCAATTTTTATTCGGGCCAAAAATCCCATATGGGATTCAAACCCATGAAACAGTAGCCGCAGGCCGGCAACGCCTTATTTTAGCCACTGTTACCAACCGACAATCCCTTAGTTGGTAAGTATTATTATATTCTAATATATATGAGAATTAATCCAAGCATTTTTCTTAATTTACACATGAATTCACCTATATTTGATTAAATGTGGCCTATACACATTGAAGTTGGATAAACTTAGTCTCACTGTTAAACAAATAATGTTAAATACAATGAATAGATTGAATTTTGTAAATTATCAACATTTAAAAAATAAAGAGGGTTATATGAAATTACTTTTATGTAACCCGATTACATAGAAACGTGTGTGCATCCATTCAAGTGTAATCCGTATGCACCACAATTAAGATGCATTCCATTAAAAAATGAGCTGCACAATAACATGCTATAATACTTTATACGATCACTTACCCATATAAAAATCATACTTTAGATAATTTAGATGTTAAAAAAACAACCCTAAAATAGATATTTACATTAAACTATTTATTACGTTGATTTTGTACTATTTTAATATGAGACTCGTACATATATTTGATTTAGATGAAAATGGTATGCTATTAAACTTAATAACTCTAAATACAACAGGTGGGGTAGATGTTAATTTTCATGATCCAATGGGCCCCATTTTACAGTAGACTGCACCGTGATTATGATGAAATCCGAATGCACTTGAATATTTTCCATATATACACACATAAAAACATACGCATTGGGAAAATTAAAGGATCAAACCAATATGTAATTTTAAGGAAAACACGATGGTTGCACCAAGTTCAACGTAACTGATTTAGTTGGGGACAGATGAATTTAGATTACAGAAGGGCAAGACGAAGTGATGGAATCATGCAGAACCACCGAGGTTCCACTCAGAATGGGACAAACCCTTAGGAGAATAGGTTTCTTGGTTCAATACTTCATTTTTCTGGGATCCAGGCAATAGGAAGCACTGTCAAGTGGGTCAAGCAGTTAAAGGAACAACTGCGTATCACTCAGGGAAATGAAAGGCTCAGCCGCTCACTATAGATTATGCACAGAGAGGTATGAAAGTCCCATTTGAAGTTCTGTAAGAGGCATGGAGTGATATATACAAATGGTTATTTTGTCTATTTTTTAAAGCTTTTTCCTTACTTCTAAACCATGTAAAAGACAAATTCAGGAGTATATTTATGAAGAAAAATTAACCTTAATTGAAGCTTATATGTTATAGATATTTAACATTGGGGCACACTTCAGGTTACATAGAAGCAGTTCAACATAACACCCTCAAATTTTAAGATTTTAATGTTTGATGAAAAATCCAATCCATTCATTATATTTAACATCACTTATTTAGCTATGAGATCAAGTTTCATCCAAATCCAATATGTATATAGGCCACATTTGCTCAAAAATAGGTACATTTATGTGTAAATTAGAAAAAATGCTTAGATCCATTCACATATGTATTGGAATGTAGTAAGACTTTACAGAATTATTTATCCACATAATAGTAATATTTTATATGGTTTATAAGTTAAAAATATTACTTAAAATTTGATATTTAGCATTAAATCATTTTATTACGTTGATTTTACATATTTGTAGATGTGGTCTATATACAGTGATACTAAACAAATAAAAGGATTTCCACAATAATATAAATGATATTAAACACAATGGATGAAGTGAATTTCCCTCAACTATTTCCATGTTAAAAATGAAGTGGTTACATAGAAGAGGGGATTTCATAGAAGCATCCCCGTTTAACACCATATGAAGGTGAATATTAAACTTTAAAAATTGAAAATAAGTACACAATATGCAAAAGCTTTTAAAATATTTGATGTTTAGCATCATAACTAAATATAGCTGGATAAATACTATAAAGGTTTTAGATATTAAGATATCATATGGGAAATGGAAACAAAAATTGTACCATTCCATGTAAACATCTGTAAGGAATCTAGAAATACAAAGGCAGACAACTCTAGGATCCAAAAACATCAATGGTGATTTGTCATTGTTTAATTTTCAAGTTTAAGAGAAGGAGGCAGTCTTCAGTCCATGTGAATTGTCATGACGTATTTTCATTTTGACTTTCAAGAGTTTTCTCAATCCTTTGAATTTCGATACAGCGAAATACCAGAACTTTGGCTAAACTAGATAACAATTTTCCATAAACTTGTGATCATCATCTTGTGTCAGCATGGCCAAAGGGATGTGGGTAGCTGTAATAGTAGTAGTTGATGCCACATTATTTGAAAGGAATGTAGCTTATCATTAGAATAATAAAGTTATTTCCCGCTGATATCTAGCTAACATAATATACCCCAATTTACACATTGAGAAGACAGCAATCTAGTATGGGTCGCCAAGTACAACATAAGAAACTGTGTGCATTTTCGGAATGAGGTATGCTTATGATATGAAACTCATTGTAAACCTACCCAAGAATATTTAATAAAATATTTGCAGTTATGCCTATGGCAATTGCGAACCTCCTAGTTTTTATAAACCATAATACATTCAATTAAATTCAAGCCACCCCTTATGTTTATTAATGTGAATTTAGTTAAGATACTAAAGAACCACCTTGATGGCTTAATTTGATACCTTGATGGGCCATAACCAATTAGAAAGCAATCTCATGATTTTATATTTATTAGGATCACTAAGGCATCCAGTCAAAGTGATCTACATATTAATGAACGCAATGAGTCACTTGGATTATCGAAAATATCAAGGTTTACAAAAATCAAGAGTACTCACTTGCCACAGGCAAAACTACAAACATTTCTAAATATTCAAAGGCACTTTTGCAATAAATTTCTCATCATAGGCATAATCACAATTTGCGTAAAAATTCATAGATATGAGCACAGATAACTCTAGAAACATATTTCAAAAAATCATCCCTGCTGCTGATCAATCAAATAAGGATAAGGCTTCAATAACAATGATTTTATCCATTCTCAACTTCTCTTGATAATTTGCGCACGGTTACACATGGAGATATTGAACGTGTAGCTGGTACCACTCATAGATGTAACTAGAAAATTAACCTAGCTAGGGAAATTATGCCCTGAACGATCTGTCCTCTGGGGACCTAGGGCAGATGTCAAAAAAAACATATAAGAAAAACATCTGAAAATTTTGCATAATAATAGTAATAAGGCAATGGCAAATTGATAAATGAATTCTTACAAATGATGTCATCTAAGAGAATTCATATTGCTGAGGTAACAATAATGTCACAATATGAAAGACCAAAAGCCACAATAGCAGTTATCAACTTGAGTATTACCGAATGTCTAGGCCTTGATGGCGCTTGTAGCTAAAACGAGATGAATTCCCTATGCCTCCAAATAGCTCATTTGTCTCGCGAAAAAAGGCATCAAAGACATCAAAAGGATCCATCTAAAGGAATGTAGATAATCGGAATCATTAAAAGGCAATATCATATAACAACAATATTTACACGCTTTATGCATTTACTTTTAGACAAATATATGTGTTTGCGTGTATATATATCTACTTGCTATCGGTTATGGACAGCATAGGGGGCTTACCTCCTGTGAACCAACACCATAATCTTCATATTCTCCTTGCAAACCAGCCTCACCAAAGCGATCATATACAGATCTTTTCTCATCATCTGATAGAACCTACATAACGGATTCCTCATCATGGTGGTACTTTAATTTAAAAATAAAAAATAAAAAAACACAAACACACACACACACATACACACACAAAAAGAAAAGTAAACAAGAAAGTAAAATAAATAAATTCCCCCTTTCTGCAAGCTTGTAAGTTCATGAAGGAAAAACATGAGGTGTGTTTGGTATTTGATAAAACCTTTGAAAGAAAAGTTTTTCCGTAAAAATTTTTGAAATGAGAGAAGGTGATGTAATATGATGAGGATAATAAAGAGAAGAAAAAAAGAAAAGGTTAAAATAGATAAGGTAGTTGTATGAAAAGTTATAAAGAAATGATTGAAAAAAGGGTAGTTACTGGAAAATAGGGTAGTTATGGAGATTTTAGTCATTGCCATGAACAGATATGTAATAGGTTTCAATTCATAAAACATAGATAAATAACAAAATAAGCATATTTTATCGCATAAAACCAGGCCAAGTAGCATTTTGAAGAGAACCCAGTGGGTGATCCCTTGATCTGTATTCAAACAACAAAAGTGGAAGAAAGGAGTACCTCATATGCAGCACTGATCTCTTTGAACTTCTCCTCAGCCCCTGGGCTCTTATTCATATCTGGATGATACTGCTTCAAAGAAGAATACGAATTAGAAAACACTCTGACATAACTTCAACGCTCTTACATCTAAATGCAGTACAAAAATCCAATCGGGATAAAACCAAGATCGAACATTTATTGGATGACTATTGTCATAATATTTTTCTTAAAAAAAAAAAAGGCCCCAAAGGAATAAAGAAAATGGCCGTTACCCAAAAACATTCTGAAAAGCAATTTTGCAAGCAACTACTGGTGATGATTATGAGAAATGTGGCTGCATTCTCAAACTATTGAATTCTGGGTTCTACATCTCGACATATCAATATTCATAAATAAAGGAAAACCTATAATAGGAGTATAGGACTATAATGTTAGCAGCATCTAGTCCGAATTCACCCTAAACTGATATAATGAATCCAAATGGTGCGCTGTTTGACCCTTGAAAGTGGGCAGTTAGGAACTCCTCTTTAAAGGACATTCCGGCATGCATTGAGACCCATCAAACTTCCAAGAAATCAACTCCCAAGAGTTTTAGTCCTTACTCACTTCAACCACACCTGACCAAGCAGTGAGATACATAATTAGGCGGTCTTTTCGTTTCCGACATCAGAATTTCCAACGAAAAAGGCAAAGCAAACAACAATGTCTCTCATAAATCCAATTCCAGCATCAGCCACACAACTAGTAAAACCCAGACGAGGAAAAAACATTTGTTCCAACGCGTCAGGAGAAATCAACAGCAAAATGAAAGGATTATAATCGAGCACCTTGCGGGCCAGGTTCCTGTAAGAGCTCTTGATTTCCTGCAGCTTCGCATTTCTGCTGAGCTTCAGTGTCGCATAGTGATCCTTGCCTGCTGAAGAAGACGAAGCAGCGGCAGCTCTGATTCTGGTGTTACGGCGCTGCCGGCGACCACATGGCAGGCGGGTTTGGAAGAGAGCCGGCGAGTGCGTAAAGCTGGAGGTTTTGAAGATTGGACTCCTTGCGCTGGGATTATGGTAGGATGAATGGAAAACTAGCATCGTCGGAGAGGGAGGCAGGCTCCCGAGCTTAAACCTCCGAAAAGTCTCGAGCAGTCGAGCAGTCGAGTGCGAAAGGCTAACAGAGAAACTAGAAAGCCTTGGAAGCTACACAGATGTTCTTGAACGAGCTCGTCCCCGATTCATGCAAAAGGCCCAACAGGCCAAACAGCACCTGGAGCAATAGACCATACATTTCATATTTTCATTTCAGTTTTTAACCACGTGAAGTTCTTATATGGGGCCGATTAGAGATTTGTCGATCATTTTGGGCCCGCCTTGATGACGTTATGAGATAATATACTCCGTTTATTGGATTACAATTTATTTTCAACTGGAAAAGTGAGTTTAGTTCAAATATTTTATTTGGATGAGTTACATTGATAAAAGTGATAAAAAGTGTCAAATCAACACAATAAAATTGCTTTCCATAAAACAACACAATAAATTTGCTAATTAATATTTCAATACTCACCTTTTCTAATTATAAAATATAAACTATAAACTACGAGAAAATGCAGTATATGTAGTTAGCTTTTGTGGCCAAAATTTTAATTTGGCCATTTGACCTTTTCGAAGCCGAAATTTTAATTTTGCTAGATTTGACCAAATGCAACAAAAAATTTAGCTACATTTGATCAAATACAAATAAATTCTGTGTTAACTGTGGCAAAAAATTTATTAGTATTTACGGCCTAATTTTAATAGTTAAAGAGTTTTTTAATATTATTCCATGTCGAAACTTACAAGATTTCTTTACTACTTAATCATCTCAAGTAAAATTTTTCCATTTTTATCTCAATAGATTAAACCTAATTCGGTATTTGTAAGAGGCAGTGCTCCTAACAAGACAAATGCTCGCTAGAAGGTCACAATGTGGACACTCAGCTCCAAGGTCGCAATGTGAGCCAACTTCCCTATGGCCTTTGTCACAATAACCAGAGCTTTACTATTATTTATAATCAAATTTTAATCATTATTTTAGATATTACTTTTAATTGCATTTTAGGCATATTTAGTAAGTGATAAAACTTTTAATGAAAATTTTTAGTGAAAAAGTTTTTAAATTGGTGAAAATTGATGTGATGTGACAAGGATAATGATAAGAAGTAAAGAGAATGAAGTTAGAATAAATAGATTAGTTATATATATAGTCGTATGGAAATGATTGAAAATTATAATAATTGTATAAAAAAACGTGAAAAATAATTAAAAATATGATAATTGTGAAAAATTTTAAATTGAAAAATTTTAATTAGAAAATTTTGACTACATTTAATCAAACTTCTCGTCACTTAAAAGCAACTAATTACTTATAATTAAATAAACAATTATAAGAAATCAATTATTTGTGATTAAATAATCAATTATAGTCAAAATATATTTAATAATGTATGCAAATACATAATATATAAAACCAAAAATTAGCTACAAATGAAATTTGTTTTAATGATATTTTTAAAGCTAAGTCATTTATCATAGTTGATACATTTTTTATTATGCCGTCAAGAATCATTTTTATTAGAAATTTATGAAAAATAGCATATTTGAGAGTGAATATATAACTATTAAAATTTTTAAAAATATAGATTTAGTATATAAAAGCTTGAAATATATGTAATTTTTGAAATCATAAATAAATACATATAAACAAGCATAATAAGTTGTTATAATTTTTAAATTATTTAAAAATTAAAAAACCAAGGGTAAATAGTATGATGCTCCGTGCTCACATTAAATATTGAATTATTGTCTGAGCTGTATATTTCATTGCTTTCACCGTCAATACTGGCCGAAACGTTCTTTCGACATGCTAGAATAATTCTATAAATTACGGTGAAGTACCGATCGAATGCTGCGGGAGCATTGAAGCTGAATTTTTTAGCAATTTAAGGCATACATGGATGCGTACGTAATTTGCGGACGTGACCCGGGTGCATTTTTAATTTAAGTATATTTAATATGTATATTAATTTTTACTATTTCTAGAGACTTTTAGATATTTATTTTTTATTTTTAAAATCAGTACAATAATGATACTGATTTTAAAAAAATAAAAAATAAATATCTAAAAGTCTTCAAAAATAGTAAAAATTGATATACATGTTAAACATACCTAGATTAATAGTTATATAAAAAATTTCAAAAAGATATATAAAAAAGTGGGTTTATATGCACCCAAGGGCACCGAAGCTAAGTGCACCAGGTGTACTGTATCACAACCCATGTATTTGATTAAATATACCTGGGTGCAAAAAACTATTTTCTATTTTTTAAAATTTTTTATAAAACTATTAATATAAGTATATTTAGTCTCAATTTTTAAATTTTTTAGAGACTTGTAGACATTTTTTGATTTCAAAAATAAAGGTCCTCGTTTTTGAAAAATAAAAAATATCTATAAATATCCAATGCGTATGTTAAATATACTTAAATTAATAGTTTTATAAAAAATTAAAAAATTAAAAAAAAGTTTTTCCACTCGAATAAACTGAAACTAAGTGCATATATAGGATTTGGGCCAATCATTTTTATATTTAATACGCGATTATAAATGTTTTAAAACAAGAATAGCCCATCAAATAGTTTGAGCGAAATAATTTTTTTATTATGATAAAATAAATATATTTTTAAGGGGTCATTTGATACGCATAAAACTTTTGAAATTAAAACCTTTTAATTTAAAACTTTTCACTCTTTACAATTATCTTTTTTTAATTATTTCTTCACTTTTTCTTGTACAACTACTCTATTTCTCAATCATTTATACACAACATATCTATTTTAACTTGATTTTTTTATTCATCATCATTATCTCTATCATATCACATCATTTTCTCACATTTTAAAAACGTTTATACTAAAAAAATTTCATTAAAATTTTTATCACTTCCCAAACATATTTTAAATCTAAAATATGTATCATAGTAAAAGCTTGTTTTAGCATGGCATCAAAAATAATTATTTTGACAAATGTATAGTACGAAAATAACCATAATGAACTTGTTAGCTTGAGCCAACAGATTTCCCATTATCCCGGGCAACTTTATATATTTTTTATTTTCTATTTTTCATAAAATGTGAGTTGAAATGTCTTTAATTCATACACTAAATTTTTTATAATTTTTAGAAATATGTATGGATTTTTTCTGCATTTCAAAAGTTAAACTGTTTTCAGGATGCAAATTACTTAAATACACCTAAAAATATTGATTTTAAATTTAGAAAAATATACGCATGTATAAAATTTATAAAATTTGATATGTCAATTAAATACACTTTAGCTCATCGTTTTATAAAAAATTCAAAAGAACACTTATGTGTTTGTTTGGGCCTTTAAAAGAACACTTATGCATACAAAATTATAATACATGTAATTTTTAGAATTATAAATCCATAAATATGGATAAATACAATAAATGATTTACATTTTAAAATTAAATATCAAACATAAGCATGGAACCTCCATGCGGATGGTAAGTACTAAGTACTGATTCATTACCCAGATCATCTTACAAACATTAAAGGGTAAAAGGTTTGTTTTGCAAATACCCAGAACTAGAAGGTCTAATTTACAATTCGATAAAGCTACAGGTTTTATTTAGTAAAAATCCCCAGGTTAACGTGTTGGTGAGAAAAGCAAACGCGTTGCCTGCCTTTGCAGCCGATCATTCGGTTATTTGCGAGAAATTCGGGTTGTAGCTTTTTGGTGGCCACTCCCATGATCCCATCCCCTCCAATCCCATCTGCCTTTAACCTCTAATTTGAAGACTTTTTAAGCAAGATATATGCTTGACGTAGACTCAATGATCAGTCGCGTGCAAGTATGCACCACTGTTTTATGGTTTTTTTTTTTTTTTTTTTTTACACAAATTCTAACGAATAGGTTTTGAACAAAACCATTGGATATGCATCGCATGATAGCCCCCGTACAATGCCTTATTATTTATTTATTTATTTCTTCATAAACACATTTTCCTAACTTGGTGTACTTAACTTATATATCAAATTTAACCATTTTATAATACTGTTACATTTTTTATTTTTAAAATTGGAGTTCTTTAAATAAGGGATGAAAAATTACTTGAATACTCTAGAAATTGATGATTTTTAAAAAAATGTAAAATAAATATATAAAAATATTATAAAACGACAAATTGGGTAAGACTCCTCTTTTATGTAAACAGGTTATATAGAAATGGAGCCATGTAACTCCTTCAAATTTTAAGATTTTAATCTTTGATGTAAAATCTAATCCATTTATTATATTTAACACTATTTGTTTATCTAGGAGACCAAATTTCATCTCAATCAAGTATGTTTATAGGCCACATTTTATAAAAAAATAGTGTTATTTATGTATAAATTATGAAAAAAGTTTAAATCTATTTACACACGAATTAGAATGTAATAATATTTTATAAGATCATTTAGCTATATTAAATGATATTTTAGACGGTTTAGATGTTGAAAATACAACTTTAAAATTGATATTTAATATTAAACAATTTTATTATGTTAATTTTTAATGGGGTTCATCCACAGTGATATTTGACACATAAAAAAGTTTCTAAGATATTAGAAATGATGTTAAACATAATAAATGAAATAAATTTTTCATTAACTATCAAGAATTTAAAAATGAAAGAAGTTATGTAGAAAATAAGTTTCATAGAAGCGTGACTAAATTTGATATATTTATACTTACAAAATATGTTTATGAAGAAAAATCAAAAAATAAAAATAATTTTTGTAAGATAAGCATCTATACAACTAATTATACATAATTGAGTCTCTTCGTGACGCTCTATTGTCTATATATTTTCAATAAGTAATCAATAGGCACCATGCAACCTAAGGAAAATTAGGCAGCATCTCCCCATAACTATAAGGGGATGGTGTGGTACAAAGGATGTGTTATAAATAAATATTACAATTTCATTTCAAAATGTAAACTTGTAGTCCTACATGACATCCATTCAAAAGGAAAATCATCATAACTTATCATTACATCACATGTAACTCAAAAGATCACATACATGTGTCTATATAGATTATAACTAGTTTAAAGTAACAACTTAAAAAATATTTGTCACAGTTGGAACTAAATGTTTGCATACGTTAGCATAAAATCCAAATAACTAAAAATACAAATACTAATCTAAGGGTGTGTTTGGTTGGGGGTAAAACTTTTGATGAAAAGTTTTTGAGATAGAAGTTGTCACATTGATAAAAAATGATGTGATATAATAGGAGTAATGATGAGAAGTAAAGAGAATAAAGTTAAAATAGATAGGTTAGTTGTATAGATAGCTGTGTAGAAATGATTGAAAAGTAGGGTAGTTTGTATAGGAAAATGTGAAAAAATAATTAAAAAATAGAGTAGTTATGGAGAGTGAAAAGTTTTAGATTGAAAAGTTTTGGTTGACATGTTTATATCCCAAACAAACACACCCTAAATGTTTCCAGGATTAGGTCCTCTGCCGGTCCCATCTCGAGACTCCTTACTTGACCTGTGAACTAAAGACAAAATAATAAACTACATGAGTCTAAACAGACTCAGTAAGTAGATAACAGTTAGCACACAGTGAAAAAAATAAGACTCCGGATGCACATGCTATGGCAATATAAAAAAGATAATTCTTAAATGACCATACGAGATATACGGGTCCAACACTCACACCCAAGATCATATGCATATATTTACATATAAACCAAAGACGACATACAGTCCTCTTATCATGTCAACGAAGGGCTATGAACAACCATTTCCTTATATCAATTAAGAGCCATGAACAACCCTTTATAATCACTCATCTCAAATAGCGTATCATCCATAATACACAAGAATAAATGTCACAAGCCACGTATACAATATCAACAAAATTAACAGAGTTTACTTTCAATTTAGCATACCAACAGTCGCACAAGCAATTCCTCAAACACATGATGGATGCCAAAAGGGAAAACCTCTAGTTCCTTATCCTAGTTCAACTCACTCGACAAACGTTATGTTCTAATCATGTAAGGACTGCTAATGGTTCATCTGTAGCACAAAGATCGCATAACAACATTCGATTTTTCCCCAAACTAACCATAAACTGTCATGAACCTTGATGTTCTAAACCATGAATTTGTTGGACACTACTCTTCCACACAAGCTTTATATCATGTTTAAGACAAGATTCCATTACTAATTAATGAGAGGCAACTACTACTTACGCCATTCATGATTTTTCCCAAAATAGTAGCTTCGGACTCGAATCTTTAGGATCTCTAGCTTGTTTGGTGCGAACCTACAATATTTAAAGAGATTCAAAAGGGTTTATGGAAAGACCTAGGGCTACCGAGGCTAGGAAGAAGGGAAGAAGGAAGCATAAGAAGAGGAGAGAGGAAGACGGGTGTGAATAAAACCCTAGCGCGACCTTTCTTTTAAATAAAACCTCATCGAGGCGGATCGGGCATGGTCTGGGCCCAAGCATGGACCTAGTTCAATAATGATTTGTGACTTGCTTTCCCACCCAATTAATACCAAATACTTCACATCATAACCAAGGAATGCGGCTACAGAAACATGTAAGTGCAAAACTCATACTCATGTCTAACATGCTTATGAATGGTATCCCTCATAACCCTACATGCGAACATTATAATATATACATGTATACACCACACATCCCCTAGATGTCATATCTACATATGTTTTGTACCACATTAAAATTATTAATTCCTAACGGCATATTCATAAATTATCTCATGGATAGGGAAAAGTTATAATTTATATATATATCCCTAGTCCCCACACTCTTGATCTTATTTTCAACATTATTATTTAAGGGAATGCTTAAAAATTATTTTTTAATGTAGGAATGAGTTTTTTATAACTTCTTTAAAATTTTTATATGTAAAAATCAAATGTTCAAAAACATTTATATATTATGGATGAATTTGGAATTTGGGAAAAGAAATTTTTTTTCCTATTTACGTAAACTTTGTTATATTTTGATGTGATGTCTTAATTTCTAACTATTATACTTTCATTTCTTCACATTTTTATTATTTTTTATGGATGCTTTGTGTTAAAAGACTTTAAGGCACATCAAATCTTGTAAAACCCAAATTGAGCAATCAGAGTAGAGTTTAACTGGGGGTGGTAATTGAGGTGGGTCGACCCATGACCCAACCTATTTTTAACTCGCTATAGGGATGAGTTACAAATTTTGATCCGAATTCAAAAATAGGGTCGGAGTGGGTCGACTATGTCCCGACCTCCATATATATTAATTTATTAAAAATTATATACCTATGTTTAAATCTTATTATTATTTTCTTTCAAAATTCTTATTTTTTTATAATTAACTATAGCGACAATAGAAAAATCAATTTATCCAAAAAACAAAATAAGAATCAATAAGAAGAAAACACACATATATAACTCTTACGTATAATTATATATTAAGCTATTTTAATAAATTTAGAGTATATTTTTTCATGCTTTGTTATATTAATGATATGTTTTTAATAATTAGTGAAATATTGAGGTATATAATATTTAAATTTAGTAAAAATGTATCTTTATGTTTGATATATATATATAAATTCTTAAAATCATCTTATTTGATCTGTATTTTTTACCCGACCTATTGTCTCAAAATCAGTCTTATACTAACCTGAAATTTGTCCTAAAAACTATTTTTAAAAAAAAAGTAATAGTCAAACTTACTTTGTTCCTGCTCGATATAAAAATAAGGTCAAATTCAAATTTTAAAAAGTAAGGTCAAGTTAGGTAAGCCCTGACCCAGTACAATCTACCCTAATTCTCACCCTTAGTTTAAATAATTTAACGAGGCTTAATATTTTACTATTTTAAACTGTATCGTAGGCTTAAAAGTTCTTTGCCAGTATGCGTAAAGAGTCCCGCTTAAGATGCGGAAGTGCCGCCACCTGAGCTGTTGCTCAGGTGGTACGCACCAAGCCCAGGGAACTCTGCGGGCGTGGTTCGAGTCCCGCTGTTTGCGGGTTAAGATTTTCATTCCCCCCAAGAGGGGGTTTTACTGATTCCTACCTAATGTGGGGGTGGTTATTGAAAATTCTCTCCACAGTGTGAGGGTGCTGAATGTGCATGATTTGTAATATCAGTTGTCATGTTGTGTATATGTACCAACCAAAAAAAAAAAAAGATGCGGAAGTGCCGGGCTTCAAGTCCTATGCAAAGAGAATTTATTTTTCATTTTCAGGAGCAATGTCTTTATAGCTTCTTTATTAACAATATTGTTGCAAAAAATGATAAATAAAATAGGAAAGTGAAATAGGATAAAGATGTGAGAAGATGTGAAAAATTTATTGAAATGTGGACATAATAAAAAAAATAGGACAATTAGGCCATGAAGATCAAATTTTATAATATGTATATATAAAAGAATTTTTTTTTTCCGTTTTACTAAAATGACCGTCAAATTCTAATGTAAGCATCATGTAAGCAAAGCTCAAAGCAAGTCCATTAGACGGAGGCTAAATGGGCATTAACGGATTTTTAGAACGGTTTTAGAACATAATTTTAGCACGTTGAAATGCCAAAACTGAAAAAAAAAAAAACTAAAAATATGTTTTTAAGGCTTAAGTTGATCATCTTCCTACTTATATATTCGAACATATTTATTTTAAATTTTTAAGCAACGGTTTTATTTTAAATAGTTTAAAATGGCTAAAATACCTTTTGAAAATGACAGAATAAATATATGCACTTAAATATACCTAGACTAGTAGTTTTATAAAAATTTAAAAAATAAAAATATAATGTTTTGAACCGATATGAAAGCAAATGATCATGGCCCTGCTTTTAAAAACACGTGTATTAGACGACAGCTGTCGTGTATTACGAAAGCATATCAAAAGTAGATTAATAGTTATTCATAAAAAAAAAGTCGATTAACAGTTTTCCATAAAATTAAAAAAATAAAAATATAATGTTTTGAACCGGTGTGAAAGCAAATGATCATGGCCCTAACCAAACGAGCGGCGTCACGGGAGCGGGAACGGAATCCTCGTTCAGCGGGCCCGTGCGTGTTCAATTCCCACCGTGGGAGTTCGAACAGACTTAGGGTGGGGGCATTTGTGTAGTCTACTTTTATATTGGGTGGGAGTTGGTGGTCTGAATATTTTATATTGGGTGGGAGTTAGTGGTCTTGATATTCAGAACCTGGTTGTCTTTTTTGGGAAAATTAAAGAACTTTGAATGTGATATAAATTGAGATATGTTGTAAAATATACTTCAATAAAAAAAATAATCATGGCCCTGCTTTTAAAAACACGTGTATTAGATGACGGCAGTCGTGTATTACAAAAACATATCAAAAGTAGATTAATAGTTATTCATAAAAAAAGTCGATTAACAGTTTTCTAGAAAATTAAAAAAAAATAAAAAAATATAATGTTTTGAACCGGTGTGAAAGCAAATGATCATGGCCCTGCTTTTAAAAACACGTGTATTAAACGACGGCGGTCGTGTATTACAAAAGCATATCAAAAGTAGAATAATAGTTATTCATAAAAAAAAGTCGATTAACAAGTTTTCTATAAAATTAAAAAATAAAAAATATATGTTTGGGAACCGTATGAAAGCAAATGATCATGCGTCTACTTTTAAAAACATGTCATAGTCATGCATTACAAGGGCATTAGAATGAGAATGATATTTTAAAGGGTCTAGATTTGAATAGTATACAACTTTTAATTATAGAGGATTGATATATCAGTACAGGTGTTAACGGATCGGGTTGGACGGGTTGGATTAATCCTAATCCTAATCTATTTAAAATATTTCAACCCTAATCCGTTTGTTAACTCATTTAAAGAACCTCAACCCTAACTGACTTACAACTTATTCAATAAACGAGTTGATATGTTGTTAATGAGTTGTATAACAAATAACTTAAAAGCTTAGACTCTAGTAGATAATGATCTTGTAGGAAGAGACGATGGGATGTTTTCGGCGGAGGGAAAATGAAAATACGGTAGTAATGAAAAAATAAAATTAGGACAACAGTGGAAAAATAAAAATTAGGTGACTGGAGGAAGACTTAAAGAGGAAAAATAACCAAGGGATTTACGCACACACATATATATATAACACTTTAATGAGTTAAACGAGTTGAATGGGTTGAACGAATTAAACAGGTTAAACAGGTTATATGGGTTAAATGGGTTACTAAACGGGTTCGCGAGTTATAAAATCTCAACCCTAATCCATTTATTTAATTAAATAGTTAAACGGGTTGGCGGATCATAACCCATTTATTTAATTAAATAGTTAAACGGGTTGGCGGATCATAACCCATTTATTTAATTAAATAGTTAAACGGGTTGGCGGATCATAACCCATTTATTTAATTAAATAGTTAAACGGGTTGGCGGATCATAACCCATTTATTCAGAAATCCCCATCCAAACTCATTTATAAACTAGTTGGACGAGCGGGTTAATGGATTGACCATGACTATTAACACGCTTATATATCAATGCTACATTTATTCTATAAATTTTTTTTCTACGGTTGTGGGCTTCACTTAAATAATTATTTGCAAAATTTTTAAATATTTTAGAATTATTTAAATAGGTTTTTTGGAATTTATAAAATTCGAAATTTAAATGTCATGCGCTGTATGGTCCTACTATTTATTTTTCTATGTTCAGCAATATAGACAATGTTTACCGCACAATTTTGAGTTTTGAGAGATAATTTTAAGGCAAATTCCACGTATGTACCGAATGTTATCCTTAATTACATTTATAGTTATAACTTTTAAAAATTTTAAATATTCCTATGTATTTTGCCAAAAATTTATACTCACAACCCCTAGTGAAATCAGAAATATGTCTAGACCCTATAACTATAAATTAAAACTTCACATTTAAATGAATTTTAGTACTTCAACTACTATAGAATCATGTATTATTTGAATATAATTTTTATTTACAAATTCATAATTAGATATTGGCAGTGTTTGTGATTTTATATGGATTTTTTACTAAAATGCACCCGCGTATGTATGTACGTGATTTTATATGGAATTTTTACTACAATGCACCCGCGTATGTATGTAGAGTTTTCGTCGGTATAAATGAAATCAATGATGGATTCGCCCCCAATTTTATGTAAATTCTTTGCTCGTTCTAATTGCTGTTGGCAATTAGCCAATTACAATTTAGAATAGGCATTTTATATTCTAGGCCAAACGTCCCAAAATCGAATTTCTACTTTCCACAAAAACAAGAAAAAGGATCTGGGAACCCTTCTTAATGCTAGGGCCAACACGGTCGCCTATGTTGCGGCGTACTATAGCAGCCAAATTTTAACACTTTCTTTTCCTTTTCTTTTTTTCCCTTTTTTTTTTATATAGATAAACATAGCTTTCTCTGTCTCCTGGTAGCCAAAGTTACAGGTTAGGGTGATTGGAAAACCAAGCGTGCAAAAGAATATTGTATATCTGTCCGCTTCTATTGAACTTTTTTTTATTTAATCTTTTTTATACGGATCCCGATCCTATGCACCCAGGTGCATTAACCCATTTTTTCGTTTTTTAATTCTTTTATACAAGTGTTAATCTAAGTGTATTTAACATATGTATCAATTTTTACCATTTTTAGAGTATTTTAGATATTTATCCAAAAGGCATTACTAACCATTCATAATGTCCTACTGGTGTAACAAAAGCTGTCCATTCTATTTGTTGTGGATCCATTTTAATTTGCCAATATGCACTTTTACAATCTATTTTACTAAAATACTTTCTATCTTGTATTAAATTTATTAAATTATCTTTATTTGGAATTTTATATCCATCTTCTATAGTATTATCATTTAATCTTTTATAATTTATTACCATTCTAGCCTTTCCTCTTTTCTGTTCACTATGATTTCTAACTAAAAAGGCTGCACTTCTATGTTTACTATGACTTGGTCTAATTATTTCACTAGGTGCATTTATTAATCCAAAAGGCATTACTAACCATTCATAATGTCCTACTGGTGTAACAAAAGCTGTCCATTCTATTTGTTGTGGATCCATTTTAATTTGCCAATATGCACTTTTACAATCTATTTTACTAAAATATTTCCTATCTTGTATTAAATTTATTAAATTATCTTTATTTGGAATTTTATATCCATCTTCTATAGTATTATCATTTAATCTTTTATAATTTATTACCATTCTAGCCTTTCCTCTTTTCTGTTCACTATGATTTCTAACTAAAAAGGCTGCACTTCTATGTTTACTATGACTTGGTCTAATTATTTTTAATTTTAATAACTCATCTATTTGTTTTATAAATTCCTGTTTATCTTCTTCATTATATTCTATTTCTCTAGTTCTAATGGTTAAGTCGGGATTTATTATTTCTAAATGTGCTATTTCTTTATTCTTATCCCAATGTTTTTGGGGATCTTCACCTATTATCTGTGCTTGTTCAGCTAATTGTATTATTCTTGCAATATTATCATTTATTTGATAAGTTGGTTCTACTTTATTTAATTTAAATTCTAATAATTGTTCTAACCAACAGTTTATTTTTAGATTATCTAATTCATCATCTAGATCATTTTCTAATTTTTGGTTATTTTGGTTTTGATTTGGGTGGGTTATGGTTCCACCACGCTCCGCATGTTCTCTGATGGTGGGTATTAATGACATTCTTTTACTAATAAAAATATAGTTTTTACTGATAGAAAATAATCCTTCTAGACTAAGCATAAAATTTAGTCCTAAAATAAATTCTGAATAAGGTAATTCATGTACTAAAATTTTAAGTAATTGATATTTTCTGTTAATTTATTATTATTTTGGACAAATTGTATTTGGCTACCCATTACTGAATTTGTAAATCTTAATGTTTCTCCATTAGCTAATTGTGTTAATGTATTTATTTTGGTCAATTCTATGTTTTTAGCTAGTAAGTCGGTAGTTATTAAACTAGTTGTACTTCCACTGTCTATTGTTGCTATTGTATTTAAAATTTCATTATTTTGAAATGTAATAGTACAATATACTTGTTGCAAACTTGTTAATTTTTGTACCTTTACTTCAGTTTGGGGTACTATTTCTAATTTATTTATTTCTATCTCTTCTTCTTGTTCATTACTTTCATCTGATTCAATATCTGTTTTAAGTCTTGGTTCAGTTATTTTAAGTTCATTTTCATTAAGTTTATTTATATCGAGTTCATTTACTCTTTCTATTTCTAATTGATGAGATTGTATAGTTTCTGTTTCTGATATTGTTTCTTCTTCAGATGCAATCTTTTCTCTTGTTTTTCTTTTTTGTAGCTTTCTTTCTATTCTTTTTAATCTTTTATTTATCATTTTCATTTCATATTCTTGTTTTATTTTATCATAAATTTTTTTTCTATATTTTTCATCAAATATATCCATTCGTTTTTCTAGTGTTTCTACTTTGTTTGTTAATATATCTAATCTACTTATTATTTCATCTAATTTTGTTTTATGACTTGATGAAGGTTTAATAGTTTCTTTTATTATTGACGGATGATCTATCCCATATTGATGAATACAATTACTACATATTTCTATTCTACAAATAAGACATTGATATTTATTATTAAATGAAGAATAATATCCACATTCTAAACACTCTTTTGTAAAACTACCCTTTCCTATTTCTAAAATATGACTTTGTTTGTTTTGGCAGCTCATAAGATTTTGTCCCAATCTGCCATAGCTTTTATTAATGCAATTCCTTCTATATCACTATCATTGTCCTCTTCAGTTTCTGTTATACTATATAGGGATTCTTTTTCATCACTTGAAGCACTCATTATGTTTTCTCCTATATCGTCTATTATCATTGCCCTAGTTTTATTTTGATTTTTATAATTTATACATCTATTTGCTAAATGATCTGGGCTTCCACATATATAGCAGTGACATTTTCTAGTGTTATTGTTATATTTTTTAACATTTCTATTTTTATCTGGTTTTCTAGCAAAACTCTTTCTTAATTTAAACTTTTTTGCCTTCTTTTTCTTTTTATCCTGGAAAGATTGACTAGTATAAATATTCTGACAGAATTTATACGATTGTTTTTTAATTTGTTTTTGAATACTGTATTCTCTACATTTTTCTTGTAATTTATAATATGTATAGATTATTCTGGCTCCTACTCCTACTTTATTTGGGTAGTTTTCATTTTTCCATCCCTCATATATTTCTTTTCCTAGTTCTCCTGGTAGTCTTAGTAAATATTTATTTCCTATTTCTTCATCAAAATATTTTCCTGCTTTACTAGCATAGGCTATATACAATTTACTAAATTGTTCTATATAATTCCAGCTTTCTATATTTAACTGTTCTAAATCTCTATATGCATTATCTTGCTCATTTGTATTATTTCTACTTGGATCAAAACCTATAACACTTTCAAAAATCAAAAATAAATATCTAAAATAATCTAAAAATGGTAAAAATTGATACACATGTTAAATATACTTAAATTAACACTTGTATAAAAAAATTTCAAAAAAATAAAAAAGGTTAAAATAGCTTTGGTGCACCTGGGTGCACAGGATCAGAATCTTTTTTATACATTAGATATAAAATTCACTTTATCTATTATATTCAGTATCACATAGTATCACCAGTTCCGTTGGTGACCGCAGCCATAATAAGGCTTCTGCGGGGCTGCGGTCGTGGGTTCGAATCCCATGTTGGGATTTCGGCTCGGAAAAAATGTTGTGAGAGTTGTTGTCTTCCTAATTCTTTAGTGGAGTTGTCTCCAGATTTCTTTGGAGGAGTTATGTATCTCCGTATTTGTAAGAATTTTTCAGAACTACGATGTAATATGTATTGAGATGTATGTAAATATAATCATAAAAAAAGTATCACATAGTATCGTAAAAAAATTTTTATTTATTAGGTTCACTATATACGAGTCTTATCTATAAATGTGCAAAATCAATATAATAAAATTGTTTAATGCTAAAATATCAATTTTAAAGTAGTTTTTTAAACAAGAAAATATCACTATTATGTATATATATGATTTTATAAAGTATTATTACATTCTAATACATGTACGAATAGATCTAAACATTTTTTTCATAATTTATATGTATATTTTTCAACAAATCTAGCCTATAGACATACTAGATCACCAAGAAACATGGTCTCTTTGATAAATAAACGATATTAAATAAAAGAGGGGTAATCCTGTTAATCTAGGCTAAGTAAATATTTTGCTTAGCGGACCTTAAAAA
This sequence comes from Annona cherimola, assembly GCA_030490835.1. Taxonomy (NCBI): domain Eukaryota; kingdom Viridiplantae; phylum Streptophyta; class Magnoliopsida; order Magnoliales; family Annonaceae; genus Annona; species Annona cherimola. Next base: position 80,771,946 of record CM059975.1, on the reverse strand, counting down.
ACATATTTATAACAACTTGTTTTTGTTTTTTTTTTCGCACACTTGTTTATATAATTATACGTAATATATAAACTAAGTTTTACCATTTTTTGATATGTTTATATATTTTTTGAGATTTTTAAACATCCGTATGTATATACGTATTTAAAATATTATTATCTTTAAAATCCCAAAAAATATACATGTATTCAAAAATGGTAAAACTTGGTTTATATATTAAATACACTCAGATAAACAAAGAAAAAGTAAAAAAATAAGTGTCATAAATGAGTTTTTCCATGTGGGCTAAGCAAAACATTTGCTTAACCCGGGCTAACAGGCTCATTTTTCTAAATACAATGAATAAATTATATTTTCTATTAAAGATCAAAACCTTAAAAATTAAAGGAGTTATGCAGAGCCCATTATATGTATCCTTAGACATTTTCTCGGATACGGAGGCAGAAAATTCATCCGACGATGCATGAGTGGACAAATCCCGCGTATAAATCTAGATTAACCATTGCTAACTCGTTGTATAAAAAATTTTAAAAATAAATTTTGCACTCGATTGTATTTAAGTTTAGCGCCCAAGCACACAGAATTACTAATCATCTCTAATTAGCTTCCAAAACATTAAATAGAGGATAATGTTTCAGTGCATTAGGCTGAAAATCCCATTTATTATTATTTTTAAAATTTTCTTTTATAAAACTTTTAATCTAGGTGCATTTAATTTATAATCTGAATTTTACCATTTTTGAAAAATATGTATATTTAATTTTTATTTTTTAAAATGGAGGGATTTTGGTACTTTTTATTTTTTAAATGACTAAACTGCCCCTATTTTTAAAAAATTAAATATGTATATACATTTCTAAAAGGTAAAACTTAAGTTATATATTAAATATATACACATTTATAAAAATGGTAAATTTTGGGTTATATATTAAATACATTTAGATTAAGAGTTTTATAAAAAAAAATTTAAAAATAAAAATAAAGATTTCCAACTGTATGCATTGAGATTTCAATACATCCAATCCCATTGAAACAAACCTCTTAAAGAGTTAAGGGGTGATTGTTTTACCCGAAAACTTTTTAACTTAAAATTTTTTAATAAAAAACTTTTATGTACATAACTACCCTATTTTTTAATCATTTTTCGTTTCTTTCTATACAATTACACTACTTTTCAATAATCTCTACACAATTACACATATGTCTAACAATCTAAATTATTTGTTTTAACTTTCTTCTCTTTACTCCTCATCATCACTTACCATCTGAACAAATCATTCTCTCATTTAAAAAACTTTTACTTCAAAAACTTTTCATCAAAAGTTCAGTCACTTTCTAAATACAGCCTTAGTCTGTAAAGAGACTTTCGACCATGCATGAGTGGGTAAATCCCACATATACATGTGGATTAACCATTATTAAATCATTGCATAAAAAATTTTAACAATAAATTTGGGGCGCAAATGTGTTTAAGTTTCAATGTGCACAAGTATATTGAATTACTAATTATCTCTAATTAGCTTCTAAAACAGTAAATAGTGGATAATATTTCAATGTATTCCGCTAAAAATTTCATTTATTATTATTTTTAAAATTTTCTTTTATAAAACTCTTAATCTAGGTGTATTTAATTTATAATCCAAATTTTACCATTTTTGAAAAATGTATATATATATTATTTTAAAAATAGAGGAATTTTGGTACTTTTAAATGACTAAACTACCCCTATTTTTAAAAAATAAAAAATATATATACACATTTCTAAAAATGGTAAAACTTGGATTTTATATTGAATACACCTAGATTAAGAGTTTTATAAAAAAAATATTTTCAAAAATAAAAATAGAATTTCCAGCTGTATGCATCGAAACAAACCTCTTAAAGAGTTAAGGGGTGTTTGTTTTGCCCAAAAAATTTTTAACTTAAAAACTTTTTAATCAAAAATATTTTACCTTTATAACTACTCTATATTTTAATTATTTTTTACTTCTCATACAACTATATTGGTTTTCAATTATGGGAGTTTGACAATCGATGAAAAATGTCAAGTTAAAACTTTTCAATTTAAAACTTTTCACTCTTCATAACTACCATAATTTTCAATTATTTCTTCACATTTTCCTATACAACTACCCTTATTTTCAATTATTTCTACACAACTATCCACACGACTAACATATTTATTTTAACTTTATCATCTTTACTACTCATCATTACCCCTATCATATCACATTATTTGACAATTTTTACTCTCCAAAATTTTTCATCAAAAGTTTTTTTCATTACCAAACACACCCTATATCTACAAAATTACATGTATGTATAACTTATTTATTTTAACTTTACTCTCTTTAGTCCTTATCATTATGTTTATCTTATCACATCATTTTTTATTTAAAAATTTTTTACGTTAAAAACTTTTCGTTACTTCCAAAGTTCGATCACTTTTCAAACATATCCTTAATCTGTAAAATGACTTGTTGGTATCCATCTCTTTCGCCCAAGTGATCGCCATCGACATTCATTGCAATTCCCGTCCCTAGGGTTCTGTTCTTTCTTTTCACGACCACCAACATGACGCAATCAGACTACCGTCGTGGCTTCTGATTACTGTGCCCACCCCAGTTTTCCCAAGTTGTCTGCGGCGACTAGCGGTTTAGTGTCGGCGCAAAATTTTTATAAATGCCCCAACTTCATCTAAATATTTCTCTTAGTGAAATCTGATGATATTTTAATGTTGATTTTTGAAAATCAATAAAATGCGCATGATTACATGAACCATTTTGATGCTTTTTAAAAATTTTAAAAAATAAAATAATTTTAAAAATTGCCAAATTTTATTAGAAGAAATATTCAAATAAGTACACACATTTATAAATTTGTTCTTAAAATTTTGTTCACCCGTATTGCATCCTTAAAGTGCGCGACTGTATCACATGACATCATAGTTGTGTTTGAGAAGTGATAAAACTTTGAATAAAATATTTTTGGGGAAAAAGATTTTGAATTAAGAGAAAATTATGTAATATAATATAAGTAATGATGAGAAGTAACTATGCCTCCCGGTCACAGATAGTGGCCGTGAAGCCATAACGTCTATGTTCAATTTCTTGCATTCTTATTCCTCCTAAAAAGTGGGGGTTTTTTTATAAATTCTCCCGAGTAAAGATATTTATAAAAATGTCCTTCCATAATGTGAGGATTATGAAGGTCCTGCATAGTATGAGGGTTATAAAGGTCCTCTATGGCGTGAGGATTGTGAAGGTACTTGATTGTAATATCAATGTCATAGTATATATTTATAAATAAAAAAATAACGAGTAAAGAGAATAGAGTTAAAGATGAATGATTCTGTTAGCACAGGCTAAATAAATGCCCCGTTTAACCTACTTTAAAAAACTATTTACAACAATTTTTTTAATTTTTTAATATACTTATTTATCTAAGTGCATTTAACATATAAACTAAGTTTGACATTTTAGATATGTGTACATATATTTTTTAGGTTTTTAAAGATAAGAGTATTTTAAATACATATATATAAATAGACGTTTAAAAAACTTGAAAAATATAAATATATCTAAAAAGGTAAAAACTTAGTTTATATATAAAATACACTTAGACAAATAAGTATATAAAGAAAAAAAGAAATTATTATAAAATGAGTTTTCGAGGTGGGCTATGCTCAGTCCAAACTAATAAAATCATTTTTCGAAGTTAAAATACATAGATTAGTTATCTATGTAGATATATAGAAATAATTGAAAATAGGGTAGTTGCATAAGAAAATATAAATAAATAACGTTATAATTATAAACAGTAAAAAGTTTTAGATTGGAAAATTTTTGATAAAACAAAAACACCCTGTATATTTTTGTATTGTCATACAAAGGGTTAGTCGCTTGCCGCTTGCCGCTATATCAGGAGAAGTATACAAATAAATATAATTTTTCTTTTTCATAAATATGCGGGGCTTGCTTAAGACGTTTTCGCAGCCCTCCTTAGTCGAAAAATTATGTTTTATTTTTGATTTTTTTACAAAAGTGTGCGCCCCATCTAAACCATTTTACATATCAAATTCGACATTTTGTTAAACTTGGTGGACATTTTATTTGGAAAAATGATTGAGTGCGCGCACCAAGTGAAAATACACAATTTATTTTTATTTTAAAAAATATTTTTGTATATTTTTGTAGGCTCAAGCACGAATGTCCCCACATATACAATTTTATATGTTTTTCATTGTTTTTAATACAAGAGAAAATGCGTAATTTTTAAAATTTTAAAATTCAAAATAAAATTTTTAGAAACATAAAAATATGAAAACTATATGTAAGAGATATTCATGCTTGAGATCTCAGAAAAGCTATTAAAAAAATATAAAAATAAGAATTATGCACCCGAGTGCACTTAAACTCACCTTGTACTAGATCCAAGTCCTTTTGTCATATCCTTTTATTTGAGTTGTTATACTGTTGGCACAAGCTAAGAAAACTACTTCTTAGTCCTGGCAAAAAAGTCTTTTTAATATATTTTATAAATTTTAATAAAATTATTAATTTAATTGTATTCAACTTATAAACTAGGTTTTACCATTTTCAAAAATATATTATATATTTTATGAATTTTTAAATATAAAGGCATTTTAGTGATTTTTAATGCAAAAAGGTAAAATGTTGGTTTATAAGTTAAATATACCTTTATAATAATTTGGAGGAAAAATCTCGTTCGTTTTGACTAAGTAACGGTTTACTTAGCCCACATCAATAAAATTATTTTTTACTTTTTACTTTTTTCATAAATTTATTATTCTAATGTATTTAACGTATAAATCGAGTTCTATTATTTTTGGACATACATTTACTTTTTATGTGAAAATTTAATAGGAGTATTTCAGTCATTTTAAATTGTTAAAAATGACTAAAATAACCCTATATTTAAAAATCTAAAAAATTGCCTATTTTCAAAAATGATAAAAACTTAATTATACAATAAATATATCTAAATTAAAAAGTTTACGAAAAAAGAAATTTTTTTTGACATCCTCATCTTTGAAGCTAAACTTCACAAATTCTCTTTGATTAGAAGGCCGTCCTCTTTGAATTCTTGGTTTTGCTTTGACAACATTCTCCTTTACTTCAGCTGATAGAGCTGAAGTTCCACTTTTATCCTTCTTTTTCATCTTTGCCATTGCCTACTTTTGCCTAACTTAGAATAGTTCTGATTTAAGATATCTCTAGTTTGTATGAATCTAGCATTGTATGTGATCTCTAGTTGGCATGGATCTAGCATTGTATGTGATATCTCTAGTTGGTATGGATCTAGAATTAGGCTAAAGTATTCTTCCGTTATTCAGTTATCTTGGCTTCCTTGTAAAAGTACTCTTGACCTCTTCACACGATGGCTTTACCCATCTCTTAGTTGCAAGGTGGTGACATTCTCATAAATCAAGAGGTGCTCTAGGGCGGAAGGAGCAAGTAAGGAGTTAAATGAGTTAATCTAAAGGGCATTTTCTGATCTAGGACGGTTCTCTCTCTTATTCGCAAAAGGGTGTTATTCCAATATGCATTACAGTGAGCGTGATGAATGAGCGATTACCCCCTCATGAAGCTAGGATTGAAGGATACTACTTAGTCTTTAGACAGAAAGGAGGAGGAACACTCATACATCAGCTTCATCGACACGCCTCATTGTGCCCGGTGCTCTGAAGCTTTTTTTTTTTTTAAAAAAATAGGATTATCGGTTTAGGTTAAGTAAACCATTTCTTAGCCTGGGCCCAAATTAATAAGATCCTTGTTTTTTTTTTATAATTAGATCCTCGCTGCTTTTATTTTGACTTTTAAGCATTAGTAAAACGGGCTCGCCCAAACTTCTCTTCTATATAACTTTTTTATTTTTAAAATGTTGCTAATTGATGAAAATTCACTTAATTTATTGTATTTAATATTATTTATATTATTATAAAATTCTTTTATCTATTTAGTGTCATTATATATAGGTCGCATCTACAAATGTGTAAAATCAATTTAATAAAATAGTTTAATGCTAAATATTAACTTTAAAATTGTATTTTCAATATCTAAACCATTTAATATATCATTTTTATATAGATAAATGATTTTATGAAATATTATTTTATTTTAATCCATGTGTAAAAAAGTCTAAGCATTTTTCATAATTTACACATGAATATATATTTTTCAATAAATGTGGACCATAAATATATTTGATTAAGATGAATTTTGGTCTTCTCGATAAATAAATGACGTTGAATATAATAAATAAATTAAAATTTAAATTAATTATCAACATCTTAAAAATTGAGGGATTGCATGAGACTTTTATATAACCCAATCCCTTAATAAAATGGACGTGCATGTGCCTAACGAGGAAGATCATGCCGCCATGCTTACTTTATTGATTTCTATAAATTAGAATACAATATTAAATACATTTAAAAAATTATCAAATTTCATATTAAAGAGCGGATGGAGCCATTTATAAAGCAACAAAAATATATAATTATTTTTGGCACCCGTATAACGCCGCATTCTTTTTTTGTTTAATTTCCTCCGCCCATACATTTCTAAAGCAACATAAATAACAGCGGCTGTCTCAAATGCCCCAGGCCTCGTGCTGGATGCAGGTATAGTTTGTCCATTTTACAGTTTAATCCCTCTTTAATGAGAGGTTTATAATTTATTCCCTATTGTGAGGGTTTTGTAATTTCTTCCTCTCGTGGGGTTCAGGAAAGATTTCAAATTTACAGTTTAATCCCTTTTTAATGAGAGTTTTATAATTTCTCCTCTATTATGAGGGTTTTGTACTCCATAATGTGAAGGTATAAATATGCTTTATTATAATATCAGGATTTTATAATATATAATTTTCGCCAGCCGCGACAGGATCGCTATGTATGTCTTCCATGAACTTCGCCGCAAACCAAGCTTGGGACGTTTGAGCTCTTGACTTGTACTGCACGTTGAGGCAGGTCCACACAAAAGCCCAGCCACACCCAATAATGATAACAATCCTAAAAAATAAAAATAAAAAATTATTGTTTCGGAATCGAATCCCGCTCAAAGCACACAATCCAATCCCCTTCTATTCCCTCTCTATTTATTTCCCTTCCCTGCCCACCAGAACAGCATATGATCCCTTGCCTAAAGGCCCCAAATCACTCTCTCTCTCTCTCTCTCTCTCTCTCTCTCTCTCTCTCTCTTCTCCATCTCAAAAGGCAGAGGCATCAAATGTCTACCTCTTCCCTAACCAGCTCTAATTCGAATCACCCATCAGGCATAGATCCTTCCTCCCCAATTCCCCAATAATTTCGCACTAGAATTTCCATATTTCTTTTGTTGGTTCTTAACATTCTGTCTTGTACATGATGAACAGAGGAGAAGAGCGCGCTCCAAAAACATGTGGAATTCTTCGACATAAATAAAGACGGCATCATATACCCATGGGAGACTTTCAAAGGTGATTAAATATTTTCCCCCATTTTTATTTCCTTTTAAAATTTAAAATTTAAGATTCAAAGATAGCTGATTGGGTTTCGTGATTGGAATTTGATGATCAGGATTTCGTGCCATTGGCAGCGGTTTGGCTTTGTCTACTATTGCTGCTTTGTTCATCAACATGGGACTTAGTCGCAAAACTCGTCCGGCAAGTCTCTCTTCTCTCTCTCTCTCTCTCTCTCTCTCTCTCACTCCCCACCTCCCTCCCTCACTGCAAGTGCATCTCTGTGGCTGGCAGAATTGGGCAGGTGTCCTTGCATTCAGCGTACGTGCGGATGCTATAATGCGCCGCGTGCGCATGGGGCGTGTTTCCCGAGTGACACGCCCCGCACAAGGGAGGAATTCCGGTCATACTCAGCCGTACACTTTGCCTTTTTTGGCCGTTTTTATCTTTGGTTGCGCGGTGGGCAATGCCGTGCATTTGCTTGGCCATGCAGTCGTCATGGCACATTCGCTGATGCATTTCATTCCAAGCGGCTTAAGGGATTATTATTATTATTTTTTGCCAAATATGTCTGGAAGGTTGGACTAATATTGCATCTGCATTTTTATGTTTGCTAACATTGTAAATATGTTCATAAAATTTACATGAAACTACAAATATGTCCCTTCCATTAAGACATCCTTAGAATTTTTTGTAAAATAACAATAATACCCTTTAAAAATACTTGCCATTTTATATATTTTTATTTTATTATTTTAAATATTTTTATGTATATTATTATTTTAATTTTTTTGTAAATACTTATAACATTTTAAAAAAATTATAAGTGTATCACTTAGCTTAAAATAACATTATCGTCATTTTATAAAAAAATTTAACGGTGTTATAAGGAAGAGACGCGCTTGTAATTTCATACAAATTTTGCGTGCATATTTGCAATATTGACAAACTTAGAGATACAAATGTAATATTGGTCAAATGTTTTAAACATATTTGCAAAAATTATCTTTTTAAACGGCTAATGGGAAACAAGTTATAATGAACCCAAAACTTTTTATTTTTTATTTTTTATTTTTCGTAACTATCTTATTTTTGAAATCATTTTTCACATTTTCCTGTATAACTACACTAATTTTCATTCATTTTTTCATAATTATCCATACAATTACCTTATTTATTTTAACTTTATTCTTTTTATACTTCATTATAATCTCTATCATATTACGTCATTTCTTCCTTTTCAAAAGTTTTATCTTAAAACTTTTTTCAAAAATTTTATACAACAACAAAGACAAAAAATTACATATGTGTGTTTGATATTGTGGACAAAACGTTGAAAATTTGTTGTGAAAAAATTTAAAAGTTCGAGCGAAGTAATAAAAAGAATGATAGTGATTAGGAGTTAAGATTAATTTTATGTAGAAGGACAGAGAATATGTAAGAATTTTAACATTTAAATCATTTAAAATATCACCTTATGTAGATAAAATGATTTTATGAACTATTATTGCATTTATTACATAGATAAAATAATTTTATACATCATTATTACATTCAAATACAATTGTTAATAGATCTAAGCATTTTTACTAATTTATACATGAATATATATTTTTTTATAAATTTGGCCCATTCACAACGCTTGTGGAGATGATTTTTCGGTCCCATGAAAAAAATGTTGAATAATGTCAACGGTCGATTATTGCACTTTTATCATAAAAGTAGTCTTCATGACTTCATCCATGGGTTAAACTAGGGAAATTTTAATGTAACCAAAGTTACACATAAGCAGGACCTTTCGAATTAATACTTCCAAGTATCGTCGAAGGAATGATAAACATGCATAATAGGAAATGACTTTTAGTGGATGGCTTCAGAAAATTAGTTCGCGTATGCTACACTTCAGCTGAGAAGAACATCCGTTAGCTTATTCGACTTGCTTTCCTATACAAACGCTTTCCATATATGCATGATTCCAAAGTGAATTAATTGTATCCTCTTATTGTTAGAGATTTTGTTTGGTCGTGTCATTTTTATTGCATGAACTAAGAGGTTAATGAAGCCAAATTCATATCTTCAAAAATATCCTTGTTTGACTTAATGCTAAGTCTATTTGCTAATCTTCTGATTAGATTTTAAACTTCGAAGTTGATGATGCCTATTTGCTAATCTTCTGATTAGATTTTAAACTTTGAAGTTGATGATCAACTTAGAATACAATTTTCCCTTATTGGTAATTGATATAATAGAACTAGTTGTGTTGAAATTTTCATTAAACTTTTTCATTTTTAAAATTTTAAAATATTTAAAAATTTTAAACTATTTATAGCATTTATCCATGTTTATCTAACTATGGCGCCAAAAATCTTTTATTTTTAGACCGTTTATCTCAAAATTTAGCAAAATTCTATAGTTATAAATTCATTCCCAAATAATATTAAATATTTATAAAATACAAGTTTTCAGTGAAAGTGAGTTTTGATATGGGAAATATACAGTAAATATTAAAATTGAAACATGAAGAGGTTGTAATAAAATTTTAACATAACCGGTATTAGATCATTACCCTCAGTTATGTCAATAAAAATAAGGCTATTTGAATGTACCTACTTATTGTTTTTGCTAATTTGCAATTTCTTCCATAGATTATTGATTTTGCATACTACCTCCATTATGAAGCTAGTTTGCAAAAAAAAAAAAAAAAAAAAAAACCTCGCCCCGGATAGAAATCAAAATTTTTTTACCCGTAGATTCGTCCTACGTGATTTTATAACTAATGGGTTGGATAACAAATATGAATTTTAAACTTTGGGAATCTGTTAAATAAATTCAAAAAACGCTTATCTCAATTACGGTCTCTAGGCCTTGTAATTTATATTTGTCGTCTAGCCTACTAGACATCAAAATCATGTGAAGCATAATTTACTCAGTGTATATTGGAATTTGGAAGATGCCACTGCCCCTTTTTTTATTATATTTGGGCGGGCATAAAAAATTTGCTTAGAGTTGACTATTCAATAGTTAAAGTGTTAAACTAGTTAAGCATTGATTTCAATGAGAAACAGGTGTTTTTGCAAATAAAGTTAACAAATTAAAGTATTCATTTTGAAAGTTTTGATTTTTGGCATTTGAAGATTTATTGCCAAATGTTAGGATTTTGTTACTAAGAGTGTGTTTGGAAAGTTATAAAACCCTTGATGAAAAATTTTTGATTTAAAAGTTTTTGAATTTGGAGAAAATTGTGATATGATAGAGACAAAGATGAGAAGTAAAGAAAATAAAGTTAAAATATATATGTCAGTTTCTTGGTGATTGTCTAAAATGATTAAAAGGTAGGATAGTTCTATAAGAAAATGATTAAAAATAGGATAGTTATAAAGAATGAAAAGTTTTAGAGCATGTTTATTTTCTTATAAAATTTTTAATTTAAAAATTTTTCATTCTCTATAACCACCTCATTTTTTATTTATTTCTTTATATAGTTCTATATAAATTATTTTACTTTTGAATCTTTTGTACGTAACTACTTATATAACTAATTTATTTATTTTTAATTTTATTTTTTATTGATCATTATTATTCATATATGTCGCATCATTTTCTCTCATTTCAAAAATTTTATGTTAAAAATTTTCCATTCAAAACTTTGCACCCTAAAGAAAATTTCCATTAATTGGCAACACATGTCGTAAGAATGATATAAATTTTCCTTATTTATAGAAGTATCATCATAATCATGAGGATTTTCACTCATATTTTATACTAACAAATATTGTTTAATTGCCAATAAGGGTTATTAAAAAACTAATTTTCTTGTAGTGATTGTTGGACTATGCAAAATTTAGGATAAATTAAAAAATCATAAGGAGATATATAAATGCAAATAACGCATCAAAATAAGCACATTAAATATCATGATGTACTTAGATATCAATATGCTATTAAAATGAACCCCATGAAGAGGCGTCATGAGATTTGACTGAAACATCCTAAAAACAAAATCCATCAGTTGAGAGTTGTTAGAAACATCCTAATAAAACAAAATCCAACAGTTGAGAGTTGTTAGACTCCTCATGGTAGAATAGAGATCGATTACAGAATGCCTGGAGAGTTTGGCAGGTTGCAAATAACCTTCGAATCATGAAGCAAGATGAGATGAATGGTCAAATTCCATTGGGATTCAAGAGCTTTTCTCACGTATACTTATCATGTTTGATCATAATTTCAAATTGAGGATGCTTTTATGAAACTTTTTTTTTTATGTAACCTCCTTCGTTTTCAATATCTTGATGATCAATGGAGAATCCATTCCATTTCATCTCTTGTATTTAACATTATTTATATTATTAAATAAATCATTTTATTTATTTAGTAATACCGTATAGGAGCTACATCTATAAATGTGTAAAATTATTGTAATAAAATAATTGAGCATTTTTTTCAACATCTACACAATCTAAATATTGCTATTATGTAAATAAACGATTCTATAAAATATTATTGTGTTTTAATATATATATATATATATATATATGAATGAATTTAAACATTTTTTTCTAATCCGCATATGAATATACCTATTTTTGAGCGAATGTGGCCCGTACACATTGTTGATTTAGATAAAGTTTAATTTTCTAGCTAAACAAATAATGTTAAATATAATGAATGAATTGAATTTTGCATAAATCATCAAAATTTAAAATAAAGAAAATTACATGGAATCACTTACATCAAAGCGGAGATCATCCCAATTATATTTATGATGCTTTAGAAATCTTAAATATATCTACTCTATTTGCATTTAGGGTGTGTTTAGAAAGAGATAAAATGTTATTATATAATAGAGGTAATAATGAAGAATAAAAAGAATAAAGTTAAAATAGATAAGTTAGTTATATAGGCAGCTACGTACAAATAATTGAAAACTAGAGTAGTTATATAGAAAAATATGAAAAAATAATAAAAAAATATGGCAGTTATGGAGAGTAAAAAATTTTAAATTGAAAAATGTTTAAGAGGGTAGGTATAGAATAGACCCGTTATCAAAAAAATTAAAAATGTTCTTAGTATAGCCAAATATGCCCTGTATATATTTATTAATTCAATTTGTAATATGCACCTAACTAATTTCTATAGGTTTGATTTAGGACGGAATTGGAGTTTAAAAAATAGAGTTGGATACAGGGTTGAGTTGAAGTTTTACCATTAGAGTTAGGATTGAGAAGACACCAACCCGAGTCAACTTGACCTGACTTACACCCCTACCTCATGATTTACCCTTTACAGTTTTACTCAATCTCATCTCCTCATCAATGCCAAGCAGATTTAGTTTTACCAAATATATGTGCATATTTTTTGAGATTTTAAAACATTTATATGTATATATATATGTATTTAAAATACTTCTATGTTTAAAAATATCAAAAAATATATATACATATTCAAAAAATGTAAAACTTGATTCATATATTAAAAACACTTACATAAACAAGTGTACGAAGAAAAAAATAAAAAATCTGTGTTTTAAATGAGTTTTTAAAAGGGCTAATTGAGTCATTGCTTAGCTAAGACTAACAAGATTATTTTTTTAAAAAAAAAATTATGGTAACTGTTGGAATCCGAACTCAGGATTCGCAAAATCGCCGGCAGCTGCAAGTTGGAATACAAAATCTATTATACTGTACGGAAATCGCTTACTGTTGAACGCTGTTGCAGAAAACGCCGCTAAAATTCTTTTGGAATTTTTGACTGGCTGCAACTCGGAATGGTATAATCTCTTTACAAACGTACAAGCTCATCACAAACTTGTGTAAGCCAATTGGTAATCCAGACCTTAACAATTTTTGTTTTTTATTTTTATATTTTGAGGAAGCAGACCTTGACAGTTTTAAAAGCAAGTCAATCCTGTTTCAATAATTTGTTAATTTCTTTCCGATGAAAATAAAGATAGGTTTCACTGAGATGGAGATATAGATAAACTTATTTGAGATGGGGAAAAAAGAAAGAAAATAAAAAAGCCAGCACTATATTTTGACCATTGAAGAGTGCAGGCTATGGCCTGAAAAAAAATAAAAAATTTAAAATATATCATATTAATTCTTAGGCTGAAGGTATATAATTTATATAATTTCTTTTGAGTTTGCAAAATTTTGAACTTGAGATAATTTGTGTAATTCTTAGACTTTCTTTTAGCCTCAATGGTTGAAAGATTCTTTTTTTTTTATTATGGAAAAATGAATGATATTTTATAATAAGAATGTTAAATAAATTGGCAATGTACCAGCACAATTCAATTTTTATAAATGATTGAACTGGTGGAACTATAACCAGTCCTTTAATCAATTTATTAACTGGTTCCATTTTCACAACATTGAATATGAAAGGAGGGCTTAGATGTCTAGAGGGAAAATCCTAGTTACATATATATCCAACTATGAAATTCCAATTTTACTCCCATTTGGAACACATTACATGAAGAGTGCTTGTGTAGTATAGTGGAACTCTAGGATAGCATATTGCCCCTAAGGATGGTGGTAGGGAAGGAGTTAAAAAAAAATTTCTCCTTTATTTTTTTCAAAAAATCTATATACAAAAAATCCATTGGATCTTTATATGTATTTGGCTAGATAAACTAACAATAAAGTTTTAACATTTATAATTATAAAGTAATTTGAATATATACCCACATAGTTTAACGCTAAATTGTAGATATATCCACGTAGTTTCATAATACGTATTACCCCCACATAGTTTCACCAAAATTGCGTACTACCCCCAGCCGTTACCTGCCGTTAATATTCGATGTGATATTTTGAAAAATGACAAAAATGTCCTAATTAATAGTTTCATGAATTGCATATCACCCCACATAGTTTTACAAAATTGCATATTACCCCATAAAACTATATATACCAATGAGGGTATTTTCGTCATTTTTCAAAATACAAGTCAGATATTAACGGCATATAACAGCGTGGAGGTAATACGCAATTTCGGTAAAACTACTTGGGGTTAATATGTATTTCATGAAACTATATAGGTATATTTGCAATTAGCATCAAACTATATCGGTATATATGCAAATAATCCACATATCGCTATTGGCTAGATAAACTAACAATAAAGTTTTAACATCTAAAATGTGGATTGGATTTTATTTTTCCATAAATGTTAACTATTCATAATTTTTAATTCTTGTCATGTCTTACGTAATTTTCGATTTAAATCCTTTTAAAGATTAAATTCAATATAAAAGATAGCTTGTATTATGGGATACGGTTTCGCTTAGTTGAAGCCCTCACGGCTTCACCTTGATGAGACAATTGCTATCGCTTATTAATTACTCCAAGACACTTGGACCATTAGGGTCTTTGAGTCAGCCGCGGTATGATGAATTGAAGATTGATGGGCAATGGGGAAGGGGAAAGTCTTTTGTTCTTTTTCTTTTCTTTCCCTAAAGTTGATTGTTTTGTCGGGTTGTAGGTGCTGACTTTTTCTTTGCATATATATATTTTTTAAAAAAAGCTTATGTGCGGCCGTGGTTGGCTGGAATAGTGATTTAATTAATTAATCAAAGCTTCAGCCGAGCAATGCCATTTAGATTAATTACTTTCCTTAGTGTCTAATGAAGAACTATTATTTCTTAGAACTAATTTTATTAACTCCAGTCAATTCTATTAAATTATCTTTTTAACATTTAGCTATTTTTTTCTCTTTTGATTGTTGATGTATCATAATTAGGGGGTGTTGGGACATGGATAAATGAAATTTTTTGATGAAAGTAGACTAGAAATGATGTCATCAAGATAGAAATGATTCCAACAAAAAATTAAAATAAACAAAATTTTGCCAACCGAGCAATGCTAGGTTGGTCACGGGGCTGAGGATAGATCCCTTAGCAGCGCCGTGCTTAGGCTTGAATGCCCGCAGTTCCGATCGAGTAGTTTGTCTCCGTTGTAGTGGCGGGGAGTAGTTGGTCTCTGGTCAATGTGATGGGAGCTTTGGTCTTCTAAAAAATGATGTAAGAATTTGTGAGCTTCATTGTAAATACAAATACAAAAAGTGAAATGTAATATGATACCAATGAAAAATAAACAAAAATTTTGGCATAGGAATGCTATCATAGGGCAAGTGCATGTCATATATATGAAAATTTCATTTTTCAATAACTGCATGAGTTCTTTCATATTATATATATTTTGATAAATTTTATACATATTTATTAATCTGCTCTTAGTATCACCAATTTGATTTGAGCTATGTCCAAATATGAACTTTCTTTTTGGTTGTCTTTTTCAAGTGGCATAGTTATATACTTCATATCAAGGGTCTGTTTAATGGAAGAAAAAAAAATTCCCATGCACCGTATATACTTTTTAAATGGGTAATGATTAAAATTAAATTGTGTGCGGCTAGTTGTCCAATTCGTCTGATGGGATAAGTTAATAGTGATATTACTTTGTCTTAAAGGAACAAGCATCTTTGGTTTTCCAACCTTGAAAGCAAATAATAATGGGGAAAAGGTATCTAAGAGAATCTTCTAAACAATATATCTAGTTAGCAAATAAATTGATTAATTCCACAAGAATCATCGTCTTTGAAAACGATGCAGATGGATAGCTAGAAAATAAAATAAGTATTCTTGTTGGGTTAAGGACTCGACATTGTGCATACAATATCGTTGGATGCAATTTCTAATAAATAGGGAAGGGTGTGGAAAATGATCTTGAAAAGGATAATGATTTTTAAACAGTTCATTTTTCTTTTAAATAATGTGTCTGGCGCATACAATCCATATATAATATTCATCCAGGCAATGATTCGATATTTATCTTAAGCATGAGGGCTCTATGCTTAACCTTGGTTTCAATCTATACATAATATTCAAAATGATTTTTGATTTCAAATTCTACATCAATCTAGTTGGTGACAAGTCAGTTAGAGACTTTAGGCATGGATCAAACAAATAATCTAATACCATTCCAAATAAATAAAATTAAAAAACAATATTGAGATCCATGACATAGATTAGAAAATAAGTTCATGTTTTCAGAGAAAATATAAAGTAGGCTAGATCTAGCAAGCAATGCATAATCATCATCACCATTATCATTACTATCATCATAGGTCGTTTCTCAACCACATGAGGTTAGCTACATGAATTCCATTGTACCATTATTAATGATCATAAACCAAATTTTTAGTAATCTTTAACATTTTTGTATATTTTTTAATTACTTCCATTCATGTTTTTTCGATTTTTTTCTCGTTTTCTTGTTGTCTTCTACATAAACTTGCTATCCAAATTGGTCATTTAAGGATTTTTTTTAACATGTTCAAATCAGCTTAGTTTATTTTCTCTCATTTTATTATCCATTTAATTCTCTTTAGATTATCTCAGATTACTTCATTTGTAGTTTTATTTTATCTTATTTTATCACCCATTTACCTTAACATTGTCATATTTGGTGCACTCATTCTATGTATATAATGTTCTTGATTTGCCCAAACATTTGACCCCATAGCAAGTAATCTATGAATACATAGTAAAAATAAAATAAGAGGTGAGACAGTAAAAGCCAGGTGTTTCAGAGGATTTCAAAGGTTTGAATGAGATGTATATAGGATGAAATTTTCGTTCTTAAGAGAGTTTTTTCAATTTTTAATACAACTTTTTATATTCCAACATGATTATAATGTCATCTTATCTCTCCATCTCATTCAAGAACCTCGAGTCCTTTAAATCAAGCCCATAATGCTTTCCCCTACCAAGCCAAGCTTAGGCTTTTTTTCTCTTCCATGCGCTCACATTCCCACCAAGTTAAAATGATCTGAAACAACTAAAATTCTCCCCTTTTATGGTTTAATAGTTAAATTTGCAACTCTAATTACGCATTCTTCTGCACCCCAACCCTTACACCTGTGTCCTAGAGGCCCGGTCTTAGGGGTCTTTTTGTTTATGCCGTGGACACTGTATTACTTGGCACCTAGTCTTTGGAGGTGTTGGCCATTTTTTTATTTATATATATACACATACTATAACGTTTGATATTACAATCAAGTATATTCAACTTTCATACAATGGAAGAATTTTTCTATAAATACTTCTACATTAAGGAGGAATCGTAAAACATTTCCATCAAAGGAGAATTAATAAACAACCCACAAAATGTGGCAATTCGGATTCGAACGCCCTAAGCACCACCACTGGTATTCAGGTACCGGCCACCTTTAATTTCTTACTGGCACCCAAAATCTGGACTCCAGTTTTTGAGTTCTTTGACCCGAACTTGTGCCACCTCTTGGACCTTCCCAACATATTTCTTTTGTTGCATTTTTCTTCCTTGAATTATTCATCATAAAGTGCCTTTTTAGTCAACAAAATACTTCAAAGATATTAGGATCGTACTTTCCAAACAAAATGAACTCGATCATACTATGCAAAATTTGAAATAAACTCACGACACAATACAACACTAACCACTTTGATTAGCTCACTTTAAGCATCAAAGTAATGCAACTAACCCTATTTTCATAGAGTTTTTATATATTCACTTTTAGATGATGTTAAAGTTTTTTTTTGAAAGTAGTAGATAAAAGTGAATTTATGCATCATGAATATATATATATATATATATCTAGTGCATGCGACTGCACCATGCAGTCCATGCACTGTGGGCCCCACTTGATCATAAATAGAAAATCTACCCCATCCATTGTATTTAGAATTGTTCACTTTATTGGCATACCAATTTTCATCCAAATCCAACATGTGTGTAGTCTTCATCTTAAAATGGTGCAAAATTAACGTAATAAAATAGTTTAATGTAAATATCAAGTTTAAAGTAGTTTTTTCAACATCTAAACTGTCTAAAGTATGATTTATATATGGATAAATGAGTGTATAAAGTTTTATTACAATCTAATATGTGTGGAGTTCATTTTACAGCGGACTTCACCGTAATTACGATGTAGTCTGACTGCACAAGATCAGATCTCTCTCTCTCTCTCTATATATATATATAATGGGTAGTGCTTTTATATTAGTGGTAACACTAGAGTCTTTACTTTTGTTGTCTCATTTTCGCCTATAATTATTAATTTTTCTATGATACAACAAATTGTTTCAGTCAAAGTTTTAGGTGGGTCACACCTACTTCGAAATATTTATAATCAAAGGTAAAATATGAAAACGCTTGGATAGATCATAGACCTATTGGAATGTCATAATAATTTAGAAAATTATTTATTTCTAGAGGACATTTTTTAGATGTTATAGATGTGTATTTAATAACTTTGAAATAATACATATATTGAATAATTTTATTATATTGATTTCACACTTTTATTAGTTTATCAAACGAGGCTACATTATCATTTAATTTGGATGAAATTAGTTTCCGAAATAAAGAAATAATTTTGAATTAATGGATTGATTGAATTTTGATTCATTCATAGAAGTGGGCCCATATGAGATAGCAATACTGAAGGCTTAAGTGATATTTTTTTTGATTAAAAAGGCTTAAGTGATATTAGTATCATCCAAGTATTTCCCATAATAACGAATATAAAAACATTGTTTAAAACAAAAGTTCAACTACTCGCATATGATCTTATCCTTTTTAACAAAGTAAAAAGCCTAAAAAAATTAATGGAATGACATGATGTGAAGTAATTATTCTCAATAAAGAAATGAAAGTAAAATAGGAAATTATATTAAAAAGAGGTAGACAAGTCTCCCACCTACTTTTCCAATTCTCGAAGAGGGTATAGGCGACCATTTGAGAATTTGGAAAAAAGAATAAATAACTTTTAATTAAATAATCTTGGAAAAATGAATGGTAAAAAGAAAAGAAAGAAAGTGAGATAATAAAGAGTAAAGATTAATGATAAAGTCGATAAAGATAAAATAAATCATCTTTCTTTTTAAAAACTTTATGATAGCTTTGTATAAAAAAATTAATAAATGATAAAGAAAAAGAAGTAAGGCCCGTAGACACTTACGAGTGTTATATCACATTAAAGGGATGAAAAAGTGGAGAAAAAGTGAAAAACTCTACTAGAAAACGACCCGAAAGAGTAGTTGATTATCAGTGTGTGCATTCCATGTTTTGATGTTTTAGGTCTAGTATCGTTCCTTCTTAATTAATTTCAAGATGTTAAGTATTTGCACTAATTGCTGTCATTTCGCATGAAATTTCAGTATATTCTCTTCATTCTATTGTGAAATTATTTATACGTAGTAATACAACTATAACACGAATTTCATTGATAATAGTCAATTTTCAAAATATTCGTTTTAAATTTTCATTGATAAAATTTCAAAATATTCATTTAAAGAGTAGCCATATTATTGCATTAAAATCACAAAAAAAAATTAACAGAAGTGTAAAATATTAGAGTAACTAAAGTCTCTAAAATTTAAAATTTTACTTGATGATTTTCCATGAAAACACCTAAAACTCTGTGTGTGTGTGTGTGTGTGTGTGTTAATGGCCTTGTTTTGCAATTCCAGGGAAAATTGCCCTCTCTCCTCTTTCCGATCCATGTGGAAAACATCAAGCTGGGAAAGCATGGGAGTGACACTGGAGTCTATGACACAGAAGGAAGGTACTATTACACTCAGGAAAATTACAATATCATTCATGTTGAGGTGGAAAGGAGCACAACGAGAAAAATTAATATATGCAACAATTTTTGTTACTGTAACAAAAAATTTGCCGTGTATAGTTATAAGCAACAAATATTTTGCCATCATATGACTACAAATATATATACATGATCCAATGCATTTAAATGCACACGATTGTATTTTACTACTTGGGCCTTTTCATTTTTCACGTCAAATCCATATATTGTGTTTAAAACTATTTATTTAGCTATGTAAAAAAGTGAATTGAAAACTTTTATATTCAATAATGCTAAAAAAATATACTTTTAAATTCGAATAACACAATTTTTATGTCATGCAAATATAAATAGAATAAAATATGAAGGATGACTTGGATTTTAGATAAAAGGTATGTTTGGAAAGTGATAAAACTTTTAGACGAAAGGTTTTCATGGTCAAAATTTTTGAATTGAAAGAAAATAATATAATATGATAGGGTTAATGATAAGAAGTAAAGAGAATAAAGTTAAAATAAATGTGTAAGTTATATGAGTAGTGGCATACAAATGATTAAAGAGTAGGATAGTTGCATAGAAAGATGTAAAAATAGTTAAAAAAATAATTATGAAAAGTGAAAAATTTTAGATTGAAAAATTTTGATTTTAAACAAATACGCCCAAAACATAAAAAAAATCATATAAAAGACTTATTAGCGGCATATACTTAAATGGTACAGTAGAAGCAGTTCCATGTAATCCCTTCTAATTATAATTTTGATGCTTAATGGAAAATGTACTCCATTCATTATATTTAACATTATTTGTGTAGTTGGAAGACCAAGGTTCATCCAAATTTAGATACGTATATGGATCACATCTACTAAAGCATATATTTATGTGCAAATTATGAAAAATTCTTATATCTATTTATATATTATAATGTAATAATACTTTATAAAATTATTTATTTATATAGTAATGATCTATTTATACTAAAAAATAGATTCGTATGCAAATTATGAAAAATGCTGCTTAGATCTATATATATTAGAATGTAATAATACTTTATAAAATTATTTATCTATATATTAATGATATTTTAGATGGGGCACATGTTGAAAATATAATTTAAAAAATGATATTTAGCATCAAACTATTTTATTAGGTTTAGTTTACACATTTGTAAATGGGAGACAGTAATTTTAGATAAATGCAAGAATTTTAATAATAATATAAAAATAATGTTAAATATAATAAATAGAGTAGGCATTCCATCAAATATCAAGATATTAAAAATGAAAGAGATCACATAGAAGAAAGGTTTTATGTAAGCAAAACCTATTTTGGTTTTATATATCTCACTTTATTTTTAATATATTTCGATGATTGATAAAACTTCATTTATTGTATTTAACATTATTTATTTAGCTAAAAGATCAAGTTTCATTGAAATTATAGATGTGAATAGATCACATTTACATTAAAATATATTCATGTCAAAATTATGAAAAATGATTAAATTTATTTATATTCTATATTAAATATAATGAATGTAGTGGACTTTCCACCAATTATCAAGGATATAAAAATATATGAGATTACATAGAAGAGGAGTTCCATAGAAGCAAAGTCCACTTGTTTTTTATACTGAGTAAAATTTAATTTTAAATACAATATATAAGTGCATATGCAACAAAAAATAAACTTTGTATTTGTTGCATATAGTATTATATGCAGCAAATCCTGTCATTGCATATAAAAACCATATGCAATCATTTTTTGTTACTTATAACATTATGTGCAATAATATTTTATGTGTTGCATAAAGTAGTTAAGACATTGAAATTAAAGGTGATGATTTTCTTAGATACTTGGGAGCATGTGGTCTCCATTTTAAAAATTCTTGAGCTTGATTGTAATGTCATAATTGAGTTATGATGTATATACTTCAATAAGAAAGATGGTGATTTTCAATTACGCCACTCTAATATGGACAGGGAAACTATTTTTTCAAAATTTTTTTTTATAAATGTGCAAGTCCCACATAGATTTTGCATATTTCCCCTTCTGATTATTTAATACATTTAACGGTATATTCACTTTTAAATAATTTCTTGTAAGCTTAATTTCAGTCAAAAGTAAATGTTAATCCATCTGATTAGTCTAATACACTTAAAAGTTACATATTCAGTCAAAGTCATATGGTGAAGTTGTGGGAATGATTAATTAAAAAAAAAGATAGATGAGAAACAACTATCCTTAATAATTACTCTTTCTTATGTCAAGAAGTTCCATTACGAAGCCTTTTTCTTATTTTGACAATTATTTGAGAAATATAAAGAGAACAAAAAGAATTTGCACATGATTTTCATTGATTTAGAAAAATATACAATAGAATTCCAAGAAAATTAATATGTCGAATAATAAAAAAGAAGGAATTAATAAAATACATTTATATTATTAGAGATATGCATGCATGAGAAGGCTGTACTAAATGTGAAGATCATTAATGGAGATATAAATATTCTTTCAATTATAATAGGTTTGTATCAAGGTTTAATCTTAACCTTTTACCTTTTCGCATTAGTTATGGACAAATTATTAGATATTTACAAGAAGAAGTACCTTAGTGCATGATATTATAGATAAAATACTTTTAATAAATGAAACTAAAGGATTAAACTTGAAATTAAATAAGCTGACAGTGCTTTAGAATCTACTGATTTCAGAATGAGTTATACAAAAACTGAATATATATAAAGTACAACTTTAATAATAATAAGTACCTAGATGAATAACCAATTAATATTTCAAATCAAGTAGTAACAAGAATTGACCACTTTCACAATTTAAGATCCATAGTTTAAGAGTGAGAAGATTGAGAAATACATGAGAAATAGAATCCAAACAGGATAGAGAAAAGAAGAACTATAGGAATTTTACATGGTCGTCAATTCTCAATTAAATTGAAAATTAAATGTCATAAAATTGCAATTAGACCAATTATACTTTATAAGGGAGAATGTTAGACAATTAAAGAATGACATACACAAAATGTGTAGTAAAAATAATATTAAGCGGATGAGTGGTAAAATGAGAAAAAAAGTAATATAAAAGTAAAACCAATAAGCGATAAATGAGGAAAAGTAGACTAATATAGTTTGATCATGTTAAATAGAA
This sequence comes from Annona cherimola, assembly GCA_030490835.1. Classification (NCBI taxonomy): domain Eukaryota; kingdom Viridiplantae; phylum Streptophyta; class Magnoliopsida; order Magnoliales; family Annonaceae; genus Annona; species Annona cherimola. Next base: position 80,748,696 of record CM059975.1, on the reverse strand, counting down.
AATGGTAAGAGAATGAGAAGAAAACCCAAACAACACAGATGAAAGTAATTAAACAAGATATGAAAACAGTAAAGACTATTTAAAACTTAACTATCGATAATCATGAATGACATAGTAGAATCTATAAAGTTGTAAGTGGGTTATGACGACAACGAATATGATGAAGACATGATGCTGAGTAGTTACATATTCAATTGTAAATGATTTCTTAAAAAATATATTAATTGACATTATTACTAATTTAGAATTATTTAAAACATCTAATTTAATCTAACATAAACAAACGCTATGTTCTCTATGAAACGACTCCACACAATGATTTTTTTTATTACATCAAATATAAGGGGTGAGGGTTGAACCCTCAATCAAGTGGTATCATGCTACCATGTGCTACCATTAGGGTAAGCCCATGAACATGACTCCACACAATCATTAATTGAATAATCTCCCTATCTAAGAATATAGCCGTTGAAATGCGCCCCACATGATGATCAAATTATAATTTATTCCACCTATTGTATTTAGAATTATGTATTCTATTATCATACTAATTTTCATTCCAATCGGATATGTGTATGGACCTCATTTGAAAATGGTACAAATTCAACGTAATAAAATAATTTAATGTAAATAAAAATTTTAAATTGGTTTTTTTAAACATGTAAACTATTCACTATAAAATTTATATATGGATATATGATTGTATAGAATTTTATTGCACTCTAATATGTATGGGGCCTATTTTGGGCAAATGTACTGCTGCTCCAGTGCAGTTGCGCTGTACCAGAATAGCCCTCACACACACAGATGGAAACTTCTAAGGATAATCTTGATGTGCCAAAACGTGTAATTAATTGGAAGCCCTTAACTCTTTCACCTAACCTTGAATTTTATTGAAAAAATCTTATTGATTTGACTTTAATTTCATCTTCGTATCTAGTCATTAACATACATTTCCCACCAGGTTTGTAGCATCAAAATTTGAGGACATTTTCCGCAAGCATGCACGAAGTCATCCTAATGCTCTTACCAAGAAAGAGCTGCAAGACCTGCTGAAGGGAAATCGGGAACCAAAAGACTATGGAGGCTGGTGAGTGTAGGCATATATACTCATGCAATCAATTCCATGATTTTGTTTTTGAAAAGTTCGATAATTATTATCTAAACTATGATAACAGGTTTATACTAAGTAGTATTGGTTACCAAATTATTGGCGGGAACCCCGTTGTTTTGGGCCACTTTGATTATGATGTCAAGGGTTTGTTTTGGAATATGTAAATGTAAAAGTAGGAGTAAAAAAAAATAGAAAAAGTCAGATTGTTAATAATTAAGAGTAGAGGGGGTAACTGTTTAAAAAAAAAAGAGTAAAGGGAATAAAATATTCAAATATATAAGCTGTATGCAGAATGTAAAAAATAATTAAAATTAATAGAAAAAGTGTGGATATCAAATCATATTATATAAAAAGGATTTTACACTTTTGCATGTTCCGAAAGTGTCCTTAGTACACCCCGCCCATTCCATCCAACTCAGAAATAGGCATCTGCACATCTAAGATACAAGTAAAATGTATGTAATAAAACTATTTCATTTATATATTTATTTAAAAACTTATAATTCAAATGTGAACAGTTTAAGATATTTTTTCTCTGTGATGAATGATTCTACCAATTATTATAAATTTTTAATGCATTGATTTTATATATTTTTTAAGTAGGTACGCCCCACTCAATCCCCCTAAGATTTTGATTAATGATTTTGGTTGTGTAATAAAATAAACAATATCAAAAAATATGACCAATTAAAATTTAATTTAAACGTCAGTGGTTTTGAATCAATATATACGTGTACATACTAAGAACCTCGATGCGTACAGATGTTTGGAGCCATTTTTTTCTTTTTTCTTTTTCTTTTATTTTTACGTAAGGCCCATACTTAGTAAGTTTATATGCTAAAATTTACCTTTGGTGTGGCGAAATTATTGACTTTTGTAATTATAAAAAATAAAAACCTAAAAATGCTAAATGTAGGCCCACCTAAAAGTGAAAAAGAAAAAAAAAAAAAAGCTAAAAACACCTGTCTGCATAGAGACTACTTAATTGTGCATTGGATCCGAGTCCAGACATCAAAGTGGCCCCATCCAATAGGTTCCCACCTAAGAATATCTATGACTATATATTTCTTCATGATCAAAGCTACATTTTACCTGAAATTAATTGGGCAATTTGTAAATGTACCCACTTAGCTTAATCAAAATTATAAATATACCTACGAAGTTTTAAAAAGTGCAAAATACTTCTATATAATTTAACCATAATTGCAAATAACACCATGCGGTTATGACTCCGTTACTCTATTGTCATGACATGAGAGTTATTTGCATTTATGGTTAAACTATGTGGGAGTTATTTGTAAAAATAAATATATCACTTTATTTATGAAATTACAAATATACCCATATAGTTGTATATTTTTGCAAATATACCCACACCATGACGGTATTATAATGGTGTGGGGATTATTTGCAATTATAGTTGTATTATATGGGGGTTATTTATAATTTTTGAAACGGTATGTGTATATTTGCAATTTTGATAAAACTTAGTGGGTTTATTTGGAAATTAACCGAAGTTAATCAGGCTTTACTTTGAAAATGCATGTGGCTGTGCCTGCAGGATTGGAGCTTGGACCGAATGGCAAGTCTTGTACTCGCTATGCAAGGATAAAGAGGGGTTGCTGCACAAGGAGACCATAAGAGCTGTGTACGATGGAAGCCTCTTCCAGCAGATGGCCAAAGAGAGAGCCTCACGCACCAAAACTGCATGACTTGCCGTATACAGTTACATAAATTAAAAATCCGCCTCTTCATTGAAAAATTATTAAAATAAATTGATTGTATGCTGTTCAGTTGTTGTTTCTTCTCCTTTGCATTCTTGCCTCACAAATTAATTACATGTATTGTAATCACAGGGTTAATTCCAAATATAACCACAAGTTCTATCCTTATTTACTTGGATATGACCATGCTTTTACGAAAACGCAACTATGACCCTATATCTTTATAATATTTTCAAATATGATAAGGTTCTCATTGCTTTTTACCAAAATAACTTTGGCTAAAATCTAAATTTATCTCTTCATTTTTATTTTTAAAAAAGACGTTTACGGATATTAATGCAGTTACGCAAATAATGACACTTAAGATATTTTGATAAAAACACATAGGGCATTATTATATTTAAAAATATAGTGAAAATGTCCGGTCAGATTTTTCTTTTTCATAGATGTAAGGTTTTACCTGGAATAATATGGCCATATTTGGAATAATTAATCCCTAATCATAAAAGAAAAATGAATGAAAAAGTTTGTTTTGAATTGTTTTTGATGTTTCCGAGATGAATACTTAGGTGGCTATATAATTGTTTGATGTTTCTAAGACGGAATCGGTTTCCAAGGTGAAGCAAGCCTACTCAAACCAATGTATCAATTTTGTTTTTTGTTTTCGGGTATGCAAGTCTTTCAACTTTCTAAATTTGCACGTTTTAATTCTTCGGTTTCGTATTTGCAGGTATGAAGTGGAGAAACGATCACAAGTATATTTACATATATCATAAGTTATTGTACATTTGACTTAAATGGGTCTTACATTTACTTTAAAGTATTAATACTTTGCACAATTATTTAATTGTGTATTATATCTGAGATAACTTATATGTTGAAAAAATAAATTTAAAATTATTATGTATATTAAACTATTTTGTTGATTTTATATCATTTTCAAATTAGACCTGTACACATATTCGGTTCGGATGAAAATTAGTATGTTAATAAAATAAGTAATTATAAATACAATGAGTAGTATAAATTTTACGCTCAAGTGGGGCTCATTTTGAGTTAAATGTGCAGTAAATTATAGTAAATATACTTATTAAAAACTCTACGAAGTGAGCCCTCACGCAATTAGTGACCATTGGAATTGCTATGTAGACTTTTGTTTATCAAGGGTTTAAATACCTCTCTTTCCTTACCTTCACCAAATTCGCTCGGTTGCCAACCACGATGTATTAAATGAAATGACGATTATTGATATCATTATTCTGAGAGTAAGACAAGTACAGTAGAAATTTTGATTTTCATCATTGTCCATTTTTGGCTTTTTGGTTTTTTTTTTTTTTTTTTTGGCTTTAGAAAATGATCCCAAATGAAATGGATAGGTGCGGAATCTATAATTGTAGATTGGAATAGAATCTATGGAAGCATTGGTTTATACATTACAGTTGATCTAGACTTTAAGAAACCCTTTTTTCGTTATTATTATTTTTTTATCGCCGAAGGTTCCAACTACGAATGAGATTGCTTGCAATCCAACTACGTCCAGCGACCCTGCGATATGCTAGTTGACTAGCACTGCAAGGATAACAACGACAAGAAGTCCAATCGATACTGGAATGGCACGCCAATCCGATAGCACCTTCGAGCAGAGCGAGGTCTGCGTTGTTGACCACATGTTGCTTGCAATATTATGCTAGTTGTATAGTTCATGTTGCTACGCACCTAACGATTGGAGTTTACTGGCGGTGGTGATTTGACATTAAATAACAAAATACCTTTTAATAATTTAACCCGTCGTTTTGGTCACAGCATGTTTCTTTTTTTTGAGGGTAAATCCGTAATAATCTTCTCACAGCCTTCCCAGGCCGCACAACATAAGGCCCTACAAGATTATAAGTCTTTTTACAGCAATTGGGGTACACAAGCCGGGGAATAACCCCACAACACATTAGGTACCCTTTTACACAAAAAAGCTACGTTGACTAGTACATGAGCAACTTGATTCTCCTCTCGTAGCACATGATAAAAAACGGTCTGCTCGCTTGGTCGACGGGCGCCGAACCAAAAAATTTCCGTGAGGGCATTTGTGGTCCCTTTTGTTCGGTTGGGAGCTGGTGATCTCCCCATTTGATATTTGGGAGCTGGTACTCTCCCTTTGGAAATATTGTTAGAATTGTCTCAGACGTTTGAATGTGATATGTATTGAGATATGCTGTAAATATATACTCCAATCAAAAAAAAAAAAGAAAAAAAAAAAGGTCTGCTCAAAATTTGAACTTGGCTGAATAATCTCCTCAGCGAGGTTATATTTGGTCATTGCATGCTATAATTAACAACATTCGGACTTTCAGTGACTGCAGGGAATGCGATTGGTAATTTGTAAAACTCGAAACCATCTGTTTAGAATATAAAATCTAAGGTTCCAAAAGCGAACATATCGACGAATTGGAGGACCAAATTGGCCGCCAACGGAATGGGCTGGACGCCTATTGTGCTGGGTTGCGGGTTGCGGGTTGCAGGCTGCCGGCTGCCGGCTGCAGGCTGCAGGCTCAAGGACTGGCTTGCTCTTCCAGCAGGCTTGGCAAGTAATGCACACGCGGACTCGATCGCGGGCTACACTTCACATATTCTGTCTATGCTCCTTTCATTTTTAATATTTTAATGGTTGACGAAAGATATGCTTTATGTATTACGTTTATCATAATTTCTATTATTATAGAAATCTCTTTATTTCTTTAGTATCACTATACACGAGGCATATCTATAAAGTGTAAAACTAGCGTAATAAAATAATTTAATACTAAAAATCAATTTTTAAGTAGTATTTTCAATATGTAAACTAGCTAGAATACCATTACTATATGGATAAATAATTCTGCAAAGTATTATTGCATTATAACGTATATAAGAGCTGTTCAATGCACCGGAATAATGTTATATTTGTTCAAAAAGGAACCTCATACATATTAGAATGTAATGAAACTTTATATAATGATTTATTCATATGTAAATTTTATAACAAATAGTTTATATGTTGAAAAAATAACTTTAAAGTTGTTATTTATATTAAATTATTTTATTACATTGAATTTGTACAATTTTCAAATATGGTCCATACGCATATCCAATTATGATGGAAATTAATATGGTAATAGAATACATTATTCTAAATATAATAGATAAAGTATATTATAATTTTATCATCATATTGAGCCTATTTTGACACCACTGCACCTGAATATTTCTCATATATATAGAGAAAATTGTTATGAAACGATGGTGCATTGCTCAAAAAGGGCTCTACATCTATTATAATGTAATGAAACTTTACACAATCATTTATCCATATATAAATTTTATAGCAAATGGTTTACATGTTAAAAAAATAACTTTAAAGTTGTTATTTACATCAAATTATTTTATTACATTAAATTTGTATTATTTTCAAATGAAGTCCATACACATATCTGATTATGATGAAAACTGATATGATAATAGAATACATTATTTGAAATACAAGAAGTGAAGTATATTATAATTTTATCATCGTGTGGAGCCTATTTTGATGTGACTGCACCTGAATATTACTCATATATACAGAGAACTGTTTCGGTGTAGTGCGACTGCATAGGAATAGCAGTACATTTGCTCAAAAAGAGCTCTACACATATTAGAATGCAATAAACTTTTATACAATCATTTATCTATATATAAATTTTATAGCAAATGATTTATATATTGAAAAGATAACTTTAAAGTTGTTATTCACATCAAACTATTTTATTATGTCGAATTTGTACTATTTTTAGATGGGGTCCATACACATATTCAATTAAGATGAAAATTGGTATGATAATAGAATATATAATTTTAAATACAATGAGTGAAGTAGATTATAATTTTATGATCATGTGGGATCCACTTTGAGGTAACTGTATCGTAATTATGTAGTGAAGCTGCAACTAAATATTTCTATTTACATATATATATATATATATGAAGCATATTTCTTGGTTTACACGCGAACATATCTATTTTTGAGTACGTGGTTCATGCACATATCAATGAAACTTAGTTTCCTAACTAAACAAAAAATGCCAAATACAATTAATAGATTAGATTTTGCATCAATTATCAACATCTTATAAATAAAAGAGGTTATACAAAATCACTTCTGCTTATGTCTTTTTCATACTATATAAACAGAAAAAACTATTGGGCTGTGATCAAACCTGGGTCGAACAACTATGCTCAGAAAGCTAGGTCACTTACTTGAATGGCTTAATCATGTAAAGTAGTCAAACACTCAACGGTAAAATATTTAAACATGCAACACCAGAAAAATCAACATTAATTGACAAGCATCCCAGTTTATGTGGAAACCATGCTGTTGTTTAATAGTAACATTTTAAAGGCTTTTACTGTAACTCGGTTACATCCAATTTTTTCGAGTAACACCATTTTAGAGCCCATTCTGTTGATGACATTAAAAGAACTATTCATATTCTTTGCATTTACAACTCAATGTAAGTTCATATTTCAATTCTAGCTTAAACTTCTCATGCTCTAGGTGAGACTTCTGCGGATGAAACCTTGTCTTGTAGGTGAATGAATTTTTTTTTGATAGAGTATAAAAACTATGTATTTTCATCTAATATTACAATGAAGTTCAATAGAGACAACAACCTCTTATTATTATTATTATTTTTTTTTTCTATAGAGAAGATAGAAGGCTCCTGTCTATTTTTAAGAAACACCCAGCTTCCATCTAACCAACGACCGCATGGCTATTTGGCCAACGTCCCTGCCAACTGGGTGTGGGCAATAATATCAAACACTATTAATATGAGCACTGTAAATTTCATATCATGATAGGTTTACATAAATTTTTTTTTTATTAAACCTGATTATATTGAAGTGGAGCCCTTTAAATAGGATTATTAAGCTTAATCTGCGAGCCATGATGGACCCGCATAAGAGGATTTGTTTGTTTTATAGCCCATGGAATGATGGCATTGCAATTGTTACAGCATTAGTTTAGTACTTTAGTGCGCGTATCGGAAGGTGGTCGCTTTTAGGAAGCCTGGTGGAGTCTCACGAAAATAAAAGTGATTCAACATCCGCCATTAAAAGCCGCAAAAGCTAGCGAGAAAGAAGAAAAAAGCACTAGTGGCCAGTGCACGGATATACGTAGTAGGTTAATCCCAGATGCGTCGGTTTGCACTTTAGTTAGGCGTGAAGACATGGAGCCCTGCTAATAAAATCAAAATTCGAAAGATCATATGCTTTAAAATCAAATTTTTTTTTTCAATCAGATCTAGGTTTAGCTTTGCTTACCTAAAAATGTACATATTCATGTGTAAACCATGAAAAATATTTAGATCTATGAAAATATATTTTAGAAAATAATAACAATGATAGAATCACTTTTTCACATAAGATTGATGTGTTTGATAATTCTGATCTTGAAAATATAACCCTTCCATCCGTATGTGAATCAAACAATTTTATTACTTGATTTTGTACCTTTTTAAGGTACGAAAGTGATTCTGAATAAGATGAACGCAATGGATTTAGATTTTATCATTAAATGCTTCAGTTATGTGACCTAAATAAGGTGAGGGTACAACAAGGCTCACCCTAATATCCAGGGGTGAAAATTAGGGTAGGGCGGGTAAGAGTGTGCCCAACTCTGACCCTGCATTTAAAAATTATATTTGAGCCTACTTTTTATATTGGATCAAGACAAGGTTGGTCCGACCCTCATATTTCTTTAAGAGGTATCGAGACAAACTTCAGATTGGTTTCGGGGTGGTATCGGGACAATGGGTTGGATTAAAAAAGATGGTCAAATTTTAAAAATATATATATTAATATAAACCCATATTTATGATAAATTTGAAGGTTAAATGATTCAATCTTTTACTATTTAGTAAGCAAAACACAATTCTCATAATAAAGTATTAGTGAAAATTTTTAAATAATTTCGTTTACAACTTAACTTTGATAAATATATGTATCAACTTTAAAAGTACATTGACCTAAGTTTTGAATTACAATTAAAACTATTAAATTGTAAAATAATAATATTCATTCTTGTAAGATATAAACAACGTAAAGAATATATTTTATTTCATCAATAAATATGTGAATGAGATAACTTGAACCACAAATTTGTAATTAAAAATAAAAGTTTATCGATATAAATAAGTTATAAAGTTAAACATACATCAACATAAATAATATTCACATTCATAAGTCATAAAGTAAAATATATTTGCCCAACAAAACAACGTTCACATAAGTTATATAATTAATACCTTGCAAGTCAAGGCAGTTGGGTTGGGACATGATCGTCCCACCCCGCCCCTTGAAATTGAAACTCGAGTCTAAAATTTTGACCCGCTTCACCTTACTAGGTCGAAATCTTTGCCTTGATCTTTTATAAAATTAGGGCGGACTACGGGTCAACCCGACCCTATTTTCACCCCTACTAATATCCTGTCACCATCCGTAGATATACTCAAATGTTAATACGAATGAAGTTAAAGCATTATAATTGATAGTGGGTATTAAGATATATATTTTGGTAACGGTTAAAAAACTAAAAAGGGGTAACCAGTAGTATTACTTAAATGGTGCAGCTTCTATGTAACTAGATCAGTAAAAGCGAAACCATGTAACCCCTTTAAAATTTAAGATTTTGATCATTGATGGAAAATTCAATCCATTCATTATATTTAACATCATTTATTTATCTATGAGACCAAGTTTCACCCTAATCATGTATGTTTATGGGTCACATTTGTTAAAAATATATATTCATGGGTAAATTATAAAAAATTCTTAGATCAATTTATACATATATTATAATGTAATAATACTTTATAGAATTATTTAGTCATATAAAAATAATATTTTGGATGGTTCAGAGGTTGAAAATACTACTTTAAAATTGATATTTTTATATTTTTTATAATTTACACATGAACACATATATTTCAACAAATGTAGCCTATAAACATACTTGATTGAGATGAAACTTGATCTACTAGATAAACAAATAATGTTAAATATAATATATGAATTAGATTTTCTATCAAGGATCAAACAAAAATCTTAGATTTTAAAGGGATTATATGACTTTACTTCTATATAACATGATTACATAGAAGCGGAACCTTTATTTACACACACACGAGAATATTTCTATGAAACTAGGTTTTATAGAAGTGATTTTGTGAAACCCTTTTCATTTTTAAAATATTGAACATTGATGAAAAATTCAATCCATTCGTATTTTACACCCTTTATTTAGCTAAGAGAGCAAATTTCATCCCAATCCAGTATGTGGATAGACCATAGTTGCTCAAAAATAGGTTCATTCATGTGTAAATTATGAACAACGCTTAGATCCATTCACACATGTATTAAAATATAATAATACTTTATAGGATTATTTATCTGCATATTATTGATATTTTAGATGGTTTGGATATTGAAAAAATTACTTTAAAGTTGATATTTTAATATAGAATCATTTCATTAGGTTGATTTTACACATTTATAGATAATACCCATATATAGTGAAATAAAAGGGTTTTCAGGATATTATAAATGATGCAAAATATAATAGATAGAGTGGATTTCTATCAATTATCAAGATTTTTAAAATAGAAGGAGCTTCATAGAAGAAGGGTTTCATATTAGCATCCTCCATATATAAATGCATACATACATTGTCTAAATTATTTTAGGCAGCATATGCATCTGCGTGCGTAGTATTAATTTTAAGATAAATGTTAAAAATTAGGATAAATGTGTATTTGGATTTATCATAATTTAAAACATGTTCACTAATTTTCAATATTTTAAAAATTTTGTAAATTACTTTATTTTATTGATAAAATTATTGTAAAAAATAACATACTCGATAAATATAATAATATTTTTTTCTTGGTGTATTAAGAACATAACTATAAACACATTATTCTATTTGGGATGAGAAGAATAAGCATGGAGAACAAGGAAGAAAATGAACATGATAGAGATAAAATGAGAATAAAAAATAAATAGTGTATTTATATGAAAAATTTGACAGAAAATAATTAAAATATAAGAGTAAAAGTGAAAAAAGTAGAGTAGTAAGGTACTGACTTTACATTCTTTATTCCTCGTTTATAATTGCATATTTGTAGACAAACCCTATTTATTCGTATTTTTTTATTTTTGTAAGTACAACTTGGCAAAGGTTGAGCATGGACTTGGCCCACTCAACTTAAATTTTAGTAGTGTTTGAACTTTTTTGCTTACCACTTGAGCCCAAAGAACCTTTTTATAAATAGGATAGAATTAGAGTTTAAATAAATCAAAATCCAAAGAATCTTAGATTAGTTGCATAAAAATGTAAGAAATAATTAAAAATATGATAACTATAAAAGAAGAAAAGTTTCAATGAATGCTAAAGGCACCCTTAGTATAACATATATTACATACATAATATCTAAATAATATTTCTTGATATTTTTGTATTTTATATTATTTATATTTATGTTTGAATATATATTTGTCATGTTGAAATTATATTACAGATAAATTATACTATTTTTATTTATTTTTATTTTATATTATATTATTTACTTTTATATTTATTAATTTTCTTCTTTTATATTGTTTTCAATGTTAAAATTTCTTTTAAAATATATCGTAGATGTGTTTTGGAAGTAATAAAACCCTTGCATGAAAAGTTTTTAGCATAAAAACTTTTCAGACATGAGAAAATAATATGATATGATATAGTAAATGATAAAAAGTAAATAAAATAAAATTAAGATAGGTTAGTTGTATAGAAATGATTAAAAAATAGGATAATTGTATAGGAATATGTGAAGAAATAATTAAAAAATAATACAGTTACCAAGAGTTAACAGTTTTAATTTTAAAAGTTTTCTATGTTGCCAAACATGCTATTTATTTAAAAAATATAGTTTGACTATGTATTAGTTTTTGCTTATGTAATTTGTTGCCATTGTGTGTGTAAATGTTACCAAAATTGAATTGTGAATTGAACCATTTTGTGTCCAATTTAGGTTGAACCGGTTCTACTGTTGGTACAACTTCTTTTGATCCATGATATTTATATAAAATAATTATCAGGTATAAACTATTAAAATTAAATATTTAATTTGATTCTTCAAAGAAAATATATTTTTATCTTCATAAGCTACACATATATAATTTAGGACTTCGGTTGTATGCTCCCGGGCGCATACATCTATTTTTTTTATTTTTTTTTAAATTTTTTTTATAAACTTGTTAGCCCAAGTGTATTTAATCTTTGGGTAAATTTTTACCATTTTTGGAGTATTTTAGATATTTATTTTTGATTTTTAAAAATCAGTGGCATTTTAGGTAATTTTAAATTACGAAAACACCACTGATTTTCAAAAATTAAAAATAAAAATTTAAAAATCTCCAAAAATGGTAAAAATCTCCAAAATTGGTAAAAATTGATATATACGTTAAATACACTTGGGCTAACAAGTTTATAAAAAAAAGTTTTTAAAAGAAAAAGGTGTATGTGCCTGGGAGCATACAACCGCAGTAATTTAAGGGGTGCAATCGAAACGGTGAAAAGTAAAAATGATGTATTCTTGTCTTCTTTTTACACATTATAATAGTGACAACCGTAACCATATGCAAACCGAATTGTGAAGCAGTCGGACTGGTCTAACCATCCATTTTTATCTGGATTTCAATGGATAATCTAAACTTGTCAATCTTAAATAAAATATAAATTCATTAATTTGAATTCCAACTCAAAATCAACTCGATCTGATTTTCAAAGATATTATTAAAATTTAAGTTTTATAAATAAAGTTAAGATTAAAATTCAAATTTATACAAATAAAGTTAATATTTGAACTGTAACTAACCCGAGTTTCACGAGCAAGATTTCACCCATACTCGCAGGCTTTATATATATATATATTTGATTTTTTATTTATATTTTAATTAATTGAATGTTTTATTTTGAAACACACCCAACGGATCTTTTCATCGGTGACAAATTTTGCAGTCCTAGCAATTGCTGACATCAGCAACAGTTGTGGCTACAAATATCTTTACCGCTTTTGTCACCGACATACTGTTGATGCAATCTGTTGCGATGAAATGAAACTTACAGTCTAATTTGCAAATACATAAACCATAAAGTTTAATCTACAAAAATCCAAAGTCAGGTGGTTTAATTTGCAAGAAACCCTAATATTATGTTTAAACTTGCAGTATGCGCATTAGAAAATTCAGATTTAGCCTTAATGCACTCGGGGTGCATTTTACTTACTTTTTATTATTTTTTGAAATTTTTTATATAATTATTAATGTAGGTGTACCTACTTTTTATTATTTTTTAAAATTTTTTATATAATTATTAATGTATGTGTACCTAATATGCGTATTAATTTTTACTATTTTTGAATATTTTTAAGATATTTATTTTTAATTTGTTAAAAATTAATAACATTTTCATAATTTATAAATTACCAAAATTTCACTGATTTACAAATTTTTTGCACACGTTAATTTAACAATTGTATACAAAATTTTCAAAAACAAATAAAAAATAAATTTTTGCATAGCTAAGTGCAGCTTGATACACTATATCATGATCCGAGCTATAGGAAACACCTAGAGACTGTAGGCCATGGTTTGGAGGGATGGAAATGCTTTTGCTGTGCTGAGAGTCTTTTTCTATTGAGGTTGGATCATTGCAGTTTGCTAGCACTTCCCCCAAAGTTTCTTTTAAGTTTAGAGAAATTTCACACAGTTTTTCTCTCTTTGTTTGGATATCCCCATCTCTCTCTCTCACCATTAATATCCCCATCTCTCTCTTACCATTAATGAATATGCAAAAAACCAGCTATCTTCTTCTTTCCTTGCTCTTCTTCCTCTTCTCTCTTCTTTCTCCTTGCTACTCTTCCACCTTCCCATTCATCTACGGCGGCTGCACGCCAAGCAAATTCGACCCAACCTCCTCCTACGAAGCCAACCTCAACTCCCTCTTCACCTCCTTCCTCAACTCCGCCACATCCTCCCCTTTCAACAAATACGACATCAGCCTCCCCAACCCCTCCCCCACCCTCTTCGGCCTCTACCAGTGCCGCGGCGACGTCTCCATCGCCGACTGTGCCGCCTGCGTCCGCTCCGCTGTCTCCCAGCTCGGAGTCCTCTGCCTCGACGCCTGCGGCGGCACCATCCAGCTCGATGGCTGCTACATCAGGTACGACAACGCCTCCTTCCTCGGCGCCCAGGACAAGACTCTGGTGCTGAAGAAGTGCGGCCCGCCTACGGGGCGCTACGACACAGACATGCTGAGCCGGCGGGATGAGGTGCTGACGAGCTTGAGCGCCGGGAACGGGCTGTATAGGGTGGGAAGCGAGGGGTACGTGTCGGGGGTGGGGCAGTGCGTTGGGGACTTGGACGGCGGGCAGTGCTCGGATTGCTTGACGGAGGCGGTGGAGAGACTGAGGGGTGGGTGTGGGTGGAGCGTTTGGGGGGATGTCTACCTTGGCAAGTGCTATGCAAGATATATCGCTGGAGGGATATACACGCCCGCCGGCGCGGTTACTGGTGCTGGAGGAGGAGGAGTAGGAGGAGGGACGTATCGGTCGTCGTCGTCGTCGTCGTCATCGAGTGGGGGAAGAGCTGATCATCAGGGGCTTGTAAGAGAGTGGTGGGTTGGAATCTTGTTGGGTGTTTTGGCAATTCTACTCAATTCTTTCATGTGAAATATCATGAAAGAAGAAGAAGTAGAAGAAAACATGGTTACGTTTTGTTTTGTTTTGTTGTTTTTTTTTTTTCGTTGAAGTTGATCACTGTTGGGTTGTTCTTTGTCTTTCCTTATGAATGTAAGATGGGTCTTGTGGATAGATATCTATATTCTATAGTGGGTAGGATCTAAATATCTCTGTAAAATGTAAATGTTTTGATTTTATTGTTGTCTTGTTTAAATGAACAGTTTGAATCTTCGCAAATTGTTAAATGAACGGTTTGGATCAATGTTCTGTCAGCTGCCTTTATCTTTTGGATGGCTCGGCAGATTCGGAGGAACGAGTTTTGCCTTTTTTCTGTTTCTTAGAGGGCACGTGCCCTGGCACCTGCTGACTGCTGCAAATTCAAGCAAGGATGAGTTCAAGGTCCATTATCGAATCCATTTGTTTAAGACATGATTAGTGGTACTGCATCGAGTTCGAACTGTCTAGAGCATCAAATTCGAACTCAAGGTCCATTATGGAATTCCATCCATCAGGAATTGAAATTGGAATTTGAAGGATTACAATTCATGAAACCTCTCCACCTGGCGCGATATATGAAATACACGCATTCTATTGCATCTGGATTTTTTTTTCTCGATTAGGCGGCAGTTTTTTTTTAATCTAAATTACATCATTTCGTAAGCCCCATTTGAGTCAAGTTAAAATCAATTTAATAAGGATAAACCAAGTTTAATAAAATTGATTAATTTATGTACAAAATTCGAACTTGTTCATAAAAAATCTAAACGGTCTAGAGCATTAGCTTATTCTTCTAAAGTAGATGAATGATTTTATAAATAATTATAACATTCCAGTGCATTTGTCATTTTTCATTAGATCTTGGTATTTTTCTTAAAATATCCATGTTTATGTACATTTTAAAGCAATTATCGGCTACTTAAAATCCCATTAAAATGATTTTTCATATCATAATAAAGCAAATAATGTTATATAATACGTTCAATTGCATTTTTATTTTTCGTCAAGGTGTCAAATGTAGAGGTTGCTCGGTTTAAAATCCATAGAATTGATTCGATGGAATAGCCTCAACAATTTAAAGTCGTCTAGAGATTTAATGCTCCAATTGGCCTTTCTCTGATCGGTAAGCTGTTGATAAAATAATAATAACAAAATGTCTATGGTGAGTCTGGTGATGTTATTGGGAAATAAAAAGGGAAAGAGAAAGTATGAAAGTGAGAAAAGTTTTAAAATTGTGAGAATTATATTTGTGATAGGAGGCAAAGTGAGAATAAATATGATAAAGCTTTCGCTTATTTAGGCTAATTGGGCTAACCCTGGTTAACACACCTAAGTTTTAGGTTTAATGTTAGTGTAATTTATTCTAAGTTTTTTTTTTATTGTCGTATTTTTACATCACATCTTAATTTGTATTACAATCAAGATTTGAGATAATAGTTACAAATTTTTAAAGGAAAACTATAAGTTTTAAATATCTAAAGGAAAGACTACAACTCTTAAATATCAGTAGGAGGACAAAGCTCTCAAACCACTCAATCAGAATACAAACCTCGGACCAATCTTAATAGATATGCCTTCTCCAACCACTTACGCTAATCGCAGGTGGTTTGAATTCGTTCCAAGTTGGAACCACCTTGGCTTTTGCAAATCAAATTAATGGACTGAAGTCTCCATTAGTTTAATTATATTTATTCAGTTAAGATATACAAAAACCATTGTTTCTATGGGTTGGATTCTTCATAAGTGCATGCATGGTTTCCAAAAACTAGGAAGTCCCACACGTGTAATCAGTTCCGCTTAAGTTTAACCAATATATAACATATTTATTGAGATATATAGTTAAAATGTTTAAATTGTATTAAAAAATATTTAAAACTTCATTTGATAAGTAAAATACGTATAAGTAAAATTAATACTTTTTTTGTAAACAAGTTAGGAGACTCTCAAATTAAGAAAAATAAAAAAGCCATGAAGCATTATGCAATTACTTAAGAGGGTGTTTCAATGGTGTTAAAAAATAGGTAATGTAAAACTATATAAAGAGATTGTAGTTAAAGTTAATATAAATTAGTTAAGTGTGCACTTTGTTTAGTAGGGAAGAGGAAGAAGAAAAAGAAGAGGGCTTTTTTAGCTGTTAGAAAAAATATTAACATAATTGAGTATAGATAATGAATTATTTTTTGAAGTTCCTCCAAATTGTTGAATTATTTGCAATTTTACAAAACTATAAATATACTTGCAATATGATATATTTGCAAAAAATGTGGGCAATAATTAATAAGAAAACAAAAAATTAGTACAGAGCGCAAAATTAATTGCACATAGAGACTTTAAATAAAATTTATCTTAATATAAGAATATAAGGTAGCTTAGGTGTTATAAAATATCTACCGTGAAAAATAAAAAAAAAAGTCGATTCAACTTCTAATTAGAAGCATCAAAACCTCATTAAAATTAAAAACTAGATACAAACTTTTTAAAGCCAAATTGCTAAACCCATTACCACTCATCTAGAATTTAAACACCCTTTACTCTAATTCAATTAGATATCATGCTAAAAATGACATCCGATAATAATATCGGAAACTGATCCTATGCACCCGGTTGCACTTAGCTTTGGTGCACCCGAGTACAAATCTAGGTGTATTTAACGCACAAATTAATTTTCTCAATTTTTTGAGATTTTTAGATATTTTTTTGAATTTCTAAAAATCAGTGGTATTTTAGTAAATTTCCACTCATATTTAAAAAAACCCAAAAATATCTAAAAATCTCTAAAAATGATAAAAATTGATACATACGTTAAATATATTTAGATTAATTGTGAAAAAAATTTTAAAAAATAAAAACCAAATATTTGCACCTACATTCACCAAAGGTAAGTGCACCCAGGTGCATAAGATCAAAATCCCATAATGTCACTTATGTGAAAGTATCATTGATCAGACATAGAGTGCACCCGGGTGCATAAGATCAAAATCCCACAATGTCACTTATGTGAAAGTATCATTGATCAGACATAGAATTACATTTATTTGGAAAAACCCATCATAAAAAAAAGAGAAAAATATAAGAAAGACAAATTTACTATGATAAATAAGTTTTTTTTTTTTTTGATGAAAGGAAACAACCTATTCCTCATCCCTAAGATTTTCTGGGGATGAGATATAGGAAGAACCATAATTCATTTCCAAAAAATTGTCTATACAAATTTTTTCCTGAATGGCTTGGGGGGGGTGCCCCACCAAACATGTTGATCGACAAAAGAACAAGAAAAAAAGTCAGCAAGAGCGTGAGCCGCTGCGTTTCCTTGTCTAAGCGCATGATGAACTGTGGCCTGGGTCGATGATGAGAGGATAGATTTGATCTTTTCAATCACAACACCAACTGGGGAAGAAATCGGGTCATTTGAGAGCAGATAGTTGATAAGGAGGAGCGAATCCGTCTCGATTTGGAATTTTCCGAGGTTAAGTTCCTTGCCCCAGCTTGCTCCTAATAGAAAGGCATGCGCTTCCATAAGCAGTGGCTCCATGAAGCCACATCGTCTCCACCCTTTTGCAGAGATAAAAAGACCCCCCGAGTCTCTTATGATAGCCGCAAAGCCCATAGATGCATGATGACGATGAAACCGGGCATCAACATTGATTTTAAGAAAGTCCGTAGGAGGTCTGATCCATCTGGGGACAAGAGGTTTGTCAAGAGCCCCACCAAGGGTGAGGGGGGTGGCCCTTTTGTGTTGCTCCAGATAGTCCTCACACCAATTGAGAGTGTTTGCGAGATCCGGTTTTGTCCCTTCAGCTCTCAGCGCATTTCGTAAGAACCAAATCCTCCAACAACAGAGCAAGAAGATCGCGAGCACCGTCGGCTTAGGACGAGATGTAAGTGAGCAGAAGATTTCATGAACAGGAGTCGAATGAGGAATAGACCCAGCAGCCCTCGAACATATATCCTTGGTGAGTTCGCATTCAGAGAATAAATGGTTTGTATCCTCAAAGCCGAACCTGCAAAAGAAACAAAAAGGGTCAACATCAATGCCCCGGGTCCTCAGATTTAGGAGGGTCGGGAGTCTATTTTTAAACAGTCTCCATCCAAAAATGAGAATTTTGCTGGGTAGCTTGGTCCGCCAAAGCTCCTTGTATATGGAGAGGTGAGGGGAGCTGCTAAGTCCTGAACTAAGTGCCCTGTATGCTGACTTGACGGTGTAGACTCCATTGGGTTCGAACCTTCAGAAAGTCGTATCCTGTTGAGCGGTTTGGGGCAAGGGAATTTGATTGATTACTTGCCACCCTTTTTCCCCCACAGCCGCCAGGAGGCGCTCCTTGTTCCATGAGCATGCATCCTCGCAAATAAAGTGACTCACGTTGATGTCATCCGGGATTGAAAGCGGGAGGGGCCCAGCCTTGGTGACCTTTGTGTCAAGCCAATCATCCTTGAAAAATTGAACACGCTTCCCGTCCCCAATTCGCCATCTACATCCAAACCGGATCATGTCCCTTGCCTTGAGAATGCTCCTCCAAGTAAAGGAATCATAGTATTTAGTCTGACATCTCCAAATATCTCCCGTTGGGAAATATTTGGCTTTCAGAATGTTGTAGCACATCGAGGAAGAATTCGTGGATAGACACCAGACCTGTTTGGCTAGGAGAGCATAATTGAACATGTTCAATTCCCTGAATCCCAGCCCGCCCGCTAGCTTTGATTCGCACATCTCATTCCACGCAACCCAACTCATTTTCCGGTTGCCGCCGTTATCACCCCACCAAAACTTGCTTAGTACCCCATTGAGTTCGTAACATAAAGATTTAGGGAGAAGGAATATGCTCATAGTGTATGTCGGGATCGCCTGTGCAACTGCCTTAATCAGAATCTCTTTACCACCCCAAGAAAGGAGCCTCCCTTTCCAACCCTGTATTTTCTTCCAAATCCGCTCCTTAAGACCCTTTAACAAGTCCCTTTTTGTTCTTCCCAACCAGGCAGGTAAGCCTAGATAGTTTTTGAGATCATGGCCCCGCGGCGCCCAGAAGGGAAGTAATATCCCTACGGGTCTCCATATTGGTGTTAGAACTGAAGAAACAAGCTGACTTATCAACATTGACAACCTGGCCCGATGATTCCGAATATTGATGAAGAATAGTGAGGAAATTGCTGACATCCTGTGTTGATGCTCGCAAAAAGATAATGGCATCGTCTGCGAACAGAAGGTGGGAAAGCGTAGGCCCACGGGGGCAAATATTTATTCCATGAATGGAAGAACTTTCAGCTGCCTTGGTGATAAGTGCGGATAGCCCCTCTGCACACATGATAAAAAGATAGGGGGAGATCGGATCCCCTTGCCTTAGTCCTCTATGAGGCTGGAAATACCCTGTTTTGAAGCCATTGACATTCACCCGATAGGTTACAGAGGTTACACAGCTCATGATCCAACTGGTCCAAACCGGTCCAAAGTTCATTGCTTCCATAGCCGATTTAAGAAAATTCCACTCTACCCGATCATACGCCTTGGACATATCCAGCTTTAATGCCATCTCCATTCGTTTCCTTCTCTGCCCGTGCCGAAGATAGTGAATGGCTTCATAAGCCACCAGCATATTATCTGTTATAAGTCTGCTTGGAACAAAGGCGCTTTGCTGTTCACTGATGATATCATTAAGACATGACTTGAGTCTGTTAGCCAAAACCTTTGCCAGAATCTTATAGGCCACATTACATAGGCTGATAGGTTGAAACTGAGACAGTGAATGGGCACCTGCCCTCTTTGGAATCAGCACCAATGTTGTTGAGTTTGCTGGCCGGAGTTGTGTGGTCCGGATCGTGGGATTTGTCTCTTCCATGAAGCTCTTACACCATAGAAAAATCTCCTGCCCCACAGTGTTCCAGTGTTTCTGAAAGAAGCCGGCAGACATCCCGTCCGGACCCGGTGCTTTAGAAGGGCTCATAGCTTTGACGACTTTTTTCACTTCCTCAATAACGAGGGGTTTGGTTAGATGTTGTCTTTTCTGATCAGATAGCCTTCGAGAGATCATTCGTTGGACCCAAGATGCATCCGAAGGACTCGAAGAAGAGAAAACCGACTGGAAGTGTTGGAGAGCGAGGTCTTGCAGTTGATCTTGATCGTAAACCCACTGCCCGTCCCCATCCTGAAGGGCCTCAATGAAATTTGAACGCCTTCTGTTGGATGCCATGCAATGAAAAAAAGCCGTGTTTCTGTCCCCCGCGTGTAGCCAGTGTGTTTTAGCACGTTGTTGCCATACCTGTTCTTCATCTTGAAGCAGACGATTAATTTTGAATTTTGTTCTAAGGATAGCCCTGTCTCGCTGGTCTGAAGGTTGTTGGATCATAAGAGATTCCAAAGTCGATTGATTCCACCCGATAGACTGCCGGATGTTGCCCCTCCGCCTCCTATTCCACTTGGTTAACGCACTGCTGCATGCCTTTATCTTCCATCCCAGACTATTGGTGTGAGTAGTCCCGTTTGATGGGGTCGAATTCCAGATTTGGTTAACAATATCATGTGTCTCTTTGTCCCGGGCCCAGAAAAGCTCATATCGGAATTCCTTTGGGGGTCTTCGCTTGCATCTCTTCGAATCCAATATCAGCAGAATAGGGCAATGATCAGAGGTGGCCGTAGATAGGTGGATTAATTTTGCAAACGGGTAAAGGGATAACCATTGTGGTGTTGCAAGCCCCCTGTCCAGACGAGCTTCCACTTTTTGAGGGCCCCATCGGTTATTTGTCCATGTCATAGTATGTCCAACATACCCCACATCCATCAGGTTGCAACAGTCTAAAGTGTTGCAGAAAAGATTCATCTGGGCTCGAGGTCTCATCTTCTGACTAATGTACTCGGAAGGACCCGTGACTTCGTTGAAATCCCCCATTGTTAGCCACTTCATGCCTGAGGCCCCACTAAGTTGCTTCAACAATTGCCCGCTAAGTTGACGATTATGTGTTTCCGGATTAACGCAAAGACAAAAACAAAATAAACATGTTCTCTAGTGGATTCACACGTATTCTTAATCAAAACACTCTGATAACCTATTCTCCCACACCCATAAACCTTAAAATCTATATGATAACTACTTCGTCCTTTTGGTTTATTTAAGAATCGACTGGATGTGGAACTTATATCACAGGCTACTTTATACAAAATCAATGTTCTGTATTTACAATTTAACTCTTACGTTAATTATTATGCAAAAGCATACGAAAATACGAGGCATAAATTCTAGGATCCTGGCTAATTAATTGAGTCAGCGTACCGTTTAATTCGCTGAGATTGAGATAAATGAGTAATTAAATGATTGGATAAAGTCCAAAGCAACAGCTATATGTTTCCTCTCTTGAGTCTTAACTGAGGGTGATAAAGCAGTAAATGCTGCTTTAAACCTTTTAGAATATTGCAGTACGTAATCCAAAAAGAAGATAGAAGGGACAACGAAAAGTAAAATGGCACCGACCAAACTTCCTTATCATGCACATATTTTCGCGTTGCGGACCAGGAATATTTTTTCTGGGAAAAAGGAAGACCGAGGAGGCTTTAGTGCTTTAGGCCAGCACGCGGCTGGCAAGAGTCCTTCCGGACGCTGAGGTATCGATTTTTTTTTTATTGGTATTATCTACATGTGATACCAAATATTACAAATTAGTCACATCATGTAAATGCTCCTACTCATAGGAGGAACATTTATAAATACTCTGAAATTGGAGGGCAAATTTTTACACTCCCAATAGGGAGAGGACTCAGAACAAATTTTTTCACTCCCAACGGGGAGAGGACTCAAATAGCGGATGTCTCACAAAGGAGACACTGGTGTTACCATCAGCTCACATGCTGGGTATTGAATTTGATTGGGGAGAATTTATCTTCTATTTTCAGGAATAATGTCTTCTGAAAATATATTATTGGTTATATAATTGAATTTACTCGTGAACAAAAAATTAAAAATATGTACTTAGCATGTCTTAAATTGTAATATAAACAAAAGAAAGAGGAGGGTTTAGTGCTTTAATTTGGGAGTATTGGCCATCTTTCTCTTTATGTCCTTATTTCTTTTAATTTATTGGTTTATGTCTATACTTAGTAGTGTAGCTAAAGACCTTTGATGGGGTCAAGTTCACTTAAAGGAAGGGCATAATCTTCTTTAGGAGTTTATGTACAAAGGAGAATGGAAATAGAAAACGGGGAGTCCAAAAGTTAATATGTATCAACGTTATTTTTTTCTATTTTTTTCTTATATTTAAATAATTTTTTATATGTTTTCATGGATTACTCTATTTTTTTTTATTTCTATTTCACTTTTATCATATACATTCTTTTTCTTATTCTCATTCTCTTCATCTCAAACAGACCTTGAATAAGAATAATTCTAAGTACAATGAATATGTGATGACTCTGTAGAATTAGGTAAATTAATCTTTAATTTTCCTTAATTTTCAAAATTAGTAATAATTAGTGGTATAATTAGAAAACTTAAGGCATGATTAGGAAAAAAATTTATATCTGAGAATATAAATATAGATATTTTAATAAAATATTACAAATAAATTAAGGAATACATAATATAATAATAAAAAAAAATATATAATAATAAAGTATGAAAATGAAGTTTTTGAGAAGAAATTTGGAAATTTGTTATAAAGTTTGCTATAAAATTTATATATGGATCATAAAATGGTTTTTTTTAACATGTAAACCATTTTCTATAAATTTATACATGGATAAATAATTGTATAAAGTTTCATTACATTCTAATATATGTGAGGCCCATTCTTGGGCAAATGTACCGTTATTCCAATGCAGGTGCGCTGCATCGAAACAATTTTCTATATATATATATATGAGAAATATTCAAGTGCAGATTCACTGCACCACAATTACGAGGCAGTTATCTCAAAATGACCTCATATGATTATAAAATTATAATCTACTTTATCCCTTGTATTCAGAATTATATATTATATTATTATACCAATTTTCATCTCAATCAAATATGTGTATGATCTCCATTTGAAAATAATGTAAATTCAACGTAATAAAATAGTTTAATGTAGATAACAACTTTAAAATTATTTTTTCAACTGATAAATCATTTGCTACAAAATTTATGTATGAATAAATAATTGTATAAAGTATAAATATATTTAAGTACATGTTAAGCTCATTCTGGGCCAAATGCACTGTTACTTATGGTACAACTTCACTGCATAGAAATTTTTTTTTTCTCTGTATATATATATATATATATATATATATATATAAGAAATATTTAAGTGCAGCTTCAACGCATCTCAATTATGGCGTAGTTATCTCAAAATGGGCACTATATGATCAAAAAATTATAATCTACTTCACTCATTGCATTTAGAATTATTCATTTTATTATCATACAATTTTCATCTAAATTGGATATGTGTATAGACTCCATATGAAAATGATACCAATTCAAAGTAATAAAAGAGTTTTATATAAATAATAATTTTAAATTTGTTTTTCAATATATAAATCATTTGTCATAAAATTTATATATGGATCAATGATTATATAAAGTATTAATGCATTTAAGTATATGTGGAGCCCATTTTAGGCATTGTTAATTATGGTGTAACTTCACTGCATAAGAAAAGTTCTCATATATATATATATATATATATATGTAATTAGGTAACATAGAAATGGATCATATAACCCTTTCAAAATCTAATATTTTAATCTTTGATAAAAAAATCTAATCTATTCATTATATTTAATATCATTTGTTTATCTAGGGAATCAAGTTTCATCCCAATCAAGAATGTTTTTAGGTCACATTTGTTAGAAAATGTATATATTTATGTGTAAATTATGAAAAATGCCAAAATATCAATTTTAAAGTAATATTTCAATATCTAAACTGTCCAAACTATCATTTCTATGTGAGTAAATGATTATATAAAGTACTATTGTATTCTAATACATGTGTAAATAGATCTAAGTATTTTTCAGAATTTACATATGAATATATATTTTTTTAAATGTGGCCCATAAAATACTTGATTAGGATGAAACTTAGTCTCCTAGATAAACAAATAATGTTAAATACGATTAATGAAATAGATTTTTCAAATTTTAAAAGAGTTACATGGATCTGCTTCTTGTAATCCGGTTGCATAGAAGCGGCATCATATGTATTGTGTGTGTTGGGAGGGGGGTAGTAGCACATATGATAAACAAGAATTTTTACACATAATACCTAAGGTATAATTAAGGGATTTTTATGCTAGATCTATATTTATATATTTTGAATAAAGTAATAATAATAATAATCTACATATGAATAAAGTCTTGAATAAAAATATTGTTTATATTAATAATCATAATAAATCTAATAAAGTGTGTCTCTATTTAATTATAAGAAAAAGAGAAGGAAAAGAAATTTTGGAATATTAACCAATCACTATGAAAGGTAAATAGGCTATGCTTTCCATTTTTGAAATAATATTTTTCAATAATTTTATGAATTCCTGCAAATGTTTGTGATTGACTAATATGTATTTAAAGTATGAGCTTGAAGCAAAATCTTCCATTTGTTTATGGCGACATCTAAATTTTCTTTGCAATGATCATAACTCATGATATGCTTATTTGTATCAAGTAACCCTATGAGGTAAGACAAAAGGTGATGTTTTTGAGGAAATTGAGCCTGGTCACTTGCCCATGAAGTCTTAAAGGTGGTGCTAGAGGTGTTTCAAGCACTCTTTAGATCAAGCAAGATGTATAAGATTTATGAAATGCATTGTTTAGCATGTAAAATTTTTTAAGCTACAATCATATAAGATTTTCTTTAAATTGCTTTGGAATCTCATGTTTATATACCTACTTATTGAGTAACATACTAATACATTTCAAAATTTTAAAATATAGACTTGCAGGCTACAGGTAACGAGATAGGTCCAAGTGCAATTGGAAGAGAAATTTATTTTCACAATTTAGTTTGTTAAATATATAATGTATTTAGGCAAGGGTTGTAATAACTTAGATAATTTTCATGAAATGCTTGTATGAACTTCCATCATAAAATATATTAAAAAAATTAGAGTGAAATTTTGCAATTTTTCATAAATTGATTCCTAGAGTAAGGAAATTCTCTTAGTACCCTGTGTTCAGAGCACTACCGAATATACTAAATTTACCAATTAATAATCAAGATAAAAAAAATAATTGAGATGAAATGAAATCACTATCTAAAGCATAATAAAAGTGAGACTTATATTAGTTAATTGGTATGTTTGTATTAATTTTAAAAAATTGGTATATTTGAAATTATTTACAAATAAAGTTAAAGTAGATGTAAACAGAGATGATATTTAGGTTTTAGAATAAATGTTTTACAGTTTAATTAGGTTATGATTCTATGAATTTTTTTTTTATTATAACTCTAGTTAAAATGCTTAATATATATAAATATAATTACTTTAATAGATTAGAGGAATATTAGGTTCGGACCGTGTTAGATTTTGGTATTAACTCATTATTGGTTTTGGTTCTCTTGTGTCAAGTTGAAACCGACGTAATTTGAAATTTTTTAAAAAATAAAATTTAAACTTAGTTTTGAAACTAGGTTAAGTAGGGCGGGTTCAGATTAACTCGGTATCAAGTTGCACCCCTATGCCTATCTTGATATAGAATATTGCTTCACAGAGTCGGAAGTTCATAATGACTTAAAAAGATGCTTTTATTTAAAATACACATTTTGGTTTTTTTTACGTTTTAAACCCTTTAACTTTGCCTATTTGCATCTTAATTCCCGAAGTTTTCCTATTTGCATTTAAACGCTAAAAACTTTGGGTCCTTTACATTTTAAACTCTGACCCATAATGATGTTAACGACTACTGTTCATTCACACAAATGACATGAATGTCAATCAATATTTAAAAAAGCTTTTTATATTTTAAACTTAACTATTAGGGTTTTTAAATTTTGTTATTAAAGGCTCCAACAACATTTTCTCCTTTAATATAAAATTTGGTTTTTTTTTAACATGTCATTTTGTATGAATTAACTGTAGTTTTTAACATTACCATAGGTCAAAGTTTAAAATATAAAGGATCTAAAGTTTTTAGAATTTGAAATACAAACAGTCAAATTTTTGAGTTTAAAATGTAAATAGGTAAAGTTAAAAAGTTTAAAATAGAATATCCTACACTTTGTAGAGGAGGTGGACGTGCAAAAGGACGTCATACGATTTCATACGTCTACAGGTGACTAAAAATATCGTTTTCCAGACGTGCGCTCATCTCCATTTTTTGTCCACTTAGCTAAATTTCACAAATTTTAAAATTTGATGTGCTGGCATGCATGTATATATTCCATGCCCCTGTTATTGATTTTAAAAAATCTCGAATAAGTAAAATTTCGCAAAATTTTATATAATGAAAGATTTAGGTACGGCTCACGTATCACATGTACTTAAAAAATTTAGATTTTTTTTGCCACCAGCTCGTATATATGGCCTCTTTTATGCACTCGTAAATTTACTATATATTACTACATTCTTACTTTCTTAGCCCCTAATATATAAATAATGATAAATATATATAAATAAATACATAATAGTTTCTGTCTCTTATTTTCCAATAAATTATTATTGGTTTGATTTTCTTATTTATTTTTTAATAAATTATTTAGGATTTGTATTTGTAATAATGGATAATCATAACATGATTACGAATGATGAATGATGATGTTAATGTGATTATTATATGGATAATGAGGTCACAAAGAATGTGGAAAAAGATGTAAACAAAAACAAAATGAACTTAATTATAAACTATAAAATCTAAAATGTAAATGAGTATTGTTTTATATTATTCGAAAAATACAATTTTTTTTTTTCATATGTTGCCATTGATTATTGTAGGAACCGGAACCAAAATTGACTTTGTAAGCTAGAGCGTAGACTTTTTGAAAATAGTACACGAACTATGGTAAATTAATACCCGGATCAAACCAACCCGAGTTGCACCACTACTAAAAAGTTAGAGGGAAGACTGCCATGGATGAAGAGCAAATTCGGAAAGAAAAAAGATTTACATCTGATTTTCACGGCAGTCGTCATTTATGGGAATGATCGCGATTTGTGCCGAACTACATAAGGATAATTTATAATTTTTTGAAACTACATAGGTTTGCTTGCCATTATGATCATACTACATGAATATATGTGTAAATTACCCATAATGATAAGCTGTTTCATCCCAACGTGAGGATTTTTCCAAAATAATTGAGGGGTGTGTATATATATTTTCCGATGATTAAGGTGTATTGGGTATGGCTATATTAAGAAACGAGACATTCCATGTTGTATATATGATTTCAATAACTCAAGACCGTGCTAATGAAGAGGATGAGATAAAAAGAAATTGAACAAAAAATATTATTGTTCATTGGAATTAAGGGAGCGCAATTCAGTGCACCCGGGTGCATTCAGCCTCAACGCACCCGGGTGCACTGCACCTATTTTTTTTATTTTTTTTTGAAAATTTTTTCATGAAGCTGTTAATATAGGTTTATTTAACATATGTATTAATTTTTACTATTTTTGGAGATTTTTAGATATTTTTTTTTAGATTTTTAAAAATGAGTGGCATTTTTCGTAATTTTAAATTACCGAAAATGCCACTGATTTTTAAAAATCTAAAAAAAATATCTAAAAGTCTCCAAAAATAGTAAAAATTGATACATATGTTAAATAAACCTAGATTAACCATTGTATACAAAAATTTTCAAAAAAAAAATAAAAAAAATAGGTGCAGTGCACCCAGGTGCGTTGAGGCTGAATGCATCCGGATGCACTGAATTGCGCTCCGGAATTAAGAGTGGATAAAGTAGTTTTGGAAATTTAGTACGTAGAATTCTTTTTTTTTGATTGGAAGAAAGTAGAATTCTTGTGTATTAAACATGGAAAAAAAATTCTGTAAAGAGAGATTCCCCAATCTCACCTACTCACACATTCAATTTAAATATGCGTACACGAGCCACCTAGCTATCCAAGTATTGACAATCAAGGTTGACTAAGGTCCTCTTAAATAGAAATTTTGTATTTACCTTGGAATGATTTGTCAACTAATCCAATTACGTTTAAACCAGACTACTGGAATTGATTCCTACACGTCGAACCGAAGGGTAAGGAAATAACCTTTGCAATACATGGAAACATAAACATAAATCGGATCCCCCGACCTTAAAAAAAACAGGTAGTCTGATCTTCGAAATGGATCGTATAATTACGCTAATTATAGTCGGCACCAACTACAGCGAGATTTGAATTATTGGACCATTATAATACCCATCCATGATCTTTTTTTTTTTTTGAGAAAAGGAAAACACCATATCCTACCACCCTAATCGCCTGAAAGGGAGGAGGGATAGGATGATCCAAAAGCTATCATTGCCAAAAAATTGTCTATACAAATCTTTTCCTGTATAGCCTGTGGGGGGGTACCCCACCAAACATGATGGTCAACAGAGGAGACAGAAATTGCATCGGCTAATGCATGAGCCACAACGTTCCCCTGCCTAAGTACATGATGAACAGTAACACGGTTGGAAGAAGAGAGAATAGCCTTGATTTCGAAGATCACGTTCCCAGCAGGAGAGGGGATGGGGCCTTCGGACAAAAGCAGGTTGACAAGAAGGAGCGAATCAGTTTCGATTTGCATAGCCGGCAAGTTGGATTCCATTCCCCAAGATACACCGAGAAGAAAAGCCTTTGCCTCCATGAACAATGGTTCCATAAAGCCATCTCGGCGCCAACCTTTCGCCGCCACAAAAGCTCCCCTTGAATCGCGAATAACCGCAGCGAACCCCGATGATGAGTTCCTATGATGCAAGCGAGCATCAACATTAATCTTGAAGACACCAACCGGAGGTTTAGTCCATCTGGGAATCAGGGGTCTCTCAAATGCGCCATCCAAAATGAGGGGAGAGGCCCTACGGTGCTCCTCCAGGTACTCCTTGCACCACCCGAGAATGTTTGCAAAATCCGGTTTTGTCCCATCAATCCTGAGTGAGTTTCGCAGAAACCATATTCTCCAGCAACATATGATGAAAAGGCACAGGTCGTCCGTCCACTGGTTTTGTGCAAGCGAGGAAATTAATTCCTGAACCGTAGCCGGGATAGTGATCCTCCTTACGATCCAGAACCAAATCCCTTTAGTAAGCTCGCAATTCAAAAATAGATGATTGGAGTCCTCCATACCAGACCTGCAAAACAAACATTTTGGGTCAATCACAATGCCGCGCCTATGGAGATTCCAGAGAGTCGGGAGCCTATCCCTAAAGAGCCTCCAGCCGAAGATAAGGATCTTGCTTGGAAGTTTGGTCCGCCAGATTGCCTTAAAGGTGAGGGAAAGAGGGGAGCCTCCATCTCCCGAGCTAAGAACTCTGTATGCCGATTTTACAGAAAAGACCCCGCGTGGTTCAAACTTCCAGTAGATCGAATCGTCAAGTGAGGGAGAGGGGGGGGGACATTGATTGATAATACGCCATCCCTCATCACCAGCAACCGCCAGAATACGATCTTTAATCCATGTGGACGAAGCATTGCAGATAAAATGGCAGACTTTAACATCTTCAGGAATAGACGAGGGAAGGGGGCCGGCCTTTGTTATCATGATCTTTTTAGCTGCTGCAAGACATTGCTTTCAATTTGCTTTATCTTTATCTCTTTCAAGCTTGTTCTTTTTGTCTTACTTTTTCTTTTTGTTACGAGCCTTCTGTTTATTGCGATACAGACCAAGTGGCAAGGATCGTGTTAAATTGGGCCCAGTTGAAAGCAACTGGTTCAGGAATTTTTAGACCCACTTTACATCAGGTGAAATTCACTCGGCTACCGTATTTAGAATTATTTATTTAATTACTTAATCAAAGAGATAAGATGTAATATTATACCCTATTTTGACTTTGTTTGCACTGAGAGTTTCAAATGCAACTAAAAATAAAATTTTTAGGATTTAAAATACAAATATAAAAATATTGAATTCTCATATCATTTATACAATTCTCAAAATATTCTCTTTCTCACTTTCACCTTATCCCATGTTCTTATATGACTCCTAAGACTTGTGGAGTATGTTTGTTTACACTAAAAACTTTTCACTATCTAAAACTACACTATTTTTAATTTTTTCTTCATATCTTGTTATACAATTATCCTACTTTTTAATCATTTTTACAAAACCATATATACAACAAATATATCTATTTTAACTTTATTTTCTTTTCTTCTCATCATTACCTTTATTATATTATATCATTTTCTCTTATTTCAAGTACTTTTATACAAAACATTTTCATCCGGAAATTTTTTAACATCCCAAAAATTTTATCAAAAATATTTCTTTTGTCTTTTTTTTTAAAAAATTTACCTGCTCTTTTATTATAAGCATCTTTTATTAGTAAAATAATTCAAGTCTAAAATTTTTTATTTATCTTAATAGGTCATTTTATATATCTAAAATCACTTTTATCTTTTATGCCAAACCCTAAAATATTACTAAAGATATTTTTAAACTATAAAGCCAAACATTTCTTAGCTACATATCATTACACTTATAAAAGTTTTATTTATAATCGAACTTTTTTAAAAACATGATTGAAGCAATTTAACAATAATGTACATCAATCTTATTCTCACAAGTTAATTATTTAGTGTACTTTCTACAAAAGGCAGAGAATTTAAAAACAGTCCTTTTACTATATTTAATTGGTGTGGCCAGGAAGTAAAGGCAAGGGGCATTAAGAGTATTATTTATTGTTAAAATAATAGATTTTTGATAAAATGAAAAGGCGAAGGATAATTACCTAACCTAGTCACGATTAGCACGGCATTGGTTTTGCCCTCATGTATTAGATTGCCACGACGCACTTTTATGAGGGTCACCATGTGTACATTACCCCTTTGCTTTTTTAATTAATTTTTTTTTGAAATCTAAACTGTAGATAACATTCATCCACATGTATTTCTTCATGATACCAAAAATCGTATATGTTAATAATTTTTTCATATATTTATTTTTTAATACTATTAATTGTATATTTGCTCTCAAAAGGTGTTGAGTTTTTGAAATATATAAATTTTCAATTGAAATGACTATTGACATAAAATAAACATCTAGTAATAAAGATAATAAATGATTTAGATTTTTAAAAAAACGTTTTAAATTTAAGAAAACAAAGCGGTGCATGGACATGTAAATGCACCTAACTTGCATTAACTCCTTTTAGAATCCAATAAAGAGTAATAAAGTGGGACTCGCCTTTCTTTGATTGGGACAGGGGGGGTCTTAGTCTAGAAACATGGTGGCAGGCATACAATTAATTTTCTGCTTCTAGTTATGATTTGGATTGGATAGTAATGGACTAGGCTCTAATTAAGTGGCCTGATCATTTCAGAGAAAAAATATATTTTTAATTTATTTTGCTTGTCTTTTAAACTCTTATTTAGGTGTATTTTATGCATTTTAATTACCATTTTGAAAATGTGTATATATGTTTTTTTAGCATTTTCTGCATGATATATTTTTTAATTTTGATAGAGGCTAATGCTCCAGTCTAATTTTGAATCCAGAATCTCTTACACATGCGCGTACTTGCAGTCTTGCACACAATCATTCACGTTACTAAATGATTTTCTTCACATGAAATGAAACATTGAATGTCATAATGTCGTTATAATCCAATCATATTTCCAAAACAAATATATAGAATCTTCCACCCCACCTTGACAAAGAGAGTAATGTGGATCAACTCAAAGTCCCCCTTTTTGTTAAGATTCATTCTTGTAGGAAGAGAGCTGTATGAAATTAAGGATTTACAACGTACGTTACTTAGCAAAAATAGAAGCAGAATGATTGGAAAGTTGTGTCTCAAACTTCGTTGGTTGGCCGAATTTGAATGACGAAATTGGAAACCAAACACACTACTACAACCGAAATGTCACTAATCTCTAAAAGAGATTAGGAGAACTCTTCAGAGATTTTTTCTATATGCTCTAATGTGTGTTTCTCTTAGAGACATCACATATATTTATAGTTGGTTTAGGAATGATGCCTAATAGCTATTGAAGAACTATCCTACGACAAGTATGTTTTCACAAGTAGTGTATCCAAGTAGCACCGTGTTTCCTAGTATGAGTAGGAGTAGAAAACCCATTATGGACGTATAAGGATCATAGTCCTATCATAATTCCAACAAGAGTTATGTTCTAGCCTCTGTCCAAAAACCAAAATATTTTCTTAGCAGCTTCGTTTTCTATGTTGCACGAACAACCTATCTATCATATGCCTCATTATTTCCTTCTCTGTTGTCTCTTATTTATCATTATTGTTCATTATCTTTGTTAGCCAACAGATTAAAATGACCAAAATATTTTTGCATTTGAAATTTAAAATATAGATATACATCTTTAAAAGCAATAATATTTAATTTATGAATCAAAATTGCATGATCATTTACATCAAATTGCAGTAACAGTAACAAAAGCTTTTATTGCTCTGAGCACAAAATTTTTGCCATTGCTACAGGAAACAAAAAAATTGTTGCAACATTCGTTGCTAATAGACAGTTGCTTTTAGAAAATATCAGCGAATTCAAATAAAAATTCGTTGCCATTTCTGTAAATGGTGAGAGGCTGACGACTATCATGAATATGGGTAGCAACCAAATTTTTTTCATTATTGAATCTGTCGCCGAAAAAAATTTCTGCTGTTGTCTACGCCCCTTGTCCAAAATCTATCTTTTCATATTTTTAATTTTTTTAAAAAATTATTTTCATATTTGTATTTAATTTATATACGAAATTTCACCATTTTAGCCAAGTTGGCAAAGTCCCAACCTCTGTTGCAGGACTTTAAGGTTTTCAATCTCGATTTCGGTAGTTTTTTCTTATTTATGGGCAATATCTCCTGTAGATGTGCTATTTGTCGCGATGTTAGATTTACGCCCCTAGAGCAAGGATTGAAAAAATATATAATGGGGATACCTTGAGTTGTAAATATAAGAAATCTAAATATTTTGGATAATTTGCAAATATACCCATTTAGTTTGATCAAAATTGCAAACATATCCACTTAAATGATCATGGCCTTGGATTAATTACACCTGCAATAAAAGTTTTTTTTTAAAAAAATTATGTTTTCTGATCGGCCGGTGGGAATTGCTGCCATGCATTTCCGACCGGCTAAAACTGATCAGCGCCTATTTACATATGCTTAATATTTTAAGTAGGTCCGAACAACCCGAAACAGGTACCGAAATGATTTTTGGCGTCATGATAAAGCACATATATATGATTTTTGGCGTCATGATATACCGAAATGATTTTTGGCGTCATGAAAAAGTGGCTAATTATTGTGATTTTATCATTAAAGTGGGCCTGAAATAAAGCAGCACCAATCTTATAGTTGCACAAGCTGTTATGGTTTTTTTTTGGATATACAATATTACATTTCATTTTATATTATAATGAAACTTAATCGGGTCTGCTTCTATTTCCTGGGTTATATAGAAGCGTGTCCATGTAATATTTTAAATTTTAAGATTTTGATACTTGATAGAAAATTTAATTTACTTATTGTATATAGTATCATTTATTTAGTTACTAGACTAAATTTCATTTAAATCCAATATTGTGTAAGCCACATTTGTTCTAAAACTAGTACATTCATATGTAGATTAGGGAAAATACTTAGATTTATTCACATATATGTTAGAATGTAGTAATACTTTATAGAATGATATAGAATAGT
This sequence comes from Annona cherimola, assembly GCA_030490835.1. Lineage (NCBI taxonomy): Eukaryota > Viridiplantae > Streptophyta > Magnoliopsida > Magnoliales > Annonaceae > Annona > Annona cherimola. The sequence continues at coordinate 80,714,283 of CM059975.1, read as the reverse complement.
AATGTTATTTAGATGATTTAAATGTTAAAAATATTACTTAAAAATTGATATGTAGCATTAAATCATTTTATTATGTTAATTTTACGTATTCGTAGATGAGGCCCATATACAGCGATATTAGAAAAATGAAAAAGTTTTCATAATAATATAAGCAATGCTAAACGTAATAGATGGAATGAATTTTTCATCAACCATTTAGATGTTGAAAATGAAAAGAGTTACAAAGAAATGAAGTTTTACAATAGCATTCCTGGAACTTAATAATCCATGAGAAGATAATAACATACCACTTATTTGTATTAAAGACAACAAACTCCCATAATCAATTCCACAATGTGGAGGAATATATGGCAGCAGTAGCAGCAGATAAGTCTTGCCCTCACCTTTTTTCTCCAGTTCGAGCGAAAAAAATTGAGACCTCAGATCTGGATTCCCTAGATTGTAGCAAAGAGATTGCTGGTGCTGATCGCAATGGGGAAATTCAGCAAGTGGTTTCTTAGCTTCAGAAGGAAAAGGAGATTGCAGAGGTAGTGGAGCGCAACTCATGCAATATAGTATGGATGGGAAGGAAACTGAGCTCATGATAAATGAAATTCAGACTTTAGTAATCAAAGATAGAAGCTACAAGAGGGTGGATTTAGACAGCCAACTAGCTTTGCTATGCTCCATTTGGGCATCGAAAGGTTACAAAAAGGAGCTTTTCAAAGCTACAATGAAAAAAGTATGGAAAACAAGAGGAAAGATGCGTTTCGTGAAAATAGAGAAAAATTTGCATCTCATCAAATGTGATTTGGAGGAAGACTTAAACCGGGTGATGGCAGGCAAACCCTGGCTCTTTGACAAGCATATTGTTCTCCTCAAGGAGGTCACAGTACCATAGAGACTTGAAGAAATTGGTCTCTTCCATCCCCCCATTTGGTTGCAGCTGAAAGATATCCCATATCTCATAGAAATGGTGGCATTGGGGTACTTAGTTGGGAATTTCTTTAGAAAATACTTAGATGTCACAAAGATGGAGAATGGAGTGAAACTGAAGGTGGAAGTGGACGTACGAGACCTGCTGCGAAGAGGGATATTTATTTTTGATTCAACATAAAGAAGAAAATGAGTGAACTTCCAATATGATGGCATTCTAAACCACCGCTAAAATTGTGGGAAGATGTGCTACTTCTGCAAGGAATGTCCAAAACTAAGAATTGAAAAGCAGTAAATAGAAGAGGATTGCATGCCATTTGGGTGGTTGCAAAGGAGGGGGGTGGCAAAAAGGGGATGGAGGGAGAGACGTATAGGTGGAACTAGTAAAATACCTAGCAGAGGAAGGAAAGAAGGTGGAGAACACATGAAGGAGAGGGACGAGGGGGTGGGACCAATGAAAGGAATAGAAGGGGAGAGGGAGGAAAATGAGGAAGGTGGGGATGAAGCTAAGATTACCCAAATAAGGAAAGACACGAATGAAGAAGGAAAGGGGGATAGGGAGGATCGAGGGAAGGCTCTAGTGCAAAAAAGGAATGAAGTGAAAGGGAGTGAGGTATAGGGATGGGGAAAAGAGGATATCCTACTTGAAGCAAATGGGGTAAAGGCTGTTGGAGAGGGGGCAAGAGAGGAACATGTTTTAGGGAGGGAAAGACCAAAGATAGAGAACGATAGGGAAGGGATAAGAGGGAGTCAAGAGGGAAGGGCAATGTTAAGAGAAAATGGAGATGAAAACATAGTAGGGTCTATAGAAAATTAGAAAGGTGTTCAAATAAAACAAGGGGAAAAAACTAATCAGGGGTGGCAAATCATACTAAGGGGGAACTAAAAGGTCAACAATATAGGAAAAACTGGAAAGAAGGGGCAAGAACAACTTAGGGAAATGAAATTCAAAGTGAATAAGGTAGGAAGAAAGAAGATATCTCTAGGAAGAGGGTGAGAGTGGAAGGAGAAATGGAGAAGGAATATAAGGGAGGGGATGAAGGGAAGCGTCGAAGAAAAGATGGCATGGACATAGGGGATGTCATAAGACTGGTGTAAGTTGAGAAGATCCCTCAACCTTGCCCCAACTAAATGGCCATTATAGCCTGGAATAGTTGGGGGCTTGGGAACCCTCGAACAGTTCTTAATCTTCTTGACATTTTAGGAAGAAAGATTCCACTATGGTGTTTTTGGTGGAAACTAAGAAGAGAGCTAATGAAATGGAAAAAATTAGAAGATTGTTGGCTTTTGAATGTTGCTTCAAAGTTGACTATGTAAGTTGAAGGGGTGGAATGGCGATGTTATGGAAGAAAGAGATGGATGTTAAAATACAGTCACACTTAAATAACCATACAGATATTGTGGTGAAGGAGTTAAAGGGCATAGAATGGAGGATGACAGGTTTCTATGACCACCATGAGGTTGGGAGGAGAGGGGAATCTTGGAGCCTTTTAAAATCACTAAAAAATTGATTAAATTTGCCTTGAGTGGTCCTAGGGATTTCAATGAGGTCCTAGGGATATCAGAATATATAAGTTATAGGTTTAGACTTGAATCTCAGATGAAGGACCTTTGTGATGCAATGGATTTTTGTGAATTTCATTATCTGGGCTATTGTGGATCCAAGACGACTTGGAGCAATAACAGAAAGGGATTAAAAAAGTTGAAGCTCGGTTAGACAGGGGTCTGGCCAATTCTAACTGAATGGAGGTTTTTCTTTTTGCAAAGCTAAGGCATACTTTCTTAGCATCTTCAGACCATTGTGCATTGCTTCTCATTCTGGATGTGAGGAAAGCAAACCAAAAAGGATTGAGACGGTTTAGATATGGACTATATTGGGCAAAGTATAAGGAGGCTAATGAAATTATTAGGAAGGAATGGAAAGAAAAAAGTAACGGATCTCTGTCCGTGATTGGGAGGACTATTTGTAAACTTCAAAAAAGCAGTAGAGAACTAGCTGCTTAGAATGGGAAATCAAGAGGCAATATGAGGAAGGCTATTCAAAAGCATCAAGATCAACTTCAAAAGCTCAGGGAAGAACTTCCTTCTGATAGGAGAGATGAGCAGATTAGAAGGGAGGAAACAATTATCAACAATCTAATGGAAGATGAAGAAATTGTTGGAAACAATGTTCAAAATAATCTAAATTGACCAAAGCCTGAGTTTTGATGATTAACAAGAACTTATTTGAGTATATAAAGAGTACTAACATGTTTGACAAATGTTTAAGGAAAGCAAAGAAGTCAAGTCGATCTCCAAGTCGACTTGGACTTCGACTTGGGTGAAGTCGATTCCAAAGTCGACTCAAATATCGACTTGAGAATGAATCCCAAAAGGCAACAGGTGAAGTCGCAAGTCAAGTCGACTCCACTTGCGACTTGGGAAGTCAAGTCGCAGACGAAGTCGACTCCAGCATCGACTTAGAGTATCCAGAGCTGAAAAGTGGAAACGAACATAACGAAGTCGCAAACGAAGTCGACTCCAGGTGCGACTTGGGTGAAGTCGCAGGCCAGGTCGACTCCATCCACGACTTGAGATGTTCAAACTTTCAAAGATGCTGTTTTCATGATATTCAAGAGGATTTATCATTCGAAGTCCAAGGAATCAAGATGAAAAACAAATGAGTCAATTTCAAAGTTAAGAATCATGTTCTACATTCAAATCAAGTCTATCAAGCTCAAAGCAAATCTTCAAGCTAGCTTCCAAATGGAGTAAAATCCAAGTCATGAAGACCAAGTGAGTCCAAAGCAAAGCAAGGAACATACATATATTATGCAAGAACTCAAAGCTTTCAAATGGTTTGCAAGACTCAAGACATTTCAAGAAGATCAAGGCGTTTCTGCAATAGACCAAGCCAAGTCGCAACCCAAGTCGACTTCAGGATCGACTTGAGTTGAAGTCTGAAAGCCAAGTCGACCCAAGTCTCAGACTTGAGTTTCTGAAGAACCCAAGTCGCAGGCCAAGTCGACCCCATGTGCGACTTGAAAGCCAAGTCGCAGGCCAAGTCGACTTCATCTTAGACTTGGAGAATAACGGTCAAATTTTTGAACGTTGGAGTTCATTTATTGCATGCCAACCACTTCTACAACGTTCATATTTTCCTCAATCTATAAAAGGACATTCAAATGAACGTGAGAAGATACAAGAGACACTACTCTAAAGATCAAAGAAAGAAAAGAAGTGCAAGAAAGACTTTCAAATACCTTTTCTCCATATTTGAGTGTTTCAAGGGAAGAAAGAGCTTCAAACTGCAAGTTGCTTCAACAATCATCATTCAAGCTATTTTTGATTTCTTCCTCGAGCTCAAAACTGCCTACACAAATCTGTAAAGTGTAGTTTTTATTCATTTCTTTATTTGGTTGTATAAATCTTGATTTAGCTTGAGTAGCTAAGATCAAGTGTATGCAAAGTAGGGTGTGATTGGAGTGTGACTCATCACCTACTTGTGCAAGTGATTGTATATGCCCCCTAGAGCTTTGAATCTAGAAGAGAGCAAGTGGCTCTAGTTGTGTATGCCCCCTAGAGCTTTGAATCTAGAAGAGAGCAAGTGGCTCTAGTTGTGTATGCCCCCTAGAGCTTTGAATCTAGAAGAGAGTGGTGACTCTAAATGTATTCTTGGAATACATAGTGGAACCCAAGTCACAACGGAGTGTGAGCTTGGAAGAGTGGAGTAGGGAAGGTTTGCCCGAACCACTATAAATCTTGTGTTCTACTTATTTTTACTGCTTTATCTTATTTGCTCTCCATTCGCTTAAAAAGGGGATTAATTTTTTTCAAGGGGTTAAGATCTTTAAGTTTACCAAATAAATTTTAAAGAACCCAATTCACCCCTCCCCTCTTGGGTTTAGCCATCAACTCGGGACCAACAAGTGGTATCAGAGCAGGTCTTTGAGTTTACCAAAGAGATCTTATCAAAATGGCATCCCAATCTACTTTCGTTCCCGCTTTTGCTGAAGGCCAATCCTTTACAAGGCCACCGTTGTTTGACGGGAACAATTTTGGATATTGGAAGCTTCGTATGAAGCAACTCATCATGGCTACCGACATGGACTCTTGGATTGCTATCCAAGATGGAGTAACCTTGCCTACCGATGAAAGAGCTTCCAAATGGACCGATAAGGAAGTAAGAATTGTTAAAAGCAACGCCAAAGCGATGAACTCCTTATTTTGTGCTCTTAATGCTTCTGAATATGATAGAGTATCCTCTTGCTTGACCGCCAAAGAGATATGGGATACACTAACCTCTATCTACGAAGGAACTTCTCAAGTCCAAGGGACGAGAAGGAATATTTTGATTGGAGAACTAGAGAACTTTAGAATGCTAGAAACAGAAAATATTTCTGAAATGTTTGCTAGATTCTCTAAGATTACTAATGCTTTAAAAGGTCTTGGAAAAGCAATATCTGAATCTGAGCAGGTCATGAAGATTTTAAGAGCTCTACCCGAATCATGGACTCCAAAGATCACTACAATTGAAGAAGCCAAAGACCTCAACACGCTGAAGCTTGAAGACTTAATTAGCTCACTTATGTCACATGAGCTAATTAAGAAAAGGAATGAAGATCAACACAGGGGTAAAAGAGCAATTGCCTTAAAAGCCGCACAAGACCCCGATGACACATCTTCTTCTCAAAATGACGATGATATTGCTCTACTCACAAAACGATTCAGAAAATTTGTGAGGAAAGGCAAAAATTTCAGAAGCTTCAAAGAAAGAACTCCCCGAGAGAAGAAGAAAGAATCAACCAAGTGCTACCGATGCGGCGGTTCGGGACATATGCAAGCCCAATGTCCAACTCCCGAAGAAAACAAGGCAAAAGAACAAAGAAAGGATCGATGGGACAATAGAAGATTTCAGAAATATAAAGGAAGAGGCATGTACGTAAATGACGAGGAATCTACAACGAGTAGCTCCTCAACCGACGAAATCGAAGCAGAAGAATGTGCGAGAATTTGCTGTATGGCACAAATCGAGCAAGGAGAACAAACTACCTCAACAAAATGCACAAGCAATGAAGAGGTAAGTTCCAAACTCTCCCTTTCTAATTCAAGTTATTCTTCCTCTCATGAATGCCTCAAATGTACTGAATTAGATGAACTACAAACTGCATATGATTCATTATATGAAGAAATGAAGAAATTAGGAAGCAAGTTTACAATTAAGAAGAGACAATGTGATGCAACAATAATTGTAAATGGTAAACTTGCAGAAAGATTAGTCAAATTGAAAGATGAAACTGAATTGCTGAAAATGGAGAACAAATCATTAAATGAATCATTAGCTAAGTTCTCTAATCCAGGAGAAAGTGTTAAAATGTTTCTGAATATGACCTCCCAAACACATAAAAGAGGTCTTGGGTATCATACATTTGAGCAAGGAGAAAGTAGCAAATCAAATGTACAAATACTTGAGAAAAATCAAACTAAAAATGCATCTATGTACAAGCTACAAAAGAAAAATTTTAAGTGGACTAGGCGACCAACATTTGAACCAGTGCATACTTGGAGGCCTACTCCAAGATTACCTATGACTTGTAATTTCTGCAATAAAATGGGACATAAAACTTACAAATGCAATTTTAAGAAATTATATGACCATGGTGCAAAATTAGTTTGGGTTCCAAGAAACACAAGATTTGGGCTTTCAAAGTTAGAACAACAAAAATTGATTTATATTACTAACCCAAATGGACCCATAAAATGGGTACCAAGGAGATAAGAATTATTTGCTTATCTTTCAGACATGTTTAAAGGCAAAGGCAAACAATGAATGGTTCATGGATAGCGGTTGCTCAAGGCATATGACCGGTGAAAGAAGTTTGTTTCATAAACTTAAGCCATGTAATGATGGAATGGTTGCCTTTGGCAATAATGAAAAAGGTAAAATTAAAGGTAAAGGAAATATACATAGTATTTCAAATGCATGCATGGAAGATGTTTTGTTTGTTGAAGGACTCAAACACAATTTAATGAGCATTAGCCAATTATGTGATAAAGGATACAAAGTTGTGTTTGAATCATCTATATGTAATGTATTTGATGGAGAACATATCATGTTTAGTGGTAAAAGACATGGAAATATTTATCTGGTTTCACTTGATGAATTAGATGGTCAATGTCTAATGGCCATTGATAACGATCCATGAGTTTGGCACAAGAGGCTTGGACATATAAACATGGGCAACATAAAAACCCTATGAAAAAAGAGTTTGGTAGAAGGATTACCAAGATTGAAATATGACAAAGACAAGATTTGCAAGACATGTCAATTATCAAAACAACCCAAGATGCCTTTCTCTACCAAAAAGGAAATTTCCACCACTAAGCCACTTGAATTGCTACATATGGATCTATACGGGCCATCCGACATTCTAACCATTGGTGGAAAGAAATATGTATTTGTCATAGTTGATGATTTTTCAAGATTCACATGGATAATTCTCTTAGCTAGTAAAGATGAAGCCTTCTCTATGTTTGCAACTTTTGTGAATTTGGTGCAAAATGAAAAACAGAGTACTATTGTGACCATAAGAAGCGATCATGGTGGCGAATTCGAAAACAAACGATTCATGGAATTTTGTAATGGGAAAGGAATTCACCACACATTTTCTGCACCAAGAACTCCACAACAAAATGGAGTAGTTGAAAGGAAAAATAGAACTATACAAGAGATGGCTAGAACTATGCTAAATGAGAGCAATTTATCCAAGAAATTTTGGGGTGAAGCTGTGAGTACAGCTTGTCATGTTTTGAACCGAGTTACCATTCGAGCAATCTTGAAAAAGACCCCATATGAACTATGGAAAGGAAGGAAACCAAATATCTCATATTTTCATGCTTTTGGATGTACATGCTATGTTTTAAACAATGGAAAAACCAATTTGGGCAAATTAGATACCAAAAGCGATGAGGCTATATTCCTTGGTTATTCTTCAAATAGCAAAGCATATAGAGTATTCAACAAACGAAATCAAGTTGTAGAAGAATCCATACATGTTGTATTTGATGAAATTAACCAAAGTCCGAGAAAGGAGGATGAACTAAGTGATGCAGATGAGACAAAAAGCAAAGAACAACCAAAGGAACTCGAGCTCAAGCCAGAAAATCCAGAGGAGGAAAAGGTAAGTGAAGGTAATGACTCTTACAAACCTCCAACTGATTTAAAGTTCAAAAATGCCCATCCAATTGAACAAGTTATTGGAAACATATATGAAGGAGTAAAAACTAGAAGATCAAAACAAAACGTTTATGGCCAATATGCGTTTGTATCGAAAATTGAACCAAATACCATTGAACAAGCTCTTAATGATGAACATTGGGTTATTTCAATGCAAGAAGAGCTAAATCAATTCGAAAGAAACAATGTATGGCATTTAGTTCCTAGACCAAACAATCATATAGTCATTGGTACAAAATGGGTATTTAGGAACAAATTAGACGAAAGCGGTCTTGTAATTAGAAACAAGGCACGATTAGTAGCCAAAGGGTACTCCCAAGAAGAAGGAATTGATTTTGAAGAATCATATGCACCCGTGACTAGATTAGAAGCCATACGTATCTTATTAGCATTCGCTTCACATATGAATTTCAAATTGTTCCAAATGGATGTGAAGAGTGCATTCTTGAATGGCTATTTGAATGAAGAAGTATATGTTGAACAACCCCCTGGTTTTGAAGATAAGGATCAATCATGAATTTCAAAGAGGGAAAGTTGACACTACTTTGTTCATCAAATATAAAAATAGCAATATTTTAATTGTACAAATTTATGTAGATGACATAATCTTCGGTGCTACTGACGAAAATCTATGCCAAGAATTTTCTAAGATTATGTAGAATGAATTCGAAATGAGCATGATGGGAGAATTAAATTTCTTCCTTGGACTACAAATCAAGCAACAAAGTGAAGGAATATTTCTGAACCAGTCCAAGTATGTCAAAGAGATGCTCAAGAAATTTGGAATGCAGAATAGCAAAGGAGCAAACACTCCAATGAGCTCAACAATCAAAATCGACACGGATGAAAACGGTAAAAGTATCGATCAAAAGTTTTATAAGAGCATGATAGGATCTTTGCTTTATTTAACTGCTTCTAGACCCGATATCTTATTTAGTGTTTGTATGTGCTCTAGATTTCAAGCATGTCCCAAAGAATCACATCTACTTACTGTAAAAAGAATTTTTAAATATTTGATAAAAACTACAAACCTTGGACTATGGTATCCAAAGGGGTCAACCTTTGATCTAATTGGCTATTCGGATGCAGACTTTGCCGGATATAAAGTGGATAGAAAAAGTACCAGTGGAACTTGTCAATTTCTTGGACATATGCTAGTTTCATGGCATTCAAGAAAACAAACAAGTGTTGCACTATCTACTGCGGAAGCCGAATACATAGCCGCCGGTAGTTGTTGTGCCCAACTACTTTGGATGAAACAACAATTAAAGGATTATGGTATTGAATATGTTGATATTCCAATTAGATGTGATAATACAAGTGCAATATGTTTAACTAAAAATCCTGTACTGCATTCAAGAACTAAACATATTGATGTAAGACACCATTTTATTAGAGAACATGTTGAAAATCATGATGTGTGCTTAGAATATGTGAAAACAGAAGACCAAATTGCTGATATCTTTACCAAACCTCTAGCCAAAGATTCATTTTATAAGATTAGGAATGATATGGGGATGATAGAGCTTAACTAGGAAAAATTCATAAGAAAATTAAATTGGAAAATGTCAAGTCGATGAGTCAAGTCGACTCCAGGGACGCCAGGTCGACTCCGCTTTAGAAGCGAAGTCGACTCCGCTAGGGTCGAAGTCGACTCCGCCTCCAGGCGAAGTCGACTCCAGAAGGACCGAAGTCGACTTCACCTAGGGCAAAGTCGACTCCGCGCGCGCGACCGTCCGACTTCCGAGCCTTTTTTCTTTTTCTTCTCTCTTCTTTTCTTTCTTCCTCATTTTTCCGGCCTCCCTGTTTTTCTTTCCTCCGGCGATTCCCTTTTTTCTCTCCGGGAATCCTCTCCTTCTCCGGCGACTCCTACTCTCTCACTGCCTCTCTCCTTGATATCTTCTCCCAACTCTCTCAATCCGTTTCCTCCATCTCAGTTCTATCTCTCTCCCTCAACTACTCTCTCACTGCCTCTCTCCTTGATATCTTCTCCCAACTCTCTCAATCCGTTTCCTCCATCTCAGTTCTATCTCTCTCCCTCAACTACTCTCTCATTTCTCCTCCCATTCTCAAAAATCTTTCAAGTTCTTTCTAGTCTTCATTTTCCTATTTCAAACTCCAAAATTCCTATCTCAATGGCCCCGAAGAAAGCTGTCTCCAAACCATCAAAAAAGCCTGTGCCTAGACCTCCCACATCTCACACTGAGGAAGAAGTCCCTAGGAGAGCTAGGACACCTGCAAAACGGGTTCGAGAAGAACCCTCAACTTCGACGGGTAAACGGGTTCGATTCCAAACCTCCACTCAATCATCTGATCAAGCACCCAGGTCAGAAAATCAACAAACCTCACAGAGCACACAATCTGGAACAAGCAGAAGGGGCACTGGAGCTGGAAAAGCCCAAGTATTGAAGATGCCCACTACCTACTTCAAAACCGAGCTCCAACATAGCCGATTCTACAAAAAGTTCTACGAACGGAAGGTATTCATACCCAAGATTATAGATTTTAATTTCCTGAAAGAATATGGATCCGACATAGAAGATCTATTGGATTTTCAAGGATGGACTAATTTGCTAAAGGAAGACGAAAGGGTCTATCCAGATCTTACTCGAATGTTTTATTATCTTTGGGATGAAGAATACTTTGGAACATTCGTCAAAGGAGTCGAAATGGATCTTGGAATCGGAATAGTTGCAGGACCGACTGAAGTAATGAGTCATTTAGGACACATACTTGGAGTCCCGTATGAGGATGAGACTATTCCAGAAGACCTCACAATGGATCAAATGTACAATCAGCTCACCCGGAGCAACAAGTACCATCCGGGAATCAAATTCCTTCGGTACATGGATTTGTCACCCAGACTTCGGGTACTAAGGCTTCTCATTGCCCACTGCATCTACCCAAAGGGCGGTGGAAGAAATCAATTGAATCCACAGGAAGCTAGGATATTATGGAAAGTGGCCAACAGGGTCAAAGTGAGCATACCCAAATTATTTCTAGAAGCCTTGGCAAGTAGAAAGGACAACCCACGAGGAGTCCTTCCCTATGGCACATGGATCACAAAGATTTTGGAATTCTTCAAAGTGGATATTGAAGGCGAGCCTTTCGAAGTGCTCAAATCCACAAATGTCATAAATAAAGCACTAATCCAGAGAATGAAGATCAATCTGCTTGAACTAAGGCATGAAGCTATAGAAGAAGAGCAAGCAGACAATGCACAAGCTGAGGGGGAGCAACCTCCCGCGGCACCACCTGCTCAAGAGGAGCCAGCATCTCCCATATCGCACGGATCCTATTCTCCACAAGGGTCCGCTGCAAGAGAACGGGTGCCTCCAACCTCTTCTGAGGAGGTCACCCTAAAGGATTTGAAAGATGAAATCATAGCCATGAGGGCTGAAATGGGACAACAAGAAAACCGGATGACAAGTCTTGTCACCGGTGTCCTTAATGCACTTGAAGATATGCATTCCCGACAAGATAGAATCGAGCGGGAAATGCGACATATCCGCTATCATCTTGCCTCAGGCCATCATAAAAAGAGACTCATGCCTGAACTCGATCCCTACGAGTCGGGTTCAGTTCATAGAGAGGCAACTCCCGATCACGCTTCTCTTGTTTACTCCTCGGCCCATCATTGTCCCATCAAACCTATTCTCTATCCCATCTCTCAATTTCAATTTACCAAGTCTTTAGTACTTTTTGAATGATTGACAAAAAGGGGGAGGAAGATAGGTTAGATTTGAGTGTTTTTATTTTTGGGTTGGGTAGTTTGTATCTAGGATAGTTTCATTTATGCTTCATTGTATTCTGTAATGAAACTTCATATATATATGAAATGATGTTTGATATGATAATTGGTTTATATATGATTGATACAGAGTTGAATGAATGATATATTTGATCAATGATTACAATACAAAGTACTCTTAATGATTAATACTCAATATATGGCTTGTAAGATATTCAAAGCATACTCTATGCCAAAATGATTAAATGTTCTCAAAACTCTAAATTATATGTTCAACGATACCTATATGCTCTGTTTTCTCAAATGAATATGTTTGAAATTTTTGAAAGGTATCAACTCAAATGAAGTTTTGTCAATCATCAAAAAGGGGGAGATTGTTGGAAACAATGTTCAAAATAATCTAAATTGACCAAAGCCTGAGTTTTGATGATTAACAAGAACTTATTTGAGTATATAAAGAGTACTAACATGTTTGACAAATGTTTAAGGAAAGCAAAGAAGTCAAGTCGATCTCCAAGTCGACTTGGACTTCGACTTGGGTGAAGTCGATCCCAAAGTCGACTCAAATATCGACTTGAGAATGAATCCCAAAAGGCAACAGGTGAAGTCGCAAGTCAAGTCGACTCCACTTGCGACTTGGGAAGTCAAGTCGCAGACGAAGTCGACTCCAGCATCGACTTAGAGTATCCAGAGCTGAAAAGTGGAAACGAACATAACGAAGTCGCAAACGAAGTCGACTCCAGGTGCGACTTGGGTGAAGTCGCAGGCCAGGTCGACTCCATCCACGACTTGAGATGTTCAAACTTTCAAAGATGCTGTTTTCATGATATTCAAGAGGATTTATCATTCGAAGTCCAAGGAATCAAGATGAAAAACAAATGAGTCAATTTCAAAGTTAAGAATCATGTTCTACATTCAAATCAAGTCTATCAAGCTCAAAGCAAATCTTCAAGCTAGCTTCCAAATGGAGTAAAATCCAAGTCATGAAGACCAAGTGAGTCCAAAGCAAAGCAAGGAACATACATATATTATGCAAGAACTCAAAGCTTTCAAATGGTTTGCAAGACTCAAGACATTTCAAGAAGATCAAGGCGTTTCTGCAATAGACCAAGCCAAGTCGCAACCCAAGTCGACTTCAGGATCGACTTGAGTTGAAGTCTGAAAGCCAAGTCGACCCAAGTCTCAGACTTGAGTTTCTGAAGAACCCAAGTCGCAGGCCAAGTCGACCCCATGTGCGACTTGAAAGCCAAGTCGCAGGCCAAGTCGACTTCATCTTAGACTTGGAGAATAACGGTCAAATTTTTGAACGTTGGAGTTCATTTATTGCATGCCAACCACTTCTACAACGTTCATATTTTCCTCAATCTATAAAAGGACATTCAAATGAACGTGAGAAGATACAAGAGACACTACTCTAAAGATCAAAGAAAGAAAAGAAGTGCAAGAAAGACTTTCAAATACCTTTTCTCCATATTTGAGTGTTTCAAGGGAAGAAAGAGCTTCAAACTGCAAGTTGCTTCAACAATCATCATTCAAGCTATTTTTGATTTCTTCCTCGAGCTCAAAACTGCCTACACAAATCTGTAAAGTGTAGTTTTTATTCATTTCTTTATTTGGTTGTATAAATCTTGATTTAGCTTGAGTAGCTAAGATCAAGTGTATGCAAAGTAGGGTGTGATTGGAGTGTGACTCATCACCTACTTGTGCAAGTGATTGTATATGCCCCCTAGAGCTTTGAATCTAGAAGAGAGCAAGTGGCTCTAGTTGTGTATGCCCCCTAGAGCTTTGAATCTAGAAGAGAGCAAGTGGCTCTAGTTGTGTATGCCCCCTAGAGCTTTGAATCTAGAAGAGAGTGGTGACTCTAAATGTATTCTTGGAATACATAGTGGAACCCAAGTCACAACGGAGTGTGAGCTTGGAAGAGTGGAGTAGGGAAGGTTTGCCCGAACCACTATAAATCTTGTGTTCTACTTATTTTTACTGCTTTATCTTATTTGCTCTCCATTCGCTTAAAAAGGGGATTAATTTTTTTCAAGGGGTTAAGATCTTTAAGTTTACCAAAGAAATTTTAAAGAACCCAATTCACCCCTCCCCTCTTGGGTTTAGCCATCAACTCGGGACCAACAGAAATTACTTGGAAGCAAAGAGCTAAGGTGAATTGGCTCCAAAATGGAGACAACAACACAACTTTTTTCAACAAAATGATGAAGAGGACTAAAAGGCTGGGCTAACTTGGGATTATTTCAGATCTCGTTATCAATTGGAAACAGGAATAGATATAGGGGTCATTTGCGATCTTACTGAGAAGAGGATACTCAGCTAGGACAGTGAATGGTTAAGTAACACCCATTCTCGGGGTGTCATAGACGTGGTCTAATATGTCAAAACTAAGAGTACCATGATGAATAAAATCTTTCAAGATGAAAATAGATACAAAGACGTAAAACTATGTAAATCTTAATTAATACATTTCAAATCTACTCCTCATGAAGTCATTATATATATTTGGTGTTCATTATCAATAAAGTAAGCATTATAAGAAAACATCAACAACTTTAAACTTTTTTGTCTTTTGCTTGGCTAGTTTCATTTTTTCTATGTCGACAGTGGCTCTAATTTAGCATTATATTCTTCTTTTTCCATTGAAAAGTTTTTTTGCTCTCCCTATATATATATAAGAAATATTTAAGTACAGCTGTAACGCATCTCAATTATGGCGTAGTTATCTCAAAATGGGCATTATATGATCAAAAAATTATAATCTACTTCACTCATTGTATTTAGAATTATTCATTCTATTATCATACAATTTTCATCTAAATTGGATATGTGTATAGACTCCATATGAAAAATGGTACCAATTCAAAGTAATAAAAGAGTTTTATATAAATAATAATTTTAAAATTGTTTTTCAATATGTAAATCATTTGCCATAAAATTTATATATGGATCAATGATTATATAAAATATTAATGCATTTAAGTATATGTGGAGCTCATTTTAGGCATCGTTAATTATGATGCAACTTCACTGCATAAGAAAAGTTCTTATATATGTGTGTGTAATTAGGTAACATAGAAGTGGATCCATATAACCTTTTCAAAATCTAAGATTTTGATTTTTGATAGAAAATCTAATTCATTCATTATATTTAATATCATTTGTTTATCTAGGGAATCAAGTTTTATCCCAATCAAGAATGTTTTTAGGTCACATTTGTTAGAAAATATATATATTTATGTGTAAATTATGAAAAATGCTAAAATATCAATTTTAAAGTAGTATTTCAATATCTAAACTATCCAAACTATCA
Source organism: Annona cherimola (assembly GCA_030490835.1). Taxonomy (NCBI): domain Eukaryota; kingdom Viridiplantae; phylum Streptophyta; class Magnoliopsida; order Magnoliales; family Annonaceae; genus Annona; species Annona cherimola. The sequence goes on along the minus strand of CM059975.1, from coordinate 80,699,088 downwards.
TTTCTATATGAGTAAATGATTATATAAAGTACTATTATATTCTAATTCATGTGTAAATGGATCTAAGCATTTTTCATAATTTACATATGAATATATATATTTTTAAATGTGGCCCATAAAATACTTGATTAGGATGAAACTTAGTCTCCTAGATAAACAAATAATATTAATTACAATTAATGAAATAGATTTTTCAAATTTTAAAAGAGTTACACGGATCTGCTTTTTGTAATCCGGTTGCATAGAAGTGGCATTGTATATATTGTGTGTTTTGGGGGGGGGGGAGAGGGATAGTAGCACATATGATAAACAAGAATTTTTACACATAACACCTAACGTATAATTAAGGAATTTTTATGCTAGATCTATATTTATATATTTTGAATAAAGTAATAATAATAATAATAATAATAATCATCTACATATGAATAAAGTCTTGAATAAAAATATTGTTTATATTAATAATAATAATGATAAATCTAGAAATTTTGGAAAATTAACCAATCACTATGAAAGGTAAATAGGCGATGCTTTTCATTTTTGAAACAATATTTTGGAAATATTTTTCAATAATTTTATGAATTCCTGCAAATGTTTGTGATTGACTAATATGTATTTAAAGTATGAGCTTGAAGCAAAATCTTCCATTTGTTTATGGCGACATCTAAATTTTCTTTGCAATGGTCATAACTCATGATATGCTTATTTGTATTAAGTAATCCTATGAGGTAAGACAGAAGGTGATGTTTATGAGAAAATGGAGTCTGGTCACTTGCCCATAAAGTCTTAAAGGTGGTGCTAGAGGCGTTTCAAGTACTCTTTAGATCAAGCAAGATGTATATGATTTATGAAATGCATTATTTAGCATGTAAAAATTTTTAAGCTACAAGCATATAAGATTTTCTTTAAATTGCTTTGGAATCTCATGTTTATATACCTACTTACTGAGTAGCATACTCATACATTTCAAAATTTTAAAATATAGACTTGCAGGCTATAGGTAACGAGATAGGTCTAAGTGCAATTGGAAGAGAAATTTTTTTTCACTATTTAGTGTCTTAAATATATAATGTATTTAGGCAAAGGTTGTAATAACTTAGATAATTTTCATGAAATGCTTGTATGAACTTCCATCATAAAATATATTAAAAAAATTAGGGTGAAATTTTGCAATTTTTCATAAATCGATTCCTTAAGTAAGCATATTCTCTTAGTACCGTATGTTTAGGGCGCTACAGAATATACTAAATTTACCCATTAATAATCAAGATAAGAAAAATAATTGAGATGAAATGAAATCACTATCTAAAGCATAATAAAAGTGAGACTTATATTAGTTAATTGGTATGTTTGCATTAATTTTAAAAAATTGTTACATTTGAAATTATTTACAAATAAAGTTAAAGTAGATGCAAACAGAGATGATATTTAGGTTTTAGAATAAACGTTTTATAGTTTAATTAGGTTATGATTCTATGAATTTTTTTTATTATAACTCTAGTTAAAATGCTTAATATATAAATAAATATAATTAATTTAATAGATTAGAGGAATATTGGGTTCGGACCGTATCAGATTTTGGTATTAACTCATTATCGGTTTTGGTTCTCTCGTGTCAAGTTGAAACTGGATATAATTCGAAATTTTTTTAAAAATAAAATTCAAACTTAGTTTTGAAACTAGGTCAACTAAGGCGGTTTCAGATTGACTCAGTATCAAGTTGCACCGCTATGCCTATCTCAATATAGAATATTGCTTCACAGAGTCAGAAGTTCATAATGACTTAAAGAGATGCTTTTATTTAAAATATACATTGTGGTTTTTTACATCTTAAACCCTTTAACTTTGCCTATTTGCGTTTTAAATCTCGAAGTTTGCCCATTTGCATTTAAACACTAAAAACTTTGGGTCCTTTACATTTTAAAACCTGACCCATAATGATGTTAACAATTACTGTTAATTCACACAAATGACATGAATGTCAATCAATATTTAAAAAAAGCTTTTTATATTTTAAACTTAACTATTAGGGTTTTTAAATTTTGTTATTAGAGGCTCCAACAACATTTTCTCCTTTAATATAAAATTTGGTTTTTTTTAAGATGTCATTTCGTATGAATTAAGTGTAGTTTTTAACATTGCTATAGGTCAAAGTTTAAAATATAAAGGGTCTAAAGTTTTCAGGATTTGAAATACAAACAGTCAAATTTTTGAGTTTAAAATGTAAAGAGGTAAAGTTAGAAAGTTTAAAATATAATATCCTACGATTTCGTACGTCTACCGGTGACTAAAAATATCGTTTTCCAGACGTGCACTCATCTTCATTTTTTGGCCACTTAGCTAAATTTCACAAATTTTAAAATTTGATGTGCTGGCATGCATGTATATATTCCATGCCCCTGTTATTGATTTTAAAAAATCTCAAATAAGTAGAATTTCGCAAAATTTTATATAATGAAAGATTTAGGTAAAGCTCACGTATCACATGTACTCAAAAAATTTAGAATTTTTTTCCCACCAGTACATATGGCCCCTTTTATGCACTCGTAAATTTACTATATATTACTACATTCTTACTTTCTTAGCCCCTAATGTATAAATAATGATAAATATATATAAATAAATACATAATAGTTTCTATCTCTTATTTACCAATATATTATTATTGGTTTGATTTTCTTATTTATTTTTTAATAAATTGTTTAGGATTTCTATTTGTAATAATGGATAATCATAACATGATTACGAATGATGATGTTAATGTGATTATTATATGGAAATGAGGTTACAAAGAATGTGGAAAAAGATGTAAACAACAATAAAATGAAATTAATTATAAACTATAAAATCTAAAATGTAAATGAGTATTGTTTTATATTATTCGAAAAACTGAATTTTTTTTTTCATATGTTGCCATTAGTTATTGTAGGAACGGGAACCAAAACTGACTTTGTAAGCAGGAAGGGTAGAGTAGACTTTTTGAAAATAGTATACGAGCATGGTAAATTACTACCCGGATCAAATCAACCCGAGTTGCACCACTAGTAAGAAGTTAGAGGGAAGACTGCCATGGATGAAGAGCAAATTCGGAAAGAAAAAAGATTTACATCTGATTTTCACGGCAGTCGTCATTTATAGGAATGATCACAATTTGTGCAGAACTATTTAAGGATAATTTATAATTTTTTGAAACTACATAGGTTTGCTTGCAACTATAATCATACTATATGAATATATGTGCCAATTACGTATAATGATAAGTTGTTTCATCCCAAAGTGAGAATTTTTCCAAAATAATTCAGGGGTGTGTATATATATATTTCGATGATTAAGGGGTATTGGATATGGCTATATTAAGAATGATTGTAACTATGAGACATTCCAAGTTGTATATATGATTTCAATAACTCAAGACCGTGAAATTGAATGAAGAGGATGAGATAAAAAGAAATTGAATAAAAAATATTATTGTGCATTGGAATTGAGAGTGGATAAATTAGTTTTGGAAATTTAAAAAGTAGAATTCTTATGTATTAAACATGGAAATTTTTTTTTGGAAAGAGAGATCCCCCAATCTCACCTACTCACACATTCAATTTAAATATGCTTATACGAACCACCTCGCTATCCAAGTGTTGACATAAACCATGATTTTCAAGGTTGACTAAGGTCCTCTTAAATAGAAATTTTGTATTTACCTTGGAATGATTTGTCAACTAATCCAATTACGTTTAAACCTGACTACTGGAATTGATTCCAACACGTCGAACCGAAGCGTAAGAAAATAACCTTTGCAATACATGGAAACATAAACATAAATCGGATCCCCCGACCTTCAAAAAAACAGGTAGTCTGATCTTTGAAATGGATCGTATAATTACGCTAATTATAGTCGGCACCAACTACAGCGAGATTGGAATTATTGGACCATTATAATATCCATCCATGATCTTTTTAGCTTCTGCAAGACGTTGCTTTCAATTTGCTTTATCTTTATCTCTTTCAAGCTTGTTCTTTTTGTCTTTCTTTTTCTTTTTGTTACGAGCCTTCTGTTTATTGCAATATAGTCCAAGTGGGAAGGATCACGTTAAATTGGGCCCAGTTGAATGGAACCGGTTCAGGAATTTTTAGGGCCCGCTTTACATCATGTGAAATTCACTTGGCTACGGTACAGGGGCTATTATGTATTTATTTATAAATTCAAAGAGATAAGATGTAACATTATACCCCATTTTGACATTGTTTTCACTGAGAGTTTCAAATCCCACTAAAAATAAAATTTTTAGGATTTAAAATGCAAATATATAAATATTCAATTATTCTATAAAATATCTCATATATATGAAAAATAGTCAATTGCATTCGCACTACACCATATTTATGGTGAAGTACACTGCAACTGGAGCCCAATTAACTATGAAATTAATATATGATTCATTATAACACTTTAAATTATTCATTTTAGTATCATATCAATTTTCATTAAAATCATACAAGTGTATGAGCCTCATCTGAACATGGTATAAAATTAACAAATATAAAGTTTAATGTAAACATTAATTTTCCAATTGTATTTTTAATACTTAAACTATCTAAAACATAATTTTATATGGATAAATGATTATACAAAATATAACTATATTTTAACACACATGGGATCATTTTGCAGCAAATTACACCATAATTGTAATGTAGTTCAGCTGCACTAGATAGGATTTACATATAATGATTTTGGTTTTTTGTATATTTGATTTTACCAATTCACTTCAGTATATTTCTCTATTTTAGGCCTTACCTAAACAGTTTTGTTAAATCAAATTCATCTATTATATTCAACACTGTTGGTTTTACTAGATAGTTAAAGTCGCCCTGTTTTTCCTCGGCCAACAGCTGATGTCCTCAGCTTACTTTGAAATTCATGCCAGCTGGTCAATGTGGTGTCCTACTGCCCTAATTTGCTTCACAGCCACCCTAATAACCATAACTTTAAGTAGATTAATTTCAATAATCTGCTTCTTAGTGAGCCCTAATAACTATAACTGGATTAATTGCACAAGTCGGATTTCTAACAATCATTATTGAAGCAATTTAAAATTAATGGACATCAATCTTACTCTCACACGGTAAATTATTCAGTGTACTTTCTGCAAAAAGCAGAGAACTTAAAGATAATGCTTTTACTTTTGTCCTATGCTTCGTGGAGCGTTTGATGGTCTTAATTAGGATTTTTTAACCAAAAAGCAGTTACATAGGTAAAGTGCAAATTTGATTAGGGGTGTAATTTTGGTAAGTTACATGTAGATTGACTCATTGGGTGCAAAAGAAATACATAGGATAAATTCCTAATTTATATCGGATAGGGCAGATTCTAAGTTAAAAAAAAAAACATGGATTAATTGAAACAGGGTAGGTTCCAACATCAGTATGCTCAAACCAATCTAAATTACTAATATATATTTTATGAAATATCTTTTATAGTAAAAGATATAAATATATTCTTTAAATATGTAGAAAATTATTTAATTTATCTATTATTTAATAATTTTAATAAGTACATTTCAAAAATTATATTCTCATCATCTCAATTATAAGTTTTAAGTAATCAATAGGTGTGGGATGAGATGGTATGATATGATAAATACATTTTTCAATAACTGATTTTACAATTAAACTATTCTATTTTTTCAACTATACCTCTATGCACCAATTTTATTTTTATTTTTATACCTTATTTATTCCAATTTTACCCGCATTATTTCATATCAATCATATAATTCTCAAAATATTCTTTTTCTCACTTTCACCTTATCCCATGTTCCTATACGACTCCTAAGACTTGCGGAGTATGTGGAGTATGTCTGTTTACACTAAAAAAATTTCTCTATCCAAAACTACACTATTTTTTAATTCTTTTTTCACATCTTCTGATACAATTATCCTACTTTTCAATCATTTCTACAAAACTATATATACAACAAATATATCTATTTTAACTTTATTTTCTTTACTTCTCATCATTACCTTATCATATCACATCGTTTTCTTTTATTTCAAATATTTTTATACAAAAAATTTTCATCCAAAAATTTTTTAACATCCCAAAAATTTTATCAAAAATATTTCTTTTGTCCTTTTTAAAAAAAATTTACTTGCTTTTTTATTATAAGCATCTTTTATTAGTAAAATAATTCAAGTCTAAATTTTTTTATTTATCTTAATTGGTCATTTAATATATCTAAAATCACTTTTATCTTTTATGCCAAACACTAAAATATTACTAAATATATTTTTAAGCTATAAAGCCAAACATTTCTTAGCTTCATATCATTACGCTTGTAAAAGTTTTATTTATAATCGAACTTTTTTGAAATCATGATTGAAGCAATTTAACAATAATGGACACCAATCTTATTCTCACAAGTTAATTATTTAGTGTAGTTTCTACAAAAGCAGAGAATTTAAAAACAGTCCTTTTACTATATTTAATTAGTGTGGCCAGGAAGTAAAGGCAAGGGGCATTAAGTCGCATTATTTATTGTTAAAATAATAGATTTTTGATGAAACGAAAAGGCAAAGGATAAATACCTAACCTGGTCACGATTAGCACGGCATTGGTTTTGCCCTCATGTATTAGATTGTCACCACGTACTTTTATGAGGGTCACCATGTGTACATTACCCCTTTGTTTTTTTAATTAAAATTTTTTGAAATCTAAGCCGTCGATAACATTTATCCACATGTATTTCTTTATGATACCGAAAATCGTATATATTAATAATTTTTCATATATTTATTTTTTAATCCTATTAATTGTATATTCGCTCTCAAAAGGTGTTGAGTTTTTGAAATATATAAGTTTTCAATTGAAATGACTATTGACATATAAATAAACAGCTAGTAATAAAGATAATAAATAATTTAGATTTTTTTTAAAAAAAAAGTTTTTAAAATTTAAGAAAACAAAGCGGTGCATGGACATGTACATGCAACCAAGTTGCATTCACCCCTTTTAGAATCCAATAATGCGAAATAAAGTGGGACTTGCCTTTCTTTGATTGGGGCAGGTGGGTCTTAGTCTAGAAACATGGTGGCAGACATACAATTAATTTTCTGCTTCTAGCTGTGATTTGGATTGGATAGTAATGGACTAGGATCTAAATAAGTGGCCTGATCGTTTAAGAGGAAAAATATATTTTTAATTTATTTTGCTTTTCTTTTAAACTCTTATTTTAGGTGTATTTTATGCATTTTGATTACCATTTTGAAAATGTGTATATATGTTTTTTTGGCATTTTCTGCATGATATATTTTTTAATTTTGATAGATGCTAATGCTCCAGTCTAATTTTAAATCCAGAATCTCTTATACATGCGCATACTTGCAGTCTTGCACAGAATCATTCAAAATTCCTATATGATTTTCTTCACATGAAATGAAACACTGAATGTCATAATGTCGTTATAATCCGATCATATTTCCAAAACGAATGTATAGAATCTTCCACCCCACCTTGACAAAGAGAGTAGTGTGGATCAACTCAAAGTCCCCCCTTTTGTTAAGATTCATTCTTGTACGAAGAGAGCTGTCAGAAATTAAGAATTTACCACGTAACTTATCTAGTAGAAATGAAAGCAGAAGGGTTGGAAGGTTGTGTTTCAAACTTGGTTGCTTGGCTGAATTTGAATCACGAAATTGGAAACCAAATACACTACTATAACCTAAATGTCACTAATATTTAAAAGAATTTAGGAGAACTATTCAGGGATTTCTGGCATATGCTCTAATGTATATTTCTTTTAGAGATCTCACATATATTTATAGTTAGTTTGGGAATGATACCCAGTAGCTATGGAAAAACTATCCCACGACAAGTATGTTTTTGTAAGTAGTCTACCCAAGTAGGATCCTGTTTCCTAGTACGAGTAGAAACAGGAAACCCATTATGGACGTATAAGGATCACAGTCCTATCATAATTCCAACAAGAGCTATGGTCTAGCCTCTGTCCAAAAACCAAAATATTTTGTTGGCAGCTTCGTTTTCTATGTTGCTCGAACAACCTCCCTATCATATGCCTCATTATTTACTTCTCTGTCGTCTCCCATTTATCATGATCGCTTATTATCTTTGTTAGCCAACAGATTAAAATGACCAAAGTATTTTTGTATTTGAAATTCAAAAAAAATGTGTACATCTTTAAAAGCAGTAATACTTAATTTATGAATCAAAATTGCATGATCATTTACATCAAATAGCAGCAACAGCAACAGAAGCTTTTATTGCTCTGAGCACAAAATTGTTGCCGTTGCTACAGGAAACAAAAAATTGTTGCAACATTCGTTGCTAATAGACCGTTGCCTTTAGAAAATAGCAACGAATTCAAATAAAAATTCGTTGCCATTACTGTAAATGGTGAGAGGCTGACGACTATCATGAATATGGGTAGCAACCAAATTTTTGTCATTAGTGAATCTGTCGCCGAAAAAAATTTCTGCTGTTGTCTACGCCCCTTGTCCAAAAACCTATATTTTTATATTTTTAATAAAATTATTTTCATATTTGTATTTAATTTATATACTAAATTTTACCATTTTAGCCAAGTTGGCATAAGTCCCAACCTCTGTTGCAGGACGTTCATGTTTTCAGTCTCGATTTCGGTAGTTTTTTCTTATTTACGGGCAATATCTTCTGTAGATATGCTATTTGTCCGGATGTTAGATTTACGCCCCCTGAGCAAGGATCGAAAACATATATAATGGGGATAACTTGAGTTGTAAATATAAGAAATCTAAATAATTTTGGATAATTTGCAAATATATCCACTTAGTTTGATCAAAATTGCAAAGATACCCACATAGTTTAAAAATTATAAATAACTCCACATATTTTAACCATAATTGTAAATAACTCCTGTTGTTATAAAATCATCACGATGTTGGTATGTTTGCAAAAATATGCAAGCTATATGGGTGCATTTGTAATTTTAGAAATTATGAAGTATCTTCAATTTTTTGCAAATAACCGCTACATAATTTAACCATAATTGCAAATAACTCCCACATCAAGATGATAAAGTAACAACATGATAACGGTGTGGGGGTTATTTACAATTATGATGGAACTATGTGGGACTATTTGCAATTTTAGAAACAATGTGGTATAGTTGCAATTTAATCAAATTGAGTGGGCA